>JAZKJV010001570.1:0-1200000 GCA_037367405.1 Ottelia alismoides
TCGGGCCCCATGGTAGGCTTTGACAGAGGTTTTTAACCTCGGCCCATTTGGCCCGGTCCCCATTTTGGGCCAGGTCTAAAGGATATAGTATGGGGAAACTGACTATTTTGACATCAACATTGGTTCGCATCAAGGTTCAACTTTGACTCCATTCCTTCTTACTTTGATTACAGATGAGTTGACAAGTCACATTCAGGATGAGATACCCTGGTGTACGCTATTCATTGATGATATTGTGTTGATGGATGAGAGTAGAGATGGAGTAAATGAGAATCTTGAGGTTTGGAGACATGCACTAGAGACTAAAGGATTTCGTATAAGTAGGGCTAAAACTGAATATGTGGTGTAGTATACTTTGAATAGGAAGCAACAATGATGGAATCGAGGTAAAGATTGATGATGATAACATTTAGAAGAAAGATTCTTGTAGATACATGGGATCTATTTTATAACATGATGGGGAAATTGATGGAGATGTTACTAATAGAATGCATGCAGGTTGGTTGAAGTAGAGAGGAGCCTCTATTGTTCTCGGTGATAAGAAAATTCCTTTGAAAATCAAAGGAAAGTTTTACAAAGCATCTGTGAGACATGATATACTCTATGGATCAGAATGTTGGCCTATGAACCATAGACATGTGCAGAGAATGGCAGCAGCAGAGATGAAAATGCTAAGGTGCATATGTGAACACACACACACGTAAAGATCGATTCAGAATGATGCAATCAGAAGGAAAGTTGGCGTAGCTCCGATGGAGGATAAGATGCGAGAAAATCGCTTAAGGTGATTTGGAAATTTGCAAAAAAGGTCTGATGATGCACCAATGAGGGGATGCGAGTTTTGGGATGCTGAGCCCGCTAAAAAAAGGGTAAGGAATGCTAGAGAAGTGTTGTAATGAGACTATACACTGAGCTCGAAAATGGCCCAGGATAGATATGAATGACTGCAAAGAATACAAGTAGCTAACCCTACTTAATGTGGGAAAAGGCTTTGTTGTTGTTGTTGTTGTGTAGCAGAGTTGGCTCCCACGAGGGTAGACCCATAAAACCCATACATAATGTGTGTGGGGGGGGAGTGGATGTGTTTAGGGATGTCGCGTTGGCGTGTTCAGCGAGCTCACTACACCGACTTCTCCACTGTCGGATCATGCTTCCATCAACAGTAGATGAAGCATTAAATCCAAGTCCCAATTCCCCCCTGCATAGTTCCTTCTCCCAACTCACTCTCTCTCTCTCTCTCTCTCTCTCTCTCTCTCTCTCTCTCTATCTCTCTCTCTCTCTCGCGCGCGCGCGAGCGCTCCCCTCTCCCACTTTTTATTGACTTCCTCTTCCCAACGTCGGCTCATGCAAGACCCGCCCCCCCCCCCCCCCCCCCACTTTTTCTTCTGTGATCTCCACCACACCGATGTTGGCCTCCTCCTCCTCCCAATGACGGCTCTCGCAAGACCTGCCCCACTGACGTTGGTTTCCTCCTCCCAACTTTTTCTTCCCACAAGCTTCGCCCCACTGTTGTTGGGTCCCTCACCCATGAAGAGCGTGCTTATCTGCTTTGTCAGGTTTCTTTCTTTTCTTATTCAATTCATCTTAATATGAACGACAATCTTTAAATACATAGTGCAATGTTTAATATTATTGTTGCATGTGATGTTGTAGGGACCCTACATCAACTACATTATTGTTGAGATGCTAAAGTTTGGGTTTGCATTAATGGTTGTGGGTCTAGCACAAGGTTACTATTGTACGTGCGGTGTAGCTTGAATTGGTTGTGTGAAATAGAAGATGTATTGGTGGTTGGGGCTCTATTCTCAGCGGTACTGTTGTCCAAGCATTGTACCCCCAGCTGGTAATGTGAAACTAGAAGATGCATTAATGGTTGGGGATTTAGCACAGTCGTATTGTTGTCCAAGCATTGTATCCTCAAGTGGTAATTGTCAAAATTATAAGTTCATTACCATTGTACCTCAAATTGGTTGATTCTATAGATTAGAATATTGTAGATATTAAAACCATCATCCCACAATTTATTAGTTGGATACAAAGTTTATTAGTTGGGGAAGCTGAAAATTCCTAAGCCATGAAACTATTTCTGTCACTATTTATCTCTTCCGTTGTTTATCTCTACTACTATTTGCTTCATGTCATCGTATAATTTTCTCATATTGTTACTCCATTGGTAAGTTATTGGTTAGACATTGGGTCATATTTTTAGTGTCTAAAGTTGGATTTAATTCTCGATCTGGATTTTCAGGTGAAATGGATGCTGAAGACTTATAAGAAATGATCACGATGACTTATAAGAAATGATCACGATGTCGATGAAGAATGTGTTCCTTTGGATTTTGGTTCTAATGACCACGATATGAGCGTAGAAGCATCAACATGGGAGATGGATGCAAGTATTGGAAAACCTTTTATCGACATGAAGTTTTGCATGACAGAGATTTGACAACTTTTTACAGTTCATATGCAAGGAAAATCAGATTTCTCTGTACGCGAAAATAAATTACGTCGGTCGGAATAAAGGAATCTTCCTATTGTAAGAAAAATTATGTGTTCGAAAGAAGGATTTAAATATTTGAAGGAGAAAAGATATGAGGTATGAGAGTTCAAGCCGTAGGTGCGATGTTAAAGAAGGATGTAAAGATCATATGCATTTGTGGATGATGAAGGGACCTGGGTGGTGTAAATTTTTACAGGAAGCACATAGCCATTTATTACAACTCCATCCAAGGTTAAGAGGTTATCATCCCTCGAAGAGATTTCCTCTTATGCGAGGGGCTAGATGCACTTTGCACCGATGTGGGTTAGGCGCTTCCAAAATCTCAATGTTTTGAGTTCCTCCGGTAAGCAAAAAATTACAAGTCAAATATGCAAAGACCAAACCAAACTCAATCAAAATAGCAATATTGGTCATGAATGCATGCAGTTGCGAGATGTTTTGAAGAGAAGATGATAATGGACATTGATTTCTTTTTTAGAGCAGAAGTTGGTGAAAATAAGACAATGTGAAGGTGGGTTGATAGACGATGATGGCTTATTATTTGCATTTTGGTGATGTGTTGTTATTAGACACCACATACAAAACTAACAAATTTCAAATGCCATTTGCACCATTCACTGGCATAAAATCATCATAGACAATCAAACATTATTTAGATGTGCTTTGCTTGCAGATAAGAGTACAAAACTTTTATTTGGTATTTTGTACCTGGTTGCAGGGTATGCATGGGAAGTTGCCTACTGCAATAATAACTGACCAAGATCCTGCGATCGTGAAGATATTTCTTTGGTCTTCCCTCAACAATGCATAAGCTTTGTGCATCGCATATAATATAGAATGCTTTGATTCATTTACATCAATTAGGAAGCGATAAACAATTACGAGAAATGGAATTATGGAAGCCAAAATGTTGACAAGTTTGAGGAAATATGGGATGATTTTTGGACAAAGTACACTATTGCAGAAAAAGTTGGATGCATATTGTATGGATTGCGAGGAATGTGGATACATGTCCATCTAAAAGATGTTTTCTTCGCAGGAATGTCATCAACACAACATTCTGAAAATATGAACTCGTTCTTTGACGGATATGTCCATTCTCAGACACCTTCATATGAAAGGTTCCTACTTGCATACGAAGAGGCTAAGGAAACTTTAGATTTTAAAGCATTGAGTACAAAGGCAACAATGTGGTTTGAGCATCCAATGGAAGCACATGCTTCTACCTTTTACCCTCCTGCAAACTTTGCAAAATTTCTAGTTGAATTCAAGAAGACTGTTATTTGTACATGTCGAAAAATTACAAAGGATGATGATGTGGATAAACATGGAATTTATTTGCATTCGATTCGAAATCGAAATTTCTTGTTGTTTTTTCCTGAAAGAAAACAATCCATTTGTTCATGCAATAAGTTTACATCTAAAGGTATTCTATATTGTCATGTTCTATACATTCTCAACAAGAAGGGTTTACTTGAAATATCCACAAAGTATCTACTACAACGATGGTCGGTGAAGGTTAGATTTGTGGGACCAAGAAAGGGGAATGTATGTGATTTCGCAAACAAGCCAAGCCTTAACATATTATTGGGCATTCCATCTCTACTTTTCGAGATGTACGATCGTGGAAGTTTAGATCAAGATATGTTCAAAGTGGCTTTATAAATAGCCGAGGAAGATTGGATAAAATGAAGGAACTGCAAGTGAAAAAAGTGATCATCCAGCCATCTAGTGAGAAAGTATTTTCTATCATTGATTTAAGTGATAGCCATTTTGAAATCTGTGGTCCAATATGTGTTAAAGTTAAAGAGAGGCCTTAAAGAGTATAAAGAATGAAATATGGCATCAAAGTACCTTCCTCACAAGTTGACCAAACCACATTTACCGCGGACCTCCAACCAACATGAAGTATAATTTCTTCTTCCTTGCAACTGGAGGAAATTTAATGTTTCGTACGATCTTTTCCAAGCAAACTTTTGTGGCCCTAACTATGAATTTAGCTCCTATTAGATGATAGTAGTGTGATAATAATGTTTGTAAGATTCCTCGTATTTGCAGTAATGATTTATGATAATGTTGGAACGTTTTTGTTTCAAAATGTATCATTCTCTGCATACTGTGCACTAAATTTGAAGGTGAATGTACTGAGATCTTCAATAGGCCGAGATTGTATATATATATATATATATAGGATTTTTATCCAATGCGCACAGGGCGCATTAGCGTTTCGGTGCGCACCATTTATTAGCCATACACGTGTATTCCCATTTTGAGTGGTTACCTATTTCGAAGGATGTTGTTTTTGGAAGGAGATTAATATGCAAAGCGATTTAACAATAAGTGTTATTCCAATTATATCTCGTCCTATAAAATAGGAAGATCGTTTTGGAAAGAAAACATTCGAATAGATGATTTCTTTTAGAAAATCGAGATCCAAATGCTCATGTCAGTAATATATATAATAGTCAAGTAAATGGTTGTTGCGAGATCAGTAACATCCAAAACAACGGTCAGTAATTTACATTCATTGTATTACATGTTGCAGAATTCAGTAATATATACACAATGGACAAGTAAGTGCTTGTTGTGATGTCAGTAAAACCATAACCAATGGTCAGTAATTTCTATATGTATTACTACTTTGAATAGAAGTCAGTAATTTCGACACAATACTCGCGTAAATGGTTGTTGTGAGATCAGTAATATCCAAACAACGGTCAGTAATTTACATAACCAATGGTCAGTAATAGCTACTATGAGATCAGTAGTAACAAAGTTATGGTCAGTAAGTCATGGGCATTGCTCAAGTAAATGCTTGTTGTGATGTCAGTAAAATCATAACCAATTGTCAATAATAGCTACTATGAGATCAGTAATAACAAAGCTATGGTCAGTAAGTCATGAGCATTGCTCAAGTAAGAAAGTAACTATTTGTCAATGCAATGCACATTACATAGACATTGGTATTACTAACCATTTGTTATGTTATTACTGATCGCACAACACACATTTACCTGACCATTTTATACATATTACTAGATTCTGTACAATGCAACTATTTCGATGTAAATTACTGACCGTTTTTTTGATATTACTGATCTCACAATACGTATTTACTTGACCGAATTATATTTATTACTATCATAGTGTTTGGATCCTTAATCATCCGCGTGGAATCATTTATTTGAATTATTTCTTTCCAAAACCGTCTTCCAATTTTTAAGGACGTTGTATAATAGGAAATATAGGATTTTTTTAAACTCGTCGTAGCCTATAATTAGAAATATAGTTATTGTTAATACACGTGTAAGGCCTAAAATGAGTGCTCATTGAAACGCTAATGAGCCTTGTGCGCAGTGGATAGGCCCTCTATATATATATATATAGGGCATATCCGGAGGGCACTGTGCCGATTTGGGTCGTGGTGAGCACCAAACGTGGGCTCGCCACGTGTATGTGTCGGTTCTATTTGGAAGGGGACGGTTTTGGCAATAACAATGTGCATGCATTATTAACATAATAAGAATTCGAATTAAATCATTTCCTTAAAAATAGGTGGTCGGTTTTAGTAAGCTAAAAAATACGCATTTAAATTATTGTCGGCATATATTCTATTTATGGAATGATCATTCCACGTTTGGATTAGAAAAGATAAATTATTGATTATAATTATTGATTACGTCAATTACTAATGTCCATACAATAATTACCTATTATAAATATACATATTACTTAACGCATTATGATTGTTACTGAATTTATAGCTATTTTACATCTGTAACATTACATTGTACAGAGATCAGTAATTCATTCATGTTACTCAAGTAATACATATTCAGTTCTCAAGTAACTATTGTTGTGGGATCAGTAATTAAGTATGTGAATTACTAATGTCCATACAATAAGTACTGATTACAAATATCCATTTTACTGAAGTCATTTTGATTGTTACTAATGTTATAGTTACTTAATACTTTGCTTCTTACTGAAGCACCTCTTATTTACTTATATAACATTTTTAATTACTTATAATATATCGAGTGTTACTGATAGCAATACATAAGTTACTGGTTACGTGATTTTTATACTTATTCCAACTTACTTATTCCATTATTTTCTTTTACCTACAATTTATTATATATTACTGATGCTTCTATATATCTTACTTATTTTATTCTTTGTTTTGAATTACTATCGAATCACACTTTCTTTACTTATGTAGCATATTTAATTACTTGTAATACGTCAAGTGTTACTGAAAGTCACACATAAATTACTTAATTATAGTTATATGGTGAACATCCAAATGTCAACTGTCTTCTAGTTCATTTAGATGATGTTGTTTTGCTCTCGCTCCTCGGCATAACAACAGCTTCTTCAAGACACCAAATTGTGCATTGTTCTGCAAGAAACAATAAGTTAATTTATATCCGTGAATAGTAAGAATTGTATAAAGAAAAGTAATTCAGCAATATACTTACTTCAGTAAGAATCATTGAATGACAAGTAACTTGTAATGAATTGTTAATAACATTTATTATATGACAAGTAACTTGTAATGATTGTTAGTAACTCAGCAATATACTCGCTTCAGTAATAATCATTCAATGACAAGTAACTTGTAATGAAATGTTAGTAACGTTTGTTATATGACAAGTAACTTGTAATGAATTGTTAGTAACTCAGCATTATAGTCAGTATATCTTCAAAGTAATACATTAAAAGTAACAATTTTGTTAGTAAGTAACATAAAATATCTTATAAGTAAATTAAGTAGATATATCAGTAACTCAGTATATATTCAAAGTAAAACATTAAAAGTAACAATTGTGTTATCATTAGTAACGTAAAATATCTGAGAATACTTGCTTCAATACTATTTTATATCCGAGAATAGTAGGAATTGTAAAAAGAATGGTAACTCAGCAATATACTCGCTTCAGTAAGAATCATTCAATGCCAAGTAACTTTTAATGAATTGTTAGTAACATTTGTTATATGACAAGTAACTTGTAATGTGTTTATTTATAAACTTACTGATTGTTATAATATAGTTACTGACAGCCAGTATGAAGTTACAATGTTACCAAAGTTACTTGTTATTATTATAAAGTTACTTCTACATGCTAAAAAGTTACTGATGGATAGTGTAAACATTACTTGTTATATATGTAAGTTAATAAAATACTAGTAATGGTTTACAATGTTACCAAAGCGTATACTAATTGTTACTGGTCATTATCCGATAGTTACTAGTACAAGTTATATGGAATTTCTTACTAACATATATATAAAACTTACTGATACATGAAATAAAG
Organism: Ottelia alismoides; assembly: GCA_037367405.1. NCBI lineage: Eukaryota > Viridiplantae > Streptophyta > Magnoliopsida > Alismatales > Hydrocharitaceae > Ottelia > Ottelia alismoides. The sequence goes on from JAZKJV010001570.1 coordinate 7,819, forward strand.
TTACTCAAAGCCAACAATAAAGTTACAAATTTACTGTAACTTTTTATTATATGAAATCAAAATAACTTCGATAAAAAATCAATTAGGAATACAAATCGTGTATCAAAATGAATAAAAATCGATATTATGAATAAAACTTTCTCATATTCCAATCATACTTCTCGAATAAAACATCGCTTACGATAAAAAATATGCAGTATTCATAAAAAAATTAATGTATTCATCATCTCGTCGTATTGATCCCAAAACAAATATTGCTAAAAATCAAAAAATCATTAAAACAACGAAATTATGATAGAAATAAGCGATTAAATTATGAAACCGAATCACATACCTCCCATCTTGCGTTGGAACGAAACAAATGCCATGCGTTGGAATGAGACGATAGATTTTACCAATCAAATGCACGCGCCTTCCTCTTTCCACACATGCAATGCTATTTTTAGCAATGTTCTAATTTCCGATTTTGTTTTATTTCCATACAAAATCGGTTCCTATTTTTTTGGGATTAATCAGTTCCTATTTTTTGCGATGGACGGCTAGGATTGGGTGCTCATCCGAACTCAAATGGGCCTTGTGCTCTCTGGATAAATTCCCTATATATATATGTGTGTGTGTGTGTGTGTGTGTGTGTGTGTGTGTGTGTGTGTGTGTGTGTGTGTGTGTGTGTGTGTGTGTGTGGGATTTAATGGGGTTGCCCCCTGGGGACAGCCAACATGGCTTCCCCGCCCCCTATTTCGGCGTATTTTTTTATTTTTTTTGAAAAATAAAACCATGTATATTCATCCCTATATCCCTCCTATATACCATTCGAATTTTGTCAGAAACAGAGACTCCTACGGCCTCCATCGAGATGGTGTCGATTTAAAAAATCCTGTTACCGTTAAAAAAATAACCGTCTAGATGGAGGCCGTTGGAGTCTCTGTTTCTGACGAAATTCGAATGACATATAGGAGGGATATAGGGATGAATATACATGGTAATATTTTTTGAAAAAAATAAAAAAAACGCAGTAAATAGCGCGGGGGCAGCCATGTTGGCTACCCCAAGGGGGTAGCCCCATCAACCCCCCCCCCCCCCTCTCTCTCTCTATATATATATATAGAGAGAGAGAGAGAGAGAGCAATGGGGCTGCCCCCTTGGGGCAGCCAACATGGCTGTCCCCACCCTTATTTCGGCATTTTTTTATTTTTTTCGAAAAATGTCGCCATGTATATTCATCTCTATATCCCTCCTATATGACATTCGAATTTCGTCAGAAACAGTGACCCATATGACTTCCATCCAGACAGTCATTTTTTAACGGTAATAGGATTTTTTAAATCGACACCATCTCGATGGAGGCCGTAGGAGTCTCTGTTTCTGACGAAATTCGAATAGCATGTAGGAGGAATATAGGGATGAATATACATGGTGATATTTTTCAAAAAAATAAAAAAATTTGACCGAAATATGGGGCGGGGGTAGCCAACATGGCTGCCCCAAGGTGGAAGCCCCATTTTTTCCATATATATATATATATATATATATATATATATGGTTAAATGGGGCTGCCCCAAGGGGGAAGCCCCATTTTTTCCATATATATATATATATATATATATATATGGTTAAATGGGGCTGCCCCCTGAGAGTTGCTAACTTGGCTACTCACACCCCTATATTTTTCCCTCATTTTTTTATTTTTTTAACGGTCGTAGAAGCATCTAATGATGTCTGGATGGAGGGCCTAGGAGTCTTTGTTTCTGACGAAATTTTAATAGAATGTTAGAGGGATATAGTGATGAATATACAATTTTTTATTTTTCAAAGAAATAAAAAAATGAGGGGAAAATAGGGATGGGAGTAGCCAAGTTGGCTACTCCCAGGAGGCAGCCCCATTTTACCCATACATACATACATATACATACATACATGCATACATATATATATATATATATATGAGGTAAATGGGGCTGCCCCCAGGGAGTAGCCATCTTGGCTACTCCCACCCCAATTTTTCTCTCATTTTTTTTATTTTTTTGAAAAATAAAAATTTTTATATTCATCATTATATACCTCTCACATTCTATTAAAATTTCGTCAGAAACAAAGACTCCTATGGCCTCCATCCAAACATGGTCGATTTAAAAAATCCTGTGACCGTTAAAAAAATGACGTCTGGATGGAGGGCTTAGGAGTCTCTGTTTCCGACGAAATTTTAATAGAATGTGAGAGGGATATAATGATGAATATACAAATTTTTATTTTCTAAAAAAATAAAAAAAATGAGGGAAAAATAGGGGTGGGAGTAGCCAAGTTGGCTACTCCCTGGGGGCAGCCCCATTTTACCCTATATATATATATAGGTAAATGGGGCTGCTCCCAGGGAGTAGCCAACTTGGCTGCTCCCACCCCTATTTTCCCTCATTTTTTTATTTTTTTGGAAAATAAAAATTTGTATATTCATCATTATATCCCTCTCACATTCTATTAAAATTTCGTCAGAAACAGGGACTCTGGCGTCCATCCAAACATGGTCGATTTAAAAAATCCTGCGATCGTTAAAAAAATGACGTGTGGATGGAGGGCTTAGGAGTCTCTGTTTCTGACGAAATTTTAATAGAATGTGAGAGGGATATAATGATGAATATACAAATTTTTATTTTCCAAAAAAATAAAAAAATGGGGGGGAAATATGGGTGGGAGTAGCCAAGTTGGCTACTCCCTGGGGGCAGCCCCATTTTACCCATATATATATATATATATATAGGGTCATATGTGGTTGCCCCCTAGGAGCAGCCAACATGGCTGCCCCCGCCTTATTTGGGCAAATTTTTTTGTTTTTTTTTTGAAAAATAACACCATTTACATTCATCTCTATATCCCTCCTATATACCATTCGAATTTCGTCAGAAACAGAGACTCCTACGGCCTCCATCCGGACAGTAATTTTTTAACGGTAACATGATTTTTTTAAATCGATACCATCGAGATGGAGGCCGTAGGAGTCTCTGTTTCTGACGAAATTCGAATGGCATGTAGGAGGGATATATGGATGAATATACATGTTTTTATTTTTCAAAATAAAAAATAAAAAAACGCCGAAAAATGGGGCGGGGGCAGCCATGTTGGCTGCCCCCAGGGGGCAGCCCCATTTTTTCCATATATATATATATAGGATTTTTATCCAGAGGGCATTGTGCCCATTTGCGATAAAATGAGCCCGTATTATCCACCGTTAGATTAAATCTCTTAATCCCATGATTTTAGGAACGGCAATGGTAGCGACAATGCTTTTAATTTTGAAGATTAATGAATTTCCCAAAATAGCAGTAGACTTTTTTGGTATCGTCTGATATTGTATTGAGAAAAAATCCATTTTGTCACATTTTGAGAGGGGATCGAGCGATCGTTCTCACGAATCATTGTGTTTTATTATCGATTGGAGACGATTTTCGCTCGCCAAAGGTATTGTATTTCAATTGTTGATTTTATATTTTCATTGGTCCTGCGTTTTAATTGTTGTTTTTTCTTTGATAATATTTTTTCATTAGGTTTCGTTCATGGTTAATTCGCGAATGGATTGTGATCGGCATATTTCAAAAGCAATTACGAATAATACATATTTTTGATCGTAAGCAATATTTATTCGAGAAGTATGATTGAAATATGAGAAATGGTATTCACAATATCATTTTTATTCATTTTGATACACGATTTGTAGTCCTAATTGATTTTATATCGAAGGTATTTTGATTTCATATAATAAAAAGTTACAGTAAATACAATTGTTATTTTTATGCGTTAATTTGAAAATATATTGAGTTACTGATATATTTAAGTAATTTACTAATGAGATATTTTATGTTACTAATGTTAACACAATTGTTACTTGTCGTATAACAAACGTTACTAACAATTCATTACATGTTACTTGTCATTGAATGATTCTTACTGAAGCGAGTATATTGTTGAGTTACTAACAATTCATTACAAGTTACTTATCATATAACAAATCTTACTAACAATTCATTACAAGTTACTTAGCATTGAATGATTCTTACTGAAGCGAGTATATTGCTGAGTTACTAACAATTCATTACAAGTTACTTGTCATATAACAAACGTTACTAACAATTCATTATAAGTTACTTGTCATTGAATGATTCTTACTGAAGCGAGTATATTGTTGAGTTTCTAACAATTCATTACAAGTTACTTGTCATATAACAAACTTTACTAACAATTCATTACATGTTACTTGTCATTGAATGATTCTTACTGAAATGAGTATATTGCTGAGTTGCTTTTCTTTATACAATTATTACTATTCACGGATATAAATTAACTTATTGTTTCTTGCAGAATAATGCAACAATTTGGTGTCTTGAAGAAGCTGTTGTTATTCGGAGGAGCGAGAGCAAAAAAACATCATCTAAATGGACTATAAGACAGTTGAAATTTAGATGTTCACCATATAACTATAATTAAGTAATTTATGTGCGACTTTCAGTAACAATTGACGTATTACAAGTAATTAAATAGGCTACATAAGTAAAGAAGGTGTGATTCGATAGTAATTCAAAATAAAGAATAAAACAAGTAAGATATATAGAAGCATCAGTAACATGTAATAAATTGTAGGTAAAAGAAGGTAATGGAATAAATAAGTTGGAATAAGTATAAAAAATAATGTGATAATAACTTATGTATTGCCATCAGTAACACTCGATACATTATAAGTAATTAAAAATGTTATATAAGTAAATAAAAAGTGCTTCAGTAAGACTCAAAGTATTAAGTAACTATAACATTAGTAACAATCAAAATGACTTCAGTAAAATGGACATTTGTAATCAGTACTTATTGTATGGACATTAGTAATTCGCATACTTAATTACTGATCTCACAACAATAGTTACTTGAGATCTGAATATGTATTACTTGAGTAACATGAATGAATTACTGATCTCTGTACAATGTAATATTACATATGTAAAATACTGACAAGTGTTTCAGTATTACTGATCTCGCAACACATAATTACTTGAGTACATTATTTACATTACTGATCAAATGTACAATGATTATTTCTTCAATACGAAATTGATGATTTAAATGTATCTTTCCAAAACCGTCTTCCTTTTTTAAGGACTCGATATAATTGGAAATATAAGATGCTCAAAAAAAGGAATTAAATTGCGAGTAATGTGCGGTGGGTGGTTATGGCAACTCATTCTTAGCGCTAATTTTAGAAATTAATCAATTTTACTCAGAACTGCTTGATCATCATCACACGGATGATAACGCGTGCTTAAAAAATCCTAAATGGGCACAGTGCCCTCTGGATAAGCCCTATATATATATATATATAGGAATCAAACCATATTACAGAGTTACGCCTATCTTCAGTTTTTGGAGGCATCACTTGTACATATATGGAGAGTAGAAATTCAACTAGAGTATTCTAGGCTTATTATCAAAATGATATGAGCCCTCTTGTTGAATCATTATTTCCATTTTCAATCCACATCTCTGCTCTCATCAAGGTTGGATCAACTTATACGTAGACACAGAGATCTTCAATCACCATTTGTTGCCACCAGGGAATCAAACACATGCCCAAAATGGATAGCCATGCAAGGTAACCAAATCAGACCTCCACAAGATACAAAAATGATATGACATAAACTCCAAAATTGAGAAAATATTTTTTTCTCGAAAAATCAATCTCTATTCACACCATGAGAGTGATTAAATTCCAATCTTATTATTGAAGAAAAGTTTGAAGAAAGTACATTTTAAATCTAATGAAAATCAAAGGGAAACAAAGGCCAAATGAGTCTCAATAAGCCTCCCTCAAAATGTTGGCTTTTGATCAATTCAGAATAGCAAAGAATAATACTTAAGGATGAGTTTGGTACCGCTGTCAACTATTGCAAGTGATTATAGTATATTGTTTTGATTATGTTATCAAGGATTCGAGGGCCAAACATTATGCACATAACCATCTCTTGGTGAGATGTTTGTTAATTAAAAAAGGTGCAGTTAAGTAGTCTCTCGCAAAACTTCCTTACCTTTAAGGTTGAGACACTTAAATGACTCAAATAAGAAGCTTTCTCAGAAATGCTTTTCTCTTGAATATCATAGATTCGTTTAGTTCAGGCCCAAAAGGTGCTCAAATTTTGCCTTCTTCAATGGTGGGCACTCTGTACTGATGTAAAACATCTTCCATAACATAACCATACTGACAAAATGTTTAATTTAATCATCCATTTTAACTGTATTGTTTCAGATAGCATCAGAGTATTGTGAAATCATCTTCATAACATTAGTCTATTTAGGCAATCAACTTCATAAAGATAAATAAATTTTGAACAGATTGATGATCAACTCTCAACTAATATCTCATAACATCAGTGGGTTTATAACATCAACTTCATAATATCAGTATGTTTAGAACATCATATTCATAACATCGGCAGAGCAGTTAAAAAAGTTTCATTCTCAAAGTCGAACGAGCTGCATCTCCATTCGGCTCATTTGCTTCTCTGTTGTGTCCATCTACTCCTTTATCTTATCCATTTGTTTCTCTATTGTGTCCATACACTCCTTTATCTTATCCAATTGCTTCTTCGTTGTGCTCATCTGCTTCATTACATCGCCTTTTACTGCGTTAATACTGTACTTCAGCTTAATAATGTTACGATTGACTTTATTTGCCCAAAATGAAGAAATTGCACGAATCATGTTCCTGTATGACAAAAGATAACAAATTAAAGATCATCACAATATGTTTTTTACATCATGCCTAATCTAACAGAAATAAGTATTGTAACAAAAATATATACAACAGAAATAAGTACCTTCCATTCGGGACATTGTAAAAATTGTCGACCCTTGCATCTTTCTCATAGATATATGTCAGTGCTTTCAATCCACGATAGCAGTTAACTTTAGTAGGTGGCTTCCAAGATGATCCAGTTGATGCATAATCACTCATCTTTATCCAAAAGATCTAGATGAAAATGAAACATTTTCTAAGCAAACAATAAAATATTTGACCGGACAAAAACATATATTTTGGAGCATTAAATCAATTCCAAATCAAATTATGAGATGTGTGATTGAGGAATATTGTACAATACAACCATGGATGTTATTCTCTACTTAAGGGGCTTCCAATCATCCTTTTCCATATCCTGAGTAATACAATACAATGCATGATGCTATAGAAAAATGCAACATACGAAAAATAGAGCAGCGAGATTAAAGGACCACAATAATGGTCTAGGTTATGAATGGATTATAAAAAAACATGATAGAAATCGAGAAATAGAGCACTAACATAGCACAATGAGCAACATAACAACAACAAAAATAGAAGTCGTGACAAAAATAAACATCAATTACCAAAAAAACACATTAACCCTACTTGTACAAAGGGACCTTTAATTTACATACATTCTCAAGCATTCATTTCAGATGAAGATGAGAATACAATAACTTTTATTGTATTAATGAGTCGCCAAGGACTTACAAGTCCTACAGTAGGTAGTATTTCAAATATGATATTTTTCCTTCGTTGAATTTATCAAATCACGCACATACGCTTTTATTTTTACAAAATTGAGTTAAACATTGATTATTTATAGATTACTGCATATGAGAATTCCGAGACGCATCGCACATTCTGGTATTAAATTAAACAAAAGGATTAGGAGGAAACTAGGTCATAACTGGTACCACTACTCCTACCACATCATATTGGAGACTCTCGTGGCTTCTCTACATGTTGCATTGTTAGATATATGCATCGAGTTCAAGCATAACATAACAACTACGTTTCTCCTTGATAACACCGGTTTAATGTTATTAATGAGATACTTATTGCAACAGAATTGATTCACAATAATATCAACGAAAGTAGAACATCAAAACTAAACCAAAATCTTGATAGTTTTACTATTGACTTCATCTACCCAAATGAAGAAATTGCATGAATCTTGTTCTTGTATGACAAAAAATAACAAATTGAGAACCACCATGACATGTTTTTTACATCATGTCTGATCTAATAAAAATAAGTATTGTAATAAAAAATATACACAACAGAAATAATACCTTCCATTTGGGACATTGTAAAAATTGCCAACCCTTGCCTCTTTCTTAGAGACATATATATGTTAGTGCTTTCAATCCACAATAACAGTTGGTCTCCGTAGGTTGATTCCAAGATGATCCTATTGAGGTACAATCACTCAACTTTATCCAAAAGATCTCGATGAAAATGAAACATTTTTAAGCAAACAATATAATATTTGACAACACAAAAACATATATTCTGAAGCATTAAATCAATTCCAAATCGAATTATGAGATGTGAGATGGGGGAATATTGTACAGTACAATCCAAGATTTTACTCTTCACTTAAGGGGTTCCAATCATCCTTTTCCAGATCTTGAGTGATACAATACAACACATGATGCTATAGAAAAAACATAACATAAGAACAATAGAGTGGCAAGATTAGAGGACAATAATAATGGTCTAGGTTATGAATCGATTAGAAAAAAAACACGATATCAATAGAGAAATAAAGCACCATAATAGCGCAATAAGCAACATAACAACAATAATAAGAGCAGTAGTGACAAAAGTAAACACCGATTAGCAAAAAACACATTAATCCTACTTGCATAAAGGCACCCTTAATTTAAGTGCATTCACAAACATTTATTTCAGATGGACATGAGAACATAATAACTTTTATTGTATTAATGGGTCGCCAAGGGCTTACAAGTCCTATAGTAGGTAGTATTTCAAATATGATATTTTCCCTTCATTATATTTATCAAAATACGCACCTACGCTTTTATTTTACAAAATTGAGTTAAAGATCGGTTATTTAAAAATTATAGTAGATGAGAATTCCGATACACATCGCACATTCTGTGTAAATGTAAGTATTATTTTGATTTTGTTTGATGACAAACGATATGCCTATGAAGTTGCAAGCAATGTCGGAGTTGGCATTTTGTTCACAGTAGTTATTGAAGACATGCCAAGCATGCACAACAAGATGTTGTCCGGCTAAAACCAATCATGATCATACTATACCACTACAATCCTCTGATGCATGCCTAAATGTCCACTCAAGTGTTGGATGTAGGTCCTCAATGCTCCATATTGTTCACTCACAAACTTTATGTTATCCTCTAAGCTCTAGTATTAAATTAAACAAAAGGATTCAACATAAACGATGTCATAACCGGTACCATTACTCCTTCCACGTCATAGTGAAGACTCTCATGGCTTCTCTACATGTTGTGTTGTTGGATATATATGTATTGAGTTCAAACCATAACATAACAACTACATTTCTCTTTGATAACATTAGTCTAATGTTATTAGTGAGCTACTTGTTGCAACAAAATTAATTCACAATAAAATCAACGAAAGTACAATGTTGAAATCTAAACCAAAATCAAGGATTATATAATATTTAGCAAATCCAAAATATAGAAGTCCAAATATATTCCATACATAGACATAATCCAATTAATAAAAGGCAGTGAAAACATGTCTAGACACTCTATCTTGCATCCTATCATCACATTCTTTCATCTCGCTCGCTTCTCACAATAAAAAAATCATGGATTAAATGAGTATACTCCCTAGGAGCATATATGAGCATGCTCCCGCTTTTTCTTTCCATATTTTTTGCAATTTACTGAAATGAAACCATGAGTTATTTACTTTAGAATAATTAGTGGAATATGTGTTTTAAATTTCGTATAAAAGAGATATTTCAAACATGTTCATATAGAAGGAGTCAATTTCAACAATTCTGAGACTGCTAAAATTTGACAGTCTTGATGGATGGGATATAATTCTCGAATTAAGTTAGATTTTGAATGACACCATAGTGATATATAGTGATCTAATATCCCTGGGCCATGCTGCGAGCAAAGGTAGTGTACACGTTGTCGAGACGGAAAGGGGATTCATTTCAAAAGAATGAAAAAAATACAGGGAAAAGAAGGGTGAGAGCATATTCCTTTTCCCCATATATATGAGATTGGGGAGTATGCACCAAGGTGCATGTAAGTCTACATGCACCGGTGACACAAACGTCAAACTTTTTGATTTTTTTGAAATAAATCCTTAGGAGATTTAGATCACAATATATCACAGTGATGTCATTAAATTTCAACTTAATTCAAGACTTCTAACTTATCCACCAAAACAATCAAATTTTTACGGTCTCAAAATTGGTGAAATCAACCCATTCATATGGACATGTTATTAACATCTTTTTATACAAAATTTAAAAGACATAATCTGGTTAATAAATCCCCAAGGGCTCATTTAAAAAAAAATGGACATTTGTGGCATCGATGCATGTAGACTTGCATGCACCTTAATGCATATTCCCCAAAACCTTATTTTCAGGAATATGAACCAAGGTGCATGTAAGTCTACATGCACTGGTGCCACAAACATCTATTTTTCAATTTTTTTTTGAAATGAGTCATAAGGGGATTTACGTAAAGTAAGTGGATCATGTGTTTCAAATTTCGTTTAAAACAAACGTTCCTAACTCCATATGAAGGGGTCAATTTCAACAATTGTGAGACCATTGAAATTTGATTTTTTGGTGGATAAATTAGAAGTCTCGAATTAAGTTGAAATTTGAATGGCGTCACTTTAAATCAAATCTTTATTAATTTCACGTCATTAACAATAAACCTTCTTCCTATAAATAGCCCTAATTTTTGTATTAGAATTATCCCATTTATTTTAGTGTTTTAATTCCTTTTAAAAACTCCAAAAAATTATATTAAATATTGCAAATATTTATTTTTGTGTTAAAAATAAATAAAAAAGATAAAAAACATAAATCCAATAAAAAGCAGTATGTTTTCACTAAAAATACTTCCAAAATTCTAACTATGTTTATTTGATCTCTTTTGACTTTTTGACCAACATGAAACTTGTAGATCTCCTCGAGGTCTATAACTTTAATGTTTTAACTTTTTCGCTACTTCTTCTTCCTTTTATTTATTTCTTATTTTCTATTTTTTCTTATTTCTAAATAATCTGATTGGGCCATGTGGCACTCTCTGGAGCCACCACGCGACCCTTGCTCCTTGCACAACTCAGCTGCCTCTAGCACCCTGTCGGCTACCTCGCACCCTTCCTTTTTTGGCTGTCACCCCAAGCCACCTTGTCACGTTCTAACGACCCTCTCATGTAGCCCTATTTTCCACCACTCTCGCGCAACCATTAATGGTCATAAACAACATCTCCCTCATCTCCATCCAAATGTTGTAAAATTTCCATCCACCATTTGGAAACGACCGTTCAACCACCTATATAAGGGCCTCCCCCACCCCGTATGCACTCGTCCACCAGTCCTCGCTTGGATACCTAGCCTTCTTCCCCTCTCCGTGACAGGGGGAGGATTTGAAGCACACCAATGGGAAATTAAGACGGTGTCATCCCATGGCATCGACCACCATGCCATGACTGCCCTAGGAACCGTCAATCTCCCTTGCGTAGCTGCCCAGGTACGAGCGATGACTGAAGCTTCATCATAATCTCATCCCAATCTTCCACTTCGTCCAAGTTCCTCTTCAATCTCAGGTAAGCTTCCTTCTCGTTTTTACTTTATTTTCTTCGATTTTATTAACCTCACGCAATCACCATGTCCATAGATTGAAAATCCACAAACCTCCAATGACCCTCAATTATTATCGTGCACCCTTCAATCACCGACTCTCTGTCAGAACCCCCATCCATGTCACCACCTTCCCTCTACCATCACAACAGAGGAACCCATCGAGCCACCACCTTCTTCACCTCGATCCGGCTCTCATCCACCTCACCTCCGCACACAAACATGCTTTGGCCACTTCTAACACTTGCAGGTACTTCTTTCTTCACTGGTCGGAGCTCCGAGGAAGATTATGTTCTAGATCAGCTTCACCGACCACCCTCTATCATCTCACTAGTCCAGGACCCCTTGCCGCTTGACAGAGTTAGATAGCCTTCATGGTCACCTCGTAGATCTTTTCCGATCTCCAACCCACCAGCTAGGCCTCGATGGAGCTATGTTGGAATAGCCGGAGCACGAACATACCCATCTTACGACGGTGGTAGAGGAGAATGGGCACGAGCTACAGATAACATCAGATCATCTGGATCGGATGGTCTAGATTATCCCCAAGCCTCTACCATGAACCACTTGGCTCAGTGGAATCGAGCCTGATTCAGAGCACGGAAGCCACGGCACGTGGCCTCCGAACCTGCAGATGCTTGAGGCTCCGTCCAAGACTAGCCCGCGCATGTGCAACGTTCGTACAGGTTGGGCAAATTACAATGATGCCCATCACTTCTACATATTTGCGAGGAAGTCCTTCCTAGGCACGCGCGTACCTCATGTGTCGTGCCTGGGGCAAATTGCATAGGGGCCATGCCATTTAATTGAAATTAAAACTACTCCCTTACACAGACTTATTTGCAATATTTATCTTTTTATTTTGCACATTTCCCCTCCATGTATGCCTCTAAGTCCAATGCTCGTATCTTGAGCATATGAACTAGAATTTAACTTATTTCAGCCTCGTTGTAATGCTTATTTCATGATCTATATTATGGCACTCTTATTTGGTGTTTTGGCACTTAATTAAACATGCTAAATTTTGAGATACATTGTGTCCATTATTCTTTATTTCTTAATTCCATTAATTCATTTTGATGCATCATTTGTTTCTGAAATTAACCTATCTTTTATTTCCCATTTATTTGATGATTTTCAGGGCATACTTGTATACATAATTGTTTTGCATAGCATAACATACTCTTATTCATTATTGCACATGCATCTCATCTTTAATCACACGGAAAACCAAATAAAAATTCATCACAATTGTTCATTTCATGCATCATATGTTTATGTTTTCATTTGTGCAAGCATATGTTCTCTTTCATCCATTTTGTTTGCATCATTATTGTGCATCATGTTGTGTGTATGTGCATTGCATTTGTGTGAATACCTAGAGCAATGAATTTAATCACTCAAATTTAATTGATAATTTCTGATAAATCGACGAGGAGCCACATGTTCATGTGTTTGATCTTGGTACACTTACCGAGTTATAAATATTACACATATTAAAAAATGTGATATTCTTTGTGAAACCGAGATCGTCTCCTATACTACGATGCTAAAGTTGATTAATTATGCAGGAGATTTAGCGATTCATCTGACAGCGCCGTTGTCGAGGGCACGGCTCATCCTTATTTATTCATCGGATTGTACTGTATTAGTGTTGAGTTGATTGTTTTAAAAAATATATGTCTTCTTGTTGGTTTTGTTTACATCATTCTTGATTAAATTTTTTGATGTTTTCTGACATTCTCTTTTGTAGCATGGCCCATGCAGATAGAGGACGCTCGATATACATGGAGGCGTAGAGTTGGGAGCTCCCGTTACAAGGAGCCACAGAAGAAACTCAGGAGAAAACAATGCACTTAATTGACATTTTGTTCACGCATTTAGTCTGTAAATAATTGCAATCACTACATTTTTAGCGGTCCTCATTTGAAGGCTCGAGTGTGTAGCATGAACTTGAACATTGCATGTAGTGTGTGAAGTCATTTCACCCCTAACATGGGTGAGGCTTCCCTTGAGTGTCAACCTAGGGCTAGGCACATGGCTCTCCAAGCTCGTTTTATTTTTCAAATTTTAAGTGCCATTTTGTAGGTAGGACACACATAATTCACGAGACGCACGTACATCACTTCACTTAGTCAAATTAATTGAATTCTTTTCCTGCTAATAGAAGCATGTTTAGGATACAGTTTTTATCAACTTACATGCATTTAGTGATAAATTCAAATTCATTCTTCCATGTGCATGGAGAATGTTGTAGGCATTGTAAGTTCTTCCTCTCAAGCATGCATCATGGTTTTATCATATGCACCAGCTTTTCTCAATCTCTCTCTGTCTCTCTTGATTTATAACATAAGATCTTAATAAAATCAGGATTGGCTGCTAGACGATGCTTGCTTGATTTGTATTCACATTAATACAATGATAACCTTAAGCTAAAATTGGGATTATAATGCAAGTCAAAAAAATAAATGGAATCAACTAAACCTTGGATTATGGGAGAGCAACGTATGCATTATATGCATCTCTTTATTGATTGTTGAGAGGTAAGGATGTATCCCTAGGATAGTGCCCAAAACCCAACTTTAAACCTGCGTAATGGACTTCAATTTTGGATGATCACTAATACAATGGACAACATAAATGACCAACACTTGTTGATCTTCGTGTGTGAGTTGGTGAATCAAGGGTATTAGTTGAATGATTGAGCCTTACATGTCTATTCTCCTCACCCCTCCCATAAGCATATATGCATCCCACCATCTCTACAGATCCAATCATCTCTGTCAATCCACTCCCTCTCTAACCCTAACTAACCCTCGATTCCCCATCCTTAATTCCACATCCAAATACTTAAGCTACTCTTCAGCCTGAGTATAGGGGGAACCTTGTACATCTGCTGATTATTCACATGGGTCCCTCCATCCTTATTGTGTATCTAATACTTAGGTTATTCTCTGCCTAAGTATAGGGAGACCCGAGTCAAGACCATCCTTCCCTCGTCCTGTTCTTCTTAAAATTAGGTTATCTTAACCTAAGCATATGGGGAGCATCTGAGTCAATTCTGCTATATCACCTTGTATTTTAACCAGAGCTATGGCTTCATATCACTTTCTGCTATGAAGACATAACAAAAGTTAAGTATGGGGGGTATATCGTATATATTGTATATATACTTTATCCATAGCTCGTATTATGAAAATTTCGGAACTTTTTAGGGCTAGGGTATACGTATTTTTGAACTGATTTTCGTAGAAAATGTTTGTAAACTGATTTGTAAAACTTTTCTAACTTTGTGACATTGTTTTGATAAATATTTGATAGTGGTTTGAAAAATAGGGTTTTGACTTGTTTGAAAAATTGTTTGAAAAATATATTGAAAATCTCTATATTATGTAACATGGTTTGGAAAATATTTTTCAAAATTCTTTTCAAAGTGAGGGACTAACTATTTTGTAAATGCCATTAAAAACCCATAAATTTAATAAGCTAAAAAATTGAGCAGATATTTTTCAGTGAGGTGATGAATCCCTGCTGAATCATCATTATTGTCTCTTTTTATCCTCAAAAAATAAGAACTTCATGGGAAATCTTCATTAATTCTGCGTCTCTATCAAATAAACATCCACCTATAATGAACACTAAACCTAATTTTATTGTATTTATCACTAACATGTTCATTTTATTCTTTATTATGAAAAATCCTTAAACATTAGGTTAAATATTGTATCCATTTATTTTGGATTTAAAAAGAACTAAAAATAGAAAGAAAATATAAAACCCTTAAAATAAATGTTTTTGATTACTTTAAAGTACTTGCAAAATTGTGCCTTGTACGTATAACATCTCATCTTTTTGAACAAAATGAAACTTGTAGATCTTATCAAGATCTACAACTTTCATATTTTGAGTTTTTTTAATTAATATTGTAAATATTTCTTCCTAAATTTTCTTTATTTTATTGATTTTTGAATAATCTGGTGCAACCATGTGGCGTACTTTGGGCCGCCCACGTGGCTGCCTCCCCTTCCTCCCCCTGCCTCCTCTTCCCATTGTCTGATGTGATCGGATCAATCGCATCAGATCCATTTGTTTCTGCTCCGTTGATCACCTTTGGATTAGATCTTATGATCTAATCTGCATCGTCTGCCTGCACCTTCACGAGGGCTATTGGATTGCTCCATCCAATGGCTCTACTCCATCGTTTACCTCCCGTAACCCCTTCCCTGGCCGTTAAGCCTCACTGAGTTGCTCCCCCTTCAACTTTTAGCCATGCCCTCCTATCACCTCTCATCTCCCTGATGCTCCCCCTCCATAGTCGTTACCTCAACCATCCTCCGTACTCATCAACTCCCCACGACCGACTTTCTAGCGCCTTCAATCATCTATTCAAATCCCTCGCTCCTCCACCTGTAATCGCCATCGCCATCCACCATTCAATGGGGCTGAGGCCCAGTTTCCTCCACCCTTCAAATAACGGCTTCAACACCTCATGTGTGTTCCATGGCGAATAGCCATGTAAGCTTCACTCCTCGACGGTTGCACAAGCTCCAAGGCCTTACTGCCCTTGTTGAGTGATGACCGGAGTGCCTCCTGGCGCTCAACACGAGCTCCACCTCGTCCTCCTTCTTCTTCAATCTCCCAGGGCCCATGAAGACGGAGGACGCTCGATCTACATGGAGGCATGGAGTTGGGAGCTCCCGCTACGAGGAGACATAGAGGAAATTCAAGAATATTCAAGGAGCCGAGTCAACATTTCATTCATGCATTTGTTGTAAACAAGAGAAAAGAGAAAAACAAATTGTATCATGTGCATTTCTAGTGGTCCTCGTTTGAGGATTCGTATGTGTAAAAAAAGGAAAAAAGGAATAGAAAAAAAAGTAGTTCACTCAATGATCTATCCACCCCTCTCCATCATTCCATTTCAGTGCATTTACACCCCCCCCCACACCCACCCGATCTTTGTAAATCCACCCCCTCCCCCTCTCTAACCCTAACCAAGCTCCGATCCCCAGCCTGAATTCCATATCTAAATACTCAGGCTACTCTTCAGCCTAAGTATATGAGGAACCATGTATAGTAACTGATCACTCATCTAGGGTCTCCCTATCCTCATTGCATATCCAATACTTAGGCTATTGAGAGCCCAAGTACAACAGAACTCATGTCATTCTTACCTCTTCTTTTTTTCTTGTACTTAGGTCAGTTTGACCTAAGTTTAGGGGGATCTTCTGAGTCAGTTCCACTATATCATCTTGTATTTGACCTGAGCTATGGTTTCATATCACTTTGTGCTATGAGAACATATAAACAGTTAAGTATATGGGGTATACCGTATATATTATATATACTTTTGCCATTGCTCGTATTTTTAATTTTTTTGAAACTTTTTGTGGGTTGGAGTTTAAGTATTCTTGAGAACTGATTTCTATAAAATTGTTGTAAAAATATTCTTTCTTTAAGAAATTGAGGGACTAACTATTTTGTAATTTTTGTTTACCTTATTAAAAAATCCATAAAAACCTAAAAATTATAATCTGTTATCGAGTAATGATTCTTACTACTAAGCTTAGAAATGAGTAGCCATTTCTCAATTAGAGAACTACAGTCTCTCTTAGCAGAGTGGGTGGTTAAAAGACAATGCGAATTGCACCGTCTTGAAGTAATATAGGCAGTCATCTAATGGTTCGTACTTACACCCATACTAGCTGAAAATGAATGTAACTATTCATATGAGCTTAGGTCAATCATTATTTCTCGTGAGATTTTAAAAATTTCATAAAAATATGCAAAACTCAAAAATTCCAAAAATCCACTAACTTCGGACTTGGTGCATTCCTAACACATTCACCATCACTCGAGGCTTGATGATTTGAGGACTCTTGATTTTCAAGATCTTAAAAGTATGAGTTAACCAGCCATAATCATTGGGGTTTTTGAACTTCATAATCCACACTTCCCTAGTTCAAGGATTTGAGTGTCATATTGCACTCTTCATCTTTACCTTATAAAGAATATGACCAGCACATCACTTTCACAAATGCATGATTGATGAGATGAGTTGAGTTATCACTTGCGGAACTAAGATTGGAGATTTGAGTCTAGACATGATTTAATGATGCTGGAGGATGAGATAAAGTCAATGAAGGCTTTAAGAAACCTGAGTGTCAGCAAAACCCTAGCTATTATGTGAACAAGTTTCGCATGCTATCGTTTGATATTTACAAATGTGTCAGGATGTGATGAAACCTAAATAATTGTTGATTAGTGTACGACAACTTTTGGTAAAAGCAATGGACCTAGCCAAACAATGAAATAAATCTCGGGAGAAGTTATTTCATACAAGAAAAGCTTTGTCATTATATATATTCAAATTCAAAAGAGCTTCCATAAAATGTGAGCGCTCCCAAACATTTCAAAGTATCCAGTTGGACCAAAGGCCATAGGACCAAGGAGTCGGACTAGCACCAAAAGAGGGCTTTGCATCGTATAGTGATACAAGTCTAGGTATCGAATGTATCTTAGATACTCAAAAGAGACACACCTCGGTGTACTCTCAAGAAAATAAGTACAAATGACTCCAATCTCTCTTGACAGATACATTGATCAATAAATAAAAATACGCATGTGTTAAGTAATAAGGCACTCGAGAGGACCCTTGTTCCAATGGGAGGGAGAGAAGAAAATGCACAATCCTATGTCCTCTGTCATCTGGTCGTCCATCTACACATTTAAGTCTGATAAACTAATGAGACGATGGATTGAATGCAAGAACCGATTTACTCCCTAGCGTTGAGGATTAGGTCTAGAGGAGAGTCTCCTGGACTGGAACCTTGGGTGATGTCTCGACTCGACTCTCATATGCAATACCTTAAAAGTCGTATCCTTATATTATATGTATAAACAGAGAGTCTGATAAATAGATAAGTTGGATTCCTTTTGACCAGAGCATGGTTGAGCCCAGAATTTCAGGATCACTCAAATTGAGGGTCTTCGATGAATTGAGCCTTGAAAATTCACACGCATTGTCATGAGTTAATCCAGCTTCATTCTTTAGATGCCCGAGGACGAGCATAGCTTAAGTACATGGATACGATGAATCCCTGATGGATCAACATTATCCTCTTTTTTATCCTAAAAAACAAGAACTTCTTGGGAAATCTTCATTAATTCCACATCGTTGTCAAATAAACCATTCGCATATAATTAACACTAAATCTAATTTTATTATATTTATCACTAGTATGTTCTTTATTTTCTTTATTATTAAAAATCCATAAAAATAGATAAATATTGTATATATTTATCTTGACTTTAAAAAAGAATTAAAAATACAAAGAAAATGTAAAAACCTTAAAATAAGTATTTTTAATTACTTAAAAATACTTGCAAAAACTGTGCCTTGAACAAATAACATCTTTTCTGTTTTTTTGCAACATGAAACTTGTAGATCTCATCAAGATCAACAACTTTCATTTTTTTGAGTTTTTTTATAATTAAGCTTCTAATTACTTCTTTTTGAATTTTATTTATTTTCTTAATTTTTGAAGAATTTGGTGCAGGCATGTGGCGCCTCTGGGCTGCAACCCCTTCCTCCACCCATATCCTTTTCGTACCATCTGATGCTAAGATCGATCACATCAGGTACATCCGTTCCTGCTCCGCTGACCACCTTTAGATCATATCTTATGATCTGATCTGCATCGTCTGCTCGTGCATTCACGAGGGTCGTTGGATTTCTCCATCCAACGACTCTCCTCCATCGTCTACCTCATGTAATCCCATTCCCCGGCTGTTACGCCTTATTGAGCTGCTCCCCCTTCCATTTTTAGTGCCACCCTCTTGTCACCTTTTATCTCCTTAATTCTCCCCCTCCATGGTCGTTAACTCCACCATCCATGTGCGCTCATCAACTCCCCACGACTAATCAAATCATCTGTTCAAATCCCTCACTCCTTCACATGTAACCACCATCGCCACCCTATATATCCACCAACTCTGATGCACTTCCAAACCATCCACCATTCAACAAGGCTGAGGCCCATCTTCCTCTGCCCTCCGGTGAGACAGAGGGTGGTTGTCGAGGCGATACCGCTTCAACAACTCATGTGTGATCCATGGTGAATAGACATGTAAGATCCGCGCCTCGGCAATTGCATAAGCTCCAAGGCCTTGCTGGACTTGTTGAGCGATGACTAGAGCACCTCCTGGCACTCAGCCCAAGCTCCACCTTTTCGTCCTTCTTCTTCAATCTCCCAGGTATCGTGACTTGCTTTTTCTTTTATTTTCTCGTAATTTTTCCGGCGTATGCACTCTACCTCACTGTCACCTGACCCTCTCATAAGTTCCGCCACACCATCAATACCTTCGCCAATCACTCTGCTCACCCTTCTTGCTTCTCCAAAACTGCCTCACATCCACTCCCCTTCTTCTCCAATTCGTCGGAGAGGAAGCTTTGGTCCTACACTCCTTCGCTCCGATTGGACCCCATGTCATTCACAACTCCATGCACGTATCGAGCTTCGGTTATACTAACACTTTCTAGGAACTCATCTTCTTCATTGGCTGGAAGTTGGGCGGAGCTCAGTTCACAACTCTGCCTTCGAAGACCCCGCATCATCAGATCGACCATGACCTTGCCAGCTACCAACCGTCGTTTGAGCTTCAATGCCAATGTTACCGGGATTGTCCTCGACCATCAGATTGCATGGGGAAGCACGATGGAGCTCTGGCATCCTCGTCGGAGCTCTGATAGTGTCGCCTCTGATTGATGATGGAAGAAATGCATGCGCCATTGGATGGCACCCTTGCGACGACCATCGAACAACCCCGATGAGGCTACGTTGCCCCGCACGAAGCCCCAACCTTGAGGCCACCGATCCATGTCCGAGGCACTTGCGCCTGCTACGTGGCCACTAAATCAGGTCTGAGCCTCAGCATGCCTCAGAACCTCGCACGCACGCATGCCATGCATGAGGGTAGGGTTATTTACAAACATACCCCTATCCTTATTCATAATTGCATTAAGATACCCAGGTGTGTGCCTTACATGTATGCCTTGGGTAAATTACATCGAGGCCACATCGACTTTAGATAATTACAAAAATGCCCTCGTGTATAAGCGAATTTTATAATAGGGCCCCTTTGGTTTGTGCAAGTTGTAAATAGGTCCCTCCATGTACATAGTTGTGATTATTTTCCATGTGTTTTATTACATTTATGTTCCTAGTACAACTTTGATCATATCTCGAGCATTTTAATTTCAAATTGAACGATTTCAGTTTCATTTTGAAGCTTGTTTCATCCTTTATCTAATGACCTATTTAATTTTATTATTTAGTAATTAATTGAATGCGCTAATTTTGGATGCTATGTAATGTATCCTCCCCTTTAATATAGTGCCATTATTTATCATGGTTGATCGATTTGCCTCTGAAATGGACCCTTATTTTATTGCTCAATGATTTGCTTATTTTGGGGTATAATTGTACATACATATCTGCATGCATATCATACACAATGCATCTCAATTCAATTGCATATAAAGAACATAAAAATACATGCATTATATTATTTTTGTATCTCCATCATTTTGTGTACATCATGTATTTACATATGAAGATCGAGGTTTAGAAATAATCTCTCATCATTTAATCAGTAATTTTCGATGAATCAACTAGGAGGCTCGTGTCCCTATGTTCGACCTTGGTACACTTACCAAGTAAAAAATAATTGCCACATATTCGAAGTTGTGGTCGTTGCTGAATTGAAATCGGTCTCCTGTAATACAATAATATTGCACTATTAATGAGGCACTTTTTGCATTCATCATGAGAAAACTTCGATCTCCCTTAGCAGAGCGGGTGGTTAAAAGACAATACGAGTGACATCGTCTTGAAGTAATACGAGTAGCCATCTAACAATCCGTACTTACTCTCATACAAGCTCAAAACGGATGCAACTATACATTTGAGCTTGGGATAGTCATTGTTTATCTTAAAAAATACACAAAAATGCAAGATTTATATATAAAAAATGAATAACTTTGGAGTTGATGTATTCATACACACTCACTATCACTCAAGGGTTAAGGATTTGAGGACACTTAGTTTTTGAGATGTTGAGAGTTTGAGTTAACCAACCTTAGTCATTAGAGTTTGGAACTTAATAATCCACACTCCCCTAGTTTGAAAGATCTGAGTGTTATATTGCATTCTTTATCTCTAGCTTCTAAGAATACGATCGACACCTTGCTTTCACAACTGCATGATTGATGAGATGAGTTGAGTTATCACTTGAGGAACTTGGACTGGAGATTTGAGTCTATACCTGATTTAATGATGCTCAAGGATGGGAAAAAGTCAATGAAGTCTTCAAGAAACGTTAATGTCAGCAAACCCTAGCCAGTATGTGAACAAGTTTGCATGCTATTATTTGATATTTACCTATGTGCCATGGTGTGATGAAACTAAACAATTATTGATCGGTGTGCGCCAACTCTTGGTAAAAGCAACGGAGAGAAATATTGAAAGAAAAGCTCTCTCAATACAAAGTCAAATATCAAAATCTTACAAAGGCGAGCGCTCCCAACCATTTCAAAGCGTCTACTTGGACCAAAGCTAATTAAGCCAACTGAGCCAGGCTATACTTCAAAAAGGACCCTGCACCGTAAGCGATACAAGTTTGGGTGTAAGTATATTAGATACTTAAAGAAGATATACCCTGGTGTACTTCAAGGAAGACCAGTATAGATGACTCAACAACTTTTTACTGGCACATTGATCGATAAACCAAAAATATACATGTTGAGTAATAAGGCACTCGAGAGGATTCTTGTTCCAATGAGAGTGAGAGAAGAAAATACACATACCCATGCCCTCCATAATCTGGTCTTCCATCTCCATTTTCAAGACTAACAAACTAATGAGACGATGAACTGAATGCAAGAACTAACTTATTCCCCCAGTGTTGAGGATTATGTCTAGAGGAGAGTCTCCTGGACTGGGACCTTAAGTGACATCTCGACTCGACTCTCAGGATTGTGGTAAACTAATCGTCATATCCTGATATTATATGTACAAAATAGAGAGTCTAACAATTAGACAAATTGGATTCCTTTTGACTAGAACATGGTTGAGCCTAAAATTTTAGGATCATTCAAAATAAGGGTCCTTGATAAGTTAAACCTTGAAAAATCACATGTATTGCCAGGAATTAATCTGACTCCTTCATTCTTTAGATTCTCAAGGACGAGCATAGTTTAGTATAGAGGGATGATGAATCTCTGATTCATCATTACCATACTCCCTTATTATCCTCAGAGCACAATCACTTTTATAAAATCTTCATTAATTCCGCATCATTAACAATAATCCCTCTTCTTGCAAATAGCCCTATTTTTATATTAAAATTAACCCTTTTATTTTTCATGTTTTAATTCATATTAAAAACTTTAAAATTAGATTAAATATTGTAAATATTTATTTTTGTGTTAAAAAGAAATAAAAAGACAAAAAATCGCAAAGCCATTAAAAAGCAGTATTTTTATTAACTAAGGATACTTCCAAAAATTTCATTGTGTTTATTTGATCTTTTTTGACTTTCTGACCAACATGAAACTTGTAGATCTCTGCGAGGTATACAACTTTCATGTTTTGACTTGTTACTAATTCTTCTCTCTTTATTCCTTTCTTGTTTTCGATCTTGTTCTTGCTTCTAAATAATCTGATTGGGCCATGTGACGCTCTCTAGAGCTATCACACGACCCTTGCGCCACCTGGCCGCCTCCAGTACCCTTGGATCACCCTCAGGCCACCTTAATTATCACTGCTCATCTCCCTTCATCTCTCAATCATCTGTTCTTCTCCTCCTTCCTCATCTGGATCGCCACCTTCCGCTTTTGCCATAACCGCACGATCACCTCCCATCCAATGTTCATGCTCCCTCCACGTTACCCATTCGTATCCAGCTGTAGGATGAACTCCATAATCTCATATGGGTCGTACCTTCTCGCTCACATTCGCCCTTGGATCTGCATTCAAATGGGATCCAAGACACTCCTTCCCGTCATCACAACTACCGTTTGATAATGACACATCCAACAATCAGAAGTCCTCCACGACACCACTCCTATAGCCCACCGTAGGATTGACCTTTTTTCCATCTCAACTATCCATCCGCACTCTCCCATGGACCTTGGATCAGATTCCCTAATCTGATCTAAATCCTAGCCTTACGTCTCCATCCTGACTGTTGGATCGCAATATCCAATGACTAGGACCTTGTCTCCTACCTCCAACTTACCCACTCAATGCACATTTCCATGTCGTCTACCTCGCACCTTACTTTTTGGGTTGCCACCCCCCAAGCTACCTTATCACATTCTAATGACTCTCTCGTGTAGACCTAGCATTCACCACTCTCGTGCAACCATCAATAGTTGTAAACCATGTCTTCCTCTCCTCCATCAAGCCATTGCAAAACCTCCCTCCACTATTCGAAAATGGCCAGTCGACCACCTATATAAGGGCCTCCCTGCCTTGTATCCACTCCTCCACCATTCCTTGTTTGGATCTCTAGCCTTCTTCCCCTATCTGTGATGGGCGAGGAAGAATTGAAGCGCGGCAATGGGAAATCAAGCCGATGCCGAATACCACGACTTTGACCACCATGCCACGGCTGCCCTAGGCACCGTCAAGCTCCCTGGTGTAGCTGCCCAGGTAGGAGAAATGACTGGAGCTTCATTACAAGCTCAGTCAAAGCTCCCACTTCACTCGAGTTCCTTTTCAATATAATGTAAGCTTCCTTCTCATTTTTACCTTGTTTTCTCCGATTTTATTAACCTCGCTCGATCACCATCTCCATAGATTGAAAATCCATGAACCTCCACCAACCTCAATTATCCTCGCACAACCCTTTTATCGTCGCCTCCCCCCGTCAGAACTCCCATCCAAGTCTCCACCTTCCCTCCTCCACCACGACAGAGGAACCCACCAAGATGCCACCTTATTCACCTCGATCCAGCTCTCATCCACCTCATCTCTTCACACAAACACGCTTCAACTACTTCTAACACTTGCAAGTGCTTCTTTCTTCATGGGTCAGAGCTCAGAGAAGTCTTCGTTCTAGAGAAGACTCACTGGCCACCTCCATCATCTTGTCCGTCCAAGACCCCTTGGTGCTTGAGAGAGCCACAACGGCCTTTGCGGTCACCTTGAGGAGGTTTTCTGATCTCCAGCCAACCAGCTAGGCCTTGACGGAACTATGTTGGAATCGTCAGAGCACAACCATCGTCGCCTTGCAACAACAATGGAGGAGAATGAGCATGAGCTATAGATAATGTCCAATCATCTGGATCAGATGGCTCAGGTGATCCCAAAGCCTCTGCCACGAACCACCTGGCTCGGTAGAGACCGAGCCTAATCCGGAGCATGGATGCCATGCCATGTGGTCTCCAAACCTATAGATGACAGAGCCTCTTTCCGAGCCCAGCCCGCGTACATACGGGTTGGAAAAATTACATTGACACCCCGTCACTTCTCCATATTTGCGAGGAAGTCCTCCTAGACGCACATGCCTCACATGTCCCAGTTGGGACAAATTGTATAGGGGCTCTGCCATCTTATTGAAATTACAATTATGCCCTACAGGAACTTATTTGTAATATTTATCTTTTTATTTTGCGTATTTTTTACTACATTTATGCCCTGGACTCTAATGTCCATATCTTGAGCATACAAACTCCGGTTTAGTTGATTTTAGTCTCATTTTAATGCTTGTTTTATGATCTACATTATGGAATTATTTATTTAGTGTTTTGACACTGAATTAAACATAATGAAATTTGATATATATTGTGCCAATTTCTCTTTGTTTCATAATATTACTAATTCATTTTGATGCATTATTTGCCCCTGAAATTAACTTGTCTTTTACTATTCATTTATTTGATGAATTTTTTGGGCATGCTTGTATAGATGATTGTTTTGCTTAGCATAAAATACTCTTGTTCATTGTTGTGCATGCATCTCATCTTTAATTGCATAAAAAACCAAATAAAAATACATCATCGTTGTTCAGTTTATGCATCATTTTTATGCTTTTCATTTTATGCATGCATTTGTCCTCTTTCATCCATTTTGGTTGCATCATTATTGTACATCATGTTGAGTGTATGTGCATTGTATTTATGTGAAGAC
Organism: Ottelia alismoides; assembly: GCA_037367405.1. Taxonomy (NCBI): domain Eukaryota; kingdom Viridiplantae; phylum Streptophyta; class Magnoliopsida; order Alismatales; family Hydrocharitaceae; genus Ottelia; species Ottelia alismoides. Next base: position 33,680 of record JAZKJV010001570.1, read on the forward strand.
CTGTAGCAATAAATTTAATCACTCAAATTTTATCGATAATTTCTGATAAATAGATGAGGAAGCTCGTGTCCCTGTATTCGACCTTGCTACGCTTACCAAGTTATAAATATTCCACTTATTCAAAAGTATTGTATTATGTATGAAATACGAGATCTTCTCCTATACCACGATGCTAAAAATGACAAATTAGGTAGGCAATTTAGTGATTCATCAGTATCTCATCTCCAAAAAGGGAATAGAGGTTACCATGCGAAGGTGTATATGATCAAGAAGTTTGATCCACCAACTGACGTTAAGTCAGTATGGTCTTTCTTAGGGCATGTTGGATTTTATAGGAGATTTATTCATGATTTTTTAAAGATTTCCCTCCCACTGATTGAGCTCTTAGGAAAATAGATTGAGTTCATTGTTGATCATAAGTGTCCGGAGGCGTTTGACTTCTTGAAAAGGAAATTTATGATTAACCGGTCTTACAAGATCCTATCCGATCCCTTCCCTTTGAGATCATGACCGACGCGTCGGATTTTACCATAGGAGCTATGGTAGGTCAAAGGCGTGAGGGGATTCCATATGCAATCCACTATGTAATCAAAGTTTTAGTCCATGCATGGAAGAATTACACCGTGACTGAAAATGAAATATTGCAGTAGTATGGGCCCTTGAGAAGTTCAAGTATCATGCTTTGAGCTATAGGGTGATAATATTTACTAATCACACAACCATTTGATAATCGAAAAGAAGGATGCAAAAGTACACCTTCTTATGTGGATTTTGTTGCTCCAGGAGTTTGATTACGAGATTAAGGATAAACCTGGAGTGGAAAAATATTGTGGATAATCACCTTTCTCGATTTGAGTTGAAGAATTCCCGTGACACCGAACAAATCAAAGAGACTTTCCAAGACGAGTCAATTTGCGTCATTGACTCGCTCCCGTGGTACGCTAACATGGTGAACAATCTTGTCTCCAATTAGGTTCCCCGTGGTTAGAGTAAGAGCATTATTGACCGACTGAAGTTAAATTCGAGGAGATACCAGTGGGAGGACTCATTCCTTTTATTTGAAGGACCGGATTGTGTACGGAGAAGGTGTATTCCTCATGAGGAATTTTTGAGTGTCCTCGTGTATTGTCATTTACTTGATTATGGAGGACACCATTCAGGGAAGAGTACCACACACAAGGTACTGCAATGTGGATTATATTTGCCGATCATGTTTAGAGATGCCATTTCATTATGCATGGTTGTGCCCGATCTATCAGAATATGGGAGGGATAGTTGGATACAAATATGAGATGCCCATATCGTCGCTGATTTTCTATGATGTTTTTGATGCATGTGATATAAATTTTATGGGTCCATTTTCCAACATCCAAAGACATGAGTACATCTTGTTGGCGGTTGATTACTTGTCAAGGTAGGTGTAGACTATCCCAACCCAAGCGGCAAACGGCAAGACTGTTTGTAAGTTCTTGATGGATCATATTATTGTTAGGTTCGAAGTTCTCAAGGTTTTAGTTTTCGATGTATGTAGCCACTTTATGAACAGAGAAGCCAGATCATTAGCTAAGAACTGCAGATTAGAGCATATAAGAGCCAGTCCTTACCACTCATAATCTAATGGCATGGCATAAGTTTCTAATAGAGAGGTGAAGAGCATTCTTCATGAGTTGGTTTATCCTGATAGGAAGAACTGATCCCATCTACTGGGCCAAGTTATGTGGCTTATAGGACATCCTACAAGACTCCACTCAGTACTTCACCTTTTCCGATGATCTACGGCAAAGTAAGTCATTTGCTTGCAGAGCTAATTCAAAAATACAATGGGAAATAAAAACAAGTGAATTGGAGTTGTCACCTAGGAAAGTTTTTATAATGACTTGAACTTGAACGAGCTCGTGGAAACCAGAAATTGGGCATGTGACAACATTTTGATTTATAAGGGCAATGCTAAAAAGTGACATGATCAGCACATTAGGTGCAATAGCTTTGTCATGTGACAAGAGATATGGTTGTTCAATGCCAAGTTGAAGATTTTCCATGGAAAGCTCAAATCTAAATGGACCGGTCCCTACATTTGTAAGAAATTGCATAATAATGGAAACGTAGAGATAGTCGATCTCACAGATGGTGCATGATCCTTTATGGCTAATGGACAGCGGTTGAGCACTTTGTAGATTCCAAAGAGCAGTTTGTCCAGGTTTGAGGTCACCAACTTCATGCAGAGTAAGTACAATGCAAATACTTTAGACCACTCTTCATGAAGATGCAACATCAATATTCAACAATCGAGGAGATTCACTTATTCTTTCTTACTTACACACACTTAATTTGTTTATTCTTTATAGCATGGATTCCCTCTCTTATTTTTACCCACTCCTTACTTTAGCAATTTAAAGCCTAGTGATGGGGGGAGGGGAGTGTACGTTTCTCTCCTCGTATCCGTGCTCTTCTTTATGCTTGGTCCAAGCTATGTCTTTCATTCCAGATGATGCCACGAGGACATAGCATAAGCTAAGTATATGGAGGGTGCACGTATATATTGCATGCATACTTTATATATATCATGTACTTTCACATGGTTTACATATTATTATGGACTATGGGTATGAAGATTTTGAAACTGATTTGTAAAAATGATTCGTAAAATGTTTGGAAAAATTATATATATATATATATATATGTGTATATATTTAACATGGTTGTACAATTGTTTTACAAATTAGTTTGAAAAGGGTGTGCATTATTTTGACACATTATTTTTTATATACCTATTAAAATATCTTTTCAAAAAAAAGGAAAAAAACATACTGATAATTGATCTAGTCCCTAACACTTACATATTCACAAAAGATCGGTGGGTTCAAGAATACTTAGTTTATGAGGCCTTAGATTCTTAGTTAACCATCCTTAATCATTAGGGTCTATGGATTAACTATTCATATTTCCCTAGTTTGAAAGATGTGTGTGTTATATTACATACTTAGACTCTACCATAAAGAACATAATCAACACCTTACATGCATAACTGCATTGATGATGAGAGGAGATGAGGTTTCACATGAGGAACCGGAAAAAGGGATTTGAGTTTAGACCCGGTCTAACAATGCACAAGGATGAGACAAAATCATTGAAGGCTTTCATGAAACTTGAATGATGATACTTTAAGCTGGTATGAGAACAAGGTTCTTTTATCGATCTCTTAAGTGTCAGGGTATGATGAAATATATTTGATCAGTGTGACCAAGCTGATAAAAGTAGTTGAGGCAGCTAAAAATGAAAAAAAGAGAAAGATAAAGAAAATCACACTTTAAAGACAAATATAAAGAGCTTCCACCAAAGGCAAGCTCTCCTAACCTTTCAAAGTGTCCACTTGGACCATAATCTTAGGCTTTCATGAGTTGGGTTAGCACCCAAAAAGGGATATGCATCGTATAGTAATATAAGTTTGGGCCCCGAAGGTATAATAGATACTCAAAAAAGATACACCGTGGTGCATTCCCAAGAAAACAAGTTCAAACGACTCAACACACTCTCGATGGACACACTAATCAACACCAAAAATATACATATTTTGAGTTGATAAGACACTCAAGAGGATTCTTGTTCCAATGAGAGGGAGAGAAGACAAGGCACAAACTTATGCCCCTCCATCGTGTGACCTTTTACCTTCACTTTCATGTTTGACAACTAAAGAGGCATTGGATTGAATGTAATATATAGGTATTGAAGATTGGCTTCTTAGGAGAGTTTTGTGGACTGGGTCTTTGAGTGACGTTTCGACTCTATTCTCATGATTGTAGGTCACACTTAAAAATGTCATATCTCTCTATTATATGTATACACAAAGTGTCTGATAATTAGGGAAGTTGGAATCCTTTTGGCTAGAGCTTGATTTAACTTAGAATTTCAGGCTCATTAAAATCGAGGATTCTTAATGAATCAAATCTTGAACATTTACATGCATGGTCGGAGATTAATCCAACTTATTACATTCTTTATTTGCTCGAGGACGAGTATGGTTTAACTATAGGGGGTGATAAATCTATGATTTATCATCACAATTGTTATTTATTGTCCCAATTGCTTAAAATATTCAATAAAATCTAACCCTAATTAACATTAATTAACATATGATCCTTTATTTGCAATTAATCCTAATTAATGTATGTAAATAATTCATTTACCGTGCACTTATTTTGTATTTCCTACATATTAAAAATTCACATAAAAATTAGGTTGACGTGTAAATATTAGGTTTGACATATTAAAATATAAAATATAAAAAGAATTTAAAACAAGTATTTTTAATCCTTAGAAATACATAAAAAATTAGTACGCACGTATATATGGTCTAATTTGAAAATTGTTGTTCAACATAAAACTTGTAGATCTTGAAAAGATCTACAGCTTTCACGTTTTATACTTTTTCATTTGAAGCTTGTAATTATTTTATTTTGATTTTTCTTTGTTTTTATCTTTTATGTTTTTCCATTGGGCCATGTGGCTCCCTCTGGTTGAGCTACATGGCATGTCCCTTCATTAGTCCATACCATCTTTCTCAGCTGCCTGATCCGGGGTTTCAGCAGCGGAGGCAAATTCTATCTCACTCGCTAGTCACGGAGTCCAATGCTTGCTATCTCACTCGCCTCGCTCGACTCCTCCTTAAGTCAAAGGCTAATTCAAATAGAGATAAACGTTCGCTATCATCATGATGTGTCTGATCCTTTTCGTTCATCCCCGCTTCACTCCTCAACCATCTGATCCCCCATCAGACTCCATCACAACCTCCCACACCCCGCCTCCATCGGGATCATTGGATCTCTAGATCCAATGGCCCTGCTACACCTTCCACCTGTGTAACGCCCATCCTCCCCGCATGCACTTCACCGACCCCCACTTTCTCCAATTTACAGCAACCGTTCCCCATCTCCTCTCCACGTCTCTCCACCACTCCGACCTTTCCCTAACATCCCTCTTACATGCATTAACCCTAAACCTATTACCCCCTCGCTCCAATAACCAACTTATGTAACGACTTTATCTCCTTCAAAACCACCTCCATCGACCATTTTGGTCAAGATCTGCCACTCGTGTGAGACATAGAGAGTCACACTTCCTTCCTCTTGTGATAAAAGAGGAGTAGGAGGTCTAGCAAACACCCTTTCCTCATCGATGTGATCCGATGGTTCTTCCACCGTTGCAACATCACCTTGGAGTTCCTGGAGCTTTTCTCTCACCTTCGGAGCATAGAACAAAGACATGAGATCCCTCTAGACCTCATCCCCATGCTGAATCCTCTGCCTCCGATCATTTCTTCCCTCACATGTAATTGCCCCCTTTCTTTCTTTGTTGTTTATCCATTTATTTCGTGCACGCTCACACATCGCCATGACCTCCTGATAATCTCATGATCATCACCGTTACACCACTATTCAGGCGCAATCGTTTCCGTTCTTCCTATGCTTCTCCATAGCTTATACTACATTGATCCATAAGCGTCCGCAAAGGCGGTAACCCATTTAGGCTTGAACTCCTCCACCTTCACAGAACTTCCACCTCGCCCACATTTCCCATCTATATCAAGCCAATTTTGCTTCGACTACGTGATAACCCCTGCAGATGAAAGCAAAGACTTTAGTGATCGAAAATTTGACGAAGCCTCGTTCAAGATTTTCCTCTCCGACGGAACTTCATCGCCAGGAGCTTCCAACCCGCTTTAGCCCTCGACCGCACCTCCCTCATCTTTATGAAGGTCTCAGGCATCCTTCCCAACATCCAAACCACCAGTCTGAATCAAGGATTTGTAGCAGAACACCATCGGAGCTCCACCAAGCCTCTTCCATGCACAGAGGAGTGGGAAGATCACGACAAGCAGACACCGTTGGATTAGATCACCCTGATCTGATCTAAGGGTCACTATTAGACTCCATCCCCGGAGCTGAAGCACCGCTTCATCCCTGAGGTTCGGGTGCCTGAGCCTAGGCACTAAGCACCATAATGCGCCACATCGCTCCGAGCCTCCACAACTCGCTCGAGACTCGCCCCTCACATGCCCAGCTCATGTGTCAGGGGCATTTTACAGCACTTGGGCTGACATTTTGAAGAATTGCATATTAGTCTTCCTGGTGCACACGTCGCCTCATGTGTTGCTAAGGAATTTTGCAGATAAAACCCCTTTGATCTTCTATTATTCATATCTTGTCCCCTTACATGGTTTAATTGCAATTATGCCCCATTGGCTTTTGTTAATTGCATTTTATCCATTCGACAACCATTTTGTGATATTTTTATTATTATTTATTTCAATTAAGTCCATGTCTTTAGTGATTAATAACTTGTGAACTATAACTCCAATTTGAATTAAATTAATCTTATTTAAAAGCGTGTTTCATTCTCTTTCATCATATATATTTAATTCTATGAGTTGAATTGTTGAGAATGATTTAAAATCCAGAGAAGTATTGTAGATTTTAAACTTGATCAGGGAATTGAAAATTGCATGCTCTTTATATTAAAATGATGAATTAAACACCTAGCATGCCTTAGAAGTATTCGTAAAAAACAAGAGCTTGATTGATGTGCCTTGCATGGCATTTATTTCTCCCGCTTCAAACTGATGGAGATTATAATCCTTGACATTGTCGTAGAGACAAAGCTCACACCTCCCTCTACATAGCTTGGAGGGTTGCGACGACGCCAGCAAGGAGAGGGACAGTGGGGGGGGGGGGCACCACATATAAGCATGCGATGCAGCACACCAAGAACGGTGAATTCAACCTCGTAAAGCTCATGATACTGATCTGGGTTCAAAAGTTGCCTTTTTTGTCTTGATCAAGTCAAGGTGAACAAGTTGTGAAATTTTTGAATCAATTGCTTTCCAGTTATGGATCTAGAGATCGAGAACTGAATCTTACTTCTTCTCAAACTTGCTTTGTCTTGCAAGCTCGTAGGAGGTGGACGGAGGAGGAAGATGCAGAGGTGGGGTCAGCGACACCAACATCCTCCTTCCTGCAATGCCTCTTGGTAGCGGAGGAGGGGGCACTGATGATTCTTGTTTTATACTCTTTCAAGAATACGAAAGTATCGTAGTATATGAGGTGAAAATGAATTTTTTAAAGCCACCCTTTGAATAATGGCACATACACATAGGGTAAAATGTGTATGCCTACATGGGGAGCTAACTTAGCTTCCCCCATCTCTAATTTTGTGAAATTTGTTGTGGTATTTTTTCATAACACATGGGGGTTTAGATTACCCAATATCAATATGTTCTTGTTAATAATTCGGCTCATTTTGATATTCTTATCCCATCCATCAAGCCTATCAAATTATAACGGTCTCAGAATTGCTGAAATCGATCCCTTTTAGATGGATGGTTAGGATTACCTATTTTTAATCAAACATGAATCACATATTTCTCTTATTAATATTATTTAATCCTCTTAGTCATTTTAAAAAATACTACAAAAAAGTTTAGAAAATAGACCGGGAAAGCTAACTTGGCTCCCCCTTGAAGCAACCCCATTTACCCATATACATACACACACATGCGCGCGCACACACACATACATACGTACATACGTACACATACATAGAGAGAGACAGGACAAGGAGTATGTGTCCTTGGACACACAACTTTCTGTTCCCTTTAAGTTTTAAATATCAAAATCCTGGCGTGAACTCAATTCAACATTTAAGTAATCAACCGCTCCGACGAAATAATTCCAGCATCACTCGATGGATGAGTTACATAACTGTAAATGATCTGAAAGTCAAATAAAAATTGCATTTTATAGTATGAATCAAGGTTCAATAGTTTTGCTTTATATTTTAAATTCAAAATATGCAGTTTATAGTTGCGAGAACACATGCCGATGGGCACAATTTTCCTCCTCTCTCTTTCTCTCATACACACGTGGTTTAATGGGGATACCCGCAATGGGGTCCAACTCGACTATCTCCACCTTTTAGTTTTTATTTCCTAAGTATTTTCGAAAAATACATGGGGAATTCAAATCACAGTATGAAACTGTGTTATCATTCACATTTCGACTCAATTTGATATTCCTATAATATCCATCAAGCATGTGAAAATTTAACCGTCTCATAATTTCTGAAATTGACCTAGTCTAGATGGACGGATTAGGAATGCATGTTTCACACGAAATTGAAACGAGAACATGGTGTCATAGTGGCCAAAATCCATCAAGTATTTTCAGAAAACACCTTAGAAAATAAAAAAATGTATGAGTAACCAAGTTAGCTCCCCACCGGGGGTAGTTCTATTAAACACACACACACGGGTTACATGTGGTTGCTCCCTGAGTTACTCCAGCCTCAGTTTCCTCCAACTTTTTCCTTTTTTTAAATACCACCAGATTTTCCATCACTAGATCTCTATAGTATGCCATTCTAATTTCACATGAAACAGAGAGTTATATGCCCTCTATCAGACTATCGAAGTTTACTGATATCAAAATTGACGAAGTTGACCTCGTTTGGACGAAGGGAATATGAGTCTCTATTTTAGCCAGAACTAGAATGACATATCACATGGATACGGTGATGAAAGTACATCATGGAATTTCCCCCAAAAATGAATATATTTTTGAAGAAAAATGAGGTGGGAGCAGCCTGTTGACCGCCCATTTTCACTTTATTTTATTTTGAATTGAATCATCGGGGATTCAAATCACAATATATATATCACCAGACCATTATTGAAATTATAACTTATTTCGAGACTTATAGCTTCAAGATGGTAAAATTTTAACAGTCTCGGATTTGCTGAAATCGACCCCTTTCAATGGACATGTTAGGAATGTCTACTTGACACGAAATTCGAAACACATTCTACTTAATATTCTAAATAAATTTCTAAGAGTTCTTTTCAAAAAAAATTAAAAATAGTAGTAGTAACATGGGCGTATGTAAAAAAGTTTACCAACACTCCCTATATATATTATTATATTTCAGGAAAGGGAAGTTGCTCCATGGACCATTTTCCTCTGTTTTTTATTTTTTTGGAAAATTTCACCATGTATTTGCATCACTATATCCTTGTAATATATCATTTCAATTTCGTTAGAAATACAGATTCATTTGCCTTCCATATAAAACATGTAATTTTAATGGTCTTAGAATTGTTGTAATCGACATGTTCTGGATGGAGGGCATACAAGTCTCTTTTTTTGACGAAATTGGAATGCCAAGGGATATGGTGATGAAAATACATGGTGGAATTTCTTTAACAAACTAAAAAATAAAAAAAGGGGAAGATGCTTTATGCAACAAGCTTGGCTGCTCCATAGAGCAACTCCCTCTCCTCATTATAATTATATATCGGGTTAAATGAATATGCTTCATGGGAAAATATAAGAGCATGCTTCTACAAATTTTCCATGTTTTTTTTGTTTTTTAAAATGAAACAATGGGGAGATTTGTTTAGAACAATAGATGAAATATGTGTTTATTTACTGAAAAACAAATATTCCTAACATGTCTACCTAGAGGGGGTTAATTTAAGAATAATGATACTGTCAAAATTTGATATTCTTGATTGATGAGAAAGTACCTTTAAATTAAATTGATTTTTTAGTGACATCATGAAAATATACCATGCTTTAAATCCACTTAAATTTCTTTTCAGAAAATACAAAGAATGGAAGTCGGTAAATTACTTCGTTGAAATCTCATGTTACAACAGTTGCTGGCTCGATTCGGAGCTGCATTAGTGTCTCAATATACACAACCTTAATCTGTGCTGCGATTGTAACGAAACTTTTCATTTCCAACACAAGAAAGCAGAAAACTTTCCACACCCCGTAATCCCTTCACGGCAAAGAAACGAACCCTGCGATCTCCAACTTGCAAGCTCAGCCCACGCAACTAAGAGCCCAAAATCCAATCAGAGCCGTCAATTCGGTGCTCTCCCCCGTCTCGGCAGCCGGTGACCGCCGATCCCCACAAGCCTACCGCTCGCCCTCGTCTCGCCGGTTCTCCACCCGCTGCCCACCTCCCACCCCTCACCGTCGGGAATGCGTGAGACCCTGACGTGCAGGGCAGGGACAGGGAGCAGAGCACGTCGCGATGGAGCTCGTCTCCGTCGAATCCCTTGGATCGGATTTGGGTTCGATGTTGGATTCACAGAAAGAACTTTTCTGCCGGCAGGTCGAGGCGCTGCAGAAGATCGTCGTCATCCAGTGCCGGCTCACCGGCGTTAACCCTCTATCTCAGGAGATGGTAATTTCAATACGCCTTTGATTTAGGGTTTCGCTTTCTTCCTTTATGTCTGCATTTGCCGAATTGGTTATGTGGGTACCGTTTGGTTCGTCGAGATATGGGTAGTAATGCCGTGAAGATCCGAACTTGGGAGCGAGTTCGGGGGGTATGGGATGGGGTTCCCTTTTCACAGTCATCGTGAATTACGGACGTATCGGTTTAAGTTGCTGAAGGTTTTTATGGTATCTGATTCCTTGGCATCTTTCTGTGTGCAGGCTGCTGGGGCACTGTCTATAAACATCGGTGAGTTTTGAAATTCTTGTTTTGGACAGTATTCTCATCATATATCCCTTGTTGTTTGTGATTTCTAAGACGAGGCCCTCCATGTGCATCAGCAGCATGATCATTTGGTTCATTTTTGTTTGAGGTTTCCTTGACGGATGATTGGGGTGCATGCCTCCAGCCGAAGTGCTTGTTTGACGTTATTGTTTTCTTTCATAGGAAAAAGACCAAGAGACCTGTTGAACCCGAAGGCAGTGAAGTACATGCAGTCTGTTTTCTCCATTAAAGATTCGATAGGGAAGAAAGAAAGTCGTGAAATCAGCGCCCTCTGTGGTGTTACCGTAACACAGGTCAGTTTGTTCTTAATTTTGCAGCATCTGTCAAACTTTCCTGTTCTGTTTTTCTTCTTTGGAAATGTGTGGTGGGATATAAAACAACTTTAAATTATTCTGTTACGAAGCTTTCTATAAATTGAGAAGTTAAGACGATTGTTTTTTTTTTGTTTCCCTTTTAGACGTTGCTTGCATTTAAAATTTTGATCGACATGCATACTGGATTTACGCAACTGTGCCAAGTCTAATCATTTTTGAATTAGATGCAGCCGTTTTAGTAGCTACATGATCAATGGGGCATCCTTTAAAGCTAGAGTAATAATTGAAACATATATAAGATACTAATAAAGCAAGATATAGAAAAGAGGAGCATGAAGAAGTGGCTTTGGAATAGTTTCTAATCTTTTCGTCATCTCTGGAGTACAACATCACTATAAGTAAGCTACTTTTTGGTCAAGTTTACCAGATGACGACTAACTTCTACTTTTCATCTTTTTAGTTCCCAATTGGAACAAACGTGCTCTATTAATGTTTCTTGGTGTTGGGATTACTTGGATCTATGATCATTTTGTGTCTCATCATTTTTATATTGTCATTGGGACAGGTTAGAGAGTATTTTGCTGGTCAGCGATCCGGAGTAAGGAAGTCTATTAGACTATCCCGAGAAAAAGCTGCCAAAACTAGGGAGTCAAAACCCTCTGACAATTGTATTATGTGCTATTCCAGTAACGTTCTCGAGAATAGTGAACATGCACCTGTATCTTCTAGGGATGAAAAGATTGGTGAAGAATTACCTGGTGCTTTCCTTACTGTTGTCAAACATAATGATGGGGGAGATACTAACGATCTAGGCCCGGCAAACAGGAAGACTGGTCATGAATGTAGCTTATCTCAGAAGGAGTCAATTCCAGATATCAATTTTGAAGACAAAACATTTCTTGAGAATATATTCACTTTGATGAGAAAAGAGAAAACCTTCTCTGGCCAGACTAAATTGTTGGAATGGGTTACACAAATTAATAATTCAGAAATTTTATACTGGTAACTGAAAGCTGATATTTGTTTTCTGATCTTAGAATACCTGAGGTCACAGTGTTTGTTTTTTACCTCAGGTTTCTAACTAAAGGTGGTGCCCCAATTTTGGCATCATGGTTGAACCAGTCTGCACTTGAAGAACAGACATCCATGATTCTTGTCATTTTTAAGGTTGAGTAGGGAATTTTGGCATATCTTTCAAAGAATGGAAATCTATTATCTATCTGGAAAAAGTATTATGTAGATCGGTGTTCTAATGGATATACCCAGGAATACATGTTCTTGTGTTTGTTATGAGTTAAAGCTAGTCATTATCTCCCAATGTTAGTATTAACTCCAAATTTATGTGGGTTTACAGGTTCTTTGCCACCTTCCTCTCCATAAAGCTCTTCCCGTGCATTTATCATCCATTCTGCAAACAGTCAATAAGTTGAGATTTTACAGGATGTCAGGTAGAGTTCAGAAGTCGATCTTAGGCTTGATTATCTTCATCAAAGAAGCTTTAAGTCTAGGTTTAATTAATTTTTTATGAAGAGATTTACTGTATTCTTTCATGGTAATTTTTTTCTCAAAAAATATTCATCATCATCATCATCATCATCATCAATTTTGGCTCTCACTTGCATGCTGTCACATGAATCTTAGTTAATTATCATCTCCATCTTATTATACACCTTGATCCAAATTATGCTCTCTTTCTTTGAAAGATTACCGTTACAAAGGAACACCAAGTTGGTTAATTGGTTTTTGGCAAGGCAGTGCATGAGGGTTTTTTTGGGTGGGGGGACAAGCAACTAAAAGACAAGCAAAAATTACTAGGTTCACACAATAAATGACACCAGTTCGGCCACACAATAAATTATCGATTTGCTTCTCCTTGAAGACTAAAGATGACATGGAAGGCCTCACTTCCATTAAGGTTTGTATCATACCGACAGCTTATGATAAGTGAATGATAGACGAAGATTGACACATGTGGCCCGATGCTACTTGCCCTTTACGTGAGAATGATGGGGCACTAAGGACCCGCTTTTCTATTGTCTTGTTGCTAAGGAAGTCTGCGGGCGGATTCACATACTTTGGCTTGATCCTACTTTGAAGGAGGCTTTTGGCAAACCATATGGAAGGACGCTTTTTGGCAAACTATATTGAGAATTCGTTGGTGCATGCACATTTTTGTTTGTGGCTTACCAGACACGGTAGCCGGCTGACGAACATAGATGACCTACCCTTTTATGTTTTCTAATTAACGGTTTGACTAGTGCGTTGCAGTCGGATAGATCCGCATCGATAAAAAATTAACCGCACAAATCTATTAATCGTCGAATGAAATTAAGCGCGGTTTTATGTTTATTTAACCTGGGAAAGTCCCAGGGTCGACTTAAGGAGGCAAAGGAACAACTAGATATCAAGTTAGATGGATTAGATTGGGGTTTTCCAAGTGGGATATTTTTTTTGGTATTTTTTATGTAATAAAAATGCCAAATGCACAGATGCGAGTGAACTAGGTTATTAAGAAAATAAGCGACTTAGCCAATTTTAATTTTAATGTGAAATTAATCCAAATCAGCCAAGTGGTAATTTTTCTAAGAACCTAATCCAACAATGAATTCAAATGTATTTTTTTGGAATTTTTGGATTTAAAATGCACAAATGAAAAATACAAACTTTTTTGGGGTTTTTATGCAATTTTTCGTGCAAATGATATGCAAAAATTATGAAAAATTTACTGAAAATTAAATATGATGGAATGAAGCTACACTAATATTTTTGGAATTTTCTGATACTTTTTGATTTTTTTATGAATATTTTACTGAAAATAGAGCGACTGCGGGTATTTAATTCCTAATTAATCCACGAAGTCAAATTATCCAGAGATTGATTTATCTCAAATAGAAATTTCAATAAGTAATCCAGGAGAGCTGAAATTTCTCAAAAATGTTATTCGTGGAATTAATTAAAAATCATTTACAGAAATCACCCTACAATTTATTTTATGCAAACGACAACTCCTAATTGGACGAAATTTGGACTGTAATTAAAGCACACTTAGAGGCATCATTCACAATTTTTTAGCAATTTTTGGAGTAATAAATAACTATTTGCGAATTTCAGAGCTTAAATGGGCAAGATATCCTTGATTTTCAATCTTTGATTTTTAATAAATACTCTGATGCTCACAAAAATGTAAATAAATAGCCCAAGATAAAGAATTGAACGCTCTACAACATGATATTTTTCATTGAATAAAATGATGCTATTTTACTGTCCAAATTACCATGCAAACTCAGGGGTATCAATGCAATACAGAAAAACAAATATGAGAATGCAATTTGTGCACAGGGGCACTTTTGTAAATACAGAAAATGCATGGATAAAATATGCAATTTTAACAAAGATAAAAATAAAATGACCTCCTTTTATTCTTCTTCCTCATGGGCGGCTAGGGCTTGGTGGCCTTGGAGGATGGCGGCGCGGCCTTGGCAGATGGAGGTCGGGCGGAGATGCGGCCGCGCGAGGGCCTTGGCGTTGAGAGGCGGCACGAGATGGAGGGCGTGGGGCGGCGGGCTGTTTGGGGGGGGGGGGCGTGGCTCCCCACGGTGCTGCTGGCGGTGGGGCGCGCAACCTGTGCGCGCGCGCGGTCGCGGCGTGCTTGGAGGCGGAGCGGTGGCGAGCGGGTGGAGGCGGCCGGCGTTGGAGGGGGCGCACCGCGGGTGGCGCGCGTGACAGTGAGGCACAGGGGTGCGCCGTGGCACGGACGCGTGGCTGGGGGCACGGCTAGGGGCGCGGCTAGGGGGGCGCAGGGGCCGAGGCAGAGGACGGCTGGTGGCTTGGGCGCGCGTGCACGCCGAGGCCTGGGAGGCTGGAGATGGCAGCGCGGGGCGCGCGGCTGGGGCGTGGGGCTGGATGCCGCACGGAGGTGGCCGGCAGGACGGTGGAGGCGCGCCTTCGTTGGGGGCAGGGGCCGTATGGAGCTGCAACCTTTTTTTGTGTTTTTTTTAATTTATTATGCAATTTTTTTGTTGTGATTTTTTTGTAAACAAGAAATAGAATGCAATGAATAAAAGATGCATGTGATGGTTGTGATGTTGGATTTGTGGTGATTAGAGGTGATGATGATAGTGATGAAGAACAATGAAGAGAAAATTGTCAGATAAAATAGGAAAAGTTGATGGATAACTTACCTGCGATTCACCGAAAATGGAGCCGCGCCGTGCGGCTTCCGTCATGGCCTCGAGGAGATGGCGGTCTCCGAAGCTTGGGCAGCTGATGTGGAGTTCTGCTGCAACGTGAATAAAAAAAATCCACGGATCTCGCCGAAGGAAATAGCCGTCGTTGCTCTACCTAAACGTGCCGCAACTGTCACCTACAACACGTGGGGGCTGATGGCTCTCGTCTCTCAATTGGCGGATGAAGATGAAGGGAGGAGTGGAAGAGAATATAAAGAGGAAGAGGAGGTCGGAGAAGGATGGAGAGAGTGGGGTAGTGGGGAGTTATTAACTTGGAGTGGAAGAAAAGTAAGGGAGAAGAGGTAAAAGGGGATAAAATAAATAAAATAATATAATAATATAATAGGCTACTAAAAATAATTAAAATATCAATAGTAAAATAATAATAAATAATAAATCCGAAAATAATAAGATAAATCCGAAATTAATAAAATAATAAAAAATGGGTGACACATGGCAGCTCCAGGAGCTGCCACATGTCGCTCCTAAAAAAATCAAAAATTAAATGTAAAGAAAATCGAAAAGAAATAACAAAAAGGATTAAATCAAAAAGTGGAACACGAAAGTTGCTCGTCTCGACGAGATCTACAACTTTCGTGGAGGGCCGAAAATCAAAAGAAATCATCTATACAAAATGTATTTTTGGGTGGTACCTTATAGATATAAAATACCGCATTTTATCTTTTGTATTTTTTTTGTCATTTTTAAAAGAGGGAAAAATCAAAATAAAGTTAGAAAAATTATGAGAGGAGTATTTACAACTTAATCTAATTTTTTGGATTTTTAATAATTAAGAAAATGAAATGGTAAAATACAGGGGCAAAACGGTCAATATGTACAATATACAAAAGGGGTCCAAAATCCAAGTTTTGCATACGAACTCCGATTTTAATGAAATTGGTCTTGTTTCGAAGGTCTCTGAATGTATATTACTTTAAAAGTGAGTAGACCTAATTCGGAGGTTGTATGAGAGATATATGTGCATTTTAAGGCTCCTAGTTTCAAACTTGGATTGGGATTTTATTGGTTAATTTTACAAGTTAGTATTTGTTTGATATTTTTCTTTAATTAGTTTAGTCATATATACACTATGGAGTTGATTTTATTGTATTTGGAGTTAGTATAAAATATATACAAATAGGGTATTTTAGCTAATATACAGGTGGATATTTACAAGTGAAATTGGCTTCTTATTTTATGCAAATATGAATGCTAAAATGCAAATGTTATCAATGCATGCATGAATGCTAATTATGCAATATAAGTAGAAATATGCCTCTAATTACTCGGGAACAAAGCTCTATTTTCAACTTTTAGAGTGATGAATCGCAGATTCATCACCAGCTTACCAAGTTACGACGTGACAAGCTACTTACTACTGGTGACATGTTATGCAGAAGATGTGTGAAGGTAGATGAAGACGTGGATCATCTTTTCTTCAAATGTGACCTTTCTCGCCTAGGCTGGTCTGGTGCAAATGTCACGTGGTTTGAGTTTGATGATGGGGTATATTATAAGAGGTGGCGATTCACATGAGAATGTTTCTCCTGCTTTCATCCTTCTATGGGTGATTTGGTGCGCAAGGAGGGTATTTCTTGTTCGCAGCATTTTTATCTTGAGAATGCGCTGAGTTGCTACGGGTCCATTCTATCGGCCTGGACTGGTCACTGATTGTACTACTTGATCTTTTAATGTAATTTCTTGTGGTGTGTTCCAGCTCGAAATCCCACTCTTTTGTCCTATAAAAAAATACATCTTGCAATTCCAGAAAACCTTTAAAATCAAAACTTCTCTTCCATATGGAAGAACTGTTTTTACAACCTGGACACTCCGTAAGATAATAGTTTTAGTAAATGAAATTCTCACCACATCAAATTATATGTAATGCACGGGAATGAAAACACGAATCTTGAGTGTACACAACACCTTTTTTCCTCAAAGAATGGAGTTGAGCAAGCGAGGAGCCTTCGTTCTTTACCACTAAAAAGTGTAAGGAATGGGTGAATGCCAAATCTCAAGAGTAAATGTTTAATGTTAAGACTTAAGATGAATGAAAACAAAGCCTTAGGTCTCTTTTTTATAAGGCTTAAAGGACATCATGTCTCTTCATGGAAAGAGGCATCTTTTTACAAAAAAAGACTAGCAACTTTCGAGCGAAAAAAAGTTAGTTGGTTGAGAAACAAATTAGCCGACTTAATATAAGGTTAGTCAATTGTAAGTTAGATAGCAAGAAACAAACAATTGTAGATAAGTAGAATATTCAACTAGATAAATTCTACAAGTCGACTAAACTCGGAATTAATCGGTTGATCAGAAGGATCAATCCTTGTCAGTTGCTCAAAAATAGCCATGGTCAAGTAACCGTCGAGTTGAATTTTGGTAATGACTTTAGTTTTCTAATGAAAGCCATCAGTTGGTTGAAGAGACAACCGATTGATTGAAAATTCGGTTAGTTGGATGATTTAGTCTAAGAACATGATTTGAGCTGGAGTTCAATGCTATGCACATCCATGAGGTTACAATAACTCAGAATTCTTTAACGGGGAGGTAGGTGCAAGTTCAGATAGCAGCTTGGGCCTGGAGGAGGAGGTCAGTGGGGAGGAGGTTTGTGACAGAGGAGTTCGAGTGAGTGCTTGTGACTAGAGGAGGGGAGAGAGGGTATGAAAGAAGAAGAAGATGGTGGAGAAAAAGGATTACACTTCTATCCCTCTCTAATTTTTCCAATTACACCTTGTGCCCTTAAGTTAACTTTCATTAGGGAAAGAAATGGACATCAACTAATAGAAGGGCACCTGCAAACGGTATAAGAAGGTAGGGGTACAAGTGATATTGCAAAAAAGGTAGGGGCATAACTGTAATTGTAGAATCTCAGATAAATAAAAATGTAAAAAACCCAATAAATTTAAAAAAACATTAAATTTCGAAAAATGAACAAAAATTAGGATGCATTGACCTTTCATCGATTGCTCATGCCCGTCATCCAATATAAAACCTTCACTCTTAGGGTGTTTTAAAGCTCTAAATCAACATATAGTCACATTGAAGATCACTATGATAAAAAATGGTAGGGTTTGTGAGAGTCATATAGATTTATTCACAATAAACTCTTAATTTCGTCAACTTCAATTATCCTTGAACATCTCGAGATCATACACTAGACTAAGATCCTCCATCATCTTCAAGAACTCCATTGCCTTTTTATTTATATTAAGTTGAGCGGATGAATAAACCAAGAGATCTTATGAGTCATTTTATCCCAGCTACTCCAAAAGAACCATCTGACAATTGCCTCAAGATGATGGTAAAAACAACTCAACAAGAGTCTTGTGGAAGTGAAGGGCACATGAATAGTCAAGAGAATCTTCAACAACACCAGACAACCACCTTGGGAAAGATACGATGGAATCTTAGGTAAGACGAAAGGTAGAGTCCTACGAGACATAGCAAAAATCCATCCACAATCTGCTATCTTCAACTCAATAGGACCAAAAGGGATGAAGTTGGATTTATTATGATTGATATCGAGACCAGATAGTATGGAAAGAAAATGATGAATTGCATTGTGGGGGAGCCCTAAAGTTCTCTTATATAGATGCATAACTCATGTTGGGCAAATTACATAATAGATACGAAAAAGAAAAGACATACATGGAATAGAGAAAAGATAAATATTTCTCAACACCCCCTTGTGATGGGGCATAGATATCAATCATGTTAAGCTTGGGACAACACCTCTGGAATGGCATTTTGGCTAGGGCCTTGGTGAATACATCTGTTGTCTGTTCGCCTGAGCTGACGTGGGAAGTAGAGTTAAAGCCCTTCTAAATCATGTCACAAGTGTAGTGATAGCCAACCTCAATCTGATTAGTCTTCTTATGGGAGTCAGGGTTGTAGGCAATGAAAAAAACAACATGGTTGTCGCATTGTAGATGCATGGGAAGAGGAACGTCAATATGTAGGTCAGTTAGAACGGATCTGACCCACATCATCTCAGTACTCCCCAGTGCCATGGTTATGTACTCTAACTTGACACTAGATCTGGCAACCACAGTCTGCTTCTTGTTCTTCCATGACACCAAAGAGATCCCTATGAACACTGCAAAACTGAGGTAGACTTCCTATCATTGGGACATTCTGCATAATTTGTGTCTTCGCATGCTGTAATGATGAGGGACGTCCCTTTGCTAAAGAACAATCCAATACTAGGAGAGGACTTCATGTACCTTAGAATCATATGGACCGCGTTCATATGCGCCTTGCTAAGATGCTCCATAAACTCGCTAAATCTGCTCACTGCAAAAGAGATGTCTAGCCTGGTTTTAGTTACATATAGGAGTTTGCGAATGAGCTCTCTGTATCGAACTTATCTACCTTTCTGTATCATCATCATATAACTTCATGCTGGGGTCCATGAGAGTAGTGGTAGGCCTGCAATTAGGGCTAGCTATTGAGTCATGGCTCGATGAGCCATGCTCGGGCTCGGCTCGATAAGGGCTCGTGAGCCTGGCTCATTAGGCTATTGAGCCGAGCCCGAGCCAGAATTTTGGGCTCGATAGCTTAACGAGCCGAGCCCAAGCCCAGCCTCGCTCGGCTCGATAACTCAATAAGGGGCTCGATAAAAAATATACTTGGGGCGTGCTGGATGACGGAGAAGCCTATGCGCATGGGAACAATGTGAGGTCTGTGAATGTAAAAATGTGGCAAAAACTGAGCCAATGTACTAGGTGGCGGAGTGGAGCTACAATAGGAGGTGGTGGAGCTGGTGGAGCTGGTAGAGGCATATGAGGAGGATGCATATATGCCTCCTCTACAGAGTCAGACGGAGTCAACTTGTCACTTGTAAGATAAAAATACATGACAGACTCAAAGACAACGACATCAACACTGGCGTAGTACTTTCATCTAATTAGGTCGAAGCAATGATACCCATTATGGCTCGAGGGACCGCACGTGGCGTGCTGAAGTTAAGGAGGTGCTATCCAACTTGCTCCAAGTTTGCATGGATATGCAAGCATAGTGGATTAGCTTTGCTGAATACATTGTAATCGATGTCAAGTATGAGAACCAACCGTTGAGGAATATTTTGAAAGAAGTCTCCTTCCCAAAACCTTTTTATCTAAATATTAAATGTGGAACTAAAATGTGGACAAGAAGAATATCTAAGTGAAAAGATACACAAATTGCACCCAAGCCCTTCTATCCGTAAGAATTATAAAAGGAACTTTAAGGATGGACAAAATGTTTACAAATTGCTGGATCAAATCAAGCTCAATCTGTTACACATTGCATCTAAAGATTAATCAATTCGTCAGGAGGCTAATTTTTTGAAGCGACAAGGAGCTGGTGCAACGTTTATTCAAAATTAGGGCAAGATTAGGGTTCTCGTTCATTCAATTTTATTAATTAGGATTTATAAAATTAGAATTTTCCATTCATTTAATTAGAATTAATAATTAAAGTGGGATTAGGGTTCATTTTATTTGCATTCAACTGAGTCCATCACAATTTTATTTTCATTTAAATAATGAGATTGCAGTTAGTTAATCAGTTATTTTGTTAGAGTTATTTTAAGAATTACTTATGATTTTATTTGATTTGAATTTTATTCTCTTTTTAGTTTTGAAATTCTACACATCTTATTCAAAGGGGATGGTAGGCATTGTAATAATCAGTTCAATTTGAATAAAAAAATGGAGTTTTCTCCACTTATCCCTCTCACTTCTCTCTTCTCCCTCCATGCATCTTTGTGCTTTTTCTCCAAAACCCCGCCCAGTCGGCGTGTTTTCTCTTCCTCCCTCCGAATTCCTTCCACCGGATAGTTTTACACCTTAGTGATTTTTCGATTTGCATCAATCTGTACCTCATTTTGTCTGTTGGAGACATAGTATCTGAATCTTCTTCTATGTCTATTATCTTCATCGATTTGCCAGTAAAAGCAAGGTTCAGGAAAGCGGTATGCGTATGCGTTCGGACAGGTCACTGAATAACGCTTAAGCGGTATGTGGGGGCATATGCAGGGTATATGCGGTTCTACGCGGTTTCTTAATTTTTTATTTATAAATAAATAAATATATACAAAAATGACTACAACAGAACTAAATTTATGTATAATTGTGGTCCAACAGAAGATCTAAGAAAAATAACTTTCATATAGTTCAAAACAATCGTATCAATCAAATATCAATACTTCAATAGAACGGTTAACACTCAAAATAATTGACAACAATCAATAAAATCGAAAAGTTAGCGCACAAAATGCCTCTATTATTGAATATAATGTCATTTATATCTGTCGTTATATTTACAACTGATTCTTCATCAAAAGTACCAAGCTTTACATATAATATATTGCATTCATAATAACTATTAGTTGAGTAAATTTGTTTGCAAAATTATTAGTATATTATTCTTTTTCTTCCTTGCGTGTTTACTCCAATCTCGCTGCACAACTACTTTGACGATGGATTTAAATGTTCATGGAATGCTTGGTTGGCATACTTGCAAAAGGAAAAACGTGACACAAATAACACAATAAAAAAGTTGCACAAATTAAAAAAATAAAAAAAAATAAAAAATGTGTATGCGACCGCACAGACCACATATGCGGTCGCACAACCCGCATATGCGACCCACATAACCGCACATGGTGCATAATGGGGGGCTTCATGAAAGCGGTGCGTTGAGAGCATACCCACGCATATGCGGCCGCACGAGGCGCTTTAGTGAACACTGAGTAAAAGTGCCAATATTTCAACTACCTATTCGCACATTCTTTTGCAACCTCTTTTGGGCTAACTTCTTTACTCGTATGCGTCCATCATGCAAGAATCCTTGCAAATTTTGGATTGCATCTGGATGGCGATGCAACAAAACTAGCTTATTTATTTGCATGCATTTTTCATATGAGAACCCTTGTAAATTTTGAACTACATCTGCCATCTGGGCAACGATGTAGCAACACTTGCCAACTTCTCATCACATTTGGCAACGTATCACATCACTAGTAGGGAACGTCCCAACAAAATTCAAACGTTTGCTTAAAGCCATGTTGAAAACCCTAATTTCTTTTTATATGTTTGTAAATCACTTCAATTGCTTGGCGTTAATGCGGCATGCCTACCACCCGAAAGACCAAGATTCAAACCCCTCCTTGTGGGGATGCATTAGGTAGCCGACATCCAATGTAAAAGATAGTCAGATCTTTCAACATGAATTTGAGCATGAAATCCATGTAGCCGACCATACTTAAAGTGGGAGAAGGCTTTGCTATTTTCTATGTTCGTAAATCATAATTTCTTTATATATGTTTAAAAATCCGAATCTTTTAACTCGAAATGTTTGAAATCCGATGTATCCTTTGAAAACTGTCTATCAATGAGGGTCATGCTTTTTCTGAAGATACATGCCTTTTAGATGGTATTGGCTCTTTCTATAAAGACACCATCATGTATATGTAATGAAAGGAGCATGACCAAATGATATGAATTTTGTGTCTCTCATCTCCTTTGAATTCTTTCTCCTCTAAAACCCTCCACTCCAATCATCCCTTACTTCACCAAGTCACTCACTTCGCTTGGCATGCTCTTCTGCTTACATATTTGATCTCTTCCCACCTCCAATCCCATCCCTTTTAGATCCTAATTACATTTGGTACTTCTGAGTTTGATATCCCTCTCTTCTTTTGGATTCTTTTTCCTATTATCCAATAAACTTCTCTCCTTAGTCCTTTCTGCAATATATCATTCCTTAACCATACGTTGGTTTGAATAAATCATGGTTTGGTCCACCTCATTGTCAGTCAAATTAACAGAATGGCACAAGTGTTAATTGTGTAAGAAGGCAGGGGCATGAGTGATATTGCAAAAACAATAGAGGCATAACTATAACTGCAAAATCTTGGATGAGGCACACGTGTAAAAAAACCCTAATTTCTTTATATATGTTTGTAAACCCGATGTATCTTTTGGAAGTATCTTTTAAAGAAGGGTAGTTTTTTTTGAGAAGGTTTTATAGAAGGGTTGTGTTTTTTATGAAGATGCATGTCTCTTAGATGGTATTAGCTCTTTATATAAAGACACGAGCATGTGTATGTAATGAAAGGAGCATGAACAAATGGTATAAATGTTGTATTTCTCATCTCCTTTGAATTCTTACTCCTCTGAAACCCTCCAATCCAATTCGTCGATACTTTCATCAACTCCATCACTTTACTTTGGAAATGAATTTTTTAATTACTTTAAGTTGGTTATAGAAAATGTATGCTGTAACTGGTGATTTTAAGTATCTAATTATAGCAAATCTATTAAATAGCCCTGTGAAAGTAAATTGTGACCCTTTTCAAATGAAGGGGAGTTCCTATCCGTCCTGTGAATTTCTTGACAACTTTTTTAGATTTTGGTCATGCTTATGGGGATTTATTTCTTTGTTGTTTACTGATTGGTCACATGATTACCATTTTGTGGGTGTAAATAATTCTTTGACTCCACATTTTTGAAGATCAGATATATCAAACAAGGCTAGGTTTCTGTTATCAAGATGGAGCAAATTGCTTGTTAGGAGCCAAGCTGTAAGCTTGTCTCTTTTGAAGCCTAATGGTGCCAACAAGGAATTACTCGGGAAACAAAGGCATGCAAAAGTCTTCCACTCTTTCCTCTTTATATCTTTGCAAGTTATCTAAAAACAAAACCCTTCTTCTAAATAATTTCAGGATTAGTGAAATACTTAGCAATGAGACTTGGGAAACAAAAGTTGAAATACCGGTATGATTCCCCAATAATAAATCCACTAAATCTCTAGCATCTTTTTCGTGGTTAATTGCACATTTCCTTTCTTGCAGGAAGAACTTTTGGTTCTCACTCAAGATTCTTCAGAAAGTAATAGGTATGGATAATTTCTTGGGTCAATTGGAGAAGCTTAGATGACATGCTGATAATTTAACCAGATGTTTCCAAAAAGATACTTCTAACTAGATGTTATATTAGCAATACGAGAAGCTCCACTTTTATTTTTATGAAATTTTGTGAAAGAAGGTTCTTTTAATTCAGGCAAGTAGCGTCTGGGAAGATTCTAAAACTACTCCCTGCACCTTGTGATGATTCTATTAAAAAGAATGGGCGCATCGTTTCAGCTACGAGTATCCTTTTGTTAGAATTATGGTTTTACTTTTTCATATATATATATATATATATATGGTGCTTAGGTAATATTTTTTCATGTTGGACACATGCTCTTAATGCAACCTTGCATTCTAGTGAAACTTACATGTTGAATCCAAATCCTAAATACATAGCTTTTGATTCCTTTTTGGCATATAGTGTTATGCCATCTTAGGTTATCATAAACATCTAGCTCATGTTTTTTAACTAATCTCTATTTATCTGATAAGGACATGTTGATACTTGTATGTGTGTATGTTTATAAGTGCTTAGTTGATCACAATGCCTCAAGATTGTCATCACAAAATTGGTCATGAATAATATTTTCGTATGCACGGTCTAGTTTATTAAGTGGGAAATGTAAAATATAATATGGTCTAGTTTAACAGGATAATAAGAGATGCCACAATTATAATCATTCAAAAGCTCTAACTGTCACCTCCGTCTCATGTTGAGCTCTTTTGTTTAAAATATGTCAAAGTTTCAAACTCTCGTGAACAATGAATATCTCAAAAATAATATCATAAAGGTAATGCCTTCATGTCTTCAAAGTGAAGACCGCTATGACACAAGGTTATGCTTCGGGTAGTTACACTCATGCATCTTTAGCTGCCTTTTGATGCATATGCTCTACCATATTGTACTTGCTATGCTTACTCTGCAATGAGATCCTTAACACTCTGCCCCCAAGCTAGTGCCCTATTGTTATGCTCTTTCATTGCCACGTGACGCTGTTACGACAAATCGGTTCCCTCGAGATTCCATGAATAACCACCGAGCTAACCACCCATGCATCTTCTAAAGTGCTACATTGCTCAGATATATGCATCCTACATCATGCATGCGTGCACATTCTTGATCACATAATTTAGGGGGTGTGACAGCAAGGGTGGCATCTTTGTCGTGATGTGTGCTGCTACACTAGTTGTGGCTCTCAATGAATTTTAACGCATTTTCTAATGACCTTGAATCCCATCATGTTCTATGTGCCAGATGCTATTTCAATTTCCATCCAATCTATGTCGTCTGATCGACCAGGTGAGCCAAAGTTGTCATCATGTGTTTCTTCATAATCTCTTTGAGTTCGTCCTGAAAGTTCATTCCTTAAGCACATACACCATGTGTTTTGGCGTCATCTCTTCAAGTTCATCTTGAAAGTTCTTCCCTTAAAGTGCAAGATGTGATGCCGACCATATGTTTTTCTCGCGTCCTTTCTCTATCGAGGTGTAGAACCGTGCCAACATCTCTTGGCTTGGGCGGCATGATTGCGCCTCCTTCTGGAGAGATGTTAGATTGGTCTGTAGCTTCGGGCATGAGGACAACTCCTACACGTTTGCTATGGTGTGGTCGATATGGTGTGTCAGGAACATGGTCATCATTGGGGGACATGTATTTTATACTAAAAATGTAATTGAGAATGGTAGGGCACTTTGTCTGTCATGGTGAATGTAATATGATGTAATTCCTGACTCTTTGATATACATACATGAATACATATACATATATATATATGTATACATATTGAGATGGGTCCCACATTGGGACGCATCCTTTTTTTCCTTAATAAAGCGCAAGATGTGCATATACTCTTGCATCAATACTGGGCTGTTGAAATTCAATAGCTGTATGAACTTGCTATGATATTCCTCCACCGTGCGGTTCACCTGGATGTCTCTGGAACTCCAGTCCCTTGGCATCACACTAGTGGGTTGGGTAAATCTCTCGAAAGAGACCCGTAAACTCTGCCCATTGCCAAGGTACCTCCAGGTGGTTTTTGATAGAGTCCCTTCAGTTGTATTCCTCCCCAGTTAGCACATATGTAGCAAATAAGGCCCACTGTATCTCCGGAACTTGTTGAGGACAAACGTCTTCTTTACAGGCCAAATCCTCTCCTGGACTGCCTATGCTTTCTCGGTCGTGACAAAATGCTCGAGGTTGGCCTCGCGGAAGGTGTCATAGTAATACATCTGCTCTCTGGATTTCGAGCTCATCCGTACGTCTCAATGGCCTTCTGTTAAGCCTTGGCATCATGTCTAACATGAGTTTGCTTCTATCGATCCTCCTCGTAATGTTCTCCTTGCGGTCCTACTCGTGGTATTGTTCCTCATGGGCATGCCTCTCCTCAAGCTTCCTGACCCTTAAGGCGAGTCTCACACTCCTCCATGAATTGGAGCATCTCGAGAATGACCTGTAGCATTTGAGTATCATTCTTTAGAGCTATATGCACAGGTGGAACTATAAACCAGAATTTTACCCTTCAAGATAAAAAACTCAATACTTAGAGATAAGGGGGTTTACCCAAGGGTTGCTTCTCATCTGGTTCCATAAAGATATCTGGTACCAATGGGACGATCTTGTCAATGAAAACTACAAAAGGAATCATCAAGATTCTAACTGGTACAACACTCTATTCATCATATTGATAATAGCTACTGGTGCATTAGTCAACTTGAATGACATGACTAAAGTTTTAGTGCTTATATCTAGTGTAAAAAGTTGTATCAGGGCTATATGAATTTTAGATCCTTAATGGTTCCTATCTAGATCATATATTGAAATTAGAATATACTACAAAACCTTGTTCGAATTGATTATCAATTCGTGGTAAAGGATAACAATTATTTTATTGAACTGTCGGTAGTCAATACTTATTTGCATTGGACTATCCTTCTTTCGCACAAACACACACATAAAGACCATAATGAAGTATTGGGGTGAATGCACCCGTTATCCGAGAGCTCTTGTAGCTGCCTTCAAGTCTTTAAATCGTTGGTGCCATACTATATGGCGGAATGGAGATTGGCTATCTTATACAAGAGAGATTTCAAAGCCAATCTCTTGTTCAGGTGGGAGCCCTAGTAATTGTGTATAAAAAAGGAAACTCACAAACTACTGATTCATCCTCCATTCTGCTAAGTGTCTGCTGTGGTAGTTACACAAGCTAACTAGTCTTCACACCGCAAACCAACAATTGATGTGCCTTTAGAGTGATGATGCATATCACCTCATCATAGCATGCTTTCCTAGATAGGTGTGATGCCTTTCCAACCGATCCATTCCAAGAACAATGTTAACAACATCCATTTCGATTAGTAATGGAACAATGTTAGCAGCATCCATTTCGATTAGTAGTAGAGAAAAAAATTAATTGATATACTAGCATGATCTCAAATTTCAGCGAAATTCGGTCAAATTTCTGTCGAATATCGATATCCAGTTGAAATCGAAATTCGACCGAAATGACCGAAATATGGGGGTCCTAGTACCGTATGTTCAAGCGGACTTTCATGAGAGAAATGGAAGAGCGTCAGACTTTTTGGTCTGTTCTTAGAGCGCCGGTTGAGAGGTGAGCGAGGGAGTTGCAAGATATATACGTAGAAAATGACCGAAATGAGCGAAATTCCGGTCGAAATTCCACCGAAATTCCGTTTTGGTCGATACCGAAATGGTGACTGAAACCGACATTTAGGGCCTTGTATACCGGGGAGAGACTCATAGAACGGGAGATTAAAGATTTGTACGACAATCTGGTGCATCTGGTTGGGTAGAAATAGTGTGATTTTGAGGGTTCGAGATTCTATTCCGAAAATGTACTTGGGCATGCCAGAGCCCTCCTGGAATCCTGGGGTGGTGTAATTATTTAATTTATTATTAATATAATTTTTGGATGATCCTCTAAAGGTGGCCCATCCCACCGTTTCTCAAAAAAAATTTATATCCAGCAATTTGTACAACGTACTTGTATAATATTTTCCGGCTTATAAAAGATTTGTCGTCTTAGCCCTTTGATCAAGTAGGAGTCTTGCATTTCAACTGGAACCTTGCACAAAGTGGCACTACACGTTGTACCACAAAAGAGTAGGAACCCCAACTGCAGATAACTTTCGCCCCAAGTCTGCATTTAAATGTCCACCATCATAAAATCCCTGCTCAATGACCACATTGCTGCCACGCTCGAATGTCTCATTGTGACCTAGAAGCTTTTATAGCCTGGTGATCCCCACGTCCTACCTAAGCTTTTATAGCCTGGTGATCCCCGCGTCCTACCTTATCTCCTACCTCATCTCCATCTTTTCTTGAGGAATCCCAATGAAATCCCAGCGATTATATGAAGGCGATGCCACCTATCATGCCCAAGGCTTTTTCTATATGCCCTCATGTCATCTCTGGTTAACAAGCTAGAAAAGCTGTCAAATGTTGTGGAGACTTGCTTGGATAGTCATCATTTGGCCCTTTTCAAAAAAGTCTTATAGTCAAAGTCACCGCCTTCTATGCTTTGCCCAAAGTGCACCACCTCTGTGCCACTTTACCTCATACTCGGCTTTTCAAGCCCCACATTTAACGACCTATCGTCAGTGATGCCAGAGACTACTACAGAGCTTCCACAATATTGAATCACTGGATACTCAAGGCACTGTTGTCCCGTTACCCACACGTAGGTACTAATGGCTTCGTCATCACTATCTTATGCCCCATTGCAGCTGAAGCCCTAGCCGGAACCTCTATCTTTGCCGCTCTGTCATGTCCGTCATAGCCAACCAGTTGCAAGATATATACGCAGAAAATGACCGAAATGAGCGAAATTCCGGTCGAAATTCCACCGAAATTCCGTTTTGGTCGATACCGAAATGGTGACTGAAACCGACATTTAGGGCCTTGTATCCTGGGGAGAGACATAGAACGGGAGATTAAAGATTTGTACGATAATCTGGTGCATCTGGTTGGGTAGAAATAGTGTGATCTTTGAGGGTTCGAGAAATAGTGTGATTTTTGGTTTGTTCGTAGAGTGCCGGTTGAGCGGTGAGCGAGGGAGTTGCAAGATATATACGCAGAAAATGACCGAAATGAGCGAAATTCCGGTCGAAATTCCACCGAAATTCCGTTTTGGTCGATACCGAAATGGTGACTGAAACCGACATTTAGGGCCTTGTATCCTGGGGAGAGACTCATAGAACGGGAGATTAAAGATTTGTACGACAATCTGGTGCATCTGGTTGGGTAGAAATAGTGTGATCTTTGAGGGTTCGAGATTCTATTCCGAAAATGTACTTGGGCATGCCGGAGCCCTCCTGGAATCCTGGGGTGGTGTAATTATTTAATTTATTATTAATATATTTTTTGGATGATCCTCTAAAGGTGGCCCATCCCACCGTTTCTCAAAAAAAAATTGATATCCAGCAATTTGTACAACGTACTTGTATAATATTTTCCGGCTTATAAAATATTTGTCGTCTTAGCCCTTTGATCAAGTAGGAGTCTTGCATTTCAACTGGAACCTTGCACAAAGTGGCACTACACGTTGTACCACAAAAGAGTAGGAACCCCAACTGCAGATAGCTTTGGCCCCAAGTCTGCATTTAAATGTCCACCATCATAAAATCCCTGCTCAATGACCACATTGCTGCCATGCTCGAATGTCTCATTGTGACCTAGAAGCTTTTATAGCCTGGTGATCCCCACGTCCTACCTAAGCTTTTATAGCCTGGTGATCCCCACGTCCTACCTTATCTCCTACCTTATCTCCATCTTTTCTTGAGGAATCCCAATAAAATTCCAGCGATTATATGAAGGCGATGCCACCTATCATGCCCAAGGCTTTTTCTATATGCCCTCATGTCATCTCTGGTTAACAAGCTAGAAAAGCTGTCAAATGTTGTGGAGACTTGCTTGGATAGTCATAATTTGGCCCTTTTCAAAAAAGTCCGACAGTCAAAGTCACCGCCTTCTATGCTTTGTCCAAAGTGCACCACCTCTGTGCCACTTTACCTCATACTCGGCTTTTCAAGCCCCACATTTGACGACCTATCGTCAGTGATGCCAGAGACTACTACAGAGCTTCCACAATATTGAATCACTGGATACTCAAGGCATTGTTGTCCCGTTACCCACACGTAGGTACTAATGGCTTCGTCATCACTATCTTGTGCCCCATTGCAGCTGAAGCCCTAGCCGGAACCTCTATCTTTGCCGCTCTGTCATGTCCGTCATAGCCAACCAGTTGCAAGATATATACGCAGAAAATGACCGAAATGAGCGAAATTCCGGTCGAAATTCCACCGAAATTCCGTTTTGGTCGATACCAAAATGGTGACTGAAACCGACATTTAGGGCCTTGTATCCTGGGGAGAGACTCATAGAACGGGAGATTAAAGATTTGTACGACAATCTGGTGCATCTGGTTGGGTAGAAATAGTGTGATCTTTGAGGGTTCGAGAAATAGTGTGGTTTTTGGTCTGTTCTTAGAGTGCCGGTTGAGCGGTGAGCGAGGGAGTTGCAAGATATATACGCAGAAAATGACCGAAATGAGCGAAATTCCGGTCGATATTCCACCGAAATTCCGTTTTGGTCGATACCGAAATGGTGACTGAAACCGACATTTAGGGCCTTGTATCCTGGGGAGAGACTCATAGAACGGGAGATTAAAGATTTGTACGACAATCTGGTGCATCTGGTTGGGTAGAAATAGTGTGATCTTTGAGGGTTCGAGATTCTATTCCGAAAATGTACTTGGGCATGCCGGAGCCCTCCTGGAATCCTGGGGTGGTGTAATTATTTAATTTATTATTAATATATTTTTTGGATGATCCTCTAAAGGTGGCCCATCCCACCGTTTCTCAAAAAAATTGATATCCAGCAATTTGTACAACGTACTTGTATAATATTTTTCGGCTTATAAAAGGTTTGTCGTCTTAGCCCTTTGATCAAGTAGGAGTCTTGCATTTCAACTGGAACCTTGCACAAAGTGGCACTACACGTTGTACCACAAAAGAGTAGGAACCCCAACTGCAGATAGCTTTGGCCCCAAGTCTGCATTTAAATGTCCACCATCATAAAATCCTTGCTCAATGACCACATTGTTGCCATGCTCGAATGTCTCATTGTGACCTAGAAGCTTTTATAGCCTGGTGATCCCCACGTCCTACCTAAGCTTTTATAGCCTGGTGATCCCCACGTCCTACCTTATCTCCTACCTTATCTCCATATTTTCTTGAGGAATCCCAATGAAATTCCAGCGATTATATGAAGGCGATGCCACCTATCATGCCCAAGGCTTTTTCGATATGCCTCATGTCATCTCTGGTTAACAAGCTAGAGAAGCTGTCAAATGTTGTGGAAACTTGCTTATATAGTCATCATTTGGCCCTTTTCAAAAAAGTCCGACAATCAAAGTCACCGCCTTCTATGCTTTGCCCAAAGTGCACCACCTCTGTGCCACTTTAACCTCATACTCGGATTTTCAAGCCCCACATTTGATGACCTATCGTCAGTGATGCCAGAGACTACTACAGAGCTTCCACAATATTGAATCACTGGATACTCAAGGCACTGTTGTCCCGTTACCCACACGTAGGTACTAATGGCTTCGTTATCACTATCTTGTGCCCCATTGCAGCTGAAGCCCTAGCCGGAACCTCTATCTTTGCCGCTCTGTCATGTCCGTCATAGCCAACCAGTTGCAAGATATATACACAGAAAATGACCGAAATGAGCGAAATTCCGGTCGAAATTCCACCGAAATTCCGTTTTGGTCGATACCAAAATGGTGACTGAAACCGACATTTAGGGCCTTGTATCCTGGGGAGAGACTCATAGAACGGGAGATTAAAGATTTGTACGACAATCTGGTGCATCTGGTTGGGTAGAAATAGTGTGATCTTTGAGGGTTCGAGAAATAGTGTGGTTTTTGGTTTGTTCTTAGAGTGCCGGTTGAGCGGTGAGCGAGGGAGTTGCAAGATATATACGCAGAAAATGACCGAAATGAGCGAAATTCCGGTCGATATTCCACCGAAATTCCGTTTTGGTCGATACCGAAATGGTGACTGAAACCGACATTTAGGGCCTTGTATCCTGGGGAGAGACTCATAGAACGGGAGATTAAAGATTTGTACGACAATCTGGTGCATCTGGTTGGGTAGAAATAGTGTGATCTTTGAGGGTTCGAGATTCTATTCCGAAAATGTACTTGGGCATGCCGGAGCCCTCCTGGAATCCTGGGGTGGTGTAATTATTTAATTTATTATTAATATATTTTTTGGATGATCCTCTAAAGGTGGCCCATCCCACCGTTTCTCAAAAAAATTGATATCCAGCAATTTGTACAACGTACTTGTATAATATTTTTCGGCTTATAAAAGGTTTGTCGTCTTAGCCCTTTGATCAAGTAGGAGTCTTGCATTTCAACTGGAACCTTGCACAAAGTGGCACTACACGTTGTACCACAAAAGAGTAGGAACCCCAACTGCAGATAGCTTTGGCCCCAAGTCTGCATTTAAATGTCCACCATCATAAAATCCTTGCTCAATGACCACATTGCTGCCATGCTCGAATGTCTCATTGTGACCTAGAAGCTTTTATAGCCTGGTGATCCCCACGTCCTACCTAAGCTTTTATAGCCTGGTGATCCCCACGTCCTACCTTATCTCCTACCTTATCTCCATCTTTTCTTGAGGAATCCCAATGAAATTCCAGCGATTATATGAAGGCGATGCCACCTATCATGCCCAAGGCTTTTTCGATATGCCTCATGTCATCTCTGGTTAACAAGCTAGAGAAGCTGTCAAATGTTGTGGAAACTTGCTTGGATAGTCATCATTTGGCCCTTTTCAAAAAAGTCCGACAGTCAAAGTCACCGCCTTCTATGCTTTGCCCAAAGTGCACCACCTCTGTGCCACTTTAACCTCATACTCGGATTTTCAAGCCCCACATTTGATGACCTATCGTCAGTGATGCCAGAGACTACTACAGAGCTTCCACAATATTGAATCACTGGATACTCAAGGCACTGTTGTCCCGTTACCCACACGTAGGTACTAATGGCCTCGTTATCACTATCTTGTGCCCGATTGCAGCTGAAGCCCTAGCCAGAACCTCTATCTTTGCCGCTCTGTCTTGTCCGTCATAGCCAACCAGTTGCAAGATATATACGCAGAAAATGACCGAAATGAGCGAAATTCCGGTCGAAATTCCACCGAAATTCCGTTTTGGTCGATACCGAAATGGTGACTGAAACCGACATTTAGGGCCTTGTATCCTGGGGAGAGACTCATAGAACGGGAGATTAAAGATTTGTACGACAATCTGGTGCATCTGGTTGGGTAGAAATAGTGTGATCTTTGAGGGTTCAAGAAATAGTGTGATTTTTGGTTTGTTCTTAGAGCGCCGGATGAGCGGTGAGCGAGGGAGTTGCAAGATATATACGCAGAAAATGACCGAAATGAGCGAAATTTCGATCGAAATTCCACCGAAATTCCGTTTTGGTCGATACCGAAATGGTGACTGAAACCGACATTTAGGGCCTTGTATCCTGGGGAGAGACTCATAGAACGGGAGATTAAAGATTTGTACGACAATCTGGTGCATCTGGTTGGGTAGAAATAGTGTGATCTTTGAGGGTTCGAGATTCTATTCCGAAAATGTACTTGGGCATGCCGGAGCCCTCCTGGAATCCTGGAGTGGTGTAATTATTTAATTTATTATTAATATATTTTTTGGATGATCCTCTAAAGGTGGCCTATCCCACCGTTTCTCAAAAAAAAATTGATATCCAACAATTTGTACAACGTACTTGTATAATATTTTCCGGCTTATAAAAGATTTGTCGTCCTAGCCCTTTGATCAAGTAGGAGTCTTGCATTTCAACTGGAACCTTGCACAAAGTGGCACTACACGTTGTACCACAAAAGAGTAGGAACCCCAACTGCAGATAGCTTTGGCCCAAGTCTGCATTTAAATGTCCACCATCATAAAATCCCTGCTCAATGACCACATTGCTGCCCTGCTCGAATGTCTCATTGTGACCTAGAAGCTTTTATAGCCTGGTGATCCCCACGTCCTACCTAAGCTTTTATAGCCTGGTGATCCCCACGTCCTACCTTATCTCCTACCTTATCTCCATCTTTTCTTGAGGAATCTCAATGAAATTCCAGCGATTATATGAAGGCGATGCCACCTATCATGCCCAAGGCTTTTTCTATATGCCCTCATGTCATCTCTGGTTAACAAGCTAGAAAAGCTGTCAAATGTTGTGGAGACTTGCTTGGATAGTCATCATTTGGCCCTTTTCAAAAAAGTCCGACAGTCAAAGTCACCGCCTTCTATGCTTTGCCCAAAGTGCACCACCTCTGTGCCACTTTGCCTCATACTCGGCTTTTCAAGCCCCACATTTGACGACCTATCGTCAGTGATGCCAGAGACTTCTACAGAGCTTCCACAATATTGAATCACTGGATACTCAAGGCACTGTTGTCCCGTTACCCACACGTAGGTACTAATGGCTTCGTCATCACTATCTTGTGCCCCATTGCAGCTGAAGCCCTAGCCGGAACCTCTATCTTTGCCGCTCTGTCATGTCCGTTGTAGCCAACCATCTTGAATACCTAATGGGCTCATATTTGATGAAATCAATGGGTAGCATCTGTACCCTTATATGAAAAAGAAGGCAGAATATGTGCTGCTAGTGCACACAGTGTTGGTTTTCCTCCCAATTTGATTGCTTCTACAGAAATGTCTTGATTCCCAATAACTGTGAAGAGCTTCTACAATTTCGTGGTGTTACCTCTTCTGAACTTTTTCTGAGTCGTATTTTGCTGAGTAGGTGGGTGTCATCCTGGTGATATTAGTACTGCTTGTTCTGTTCTTCTGGTGGATGCTTCTGAGCTATCCATTTATTGATGAAGCATTCCATGATGCAATTATGCATGAGATTGTCTCCAATGTGTAAACCGGGAGGTCTGTATATCACTTGACTCGTTAATGACAAATGTGTTACTATTATGTTCCTTCGGGTTTTTGTTTTAGCCATCTGTGGCTTTCCCATAATTGCTAAATCAGTATTGCCCATGAGCGGAAATTCTGGGCTTTTGCATTGAGTCAGGGATGCACTTTAAATAAAAAAACTTGTCTGATCCTTTAGTATATTGACAACTAATAGCTAAGAATTACTTTTGCATTGCAAAAAATCTTTTTTAACATTACGTTATTCTAGATATCTTTTGCGATTTCTTAAAAAAGACCGAAGATGGAACATGTCAAATTCTGGGCTGTGACGGGGAGAAAGTGACTCCCGTCTGCTTCCCTACTCATGACAACATCCTATACAAAAATGTAAATATTTTTTTCTCTCAATGCAGCTTTTGAAAATGCCTTATTTGCATTGCAAATGGTCTGTTGCTGTGCATATTCCACAATTTAGATATGTGTTTGGAACAGCATACCATTTCCAATGACACTATGATCATATGCTACTACAAATGCTCCATGTTTTGCAGATATCACCATCATGACACAATCCAGTTCCTGGAACAAATGGATTTGAATATGATTAGCTTAGAGTTATTTTCATGCGTGTTTTTATTTATTAGAGCACGTTATGACTTTCTACTTCAACTCAATAATGCTCTGATCTGTTTAATATGTAAGTTTTAAGGCAAGGCGTATTTTCTTGCATTTGTTTCTGTAAGGCTGTCTTTCCAAAAGTTGCAGTCCACATTCTTTATGTAGAAAGAGAGTAATGGGAATATGACTAAATGGATTACATTTTGAATAAAACCGCCATTTTGGATTGTGCTGCATATATCTCCCTTTTCTTCTCCTCATTGATGGTAGTCCACCTTTTCTTACCCTCATTCTGCTCTCTCAAGTCGTGGTCTGTCAGGTCCTTAATCTGTTGTCACCGCTTTTCGTCATTTACCCGTTTCTTGCTAGGCATACCAATTATTATTAATTGAGTTCGTCGAGTGTTTGTTATCTTGAAATGAAGCAAAATGTTCACTGCAAAAGATCTTGGCAAAGGAGTCTTTTCATTGACCTCACTCTTTGGTTATAGAAATTCTGGTACCGCCATCAAAGCTAGCTCTGAGTATAGTAGTCCTTGAGGTTGAACAATCTCTTATAATTTCGATTTTGATGGTACGTTGCTCTAGCAACCCCATCGCACATGGCATATCCCTGTCGATGTGCCCTGCAAATCTACCCAAATCTTGGCCAAAGCCCCATGGTGACTGAGATATCAGTTCAGCAGCATCACCACCTCAATTTCCCTCCAAATAATTTCTGCAACTTATTATTTAAGTTCTCTATACTTGCCATCACAAGATCCTCCTCATCATGGCATGATGTCAATCCCACCAAATAACACACCCTTCTACGAATCTGATGTGGGCATTTATGCAATTTAGAGACCATGCAGCTGAAGTTGGTTATGCATGCCCATCGTGACTGCCATGAGTGCTGGAGCCACAATAGTTAGCGCCATTTTAGCCTCCACACACGTATCCTTGTCTATCCCTTTGCTGATTACTGTGAGTTTACCAAGTTCACTTAGTGCCATTATTGCCTCCATCTGACCCTGGATTGTGAGTCTTTATCCAAGTCTCACTGACTGTTATATCTTGTTATGACTCCCACGACAGAGCTGCAATGCCAACCAGGGCTCTTGTATTTCTTTGCACAAGCACTGCTGGATATCTTTCTTGAATGGGAGTCAAATTGCCTTTCCGTGTTGCCAAGTGTAACCAAGGCCTTAATGTCAGATTTCAGTTTCGTTTCGGTAAAGCTAAGAAAGAGAATTTTGGTGGAATTTCAGTTAAATGGTGAGAAATTATGAAAAATTACTTGAAAACTCATATTTTCTAAAATTAAGATTTCATATATTCTTTAAATTAGTAAATGAGACAAAAATACACGTTTTTTGCTAATAGTGAGATATTAACATGATATGTTACATTAAATTTCTACCCAACCATTCCAACAGTAAAAAAAGTAGTATGCTGCTCAGAATTAGAACCAGATTTGGAACTAAAATTAGAAACCATTAGTTTCATCTCTTGAACATGAAGAGAATGGTGACTTATGCAATAATACGTATATATCAAAATAAAGAAAAACAAAAATAAAGTTCTTTAGTTAAAACTTGAATTTAACTCTTAAATATTGTTTCTAACTGCTTTGGTTTTGATGGGATAGTTGATGCATTAGACGTACCCGAGGGCTCTCTTATATAGGAGAATAGCCCGAGGTTAATTACATGATAAGTGCACTAAGAAAGAAGAAATTAGAATAAGGCACACATAGTACGATATTTTAACTTAACACTCCTCCTCAAGCTGGAGCATATATATCTATCATGCTCAGCTTGGACCAACACTTCTGAAATGGACTTCGTGCTAGAGCTTTGGTGAAGATATCTGTTGTCTGATCTCCTGTAGACACGTGAGATGTAGATATGAGTCCCTTCTGGATCAGATCTCGAGTGTAATGACAATTCACCTCAATATGCTTTGTTCTTTCATGGAAAGCAGGATTATTTGCAATGAATAATGCGGCTTGATTATCACATAATAGCTGCATAGGAAGAGGAACATCTATAGAAAGACCAGTCAACACCAATCTAACCCACATCATCTCTGTACTCCCTTGAGCCATGGCTCTGTATTCAGATTCTGCACTTGATCTGGCAACTACAGTCTGTTTTTTGCTTTTCCATGAGACAACTGAGTGACCAGCAAACACAACAAATCCTGAAGTAGACTTTCTGTCCGTGGGGTATCCTGCATAGTCAGCGTATACACATGCTGTTACCTCCAATGAACTGCCCCTACTGAATAGGAGTCCTGAACCAGGTGAGTTCTTCAGATATCTCAAGATCATATAGATAGCATCCATATGAGTCTTTCTGGGACACTCCATAAATTGGCTAACCTTGCTTACTGCAAACATAATATCTGATCTGGTGATAGTCACATATAGGAGCTTCCCTACAAGCTCCCTGTACCTTCTGCTATCAACTTCTTCAGTGTCATCATCATACAATTTCACATTTGGATCCATAGGCGTCATAGCTGGCTTGCATCCAGTCATACCCATAGTTTTAAAAGGCGGCGCCTCGAGGCGCAATGGCGTACGCCTCAAGGCGAGGCGGGCCTAAAACGCCCCGAGGCGCACGCCTCAAGTATAGTCTTAGGGGCGTACGCCTCAGCCTCGCCTGAGGCGCTCGAGGCGTGAGGCGCTCGAGGCGAGGCGGAGGCGTAAGCCTCGAGTCATGAGGCTTTTTTTTACATTTTTTTGTTACACATAACCCTATTTTTTTAGCATTATATTTTTTATTTTTGTATTTTTGTTTTCATGTTAAACCTTGCATATTTCTATATATATAGCTCCATGCAAAGAGAAGAGATAGCTTGAAACAAGCGAAGTTACATGATCTTGTATACATCATATTCAATTTATCATACATCTACACATACTAGTTCTATTACACATATTTTTGTTTGAATTGTAATAGAATTTTATATTAGTTGCAAGTTTGCAACTTGATGTTGTTGTTTGGTTGTATAAGTTGTGAACTTACAATAGTTATCACATATATGATATATGAAGTAATGTTGAAAAATAAACACGTGAAGACTGAAGTAAATAATTACTACATTTTATTGTGAGTAGCTGAATACAAATAATATCATTAGTAAAAAAAATC
Organism: Ottelia alismoides; assembly: GCA_037367405.1. Classification (NCBI taxonomy): domain Eukaryota; kingdom Viridiplantae; phylum Streptophyta; class Magnoliopsida; order Alismatales; family Hydrocharitaceae; genus Ottelia; species Ottelia alismoides. The sequence continues at coordinate 72,408 of JAZKJV010001570.1, forward strand.
GCCGGGGACGCTGCCCCCACACCCCCGCTGCGAGACCCTCGTCTTGTTGGCGTATGATATGGCAGGAAGGGATGCACATGACAGTTCTCCAACTACGTCCAACAAGACACAATTGATTGGGATTCAAGGCATATTAATATTTTTTTATTCGCACTAAAGATTATGGTTTCTATTGTACTTTATTATTAAGTATAGACTTTAGTTTAATACTCATATAGAGTCATTGAAGTTGGAATTGGAACTTGATATTCTGTAATCTGTATATTAGTGGCTTAGTATTAGTTTTTTTGAACTTCAGTGCTTTCATCGCTTATGTATTGTATCTTTTACTAGTTTTAAATTATTCCTAAATGTGTTTTTGGCAAAATGTAATAGTATTATATATTTTTTAAATGTATTTTGCTTTAATTTTAATTTTTTTCCAAAAAAATTGAGGCTTACGCCTCGCCTCAATTTCAGAGAAAACGCCTCAGACCGCCTCGCGCTTTTTTAAACCTTGGTCATACCTGTCTCAGACAGGAGATCCATGACCACTTCCTCTGGGTCATCACTAAACCCCGATGATTCCTAGCAAATTCTAACCCCAGAAAGTAACGAAGGATGTCAAGATCCTTGGTCACAAATTCTTTACCTAGGAGCTTCTTGGCTACCTGAATGCCTTGAGCATCATCTCCTATTACAATAATATCATCTACATAGACAAGAATGGCAACTGTACCTCGCCGTGTAATCTGAACAAATAGAGGGTGGTTCGCATTGGACCTCTTGAATCCCTGTTACTCAATCAATTCTGACAGCTTTTGATACCAAGCTCTAGGACTCTACTTAAGTCCATATATGGCCTTATGTAGCCGGCATACCTTCTGTGACTCCCCCTCAACAGTAAACCCAGGTGGCTGCTGCATGTACACTTCTTCGTGAAGATCCTCGTATAGAAATGCATTCTTCACATCAAGTTGAAATAACGACCAATCACGTGAAACAACTGCTAGTAAATTCCGGAGCGTCGAGTGTCTCGCCACTGGAGAGAACGTGTCCTGATAATCTACCCCATACGTCTGGGTGAAGCCACGGACCACCAACCTTGCCTTGTAGCGATCCACGCTCCCATCCGCATTATGCTTAATAGCATGTAGTGAGAACCGCATCCCCCCAAAAGGAGTGAGGGGGCACGACTATGGATCAACAATGTCCGGGTGACATAAAGAAGGTGACGATGTTTGCGTTCCGCCACACCATTTTGTTGCGACGTGTAACTACAAGAGGTTTGATGAAGGATTCCCTGTGAGCTGAGGAAATCGGACAAATGCAGTGTTGAAAACTCTAAAGCATTATCTGTCTGAATGACTTTGATATTGGTAGAAAAAGTGTTATTAACTTCCAGAATAATTTTTCGACTAATAGCACCTGCTTCAAACTTTTGTTTTAACAAGAATACCCAAGATAATCTAGAAAAATCATCAACTGCAACTATATAATACCGATGTCCCTGAATATCAGGTACACGACTCGGACCCCAAATATCAAAGTGAAATAGTTTAAAAGACCGACTACCGTGACGACTCGGACGAACAGGAAATGAAGACCTATGGTGTTTCCCAAGCTGTCAGGCTTCACAATCCAATGCGGTACGGGTAGATATCTGCGACAAGACATGACACATCTTCTGCAGAGGCAGATGGCCAAATTGGAGATGCCAAAGGAATGGAGAAATGGATCCTGAGGGGATAGTAGTAGCAGCACCAACACATGATGATATAACAAGCTTGTATAAGCCTTTTTGCTCATGGCCACTTCCAATCATCCTGCCAGTCAGTATGTCCTGAAACACAAAAGTAGAAGGGTCAAAGATGGCACGACAATGTAAATCTTTTGTAAGTTGGCTAATTGATAACATGTTCATCTGAAAATCTGGTGCATGTAAGACATTCTGAAGACTCAAAGATGTCAGGGTGATCTCTCACTGACCAACAATGGGTAATCGGACCCCATTGGCAATGACCACATATCGTCCTGGAGCAAGTGCTCGGTAGGTAGCAAACTGCCGTCTGTCGCCGCACATATGATGAGAGGCTCCAGAATCCATAATCCAATCTGTCAGGTCCGAGCAGGTGGTACTGGTAAGTGCATAAGGTGTACCTGATGAGCTGGAAGATGCTCTGGCCGAAGCTGCAGCATCCGTTGAATCTGGAGACGAAGACGAGGGTGTAATGATCATGTCACGAAATCGTGAGACGAGATCATCAAAGCGAGTATCAGGAAGAGGTGCAGCTGTAGACTCAGACTGCTCTGCAACCCGTGCAGAGGCTGGATACCCATGCTTGTAAAAGCACGTCTCCTCAGAGTGGCCTGGTCGGTGGCAGTGAGTACAGGGGCCACGGTGTCTGCCTCCCCCTCTACCATGAGGTCCACGACCCCGAAAATGTGACGCTCCTCCTCTGCCACGAGTGGCAGCCATAGCTGTAGGGATAGGATGGGTTGTAGATGCCGATGTAGTAGTAATTCTACTCAATCTCTTAAATACCTCCTCCATCGGTGGAATGGACTCGCCAGCCAGAAGTTGAGTACGAGCAGCATCGTACTCTGGATCAAGGGAGGACAGAAATACACCAGTCATCGTAGCAGTTCTGTAAGCCTATTGTTGTTCCGTAGTGGCAGTAATCGGCATGAAGTTATGAAGTCTCTCGAACATGTCCCTTAGACGAGAGAAAATAGCATGTAAGGGCTTCCCATTCTGTTTTGCTGAGAAGATATCGAACTGTGTCTGGAGAATCTTGCTTTCATACTTGGACTGCCCATATGTTGCAGCCAGGATATCCCATATAGCCTTAAATGTGGGTTGGTTCACAATATCATTTGCAATTTCCGTAGTCAGCGTCCCAGATAGCCAAATACGGGCATATGCATCATCCTGCTTCCATGTCGCATTTGTTCCAGTCTTGTCCTCCGTCTCGAATTCTGTCAGAATATGCTCCTTATTGTGGCACTGCATAAGGGTGTGGAACTGCATAGACCATAGTTCATAGTTGGCCCCATCCATCTTGATTATAGGGGATGGGCCTTTAAAGGCACCCGAGGTTGTAAACACATCACCTTTGTTGTCTGACGTGATTGATGAAGAGCTTATGACCGACGTAGATAACCAAGTAGGTGGTCTACAGAATCATATGAGGGGAATGTTGTATGTGTAGACTCATACAACCATCCCTAGGTCTTGTTGAAGTGCCGACCCTAGTTCGTTGCCTCCGGAAGAGGCCGGCTAGTCCCGCAGTGTCTGTGAAGACCCTTAGGACCCGCCAGAGTGCGTCACGGTGCCGCTAGGGCCGCTGGAAGTTGCTGTGTGGGCTCTTCAGGGGTTGTGCGGGGCCGTCAGAGGTGGCTTGTGGCCGGCAGAAGCGCCGCGGGGCCGGTAGGGCGGCGCGGGACCGCCTACAAAGGCGGGGCGACGCCTGGAGAGGCGCTGGACCGCCGGAAGAGGCGGGGAGGGTGCCTGGGTTGGCGCAGGAGGCCGCCCGGAGAGGCGAGGCAGCGCCTGGCGAGGCGCGGGACTGCCTACAGTGGCGAGGCGTCGCCTGGGAGGTGCTGGACCCCCGGGAGGGGTGGGGCGACGCCTTAGAGCGGCGCGAGAGGGCCTCCAGGCGGCGCGATGGGGCCTGTGGGCGTGGGGCAATGCCTCCTGGGCTTTGGGACGGCGAGAGAGAAGTGCCGGGGCGGTGGGCGGGCGCTGGGGGTTGGGGGGGGGGTGGAGTGGCTTAGGGTTAGGGTTTTGGGTGGTGGATAACGAAACCCGGTCTAGGACCGTTGCTCCGATACCATGATGGGAGAAACGTAGTTGATGCATTAGACGTACTCGAGGGCTCTCTTATATAGGAGAATAGCTTGAGGTCAATTAAATGATAAGTACACTGAGAAAGAAGAAATTAGAATAAGACACACATAGTACGATATTTTAACATAACAGGTTTGTAATTAGATCTAAAATTTATAAACTAACTAATGAAACTTCTTTAAACAATGTAAATTATAAATCAATGAAAAAGTTAAAATTCATTAATATATGCAAATTTTGATGAAAGTGAAGCATAAATTTCCTTATTTTTTGTTGTTTTGCCAAAACGACATGCCATTTCGATGAAATTTAATTTGAAATTTTGATGATATTTCATTGAAATTCTGGAAAAAGAAATAAGATAGCATTTCGAGTTCGGTGATCTAGAGAAATGGAAATTTCGGAGTAATTCGGTGGAATTTCGTTGAAATTTGAGACCCTAAGTGTAACATTAGCGGATCACTTTTAAGGAGTTGATGCCTAGAAGTGTATTCATTGCCTAAGTCCCCTGTTATCATGAAAATTATCTTAGAAAAAAAATGCAATTATGTTTAAGTCACTAATGGACTTATTTCACCAAAGAAGTCCCGGAGTATTAATTGGACCAAGATTATTAAAACTAGTAGAGGTCCAAAAAGCTCAATGCTACTGATAAACTCACAAGGAGATAAAATTTCAAAGATGTGGAGAGTTGATGCAGCCTGTATAGAGGTATTCAAAATTGTGAAAATTTCAAATAGAGGTATTCAAAATTGTGAAAATTTCAATTTAATTAGTTTATTGAGCACTCATTGAGCGCTAACCTGAAATTAAGAAACATAGTTGGAGCCACTCGAAGGAAGAAAATAATGAATTTTCCATTACCATATAACTGTGTGAGGCGACTGATGTTCAAAATCATTTTTGTAAGTGTGGTTTCTTAAAGAGGAATCTCTTAAGTTTTGGTGGTATAGTCGGAAAGAAGCATACTGCAAGGATCTTTACTATTTCATGCCAGTTCTGTTCTTAAATAGGATGATGATAAGTGATCTCATGCTATGAGAAGAGTGTAGAAGACTTAGATTGGTCATCAGTTAGTTTTTTTTTGCTATATCAATATAGGTTTTAGATTCATTTGTGGATCTTTTACCAGTGCTCTACCACAATCCGAGTTTTAAAACAGGACATTTCACATTGCTATGATGCAATCAGGATGCATGCAAAAATGGCCCGTCTTTGGCATGGCATGGATTTTTGATTATATCCAGTTTCCTCAAGCAGCATTGCTTTCCAGTTTCCACACCCATGAGACAAGTTGATTTTATTTATTGAATTCTGTTACCAGGGGAAATAATTTTAAATGCTGTAACGTGAGCAGGTCTATGCAAGTCGGTGGAAGTTGAAAGGCACGTATATGATTTTGGGAAATGTTAACGGAAGTAGAATCAATTATTATGGCTTCTTCTCTTTGTTGTTTTTGCATTCCTCATGCAGAATATATTATTTTTGATTGAAATCACTCTGTTCGCTGTGATTCATTTTTTTTCGTTTGGGTTGTTTGATATTATTTATTTGATTGGTTACAGCAATATTTCTAGTTCATACTTCAATATTGTTTCCACTGTTTTCTGTTTTTGATGTAACATTCTCTTCCTTAGCGGGCACAGAAACGAAAGAGCGCAGAAAAGTATTGCTGGTGGAACAGCCTGATAGTAATGTTGCAGGCAGAAGTGCGCTGGTTTCTAGAGCTGTCATAGCAAACAAAAGTCGTCCCCTTTCTGCTGATGATATCCAAAAAGCAAAAATGCGTGCTTTCTTCATGCAGCAGGGCAAGCATGGGAAAGCAGATGCTGCTACGAATGAAAATTGTCCGCAAAATATTAAGCAAATATGGTTATCTTCTGCTTTTAAACGGAAAATATCTGCATCAAAGTTGATGGGAGGTGAACTTACAAACTCAATGGACATGGGTTCTTCTCAGCTAGTTTCAGTCAGCTTGAATGATTTAAAACCGGGTGCCATGTTCCAATTTTCAATGGAAAAGTTGTCAAGTAATCAAATTTCCTGGCAAAAGCCACCAGGTATTATAATCCACGTCACTTTGATAGTTTAATTTGAATAGAAAATTCATTAATATATGTGGTGGATTACACTGAAAATCATCGGCTAATGAAGTAAACAATCCACTCCCGAATGATCCCGTAAAGGATTGGTTTGATTTCATGTCTTTCCTTCCGTGTATTTGATCATGTTGCGTGTAACTGAAGTGAGATGCTGAAAAACACACAGATAAGCAAGTAAGAAACACCCATAACACAAGATTTACAAATTTCACTTGTAATTATGCTACATCTTTGACAACGACAGTGGATATCTTCCAATACGGTGGAAGAACCAAAGTACAGGGGATGATTCAAAACTCGAACTCAATACTGGTAACCCCTTCAATCTAATACAAATAGAATTGCAATCTTACTACAAATAGGATCTAGATCCCAATAGGATCTAAATCCCAATACAACTAGGATAGCAGGATTAAATACATTATCAGCAATATCTATATTGAATTGAGTTCTTCTATAGCAGAGCAACTGCTAGACTCCACTATCGTCTTTCCCTTTGTGGGGCTACTACTAACAATTGACATTGAGCAAAGTCCAAGCATGCTTGAATTTACGTGCAGGAACTGTTACAGTGAACATCTCAACTGGAATATATGTGTATCAAACTTCTTCACATTGATTCTCTTCTCAAAATGGATGAAGTGATATCTTACATTAAAGTTTGGTTCCCTCATGAAGTACATTATACTTGGCTAGTCAGATTCCACAAAGACTATCACCATATTTAAAAGATTGATTTTGTTATAGATTGAGATCTCCAACTAACTAAACCTTTTAACCAAATGTTTTCTTTTGTAGACAACATAAATGAGGTTGTAAGGTGGCCTTCCTATTAATGACATAATTCCCTTAAGTAAAGACACCATCTGTCATTGAGCTCCTGTCATTAATATTAGCAAATATTTTGAATTTGAATATACAACAAACTCTCTGAATCACTTTTATACATAATGCTAATATCAATTGTTCCTATCAAATATAGAAAAATTGCTTGATTGTCTTGCCAATGATCCTTCCCTAGACTTCATGAATATGCTAATAATGCTCACAATATAAACGAGATGTGATCTTGTACATATCATGACATATATAAGATTCCTAACTGCACTAGCATAGGGTTTAATGACGTGCTCTTTCACTGCATCTGACTAAGGTGCAATGATATTGAAAGATGAATATTTGCAACATATAGAGTATAAATGGGCTTTGCTGTGGACATCTCAAATCTTGAAAAGGCCTTCGCAGTGATGTTCTTTTGATGTAAGAGGAGTTTCTTTTGCACGATCCCTGAAGATTTTTATTACCAAAATCTTCATTGCTACATCAAGATCTTTCATGTCAAACTTTTAACTGAGGATCTTCTTCAGATCGTCATTGGTACTTTTCATCATAGTAGCAACCAACATATCATCAATGTAAAGTAATAAGCATATGAATGATCCATCCTCCATCTTGCTATGGTAAATACAACAATCATATAAGCTACTGATGAATCCTTAACCTCTCATGAAATTATCAAATATTTGTACCACTATGTGGGGGTAGCTTGATATTATACATTGGCATCTTCAATTCACATATGTGCATTGTTGTAAAAATCAGCCGACTAACCCAACCGGTCAATTTGACTACTGAAGTCGGTGGGGTGGTCGATCAAATATTGACTAATTGGTCAATAATCGGTCGACCAACCACTCAACCCGAGTAGTCAACCGACTTGGTCGACTAGCCGGTCGATATTTCGGTCGACTAGCCGGTCGATATTTGCTTGGAGATACCCTGCATTTTTATTTTTGCTTTTTTAGAAAGCAAAATTATTCTAATATGCTTAATATTTTATTTAAATTCAATTACTTCTTTTATTTCATTATGATAATATAAAAATGTGCAAATCCATGTAAATACATAAGTATATATGTATAAACATGATTTATATATTTAAAATAATTAAAAAAATCGAAATTGACTTAAGCCCGACTAAATCCGATTAATATGATTTCTTACCTTGACAAATGAACCCTCTGGTTAGTTTGTTAGAATGTCTTCTTCGAGTTCACCATGCAGAAAAGCTGTTATCACATCGAACTGCTCCATCTCCAAGTCTTGATGTGCACCAAGAGCTAGTAGTAACCCAAAGGACGCGAGTCTGAAAATAGGAGCATATCATGGAATCGAAGTCTTCCTTTTGAATGTATGCAATTATGTGTGCCTTGTATCTAAAGCTTTTATTGCATGAGATTCTAATCTTTTTCTTCAAGATTTATTTGCAGCCTACAATTTCAGACCCCTTTAGATACTTAACAGGCTTCCATGTTTGGTTCTTGTGAAGAGAGTCAATCTCCTCTCGCCTGGCAGTACTATACTATCTAAATTTTGCTCATGCAATAGCCTAATTGTAAGTCAATGACTTTGAAGGTCTCTGTCACCTTAGCAACTTGTAGTGTAAATGCAATCATGTCCTCGAAATGATATCTTTGAGGAGGATGTGTCTTTGCCAAACTGATCAACATCAATACTACGAGGCCTTTCCTGCAGTTCCTCAACTTTAGGTTGTTCAACATCAACCTAATGAGTCGAATGATTAACTGCTTGACTATTACTTAGTGCCAATTCTAACTCCACCTATTCATGGATATGATCACATATCCCTACATCAACCCTTGAGTGAAGCATGGTTTTCTCATCAAAGATAACATTCCAATTACAAATTATTCCATGTACAAAAGGAGATCGTATTCTGTAGTGCTTTACTTTTGCACCACAACCTGTCAATACCTCTTTCTTTTCCTTTGATATTAATTAGTCTAAACTGATATGGTAGTATGCAATATAATTAAAGACACCTGAAACAAACAATCAGCACCTCATGGGGTATCTGCATGGGATAGCGGATGCAAGACTCGGATTCCCCAAGTAACAAGACACGTTCACATCTCCCCCTATCAAGACCAACATCTGCGAGCATGCACCTTGTTCTCTTCAAAAGTATCATTATGATGCCTCACAAGTCACAACACCCGCCTCGTAGAACTTATCAATTTCGGATGAAAAGAACTTCAAGTCATTAACCATCGGATGCTTGATCTTCTTTGAGGTTTGTTTCTCCTTCAAGATCTTCCATTGTCTGAAAGACTTGAATACCTCGGTACTCAGTAAATATCTGGCACCTCTCAAAGATGGAACACGAGAGGGGACTCGATAATCGAAATAAATGTAATCAATGATCTCTGTAGTCTTGTGGATTGCTTCTTCTATTGTTTCCCAAACACTTAATGCTCACATACTTCCAACTTGGATACTTTAAGAGCTATGATAAGACCTTTCTGACTGAGGGAGTTCAAAACATATGGCTGTTGATACAGTTGAAATATAACCGGTTACTATGGATCCCTGCAAAACATGAAGAGTTTTCTACTTGATTCCCTGGATCACAAGTGTCCCTTGTTTGGTCACTTGCAGTACTCTTCCTACAATGTTGTAGCTATATCTTTACAATCAAAACTCCGAAGTTTATCATATTCTTCCTTAAATTTGGAACATGATGAACTTCTAAATAGTCCCCATATTCCCATCATGCAATTTGATTTTCACATAAATGATGTCAATAATTTTGTACAATCTGTCGTTCCCCATGATGATGTTTCGACTATAGATATTCTCATAAGTAGAGAAGCAATCTCTATAAGGGACATATTGTAGAAAAAAATTAGCATCGGAGAAGCCACATATCTTCATAGTACTTTTGATCCGTGATGTTTAGTACATAATCATTTTTCGAATCATCTTCTCCTTGAACCACTGCAACAACTGTGGCATTGTCTTTCATCTTATTGTAGTCCCTCTTCTAATGTCATGGTTCCTTGCAGTTGTAGCCGTCCTTCTGATTGATTTTCTTTAATTCTGCTTTTGATTTTTTCCTTCTTCTGATACTTCTCCATGGCATCATATATCTTCTTATGATTGTTTCCAACCATATAGCTTGCATGTTCCACAATTCCTAGAATTCTTATGACGATGTTCGTGAGTACATAGACTCGACCAAACTTCTTCTAGGGTATGAATATAACCATCAAATGACAATGTCAATGAAAGTACTAAAATCAAATCAACATCCTCATCTTCGTCTTCATCCTCCATTACAGCACATATAATTATCAGATCTAGAAGCAACCTGTTTAAATGATACAAACGTTCTCTAAGAGGGGTACCTTCTTGCATAAGGAACAATAACATGTATTGTTTCATTAACTTGTTGGTTAGAGGCTTCGTCATATAGAGACTCCAATCGCAACCACAATCTTGCGGTGGTCTTGTCATCGGCAACCTCAGCAAGGATATCGTCTTCCAGACACAATACGACTATCAAGGGCATCTTTTCTTCTCGCACCAGCAACTTCGAGGGTTCTAGTACCTTCATCCTATCATTGTCTAATTGCGCCTATATGCCCTGCTTCTTGAGAAGGGCATACTCTTTGACCTGCCATAGTCCAAAGATGTTCCTGCTGAATCTCAATCTTTATCTTGTGCTACATCATCTTGTAGCTTCAAATGAACTTGATGGATTTGATAGCAGTTTGTTGCATGCAGCGGAAGTGCGACATGAAAACAAACACTTGCATAACTAAGCAAAAAACAACCACAACACAAGATTTCAACATCATCAGCGGTGAATGTCTCTCAGTATGGCGAAAGAACAAAAACGTATATGGGATAATTCAAACCTCTAACCCTATCTGAGCTTACAGAGTACACTTCCTCCCAATTGATGCATCTTCTTAGTCTCAGCACAAAAAGGATCCAAATCCTAATACAAATAGGATCTAGATCCCAATACGATCCGATTCTTAATACACGTAGGATGGTAAGATTCAATGTCTTATCAACAGATGTGGTTACTTCAGGAAAATCAATGATGGAATTAAGTTGATGACATTGATTTCAAGCCGGCTAAAGGTTCAGAAAGGTTTGATTTGGAATAATTGAAGTTCCTTCAAGTTCAAAACTAGTTGCGTTTGTTATATGCTAATATATATTCGTCCAAGGTTTGGTAACATTCGTGGGGGTTTCTATACTGGTTAATGTTTCAACTAAAATGTGCTCCCACTAATCATCGATCTAGTGCTATCGCACTTAATCATAGGGAATATGCAAACGAGAGTAAATTTGTGTACTTTTAGAGAGTTGATTCCTAAACTGATGTTAAATCTTTAGATTTTTGGGCAGAATTACTGTTAGAGATTTTTTTCACTGCCTTAGTTTTTTGTTCTAAAACTGTTTTCCTCATCCATTGTAGCTACTTGGCAACTTCGGCCTTTCTGAGCAGTCGCAGGATGAAGTAGCGACGTCTGCTTTTGACCAATTTATGGACGTTGGATCCGTTTTTAGATGTAATGCTAATTTTAAAAGCGTGGGGAGGTTGGACAACGATCTGGCGACTACATGGATTTTTAAGTCTCCGGCTTGAAAAACAAATTCATCCTACCCATCTAAAAATCTGCATTGTTTTACAGAAAGTGACTCCGTTCATTATTTTTCTTATGACTGCCTTGCCGATGCTTAACGATGGATGAATAAATAATCCGGTCATTAATTTTCTCTTTCTCCTTTGCAATAGCTAATCTTAATTGCCGTCTAAACTTTAATTAATTGGGCATGATACATAATGTTCTTTTTAAATATATTTTAATTACATGGCAGGGCTTATGAACATCGGTGTTAACCAAAATAGATGGTTCTTCCAGGTTCATACCCTAAATCCCTCGTGTGTACCTTGTGTTAATCTTGTTTTCTGCTCGAAGGTACAAACTACAAACCATGAAAGTTATAGCATTATCTCGTGGTTCAGATCAGAGCTTCTAAAAAATCTTTCTTTGACCTGCATTTAACGGGATCACATGGAATTATGGATTTTTTCATTTCATATTTGTTTTTTTCATGAAGAAAATTCAGACATCTTCGTGGTGCTGAAAGGTGGGTTTCTATGAGGAATTCCTGACAATGTCCTGCAAAGGATGGAAGTCGACTTACCATATCCTGAATGTCGTGTTCGATCTTCCTTTATACCGCTGATGTCTGCCAGGAATGCTCTCCTTTGACGTTTACAATTATAAAATCTGCACAACTCTGATGAAAACACTCATTGTACTATTGTCTTTGTATTTTACACAACTCTGATAAAAACGCTTATTGTATTATTGTCTTTGTATTTTACAGTTGATTGGTTAGTATTTCGGTAAGGATATCCATACACTTGCAAGTCCGATTTCCTATAGCCAATTCCATTCAGACGAATTGTGTTTGTGCAGAAATGGCGATCAATGTACAGTGGAGCCTGGGTTATGGTGGGAACAGCAAGGAAGTCGAAATCCAGACTGCTCGGAACCGAAGGGAGGAGGAGGAGACCTATCTCAAGGCTGACGAGATCCCCGAAAATCCAAAGGAACCTTGGGACATGGAGATGGATTTTGATGATAGCTTGACCCCTCAAATCCCAGCAGAACAGTTTTCTGATGAAGATGACGGTGAAGAAGCTGCCACCAGCACAAATGGTACAGCTGGTGCCGATGCGGCTATTTTTTCTGGGAATTCGAACATGGATTGCTCAGCTGAGCATGCAGCTATGGGCAATTCCATGTCCTATCCCTCACAAGTCGAGCTCCTAAACACAGGCAATCCCAGCATGATCAATTCCTTGCAAACCGAACATGTAAGCACGATCAGCTCCTTACCCTTTCCCTCACAAGGTGACAATATAACCGTAGCCAACACTGCTATTGTTAGTTCCAGTGCCTTTTTGTCGCAAATCGAGAATGTAAATGTGGGCTATAACTGCACGAGCGATTCTGCGTCCTTTCTTGCACAAGTTGATCATACAACCGTTGGCAACTCCGGACCCCTGGAAAGTGAGCATGTAAGCATAGGAGGCAATACACCAATGAGCAATTCTGAACCCTTTGAATCACATACTGAAAACACAAGGATGAGTTACTCGAGCACGGGCAATCCCATGGCATATCCCTCGCAAACCTTGCATGAAAGCACGAGAAACTACAAATCTTTTCCCTCATATAACAAGGACCTAGGAGTTGACAATTCCGATATCGGAAATCTTCCTTCACGAACAGAGAATGCAAGCACTAGCAATTCCATGTCCATTCTCTCGAAACTCGATGATGTAAGCATGAACAAAAACACCTCTCGTCCTTTGCAAAGTCTTCATGGCAACAAAGTCGTGGGACCGGATATAGAGCTACTAGCTGTCCTTCTAAGGAATCCCGAGCTGGTCTTTGCGCTTACTTCTGGCCAAGCCAACGGCATGACGGATGCACAGACAGTTGCCCTGCTTGATATGCTCAAGAAGGCCAGTTCTATCCAGAACAGCACCTCTAATCAACAGACTCATGGATCGAGCGAACAGCCTGAGACTACTCATCTTCCATCCCCAAGCCCCCCTACTACAGCAGTGGTCAGTTGACTGCCCTACGATTTTAAATTTCCGTAACAGTATTTGTTACTTTTCTATGTAAATGTAATGCTACAATGCTTTTGCAGGGTGAATGGATGCGGCAACCTGATACTATCGCCGCACAAATGATAGCACCGCCTCATCGATTGGAGAGTGTTAGAGAGCTGACCATAATTCATGCTGCTGCAGCACAACCTTACTCCTGTTTAACACCGAATGAAGTCGCGCTTCCAGTGCAAATGAATCCTCTTCCAACTTCTGCGCCATCTCGTGCCTTCACGCCCTTGCCATCGTCACAATCGTCAATGAGCTATGACATTCCAATCCATCAGCCCCCAGCAAATAACTTTGTACGCGGAGAGCCGCCATCTTTTGTGCGGCAAGCTAATGGCGGCAACTTGGCTGTGACCAGTCCTGCCTCAAATGGTTCTGCAGTTCCTTATTGTATGGCAAGCAAAGCACTGGCCTCGTCAACTGTGGGTTATTCCTCGCAAGCAAGTGCATCGAGGACTCCCTCAGATTTTCGTTCTTGTCTTCCGTCCCTGCAACCGTTCCCAGTGAATCAATCAAGATTGAAGCGCCCTGCTTCGTCAGGAGAACCTTCGAGCAGTAGGGCTGCACTTCACGAGATGTCGCCTGTGGCTGGGAGAGCATCAGCAGCAATTCCACCCGTGGCTAAATACTTTGATAGTTCGTCCAGTGATGGTGCAGCTGGCTACAACAAGAGCAGGCTATCTTCCCATCAAAGTCGTCGCTATGACTATGATCAGTTTGCATCTCAGTCATTGCGATCACCATTAATGCGGTCTTATGCAACTGCATCTTCGAGCATTGACGAGTACGATGATCGTGACCTTGACAGGGAGGAAGCTATGCGGCTGCAACACCGCTATGTTGAGGATGATTATAGGGCTCATCCTAGAAGAAAGGCGTCTGGTTGGGATGATCACAGGCGGGATTCGGCCCGCCCGCATTATAGTAACTACAATCGGCACAGTCCCGGGAAGAGGAGGTGGCGGGACCGTGACAGGAGACACTAGATTGGTATTTTTCATTGATATACATATCGTTTCTTCTGATTTCGGAGTCTGTATAATCATGTAAACTGATGGAGCAAGGATGTACCATTGGATTCTTAACTGAGGCCTATAAGGTTAAATGAATGCTGATTTAGGCAGATTTTTATTAAGAACCAAACGTGTAATTTCGGCGACTTTTTTTTTTTTGACAGCAAGGCACTTCGGGGGAAGCACCACCAGGTGTTCGCCCCAAATTTTTATTAATCAAAAGCAACGAAGAGGGAGAGGAAATACAACTAGCAAGGATCGAGAGGATCCCAACCCCAAAACACCAAAAAGCACGCAACACACGTCCACAGCACTACAGCAGGAGCCAGTCACTCAAAAGCATGTCCACATGAACTAAGACATTTTCCTTGTAGAATCTTTGACCCTTGAAAATCTTCGCGTTCCTGGCAAGCCAAAGCGCCCAAATGAAAGCGAAAGGGCGAAGAAGCTCCCTCCTTGGATGATCAGTATTTGAGCGCAAGGAATCCCAAAACGAGTCCGCCGAGGAAACGTTAACCCAAGCGACGTCGAGGTCCTCCCAGACGGAGGCAGAAGTCGCACAATCGAAGAAGAGGTGCTGTAAAGTCTCCCTAGCGCCAGCGCATAAAAAAACTAATTTTTCTTGCATGCGTCAAGTGATCTTCTGAAGGTCTTGTTGAATATGCCTGTCAAGTGATCTTCTAACTTTATAAAAGGAAGACTAGTTTCCTATCATTATTTTTTTCCTCGAATAATTAGTCAATCAACTTAGACATATTGGTGAAATCATTAGCATCAGTTTTTTTCTTAAATAAAAAGTTAATCAACTTCGACATATTGATGAGATCATTAGCATCCGTTTTTTTCTCGAATAATTAGTCCATCAACTTCTACATTTTGGTGAGATCATTCAACATCTGAAATGTTGTTACCTGATGGGAGGTGACATCTCATACATCACGTAGAATCCGAAATATACATTTCAAATCCAAACAACAACAACAAAGCCTTTTTCCACATTAAGTAGGGTCGGCTACATGGATTCTTTGCATCCATTCAGATCTATCTTGGGTCATTTTTGGACTTAGATTCAAAAAATTAAGATCCTTTGGTATAGTCTCATTCCAACATTTTTTTGACCTTCTGCGCCCTCTTTTAGCCAGCTCAACATTCCAAAACTCTCATCTTCTCATCGGTGCATCTGCTGGCCTCCTTTGCAAATGGCCAAACCACCTTAAGCGATTTTCTCGCATCTTATCCTCGATTAGAGCTACACCAACTTTCTTTCTGATGGCACCTGTCCGAATCCGATCTTTACATGTGTGTGTCCACACATCCACCTTAGCATTTTCATTTCTGCTACTACCATTATCTACACGTGTCTATGGTTCACATGCCAGCATTCAGATCCGTAGAGCATAACGGGTCTCGCAATTGTTTTGTAAAGCTTTCCTTTGATTTTCAAAGGATTTTTCCTATCACAGAGAACAATAGAGGCTCCTCTCCACTTTAGCCAACCTGCATTTTTTCTATTTATAACATCTCCATCAATTCCCCCATCATGTTGCAAAATAGATCTCAAGTATCTAAAAGAATCTCTCTTCTGAATGTTATCATCACCACTCAACCCCGATTCCTTTACCATTGCTTCTATCAAAATTACACTCCATATATTCAGTCTTAGCCCTATTTATACGAAATCCTTTAGTCTCTAATGCATGTCTCCAGACCTTAGCTTCTCATTTACTCCATCTCTAGTCTCATCAATCGGTACAATATCATCATCGAATAACATACATCAAGGTATGTCATCCTGAATGTGACTTATCAACTCATCCATAATCAAAGTAAAAAGGAATGGACTCAAAGTTGAACCTTGATGCAGACCAATGCTGATGTCAAAATAGTCAGTCTTCCTAGATTGTATCCTTACACAAGATGAAGCCCTATCACATATATCTTTTATGAGCTTAATGTATATGACATGTACTTGTCTCTTCTCCAAAACTTTCCACAATATCTCTCGTGGGACAAAATCATAAGCCTTCTCTAATCAATAAAAATCATATGGAGGTTCTTCCTTTTAGCTCTTCAAACCTCCATTATTCTCCTCAGCAAGTGGATGGCTTCCATAGTTGAGCGACATGGCATGAATCCAGATTGGTTTTCTTTTACTTTGGAAACTCACCTCAACCTTCTTTGTATCACATGTTCCCAAATTTTCATAGTGTGACTCATCATCTTGATACCTCTATAGTTTGAACAAATTTTAATATCTCATTTATTCTTATAAAGAGGCACCATGATGCTTCTCCTCCATTCTTCAAGTATTTTCTTTCTTTACCAAATAATATTGAATAAATTTGTAAGCCAAGTCAAACCACGCTTACTTAAAACTCTCCAAACTTTTATAGAAATGTCATCAAGTCCTACACCTTTCCAATGTCTTATAACCTTCAAAGCCTCCTCTACTTCCTTCCTTATATTCGTCTATAGCTTGCACGATTCAAGTAACTTTCACTACTAGCTATATTCCATAAAGTGATCTGTCTATTTCCTTTCCTAATTAAAAGTTTATGAAAGTATTGCTTCTACCTGGTCTCTATATCCTTCTGACCAACAATCATGTGACCTTCCTCATCCTTAATGCATCTCACTTGAGAAATATCTTTGATCTTTCTTTCCCTTGCTTTAGCCATAGTTTTTTTTACTGTGAAACCACACCACGACCGAAATTTTCTCTACGTTGTTTCTCGATTGACAAGGGAGAGGGATTTTTTTCTTTGGCCAGGCTATAGTTTTTGAAGAGAGATACATCATATGCATGTGCGGGAATGAAGTATGTATAGTCAGTGTCTTTTTCCTCTTTTTTCTTCTCTTGCTGTGGAATTTGTCGCATGAGGTCTGTATATCTACCCTAGATGCACGATGGAGAGGAGGCAAGGGTAGAGGGGATGTCTTTGAGATATGGAGAGGGAGAGGAGAGAGTTGTTGGGGGTGCCACCAATATGAGTTAATTGATGGATTACGATGGATGTCCACCCTCTCTTACATAGATAGGTGGTTGGCCACCAACTCAAGGATGAAGTCGTACTCAGACTCCTCTTGAACTGAAATAGGAATTTAGAAGAAAGATTCTTTTAAATACCTGGGATTTATTTTGCAATAGGATGGGAAAGTTGATGGAGATGTTACTCATAGGATAAATGTTATTTAGCTAAAGAGAAAAGGAGCCTCTACTGTTCTTTGTGATAAGAAAATCCTTTTAAAAGTTAAAGGAAAGTATGATAGTACCATAAATGAAAATGTTAAGGTGGATGTGTGACTATACATGAAAAGATCGTCTCCTATAGAGGATAAGATGAGAGAAAATTGTTTAAGATTGGCCATTTGTAAAGGATGTTAGCTGATGTACCAGTTAGAAGATGTAAGATTAGGGATGTTGAGCATGTTAAGGGAGGATGAGGAAGGCCCAAGAAGTGTTGGAATGAGAATATCTAAATGGATCTTAGTTGTTTGGATTTCAACCTGAGAATTACCCAAAATAGATTTAAACGGAGGCAAAAAATCCATGTAGCCAAGCCTATTCAATTGTGAAAAAAGACTTTGTTGTTGTTGTTATAAAATATTGAGTAAATGAATTAATCTCACCATTAAATTCAATTATCCATTTTAATTGGATTTTAATTAGATGAATCAAATCCAATTAGAAAATCTTAAATCGGATATGAATCGAATTCAATCATGAAATATCAAATTAAATATCAAATTAGATTATTAAATTCATCAAAAGTATGTGAAAAAATTCACATAAATTTATCCTTTATTAAATGAATCAAATATACGCATCAAACTTATGAGATCACAATGCATGGATATCTCTATTCTACTAACCCTTCACAAACACGAGGAAGTTAATTTTCCAATTCACAACTCAAATATCAATCTCCATGATAGTAACATATATAGACAATGAGCCTCAAATTAAATTGATATTTCTCATAATTATGCAACAATGAGGGACACTTGGAGGTTTAACATTGAGATGATATAAACCATGTACATTGAATTAATATTATATCTAATATAGTATTAGGGTAATAACCACTATAAATATCTGATAGTTGGTATTGGACCTTGTTGCTAATTTACTTGAACTCTTTTATATCAATTTCTAACTCCGACGAATTTGATTTGGTTTGAAGAGCTGAATATAATCCAACTAAATCTCATTCACTCAGTCTCTAAGTGGTTACTAAAACTCATCTCGTTCCATCATTCCCTCAGACTGGAACTCATGTTATACAATCTATTATGATCGCATCAATGCCGAATATTCCCAATATTCATTCATCCTACATACTGGAATACCTTGAATGACCCGAAGTATATGTTCTCATATTTGTTTCCCTTCATCTAGGGTTTCTCAATTTATCAAAGGGCAAAAACGTCATCCATATGCTTTCCAAAAGTATTTATTGATTACGGAGAAAGAATTTAAAATGAATGAATTATCTTATTCAAGAGGTCTAGGGTTTCTTATATATCACAAAATCCTAAAGAGCTCACAAATAAAATTACATAAAGACCTCATAGGGGTTAGCCCTCAATAGAAAAGATAAATAGAAATAATCAAATAATTAAATAACTCTTACACTCTCCATCAAGTAATAACATATCTGTCGATGATGGCCAACAAGAAGTCAACCAAGAGATGTGTTTCTTTGGCAACATCTTCATGAATATATCTGCAAGCTAAAGATCTGTAGAGATATGAGGAGTGGTGATCTTCTCTCATCGTAACTCATTTCGAATGATGCGACAACCAACTTCAATGTGCTTAGTCCGCTATGGAATACATATTTGGTGGAATTATCACGGTACAAATGTAAGAGAGTAGTAGCAGGAAGTTCAAGCTCATGTAGAAAGGAGTCTAGCCAGGTAATCTCACAAGTGGCTTGAGCCATCACTCTGTGTTTGGCCCTTGCACTCGGCCCTTGCACTCGATCTAGATACCAATGTTCGCTTCTTTCTCCACCATGTAACAAGGTTGCCACTAAGGAATATGACATAACATGTAGTGATAGTTTGTCCTTAGGAGAACCGATATAATATGCATATGCATAAGCGGTGACATCAGTATTGCCATTGAATATGTAGAAGAGGCCTCTCCATGGAGATTCCTTCAGATATTGAAGAATCAAAAGAACATCATGTCAATGACTGTATAGAGGTATCTCCAAGTGTTGGTTGGCTCTGCTCACAACATACTATATATTTGGACTAGTGACAATGAGGTAAAGCAGTTTCCCTATTAGGCTTCTATATTGTGTAGTATCATTAAACTCATGATTAGTGGATGTAGCATGTTTCCGCAACTCTACTGGGATGCCCAATGGTTTGCATCCAAGTAAGACGGCCTCTGTAAGAATATATATGCAATACTTCAACTTTGATAGGTGTAACCCCTCTACAGTGCATATCATATCAATGCCAAAGAAGTATTGGGGTTAACTAAGGTCCTTGGTGCCAATTCCTTCTGGAGGAAGGTCGTGGTCTCTAGAATTCTTACTTCATCAGCACCAGTAACCACCATATCATCAACATATACATCCAATATCATAGTTACAGTGGATCATCGTCTGATGAACATAGAGTAATTAGATGTCATCTACTGAAAGCAAATAGAGATGATATAGGTGGTAAGCATGTCAAACCAAGCTTTTGAGCTCTTCTTTAGGCCATAAATGACCTTTTGGAGACATAACACAAGCCCTCTCTTGATGGAATAACCTGGTGGTTAGATCATGTAGAGCTCATCCTCAAGGTTGCCGTACAAAAAGACATTATTCACATCAAAGATGAGCCAATTCTTATTATGTGCAACAAAGAGGATAATAAAAATTGAGCCCATTGCATAGGACATCACATCAATTAAGAAAATATCACCATATATGTGGAGAAGAAAGACACGAGAGAATCATATCTCTTGACTGCTCGAGAGTCATGTGGTTCACCGTCACTGCCACATATGCTTCATTCATGGATCGGATTTGGTTCAGAAGATATCCCATTTTAGTTACTACATGCATCAACAATAATCATCTATTACTCTTGTTGTTGTGAAATGGTATAGAAGTCAATTATACATCCATGTGATTTCGTAGTGCGAAAGAAATCGCTATATCACTCAAGATGAGAACTTATTTTTATTTATTTTTGATCAGATAATTCCATCTTTTCTATGATGTACAAGGTTAAACCTCCATTTAAATGATATAAGATCCTAGGTAGAAGGACTCACGCATATGGACCCAAGGAACAAAGGGTTATATATTTTTTTCCATTGTAGTTACATTACTTTTCTACGATTATTTGTTTTTTGGACGTTTTAATGATATTTGATGTTGCTAATTTGCATTCATGTTTTGAACATATTTTTGAATTATTGATTATATATCTAAAGTCTAGGTACATACCTAAAGTTGGCATCATCTTGGCGAACTTTCGGATATAGAAAGTGTTTGCAGACTCTAGTTTTAATCATAAATAGAGTCCAAGCTTATAGATTTGTTTACTAAAATTTTTTAGTTTTATAACATTTTAAAAACATTAATCAATAAGTTACTATTCAGTATCTCATTAGCACAAAATTGTTTCATGTCATTTTGACTGTGCAGTCTTGAGAAATTGGATTTCTCCATGGACGGAATTGGAAGAGTATTCAGTAAAAAGGACTTATAAATTTTGTTCGTGGAATAAAAATAGATAATTTGATTATGAAATACTTGGAGTCGCAATGAATTTTAGGTCCATGTTACGTGGAGCTTTTCAATTCGAAGTGCGATGATCTTAACTTGCGAATTAGAAAATTGAAATATTTTATGAATTTATATTTGGTTTTATGAGATAAATAAAATGTATTTTTTGCTCTGTATTTCTTAATTTGATTGTGAATGCATGCAATCATAAATTACCCAGATTCCCCCTGTATTCAATATGATTGATTCAATCGCATGCCGATAAGTACGATGAGAATTAATGTGATTTACTTAGCATTATGACATATAATATTGTTTTGTGGAGTGACACGTGAGCAGGTTGAGCTGTAATTTGTAAATGAGAATCATGAGCATGTGCATGAGTTACATGTTGAATTTAAAGGATGTAAGTTTATAGGTTTCATGGGGATACACACACCACACACACACATGCGCCCACGCACACGCACACGCATACGCACACGCACGCACACACACACATCCATGCATACATACATGCATGCATGCATACAATCATACATGCATACAATTGTATATGCATGCATACATACATACATACATACATGCATGCATGCATGCATGCATACATACATACATACATACATACATACATACATACATACATACATACATACATGCACACATGCATACAATCATACCTACATACAATCATGTATACATACATGCATACATGCATACATACATACATCCACACATCCATACATGCATCCATGCATGCATGCATGTACATATATGCATGCACACACACACACACACACACCCACATCCACACACTCACCCGCACCCACGCACACACGCAGGCACACACGCGCGCACGCGCGCACACACACACATATATAAAACATTCAAATTAGAATGGGTTATTTGGATTAGTCTAAATTTAATAGTACAAATGATCTAATGACCTATTAATCATAGTAATGACATGATTTCCCTTAAACAATTAAATTATGAGAAATGGAGATAAAGTCATGTGACAATATCCATGATCTCCCATCATTTTGAATGTGAGAAATTCCATGGATTGTATTTTAGAGTCGATCCTTCGAAAACAGAAGTCCAAAATACACGAGCACATGGATCAGACCACTTCATTTCTCCAAAGAGATACCCTGTTTGCCTAGTAATCACAATATTTCTCCTCATATTATTGAGATGGTATTGGATTATGCATGGCATAGAATTTCACTCATTGATGACAATTTATCAACATCACCTTCCTAGAAGTGGTCATGAGTATTAACAACTAAGGACGGATTTAAGGGAGGGCAAGGAGGGGCAAGTGCCCCCCTTAATTTTGGAATTACATAATATATATATATGTATATGTATTTTTCCCTATAGATTTTAAGGTAAAAATAATCTAATATTTCATAACTATGATGCCTCATTTGGATTTTTGAGGATAAAACTCGTACGTGCCCTTCATTTTTTTAGAAAAAGTTCAATAATATTTACCAATAGATAAGCCTCTTAATATAAAATTCCTATCCCAAATAATAGATTTTACCTCAAATCAACTATATTGGATAATTTCTTCAATTGATCAACTTATAATAGATCCCTACCATAATCTTATTGGTTATCTATGTTTTTAGAGTTGAACTATAGAATGAATCAATCTTTCATCCAATCTCATTATCACTTATACAGATAAGGGGTTTAATTCACAATCTAAAAAAATAAATTTAAAAAAAATCATTTATTGTCAAGTCTCATATATTATTTATTAGTCTTATTTATTATCCAGCAAAGTGGTCAAATGCACATATGATCTTCATTGACATATTTTTCTTCATAGATATTAATATTTATTGTTATTGATAAAAATACAGAATTAGGTATTTTATATTTTTGATTTGATATAGATTCAGAACAAGTGTAGCTTATGTTGTAATTAATCAAAATCTATATATCGAATTTAAAATAATTAAAATACTTGAATGTAACTTACTTTTTAAAAAGGTGTAAATATTATTTACAAAAAACCCTGACATTGTGGAACATTTATGACATCAATTTATGTAAAATTGAATAAAAAGCTATAGTTGATTAAAAAATAAGTTCAAAATTGACTATTATTATATAATGAATAAGTTCAAAATTGATGAAAAATATACATGAAAACTATAGATATATTTTGTCCATAACAATTATTGTTATATAATGAATATGATTGTATTGTAATTGATAGACATGTTTTTTTAAAGCTCGTGCCCCCTCCTCAAAAATGTCCTGGATCCGTCCCTGTTAACAACCGAACCTTGGGAATGCAAGTTGGACTTGAAAAATGGAAAGAATTCTCACATTTTCATATTAGTGTCATTTTCTCATATTATAGTGATGTTGCTAATATGGAAAGGAATTCTCAAAACTTACTTGAGGTATTTGGTTAAACATGCCTCATTTTTTGAAAGTGTGAAAGGAATGAACTTTCAAAATATAAAAATGTGTGGCAGATATGATTTAAAAATAATTTCATCTATCAAAGTACTAGAGTGCAAACTGTTTTAATTTCAAATGAAGTCTTCAAAACCATTCAAGAAATTACTCAAAGTCTTGCAATAGAAAGCATATGGTATGTGATCTCGAGTTCAAGTGTAAACACCCTTATATCAAGGATGTGAAGGACGTTATGAACTTCCCATCACAAAAATGTGGAAGAAGAATAGCAAATGATTTACAAATTCAAAGTGTTCATCGTATGAACGGTAGTTTTAGAATAATAAATATTTTATGCAAATGAAGCCATATTCTTAAGGGAACATTTTCCAAGCGATTTCAAACATTCTTATGAATATTAGGAAGAGATCAGAATTACCTCTTGAAGTACGAGTCTCTAAAAGAAGAGACTTACTAAATCAAGTTCGATATGTTTTTCCTTCTCTCATGGGCACATGATGAGTTGTGTAGCTTCCCACAAATATCGATGTTGGCGTCTTGAACTTATCCATGCAAGGATGATCAAGCTCTTGATTTTATTATAAGAAATCTATCCTTCTTCACCCATGAAGGGCACAGAGAAAGGTACGATCTTAATCTCCACAAGATCATGCCAATGGAGAGAAGATGAGAGGCTCAACAAGGTGGACGTGTAGCGTAAAAAGAATAGACATGTATGAGAATAAAGTTCTCAAGACTCTTCTCTTCTTTAATTCTCAATGCAAGAGAATAATTGGAGGAATAAGCACACATTGAAAGAGAGGCATTGCCCTCTCTTTTATAGGCTTGGTGGGTGTTTATGAGGAGTCTTTTCCACATAGTAGATATACACCATATGATCTCTTGGATTTTAGATTAAAGACTATGCCTTATTCCTCATGCAACAACAATTAGGACTTGAGTTATCTCCTTTTAATTACCAATTATTTCAAGTAACAAAACACAACAACTATTAGGACTATGGTGGACGTCGGTGCTTCATCAAGCATGGATGTCCACCTTGTCCTAAATATTATTATTGGGGATTTTGTTTAATTATCAATACGATAATATATCTAATGGTCTAGTGGTAGTACAGTGTGTCTACCATACAAAAGACCAGGGTTCAAATCCTACTCTTGCAGTGGTTGCGTTAGGTAGTCGACGGCCAGCATAAAAAATAGTCGAATCTTTCAACATGGATTTGAGCAAGAATCCATGTAGCCGACCCTACTTACAGTGGGAGAAGGCTTGTACATTTTTATCAATATGATAATATAATTATCATAATTAGTATTTTTTATGAGAAAAAGAGATGATGCAAAACCAATTGTCTGCCCACTAGGAAAGGGGACACTAGTACACCCCTCATGAGATATGTCATTTTTGGTCACCATTGTGATCACAATCTTGTTCAGTCGCTTAATATAATACCCTTCTCGCTTGTTCAGTCTCTTAATCTTGGGCCTCTCAATAAAACCATGGTGATTTGTCAATTCCCCGATGGATCAATATAGAGGCAAAGGGTATTCTTGAAAATGTCATCATTCAGATCTAGGGCATGAGCTTCACTGTTGATTTGTTCACAAAGACTTCTATCTTTGTAGAACACTCTCCAATCATCGTGGGACGACTTGTTCTTGGCAGTGCGAGTGCCATTATTGATTATAGATCTGGAGGGATATTCTTTCCTTGTGATAACGAAAGCATTTTAATTGAAAAGATCATTGCACCCACCATGGATCAAAGACCCACATCTGATAAGAGTGCACCTGTGTCTGTCGACTTTAAGGATTATGACCTATCTGTAGATATCAGAGAGGCTTGTTTTATCATGTATGATACTGAGATCCAAGAATTCCTCTTCAGAGAGGAAGGCTCGGAAAGCATAGATCTTGGGGTTTCTTCTTCCTGTGTGTGGCGATGTGTTGATGAGATCTGCAACATTTACAACATATACATCTTAGTGCAAACGACAGACTTACAAGAGACTTCCTAGGCCTAACCTGACCATACTTCTTCTAATGATGAGTTTGCCCCTTTTCATTTTGAGATCGATGAGGATCTATACCATGTTGATTCTGATCAGGATGTGGCAGACGATGATCCTGATATTGATCTGTACCTTGTTAGATTCATTCCTCAGTGATCATGAAATATTCATTTTTGTTTCTTTCCTTCCATCTACCATTTCCCTTATTTACCTCGATCTGCGTGTTTTCCCTTGCTTATCCTAAGTATAGGGGAGGTGGAGGAGTTGTGTATTCTTTCTTCGTTCTGTTTCGTCACTCTTGTTGTTTCCTATACTTAGGGATCATTTGCTTTAAGTATAGGGGGAGTGATGTGTACATTCCAACAATGTATTTTTCCTTGTTATCAGTTTGTTGGTCCCTTCACTTGTCTCCTCTCTTGGTTATATTTCTACCCATTCTTAGGGATATCTTACCTTAAGTATTGGGGGAGACACTCTGAATTGTTGATCTGTTTATTCCCACCCTCGACCCTCCTCGCATGTTGAATACAGCGTGCTAGACTTAGAATTAATTGATCCTAAGTATGGGGGACGACCGACTTTTCATTTATCCATTCTTTATCGAGTCAATGTAGTATAAACTTTTATATACTTAGAATGAGTTATGTCTTCCTTTTCTCTCCGATCTATGAGGACGAAAATCAAGCTAAATATAGGGGGTCATATATACGTTGTATATACTTTAGCCATAACTCGTTCCTTCGTATTTTTAACAATATGACTAATTAATAAAATTAAAACACATATCTAATTCTATAAATAAGATTATTAAACCAGTTCAAAATATTTTGTAAAATGTTTGAAAAATGTTTTGAAAATTTCTTTGGAAAACTTTTGTAAAACCATTTGAAAAATATTTTGTAAAATATTTTCAAACCTTTGTAAAAATGTTTTGTTTGTAAAAATTTCTTATATTTATTTGAATACAATATTTTGAAAATCTATTGCAAATGATTTGAAAAATGATTGCAAAAATAATTTTAAAAAAGCCTATACATATTATTGGAAAAATCTTTGCAAAGTGGTTTTTCAAAATTTGTAAATATTTGCAAAAATTATTTGTCAATTATTTTCAAAAATAAAGTTTTCCAAAGGGTTGTGAAAATCTTTTCAATTTATTTTTATAACCTTGTACATAATTGAAGCAAATAGAAATTCTTTACACCTTGTAGATAAAAACATGTACATTCTCTAACCCTAATTTTTGCAAATAACATATGCACTCCCGTAAATATCTACATATAATTCTTTTACTCATCATTTTGTTTTTGAAAAATCCTTAAAATTTTAAAAAATCCATAAAATTTTGTAATTTTTTTTTCAAAATTGCATAAAAATTTGCATAACTTTTTCAAAAATTTAAAAAACACAAAATTGCTTCACAAAAATATTTTCTTGCATTGTGCATAGTATTTGCATTTTTCAAATTGATAATGACAATTGAACAAGTTTGAATAAAATCCAAAGGTTGGAGCTTGGTTGGACCTTACTCCACTTAATCGCGTGAACCGTATGAGAACTGGAATTGAGATGCTTCAGGTCTACTAGACTTAATTCTTTGAGATCACAAGATCAGGTTCAGTGTTGTCTTGACTTCATAAGTAGAATATCTCGTAACATGTGCATGACTCTTGTCGACACTAACCTAACTCGCACACTTGCACCTTACAATTATCTCAACTCAGTTGAAGCGATAAGGGTTGGATTTGCTGGCATGAGACAAGCGAATGGAAACATACAAAGTCATAATATTATGATCATTATCCCCCAACCCGATCCAATAGCCATGGGGTCTAATGACAGGATGTTGTGGATTGCAAATAATGCTTCAAAAGAGGGATAGTCTATTGGCTCAAGAGGAAAAGGTCCTTGTGTAAATGCTACTATAAATAGTATTCAAAAAAATACAAAAATAAAAAACTTTCAAAAAAATAAACTGGAAAAAAAATCAAAGAAAAACGATTCTCATCGGAGTATGTATGTATTCACTAAGCAATCTTGAGCTTCAAAGTCAAAGATCTATGTGAGTCTGCAACCAGATGACTTGGCTATACTAGTTAAGCGTCCCAAGAAAGGTAGCTACACTGGCTACCATCCATTATCTTCTTCACCTACTCTTCTTGAGCCGGTTGCACTTGAACTTAAAATGGAATACACCGCTTCTAGAGAAAACAGTTACTGTATTAGGGAATTAGGGTCACCATGTTGGAGAAGCTTGACTTTTACTGCTTAAGACGAGAGGAGCTACATATCACTTGCACTATACAAGATAGACTAGTATTCATAAGGGGTTGTGTATTACATCGACTTGTTTAGACATGGATTTTGAGGAGACTTGGGCAACGTTTGTGATTCTTAAAGGTTGTTGTGTTTCAAGTCCGGTTTCCAATAAGGTTCCGACCAAACTAAAAATCCAAAGGTTTCACTGAGCTCCAAACTTTGATTTTGTAAATACAAGTTAAAAAATTAAATTCATTAAAGTTGTTTCCTTTTCCTTTTCTTCATTCTCTCTTTCTGCATTTATAGACATAAGTGTTTGCTAGGGACTGACAAAGGCAAGTATAAGGGGGCGATGAATCTCCATTTCATCACCTTTATTCTTCCATTTTGGCCTTAAATCCCTAGCTAAATGCATGTATATATTATTAATGTGTGAAAATAAACACTCTGTAACTTGTACAAATAACTGTATAAAATATTGTACAATTAATGTATTTAATTCCAAAATAAAAGAATAAAGTCAATAAAAGAAAAGATGAAGTGACAAAGATACTGAGTGACCCTAAACTTCGAGAACCCAGTCATCATTATGACTTGGTCAACAAGGAATAAAGAAAGGGGAGATAACAGCTAAGATAACTCAAAACACTAATTTTTAATTTTCCAATAAGTAGGTTTTGGGACCCATTTTATTCTATACTATTTATACCTCAAATCGATAAATTTTTAAAATGAAATTGTAGATAAAAATATATAGAAAAAAACAAAAATTATTTCATCTAAAAATAATGCATAATGTGCCCTAGAGACTCAGAATAAAAATCCGTAAAGAAAACTTTACAAACCTATATCTTATCCATACTATATTAAAATTGACCAAACTCACCTTTAATTGTATAAACAATTTAATAATCTATTTAATGAAGATAGTTTCATTTAATTTAGAGTTAAGATGGAAAAGTTAGATTTTGAGCCCATATTATGCAATATACTTATATATAATATTCAATTTATTTATTCTTTGCATTTTCAGTTATTTTATTTTTTATAAATATGTAAATATTATTCAAAACATATGTACATAATTAAAATAAAATAAAACCATCAAAAATTAAATAAAAGATATAATATACTTCGATAAATATATAAAGTATACTTATATATACCAATAATCTATATAATTAAGCATATAAATAAACTCAGAAAAAATATATTAAAAATATTTATATATGTTTATTTCAATAAGTTATAAACATATAAAATAAGTGTATAAAATAATAAAATACAAAATAAAAATAAGATATACTATACATAGGTAAATATACCTATATTTGTACATATAAAAAGTAATATAAAATAAACTAACTCAAAAAATAAATAAAAATTAATAATATACTATTAAAATAAGAAATATTTTTTTTTATGTTTTAGCTTTTATTTAGTGTGAAAAACCCTAATCTTTTTAGTCTCCTCCGCAACCGTGGTCCCTCCTTGTGTGGACCACTTGACCGCTTCGTTAGGTTATCTTTGGTATTTCAATTAATAATAATTGTTGTTGCAAATTAAAATGCAACAAAATCATGACTATTGATTGAAAGCACAAATCAATCTAACCATTGAATTTGTGTGAACATGGATTGTGATCCATGGACATACAAAATATTATAAAAGAGAGGGTAGCCAAGCCTTTTATTCTACACATCAATTGCACCAATCAGAGACTCGCTCTGTCTCCATTCACACGTCCAACCTCTCTCTCTCTCTCTAAACATAGTGGTCGTCCACTTGTTGACATAGAGAACCTCAAAGTCATCACGTCATCGTTGTGTTGACGGATCATCTACTCGCGGATCTCCATTTTCTTCGTCGTGCCTCGCTCGTGAAGAAGACATCAGATTTCATGGGACGAAATCAAGAGTCTCCAAGCTCAGATCATCTATTTGGATTGCAGGAAGTGCGCATCACATCCTCACGCCCGCAAGTGCGATCTATGTCGGATATGACTTCAGATAGGAGAATCTCTTACTTTAGAAATTAGTGATCACAATCACGCTCTAAGAGGTAATCCTAATTACTCATTTGTGATCTTGATGAAATGATTTGAGAAGTGTTCTCAAATCATGTGGTTTCATCTTTTTTTTTTTAAATTTCGTTTCCCTATGCAACTAATATGACTAGTTAACCTAGATCGTATTCGATGCGATCTTCACGCTTATGTGATGCAGTAAGGCCAAAACTATATCCTTCTTTGTTAGCATAGTTTATTGCAAAAGAACTTATGGCTTCCTTGCAACTTGCTAGATCACCCTCGATGTGGTAGAAAATAAAATCACTACCAAGATCCTTGGTTATTGATCGTTTACTCTTCCATAGCTCAATCTTCTCTGATGGTTCATTGGGTTTCAACATCCACATTCTATATCTTTTTCATTTGGTCTACAATGGGACCTAAAGTGGAGATTACATCCTTACTCAGATTTTGAGGCTCCCTATCTTCATAGGGAGGACATCCTCACAATACAAGTGTGTACGATAACTAAAAATTTGTGCTCGGGATACAACAATATCATGTCGTCACCAATGCACTCCGAGTGGGTCATCCTCAGACATACCTCACAGAACATAACATCCGAAAGAAGAGAATGAATAGTAAGTACTTCACGATGGAAGAATAGAAGAAAAAGGAAATCATGCCAAAGAAGGAATCGTAGCTGGGGTGTTTATGAAGATGTCACCATGACCCTTGATATCCATAATCGCCCACCAAAAGGACGTCTCCTCGGATCTAGAAACGGATAGAATCTAGAGCGTCAGTTCAACATCCCACAACATTCGAATATCAAATTAATCCGTAAAATTGACTTCAGAAGCAAAAATATCAATATCTGAATTGTCTCTCCCGAACCCAAGATAAAGCGAAGCGCATACGCGCGTGTGCAATCCTCCATTCGTCCTCTCTATTATTACCACAAGAACTTGCGATGTTGACCCATATATATGTCCACTATATTCTTAAGACTATTCCATGTGATACTAAAAACCACCCTCAAACTCAATCTTATTTCAAATTGAAAAATCAACTATCCGTCCAGCTAATTGGCTTCCCACTTGAAGTCAATTTAGCTCCCATATGTAGCTTTGTAGGTTTAGTGAATAAGCCTAATTAAATCAATTAATATAACAATGCCTTCTTAGTCGGTTACATTTAATAAGTTTTTATATGTTTCCATGGTTTATCTCCGTACTAGCATTTGGCTGACAACCAGTGAAGATAAATGAAAAATATCAGTTTTTTTCCTTTTTTATGATTATTTAATTACAATGGTACCTTAGACTCTGAAAATATTATAAATGATAACGTAGGGAAGATATAACCATTACAATAAATCCGTGAATTACAATTGTACCTTGGACTTGAAAATTTTCTATGATTATTTAATAATTTATAACTATTTAAACAATTATAGAATTAAATGATATTATATATTTAACATCGGACAACATAGGATAACCACTACAATAAATACATTTTATTGCAGTGTTACTCAACCTGTTAATGTTGAAAAGTATTTTATAACTATTTAAACAATTATAGAATTAAATGATATTATATATTTAACATAGGATAACCACTACAATAAATACATTTTATTGCAGTGTTACTCAACCTGTTAATGTTGAAAAGTATTTAATGGTAAAATAAATTAACAGCTTATTTACTTCAATTAACTTTATAATTGAAGTAAAAGGAATACTTTGGCCTTCTTTATTAAAGTTATATCAAATTTGTGCAGATTTAATCAAATCAAATGCTCAACGGAGTTGGGATGAAAATGAATGCAAATACATTTATTTTCATCACATCTTATTTATTTAAAGACAAGGATGTTTTCGTTTCTTTCAAACGAATATGGGCGCAGACCACGCACACACACTTTATATAGTGCTTCTAGTTCATAAAATAAACTAATAAAAATTTTCATAGCATCTATCAACCAAACTCCATCAGAAAGTTTATCCTCTCAAGTCTATCAGCCAATGCATTCATCCACCAACGCTCATATATTTGCATCAGCAACAAACAATCATCAATGAATTTGAGTATCAAACAAGTTAGAAATGTTAATCTTTGTAAGATACTCCATATGTTTATCAAACATCTATAAACACCAGCTCTACATCCATATCCGCATTTCAAGATTAGTTTTTAATCTATACATTTATCTGAAAAATCCATATATTTATATCAATATTGAATTAGTAAGAGGGCATGATTATATACCTACATCCATATCCAACCAAAGGCGGATAACTCCATTACTAAAGCTCAAAGTTTTGTTTTGGTTAGATAAAGGTGTGAGATACTGATATCAAGGAACTATAGCAACCACCATCATCCAACTGAAGAATCTAGAATTTATTCTGCGTAAATGTTACTAATGTATAGAGAAGGGGAGCGAGCATATAAGCTTCATCCCGAAATTCAGAAGAGTGTATTGAGTTGGGTGACAAGAATGTACAAATTGAAGGCCTTCCAGGATGCAAAGCAAACTTAAGCATCATCTGCATCACTTCCTGCAACTTGAGTTTCATGGCTTAGCCAGTAGTTGCTTCCGTCCGGTCCAGAGATTTTGAACCTGATTCAGAAATCCACAAGAAAAAAAGGACCCTCAGTTCAGTTGCTAGTGATTAGAGGAGAAAGATCGCTAAAGCGTGGGATCATGTCATATGATTTGGATTCCAACCACACCTTTCAAGGATGAATTTTCCTTCTTTGTATTTCTGGCTCTTCTCATGCGCAGCCTCCTGAAAGCCAACAAAAAAAAGTGGGTTCGTCTGTTTGAGAGCTCTACAAAATATGTGAATGACCAGAATAGCTCGACTTACGTATTTCCATCCCACAATGGAACCGCAAACCACGCAGAATATGTCCACTACAGTGTGTAAACCGGTCATCATTACACGTTCCTCTTTTCTTCCAACAAAGACATTGACACTGAAAATCATCGCATGAAATGAAATTATGGCAGGACATAAAATTTAACTGAACAGATAGATTGGCAGATTCTAGGCTACTAAATGGAGGGCTAAAAGATTTACAGATATCATCTGTTGTGTAAACTGTCAAGGTACATGTGGCATGCTTTATACTGAGACAGGTATGGTGATGAAGATAAAACGATGCATCACATACTCGTAATCTGATAAAACTTTACAATTTTCCACAAATTTCAATCTAGAGAAGGTGAGAGATCAACAAGAGGAAAACCGGCAGTCAAATGCCAACAATAGCCTTTCTTATTTGAGGTGAATGTTATCAATTCCAAAGCAATGTTATCTTGTGTACAGAAGAAGATGAACACTGCAAAACGTTTCACCAAGATTGTTCATTACCCAAGATACAAATGTTCCAAACAGCCAGCAGCAGCATAATGAAGTTTTAGATCCAGGAAAAAATAGTTGGAGGTGTCAAAAAATTAAGCAACGTTAAGACGTTTACTCTGTTTACGACCAAACTTGCTAATGTCACCAGAAAATGGTTACTGTTAGAAGAAAAGAGTCTTCGTTATAATAATAAGAAAACCCTAGGCTCTCTTATATAGGGAGAGGCCGTAAGGGTAAATTACATGGATGTCTAAATAGAAGAGAGAAATAGAAACAAGGTACATAAACATATAATAATAGTAGAAACTATCTCTACACTCCCCCTCAAGGTGGAGCATAGATGTCGATCATGCTCAGCTTGGATTAACATCTCTCGAAAGGTCCTCTGAGCAATGGCTTGGTGAATACATCGGCAGTCTGATCTCCTGAGCTAACATGGGCCGTGGATATCAATCCTCTCTGGATCAGGTCCCTAGTGTAATGGTAGTCAACTTCAATATGCTTGGTCCTCTCATGAAAAGCTGGATTGTTGGCAATGAACAATGCTGCCTGATTGTTACACTGAAGCTTCATAGGTAGAGGTACTGCGCTACATGTAGATCTTCTAATACGGAGCGAACCCACATCATTTCCGTGCTGGCTTGGGCCATTGCCCTGTATTCGGATTCCGCACTGAATCTTGCCACCACCGTTTGTTTCTTGCTTTTCCAAGAAACCAGAGAGCCTCCAACAAAGACTGCAAACCCTGAGGTTGATTTTCTATCCTTAGGGCATCCTGCATAATCTGCGTCTGCACACGCTGAGATGGATAAGTCTGCACCCTTTCTGAATAGTAGCCCTAATCCAGGAGTAGACTTCAGATACCTCAGTATCATGTGTATAGCATCTATGTGAACCTGTCTGGGCTGCTCCACAAACTGACTCACCCGGCTAACTGCAAATGCAATGTCTGGACGGGTTATAGTGATGTAGAGGAGTTTTCCCACCATCTCTCTATATCTCCTCTTATCCACTTCATCAGTATCACCATCATATAACTTCATGCTGGGGTCCATGGGGATGCTTGATGGTTTGCAACCATCCATACCAGTCTCAACCAGGAAGTTTGTAATGTACTTCCTTTGTGTCATCACCAAACCATGTGCATTCCTTGCAAATTCCAACCCCAGAAAATATCTTAGGGTTCCAAGATCCTTTGTAACAAACTGATGACCTAGGAATGCCTTCGCCCTTGCTATGCCCTGAATATCGTCTCCTGTAACTAGAATATCATCCACATAGACCATTATGAAAACCGTACCTCCCGAGGACTTCTGGACGAACAACGAATGATCAGCATTGGACCTCTTGAATCCCTGGTGTTCAATTAGGTTGGACAGCTTTTGGAACCACGCTCGTGGACTCTGTTTAAGGCCATATATAGCCTTGTGAAGTCTGCAGACCATATGCTTCTCCCCCTCAGCAGTAAACCCGGGTGGCTGCTGCATGTAGACTTCCTCCTGTAAGTCCCCGTACAGAAATGCATTCTTGACATCTAGCTGATAAATGCTCCAATCACGAACCACTGCAACAGACAGGAGGATACGGAGAGTCGAGTGTCTCGCCACTGGAGAGAATGTATCCACGTAATCAACGTCATATGTCTGTGTAAATCCACGGGCGACCAAGCGTGCTCTGTACCTATCCAATGTGCCATCTGCGTGATATTTGACTGTGAAGACCCATTTGCAGCTCACAACGGATGCATCAGGAGGTGCAGGGACCAAAGACCATGTGCCACGGGACTGCAAGGCCCCCATTTCTTCTTCCATAGCTAATCTCCAGCATTCACTCTTCAAGGCTTCCTGGTATGTCCGTGGTATGTCCACGGAAGACAAAGCTGTGGCAAACTTCTGGAAATCACCTGTGAGTCGGTGAAAGGAAACCTGTGAAGCAAGTGGATAGGATGCACACTGTCGTCTCTGTTTCCGAATAGCAATCGGAACATCAAGATCATCATCTGGGTCCGCCTGTGAGGAGTCATCCTGCATATGTACCAAACCTGACCCGTCATTAGTAACATCATCTGAACATACCTGAGGCGTAGTGATTGGCTCATGAGCTGCCTGAGCGGGACCTGACCGACGCGTATAGTGGTTAGGAAATGGTGATATGATTCGCCGTGGAATGGGTAGAGGTGGAGGTGGTGGTGGCGGTGGTGCTGGCATAGGAACTGACACAGGAGACGAGTCAAGTGACAAACAAGTAGGTGGTGGTGGAACCAATATATCATCAGTGGTGGTGGATGGTTCCATTCTGTCCCCAGCTGGTGAGAAATACATAACCGACTCGAAGAAAGTGACATCCGCACTAACAAAGTACCTGTTGTTTGTAGGATCATAACACCGGTATCCCTTCTGGGTTCTGGAATACCCAACAAAGACGCACTTGACTGCTCTTGGAGAGAGCTTGTCAAGTCCAGGAGATAGATGATGAACAAACGCCACAGCGCCAAAGACACGTGGTGGCAGTGAGAATAGCTCCTTGTCCGGAAAAATAAGTGAAATGGGTATCTTCTCTCCAAGGACAGAGGACGGCATTCTATTGACCAGATAGCATGCAGTAAGGACAGCATCCCCCCAGAAAGAAATAGGAGCACAACTCTGAATCAACAAGGTACGAGTGATATCCAAGAGATGGCGATGCTTTCTTTCCGCCACACCATTTTGTTGGGACGTATATGCACATGTGGTTTGATGAATAATACCCTTCAATGACAGAAATTGAGAAAGAGAACGCGTATAAAATTCCAGGGCATTATCAGTCCGAACATATTTGACTGATGAAGAGAAAACATTCTGCACTTCATTAATCAAATTTTTGATAACATCTCCTGCTTCAGACTTATTCTTCAGAAGAAAAACCCAAGAGACACGAGAAAAATCATCTACTACCACAAGATAAAACCTGTGCCCCTGGTGATCGGGAACACGACTCGGACCCCATATATCTATATGTAACAACTCAAAAGGGGAGCTACTGCTCCGACTCTGACGACCTGGAAAGCTCGACCTGTGATGCTTTCCTAACTGACATGTTTCACAGCGGAACGACGAACTTGGAGAGATCTGGGGCAGAAGATGGCGCATCTTCTGGAGCGGAAGGTGACCAAAACGAAGATGCCAAATGTAAGGTGAGACTGGTCCAGCTGAGTGAGTGGAGATGCCAGCATAGGATTCCCGAACCAGCCGATATAGACCGTTCTGCTCAGAGCCACAGCCAATCACCTTGCCCGTGAGTATGTCCTGAAAAATGAGAGAAGACGGGTCAAATATAGCACGACAAAATCCTTTGTAATCTGACTAATAGACAGCAAATTCAGAGAGAACTCAGGGGCATGTAAAACATTCTGTAGCTGCATAGTGGAGGATAAGAAAACCTCCCCCTGGCCAACAAGGGGTGAGTGGGAACCATCTGCTATCTGTACTGAGCGACCTGGAGGAATGGCCCTGTAGGCCTGTAGTCTTCCTCTGTCTCGACAGAGATGATGTGTAGCTTCGGAATCTATAACCCAGTCAGATATATCATGTGAAGGTATGAGGGCTGATGATCTACCTGAAGTACTGGCTGCGGCAGATGAACTGGCAGAGGCTGTGGCAGCAATATCTGAAGAGCCACCAGATGAATCACCAGAAGAATGTGGCATAATATCACGGAGATGGGCCACGAGTTCGTCAAATCTATGATCTACCGTAGACGGTAATGGAGACTGTGAATGCTCTGCAACCCGTGCCGATGCTGGGAACCCATGCTTTGAGTAGCATGTCTCCTCTGAATGTCCAGTTCTGTGACAATACGAGCACATCTGACTGACTCGACCGCCTCTTCCTGGAGGTCCACGACCACGTCCACGACCACGCCCAGACGGTGGTCCACCTCTCCCCCGCGAAGCTGCCATCGCAGATGGGGGTGGAGTAGAAGAGCTGGATGAAACTGGAATACGACTAAGCCTCCTGTAGATATCCTCCACTGGAGGAATGACTGCATCTGCTAAAATCTGTGACCGTGCAGCATCATACTCAGGATCGAGGGCAGCAAGTAGAACACCCACCATGGTGGCGTTCCGAAACGTCTTCTGCTGCTCTGGAGTAGCAGTCAGAGGAATGGTACTGTAAAGCTTCTCGAACATCCCTCTTAGGGATGTGTATAGAGAATGGAGAGGTCTGCCGGCCTGCTTCATCGTAAAGATGTCATGTTGAAGCTGCAACATCTTTGTCTCATTTCGCACCTGCGAATATGTAGCAGCAAGGATGTCCCACATCGCCTTAGCAGTGGGCTGATGGAGGACATCATTAGCTATCTCCATCGTCAACGTACCAGACAACCATACTTTTGCGTAAGCATCATCGGCCTCCCATGAGGCATAGATCCCTGTCTTCTCCGCAGGCTCATCCTCGGTAAGAATGTGTTTCTTACCGTTTGATTTCATGAGACTCATGAACTGCATAGCCCATAGCTCATAGTTAGACCCGTCCATCTTCACTATTGGCGCCGGACCTTTGAATGCGCCGGTGGAGGGCAAATCGACTTTCGATTCTGACATACTGCTGCTCGAAGAAGACGAAGGGATAATAGACACTGTGATGAATGTCTACACCAACTGCATTGGATTTGAGTACGTGTGTAGACTTTTACGTACTCAAATCCATAAACCGGAGGAAGAGAGGTCTAGGGCACGCCTCGAAGGAAGTTTACAGCCCTTGAATCGCCTCGAAAAACGACGCCTATGGACTGCTGGAGACTATGGAAGCCCTACAGCGGCAGAGGGGGGTGCCGCTGGGGCGCCAAGGGCCACAGAGGTGGCTGGAGGGTGCCGCTGGGGCGGCTGGAGGGTGCGGCTGGGGCTCGAAGGGCCGCTGGGGCGGCTGGAGGCGGCAGAAGGGGCCGCTAGGGCTGCGGGAGGGTCCCGCTAGGGCTGCGCGGGGGGCCCGCTAGGGCGGCGGGGCCGCTGGCGTGTGCGGCTGGGAGCCGCTGGGTGGTGCAGCGACAACGGAGGGGGCCGCTCGGAGGGGCAGCGGCCAGGAGCCGCCGTTGGGAGACGAGAGAAGAGGAGGGGCGGCGGGTGGGGAAGGGAGGAGAGCCCTAAGGCGGCTCTGATACCATGTTAGAAGAAAAGAGTCTTCGTTATAATAATAAGAAAACCCTAGGCTCTCTTATATAGGGAGAGGCTGTAAGGGTAAATTACATGGATGTCTAAATAGA
Source organism: Ottelia alismoides (assembly GCA_037367405.1). NCBI lineage: Eukaryota > Viridiplantae > Streptophyta > Magnoliopsida > Alismatales > Hydrocharitaceae > Ottelia > Ottelia alismoides. The sequence continues at coordinate 110,952 of JAZKJV010001570.1, forward strand.
AGAGAGAAATAGAAACAAGGTACATAAACATATAATAATAGTAGAAACTATCTCTACAGTTACATCTGTAAAATTAGCCATCGCCTGTACTGGCCATCAGATATAGCAAAAGAGTGAAATGAACGTTCATTGACAAATTCAAGCTACAAAGCCATGTGTTTCTTTGTTGGCCTTGTAGGATGAAAAAATATATAGCCAATTTAACTAAAAAAATGGCGAAGCCTTCTCTCACTTTTAAGTATGGCCGGCTACATGGATTCTTGCTGAAATTCATGTTGAAAGATCCAACTATTTTTTTAGCTGGCTTTCGGCTACCTAACGCAACCCTCACAAGAGAGTATTTTCTTTGCGCTACTAGAAAGTATCACAAGAGGTTATTATCCTTAATAATAAGCACCTTTCGAAGGCCATGGTCTCTAGGGTCCATTTACTATCAACACCAGTAATAACCATATCATCGACATAGACAGCAAAAATAATAGTATCTCCAGCATGTTTTCTTACAATGTCAATATGGTTACAAGAAGTTCGATGAAAGCCAAGAAAGCTAATCTATGTAGTGAACCTTTCAAACCAAGTTCTGAGACTTTATTTTAGTTCATATATAGCTTTAATAGGACTATTTTAAAAATATCAAGTTCGATATCCACTCAGATTCGATTTGTGATAAGTTTGATTCAAATTTAGTTCAAAAATAAACAAACCGACCCTAAACATAGGTTTGGGTTCGATTATATAAATAAATTAAACCTGAAAATGGTAAGTTCGATCAGGTTTGGTTCGTTAAAAGTTCAATATACATGTATATACATATTTACAAATCCTTATCCGGGGATAAGTGGACTTTATATCATGATAAGCAAATTTTATCTCGAATATGAGGACTTTATCCCAAAATAAGTGGAAATTTGTAGTTAAGTGGACTTTATCCTGGGATAAGCTATCTTGAATGGTCAAATCGTGGTTACACCATCTATCTAAAAAATGTCAAGTTTGATATCCACTCAGATTCAATTTGCTATAAGCTTGATTCAAATTTAATTCAAAAATAAGCAAACCGACCCTAAACATAGGTTTGGGTCCGATTATATAAAATAAACAAACCTGAAAATGGTGAGTTCAATCAGATTTGGTTCGTTAAAGTTCAACACATGCGTATATACATATTTACAAATCCTTATCCAGTAATAATTGGATTTTATTTCAGGATATGAAAATTTTGTCCCGAATATGAGGACTTTCTCCCATAATAAATGGAAATATCATGGTTACACCATCTATTATGTCTCTATCTATAGTACTTTTCCTTTTTTTATCCTCCAAACCATCAGAACAAGTATATCCCTACCTTATCCCTTATCCTTCATCCAAATGAACATAAAAATATATGGCAAATTACAAAAAAGACCTCAACTATGCATCAAATCTCAATTCGAGGACTCATTTTTCAAATGTAACAAAGAGGGGCCTCAACTTTAAGGTTTAACGCCGATATATAATGGCCGGTGAAGTTTATGGAGGCTTGTATTTGAAACAAAAAATAAATCCAGTCTCCACTTTGTCACATTTGAAAAATGAGTTCCCTAATTGGGAATCGAGGCATAGTTAGGACCTTTTTTCTAATTTACTCAAAAAATATATTACAAGTATTTTTTCAAAGAGAAGAATCCTTATTAATCTAATTTTTAAAAGATGGAGAAGAGTGAGATAAATAAGAAAACATTAAATTGATTACTTTTATATAGATACCCTTCTCCATTTCATATTTTTTCACTCCCTCTCAAAAGAATACTCTAAAGTTCGATATACACGTAGATTCTATTCGATAAATAGAAGTTTGATTCAGATTCAATTTCAAAGTAAAGGAATCGAACCTAAACATATGTTTAGGCTCGTTTATATAAACAAACCAAACATGAAAATGGTAGGTTCGATCTATTTACACTAGTACCTGTGAAGTTCAAACATACCCCCCCAAACGATAATACCCATGCAGTTGAGATATTTAGACTTCCCTTTGAAGATCAACAAAAAGAAATGCATTCTTTATATTGAGATGATAGCCTAGACAATTGTTATTAACCGCAAAACACAAGATAGAGCAAATAGAACACACACAAGCATGTGACACGAATGTATCGGAGTAATCAACCCCATAGATATGAGTGAAACCATTCGCCACTAGTCCGACATTCAATATGCCCAACAAGCATCATGTGCATGTTTGGATGTAAAGCCCTATCTATATACAACATGATTGACACCTTTGAACTGTGAACCTTTAAAAATACAAGCATTCATCTCCTCATCTATAGCATGTTTTATCCTTTATCATGTAGAGTTGTGTGGCGATCGCTTAATATCGATAATGTCATAAAAATATCTACAAACTTCAAGTTATCACCAAGGTTTGAAATCTTGATTTCGGTCACACCCTCGCTCCTCACCCTCGCTCCTCAGAAATGGAAATTTTGGTGAAATTTTGACAAGTTGTGGAAATCTCGGAATTGGCTCAAAAAAACGTTTTTTGTCATTTTTTGCAAATTAAGATGATCCAAGTTATTAGAATAATAACTTACAAAGACCTACATATATCATATATAGCTTATATATACCCTTTATATTGCAAATATCATTGTTAATATTGATTGACGACCGATAGAGTTTGGAAATGGAGTTCAACCAAGTTCTTAAAATAGTAAATAACTTATAAATATACACTTATATCACACATATCGATTTAGTGTTTAAAGTATTATGCCATGGCGATATTGATTGTTTATATCATACTTACATCTCAAATATACACTTCTTGTATATACTTATATCACACAAATTTTGGAAATGGAGTTCTAACACTCAATATGCATAAAGTCATGTATATTTAGAGTTTAAAGAAGTATATAGATGTATATGTTTCGATTTATAAAAAACATCTTAGATCTATAGGTAGAGGCGCACAATTTCGAGAAAAACCACATACGAGATGCAAAACATAAAAATCATACATAGATCTAAGGTTTAGTTCTCGGCATTAATCAATTATTAAATTTTAATTAATAAAAAATCTCAACATCTTGTTTTCTAAGTGTTAAAAATGAGATATGAATCTTTCCCTTGAAAACACATCTTGATTCCATAGTAAAAACAAAAACCTCAAATTTATCTTCCATATATCTCACAAAATAACCCCATCTACAAAAAAAACATCCACAATATGCAATACCAATACGAGAGGAGTAAAAACTAAATTTCCCTCATATATCAACAAATTTGGCCAGATTTAAAGTAGCATACCTCACACTAATGAAGGAAGAACCCAAAGGAAGAAACAAAGCAAAAAAATCGATCGTCCATATTTCAATCATTTCGTTGATATTTCAGTCATTCCATTGATATTTCAATCATTTCGTCGATATTTTGTCGATATTTCACCGAAATCTGGGAAACATGAAATATAAGGCATTTCGATACCTCGGTACCCTCGAAACCGAAAATTCAATGTAATTTGCTAAAATTTCACGAAATACTTACCACCAGTGTTGCAGAAGTCGGTATTCGGTATTAGTCAGAGGAGTAACTAAATAGAGAATAATCGGTATTCGGGCTACTATTCAGAATTATTTGATTTTGTATTTTTTTAATATAAACTTGTTTTTTAATACATATATTTTATATATTTATACATAAATCATTATCAATCAACAAGAATCTAACATAAAAGTATCCATTAACAACATACATACGCAAAGTTTTGGCATTTTTAGTAATATCATGACAAAGTGTAACTCTTGAGAATTAAAAATAAAAAATTCTATCATTTAACTACCAGTTAGCCGAATCATCAACCAATCGGCTGAATAATCAGACCAACTATTCAGTTAGGCTGACTATTGGCCGAGTAGAAGTTATTCAGTCGAGGACCCCTTCGCACCTTGTTGGGAAAAAGATCAACTTGTTTATTCGACTAACCCTAAGCTCTCTTACATAGGAGAGCAGCCTATGGGTAAATTACATAAAGCATACAAAAGTAAAGAGAGTTAATAAATAATACAAGAAGAAGAAATAAACACGGTAACATAAATATAATCTCTACACTCCCCCATAAGATGGAGCATAGATATCTATCATGCTCAGCTTGGATGAACACTTCTGAAAATGTCCTATGAGTAAGGCCTTGGTAAGGATATCTGCAGTCTAGTCCCCTGAGCTGACATGAGATGTCGAAATAAACCCCTTCTAAATTATATCACGTATATAATGACAATCAACCTCAATGTGCTTGGTATGTTCATGAAATGCTGGGTTATTTGCAATAAATATAGTCGCTTCATTATCATAGTTCAGTGTCATGGGAAGAGGAACATCTATGTGTAGATATGTAAGAATAGCTCGACGCCGTCGGGTCGGTCACCTTTGTGTTCTCAATCCATGTCGTCGTCGGCCTCTACGGCCTCTCTTACTCGTTCCAAGGCTCACTCGTGTTGACGGATCAGATCGTATAAGTCTACATATGCGATCAGAGTCTTATATTTCTGTGTAGACACTCATTCAGTGGTCTACAAAACCCTAGTGATATTCATCCAACGATATGTCAAGAAACAAAGTCGATGTACCCGCCACATGCGCATTTAGAGGTCTGGCGCTGATTGTCAAGATGGACGGGACGAATTGTTAGCTTTGGGCTATGCAATTCATGAGCCTTCTAAAGTCTAATGGTAACATGCATATTCTTACCGAGGAGGAGTTGGTGGAGAAAACTGGGGTTAACGTCTCGTGGGAGGGAGATGACGCTTATGCCAAAGTCTAGCTTTCAGATGCATTGATGATATAAATCGCCAATGATGTGTATTAGAAAATAGGAATGCATAAGCATATCAGAGAAAAAATGATAAGAACGTGGAAGAACAAGGGATTTACGTGAAATCCTACTCCTTAAGGAGCGGGATGAAACCACAGGAGAACGCCTCAAAGGACTGATAGTCTATTGCTTTTCTCCTCAGATACAATGGGTGTGGGGGTCTATCTATATAGCCCCCACTGAGTCTCCACATCTCCCAACTGGTAGATGTGGGACTAAAGACTTGGATAGGATAAATGGATTCTGGAGAGATCCATTTACATATTTCTCTCATAAGTGACGCATACAACTTATACTCCAATACCCCCCCTCAAGCTGGAGCACTGCTCAGCTTCGACAAACATAAAGAAATCTCAACTCACGCTATATGACACTACAGACAAAATCAACTCAACATGCACAACTGGAAGCTGTTGTCGAGGGCATTGCTTCTCATGCCATGCATGTGAGGAGGATGAACACGCTGGAGTGTGAGTCAACTGAATCTCATCGTCGAAGAGCATGTGCTCTGTACTGTGCTTGTCAGAGTCACTGCAACTGAAATGAATCCCCTCGTCGGAGTACTCTGGCCCGCCACAACATGTGGACAACTACTCCATCTCTGATAGGGTTGAACTGAAAAAGTCGTGGAGTGCAATCCTCGTCGGAGTCCACGGTTGCTGGAGAATGGAGTCTAAAGAAGTTTTTTAGTAAGAGAACTGGGTCCCTCCGATATGGAGAATGGTACTCTGCTTTGGAGTCCCTATGATACCACATGAAAACCCTATCCAACATGGCATAGGGAATGGTCCTCCACTCTGTAGTCTCTATGGCTCACATGAAAACTCTGACCAATAACAAGAATGATGGGGACCACAACAAATGATGGCATACATGTGCACATCTAAAAAGAAGACCGCATATATGTGTATGTCTGAAACTGAAGACTTGGAATCAAATGAACATCGAGTTTGATCAATCGTAGAGTCTGGAAATCTGACTGGTCTTGGAATGTCTGAATCTGACCTGGAATATGATGAATCTGAATAGACATGTGACTCTACACAATACTCCACATTTCTCCCATACTGGTCGGAATGACAATCGTCGATCAAGTTGGGAGAAGAAATAAACTGGGGAGACAAAACACCAAAACGCCGATCACAATTTTTTCTCAGCTTTTCAACATTCATTTTTTCAAAACATTTCTGATCATTTTTTTCGACTATTTCATTCTCTCTTCCCTTTTATTAGTAATAGTCACAATAAGCCGTTAATTTTTTACGGCTTTTCTCACTTCTCTTACCCCTTTTTTAATCAACTGAACCATATTTGTTTTCTCACACTGCAGACCAATCCTATTTTTCTTACACTCATTTTTTAAAGACACGACCCATCAAGCCCTTTGTCACTGTTTAAGGTTCTTGGAACCCTCTTTCAAAGTCGCCCCTCCCCTCGATGGGGGTTTTTTGTGCTTGGCGCCGCCCCTTGAAATCTGGGAGGTCCACTCGCGCCGCCTTCTGGAGATGGGGTTCATGCACGGAGCAAGCAGTGGCATCGACTGGAGTCTGTTGCGGCTTTGACTGGAGGAGGAGATCTAGGCAATGTTATACCACAGGTCGCACAAGAGGGTACGCCGCGATGGAGATGGCTCTGCTTGTGAGCCTTCGCCGCTCGAACTCGAATGGTGGGGCAACGTCGCTGTCGGGATCTGGAGATGCGGCCACGACTCACGTGGAGGGGAGAGGAGGTCGCCATGGCCAATGCAAGACATGGAATCGTGCCATCTTGGGCAAGAGGGAAGCGACCTGGAGACTCAAAAAAATTCTTAATTCTTCTATTGCGCAAGGAACTGCCTGGCGATCTAGGAGCGCCTCCTGCAGATATCGACTATGCCTTGAACAATAATCGAGCGGCTAGGTCACCGCCTAGATGATGCGGATCGTGAGGAAGTCGCCCTGATCCGAGTATGCCATCCTGGATGTTCTTGTGTTGCAGGATGTTGTTCCAGGAGATGTGGTTGAATATGGCATGATCAGAATCTCGAAGGATTAGGGTTTCAATGAGAAACCTTAGAACTTAGATGACAAGTTCACGAATCAGGGTTCTGAAAACCCTAGATCTCAAATTTGATCAGATTATAAATCATAAATCTTCATATCTTTGAATCTTGATAATCAACTTCAATTAGAATCGAATCTCGAATAATATAATAAACAGACATAAAAAGAACCTCGAGAATCGAACCCGCTCTGATACTATGTTAGAAAATAAACATGGCTATAGGAATGCGAAAGCATATCAGAGATAAAATAATCATAGCAAGGAAGAATAAGGGATTTTTACGTGGAACCCTACTCCCTAAAGAGTGGGACGAAACCACGAGAGAATGCCTCAAAGGGCCAATAGTCTATTGCTTTTCTCATCGGCTACAATGGGTGGCGGGGTCTATATATAGCCCCTACCGAGTCTCCACATCTCCCAACCGGTAGATGTGGGACTAAATACTTGGATGGGGTAAATGGATCATGAAGAGATCCATTTACCTATCTTTCTGATAAGTGATGCATACAACTTATACTCTAACAATGCGTTACATCAGCCCATTGCTAAGGCGATGTGGGATAACCTTGCAACAACTTGTTCTCAGGTAAGGAATGAGACAAAGATCTTCCAACTCCATCATAATATATTCCTTGTCAAGCAGAACGGACCAGTGTTGTTAAAAGCGAGATGCGCTCCAAGGCGCTAGGGGGTGCAAAACGCTCAAGGTGCTAGGCGCTCCCTAGGCGCTCACCTGAGAAAAGCAAGGCGCCATATATAAAAATAAATAAATTATACAGAAGTCTATGTAATATATGCACATACACACATGTGTATGTATATGTAATTGTAAATATATGTATGTATAACTTATATTTCAATCTAAGACCAATCCAATATATTTGTGGGTGTGTTTACATGCACGTATATAAATGTGTACGTGTACTTGTGTGTGTATGTATGTATAGTTGTAAATATATGTATGTATAGCTTATATTTCAATTTAAAACCAATCCAACATATTTGTGGGTGTGTTTATAAGCGTGTATATAAATGTGTGCATGTACATGTCTATGTCTATGTATGTGTATGTATATGCCATCACCAAATTATATTTTGCGATTAATCCACTATTTATTAATATGTGTATGTATAATGTATGCATGTACTTGCATATGTATGTATATGTATTAAATATTTGTGTTTATGCGTGTATTTGTATGTATGTGCATCTGTATGCATATATATTTGCATACATGTGTATGTGTTTATGTATAAGTATGTGTGCACGCCTATGTATACATGTGTGTTTTGTCTATCTATATGTATATATATGTGTATTTATAATACTTCAAGCTAATATATATAGAGAAGAATAAATACTTTTTAGTCAAAAAGTATATGTAATATTTAGAACTAAAACATGATGGTACATGTATACATATAAGAAATAGAAGTGTGTAAATTACATATACATGTGTGTGCATATGTATAAGTATGTGTGTTAATGATACTTAGAACTAATATATATCTAATATAAAAACCTAAACATGGATAAAAAGCACACAAAGTCGGCAAAAAGCCTCACTTTTGCTATAGGTGCTTAAGGCGAGCGCCTAGAGCCTCAAGCCAAGCGCTCGCCTGAGCGACGCCTGAGGCAAAATGCCTCGCCTGGAAGGAGGCAAGGCGCTAGGGCCTCGCCTCGCCTGGGAGCCTAGGCGAGCGCCCGAAGGGCTTTTGACAACACTAGAACGGACGACCTCTTTATTCATTGTATACATCCTTGCAAGGGATGTTTGAGAAGCTCCACACCTTCATGCCTCTCATGGCTACTTCAGAGCAACAGAAGACATATAGGAATGCTACCATGATTGGTATATTTCTAACAACCCTCGATCCTGAATATGATGTTGCTCGCTCCCAGATCCTCACAGATGCTACTATCCCACCCATGAAGGAAGCCTTCCGCAGACTTAGCAAGATAATTGTCCCATCCACTACTACTAGTCAGTCTTCTTTGACAATGACAGCCTCCCGAGGTATAGGAGGCTCCTCATTTTTCTGTGGACGTAGACCTCGAGATAGAGGAGGTCGCATTCGTCAACCCTACACTTACTAACATCATCCAAGGTCATATGAAGGATATTTGCTACTCTAAGCTTGGCAATCATCAGCTCATGTCGTGGAACAAGCTGACTCATCTACTGTTGCTCCTTCGGATCAGAGATATGATGACCTAGTTTATCAATTGAGGGACATTATGACCTCAGGAGGTTCCACTGCCTCCTCGTCTACTCCAGATGTTGCTGCCTCTGCCAGTGCCAGTACCTCAAGTAGCATTTTTGCCTTTACATCTTGCCAAGGGCCTATATTACAGATTGGATTATGGATTCTGGGGCTACACATCATTTGTGTGGGGATGGAGATCAGCTTACAGACAATTCCCTTTACAGAAGACAGTAGTCATTGCCGATGGGACTCACTCCCCAATTACTAGGCAGAGGGAGTGTAACTTGAAGCCTTCAAAACGACTAAAGAATGTGTTGCATGCTTCAGACTTTTCTATGAATCTATTGTAAATTAGTCAAACTACGAAGGACTTGCATTGTAGAGCTATTTTTGACTCATCTTCTCTTATTTTTTAGGACATCCTTACGGGCATGGTGATTGGCGGTGGTCGTGAGCAGAGAGGTCTCTACCACCTTGTCTAAACCCCTTGTGCTGGCCTTTCCTCCCATTCCACAGGATCTGTTTCACCTCTCACGTGGCATCTACGTTTCAATCATCTTTCCCTTAAAAAGTTGTGTCAAGTTCTTCCTCAAAATTCACCTCATTCCGCGTTTGAATGTGAGGCATGTCAATTGGGAAAGCACCATCGCTCGATGTTTCCCAATAGTTAGAGTCGTAGCAGTAGCTCTCCTTTTGAGTTGTTTCATGTTGATATTTGGGGTCCAAGTCGTGTCCTTGATCATCAAGGATACAAGTTTTATTCAGTTGGAGTTGATGGTTTTTCATGTCTATCAAGGGTTAAATAATAAATCTGGAAATATCATTACAGAATTTATAAATGAACAGAATAGTTTTCTTCTATTAAAATTGTGAGGACTGATAATGTGTTGGAATTTTGTACTCATGCACTCTCACAGTTCTTTGTTTCTCGTGGTATCATTCATCAGACCTCTTATGCATATACCCTCTCAGCAGAATGGCGTGACTGACAGAATGCATTGTCATTTACTTGATATCACTCGTACGCTTCTTATGCAGAGTCATTCCCCACATTCATTCTGGGGTGATGTGGTTCTTACAGCATATTATCTCGTGAACTATATGCCTTCGTATGTTCAAGTTAAGAAAATTCATTTCTCTATGGTGTTTCCAGATAAAGAGTTATTCTTGCCTACTCCATGTGTCTTTGGTTCAGTGGTGTTTGTTCACTAGTTGTCTCCAGGTCTTGACAAACTATCTCCTATAGATGTCAAGTGTGCTTTTGTTGGATACTCTAGGACGTGAAAAGGGTAGAGATGATATGATCCACTTAATAGAAAATAAAATGTTAGCGCAGATGTTACATTCTTCGAATCGACAATGTATTTTTCCCCTACAAGCAATGGGTTGACTTCTTTTGACTCAGATGATGAAATTTATGTGCCAAAACCTACACCTACGCCAGTTATATCACCATCTCCTACCACGCCTCAACTGTAGCCTCCTACTTCTCCTCCACACTCACCATTATTACCGTATTCACCACTTCTCCCATCTCCAGTTGTCATTCCACCCTTAACAGGCTTTTATACGCGTCGGCCTCTTTCCCGCGGTCAACACCCGTCCAGCACGAGCAAGGTATGTTCTGAATATATTATTTTTTATTATGGGTCTAATGAGGCTTCTAGACAGGATCCTATGCAAGACAATTTACAGATTGTAGAAGTTCCCAATGATCTGGATGCTCCTATTGCGTTTCGCAAGGCGAAGCGTCGTTGTGCCTCGTACCCCCTTGCCTCCGAGGTTATGTTTAACCGCCCTACATGGGAAGGTTTGCTATTGCTCTAGCTGTCGTGGACATACAACGGAATTATCAGGAGGCTCTGAAGGACAGTCGTTGGCGTCTAGCCATTGAGGAGATGGCTGCTCTACAGTCACAAGGTACTTGGAGTTAGGTAAATGCTCCTAATGGAGCATATGTTATCGGCTGCAAAACACCATGCAGATCGTAGCCTTGATTGTTACAAGGCAAGGCTAGTGGCACGAGGATTTATACAGACTTATGGTGTCAATTATTTAGATACTTTATCTCCCATTGCTCGCCACTCACTCTACGTGCTCTACTTTCTGTTGCTGTTTGTGATTGGCCTTTATATCAACTCGATGTTAAAAATGCTTTTCTGTATGGTAATCTTCAGGAGGAAGTCTTCAAGCAACAACCTCTGGGGTTTGCTGCTGAGGAGGAGTGTCAGTAGGTTTGTAGACTTCACATAGCCATATATGGTCTTAAACAGAGTCTCATGGCAAGGTTTCGAAAGCTCTCGGATCTGATTGAAAAGCAGGGGTTTAAAAGGTCAAATGCATATCATTCATTATTTGTGCAGAGGACACCTATAGGTTTGCTGCTGAGGAGGAGTGTCAGTAGGTTTGTAGACTTCACATAGCCATATATGGTCTTAAACAGAGTCCCATGTCAAGGTTTCGAAAGCTCTCGGATCTGATTGAAAAGCAGGGGTTTAAAAGGTCAAATGCATATCATTCATTATTTGTGCAGAGGACACCTATAGGTACAATTGTTATCATAATATATGTTGATGATATACTTGTTACAGGAGATGATGTGCATGGGATAAAGAAGGCAAAGGAATGTTTGAGTCAATAGTTTGTCACCAAAGATCTTGGCACCCTAAGGTACTTCCTAAGGTTAAAGTTTGCAAGGAATGCTTAGGGTCTTGTGATGACCCAAAGGAAGTATGTTATGGATATGTTAGTCAAGACAAGCATGAGAGGGTGTCAACCCTCTACCACTCCTATGGATCCAAACATGAGATTATATGATGATTACATGTGAGGTTGACAGGAGGAGATACAAAGAGTTGGTAGGAAAATTCCTATATGTTACTATCACTAGACCTGACATCTCTTTTGCAGTACGTCGAGTGAATCAATTTATGAGCAACCCATACAAGTACACAGCCTATATATATGATATTAAGGTACCTAAAGTCTTCTCCATGTACAAGATTGCTATTCGGAAAAGGATCAAGTCTCTCTATTTATGCATGTGCGGACGCAGATTATGCAAGGTATCCTAAAGATAGGAAGTCAACTTCGAGCTTGTTGTGCTCATTGGCATCTCTCTAGTTTTTTGGAAGAGTAAGAAACAAACTATTGTTGCTAGGTCAAGTGTCGAATCTGAATATAGGGCTATGGCGTAAGCAAGCACAACAATGATGTGGGTTCGAGCAGTGTTAGAAGATTTGTATATAGATGTACCTCGTCCAATGCAGTTACAATGTGACAACCAAGCTGCCTTGTTTATTGCAAACAATCTTGGATTTCATGAAAGAACAAAACACATTGAAGTGAATTACCATTATACAAGAGATATGATCCAAAAGGGCTTGATTTCCATCACTCATGTCAGTTCAGGGGATCAAACTGCTGATATTTCCACCAAGCCATTGCTCAGAGGACTGTTCCAGAAATGTTCATCCAAGTTGAGCATGATCGAAGTATATGCTCCATCTTGAGGGGAAGTATAGAAATATTTCTTATTTTTATGTCATTTCCTTATTTTTATTTACAATATGTTCTCTTATGTAATTTATCCATAGGTCTCTCCTCTATATAAGAGGGCGTAGGGTTCCAAGGAATAAACAACTTCTCTATTTTCCCAACATAACTGCTTTACTAAGTCTATCAGTGGCATACCATTGGCACTTCCACCACCACCCAAAGTCTACAAAAGAAACACACAGGTCATTCTGACCATATATCGTTACATGTTCCTTATTTGCATAATGTTATGCCATCTTCGAGTGTCCCCGTAATTGTGACTCTGAATGCTCCATACAAACTCCATATAGCTCTATGGTAGACAAAAAGCTAGCATATTATACATCATGTGTCACATTTTACTTCCACTGGCAGTTTATCCAGTTGTGACATACGATTTGCAGCTGCTCGTTATCATCATAGGCCATTACATGACCATAGTTGGAAAAATGCCATGGATGAGGAGATGGAAGGGCATACCTCCATTGACAAAAGGGATCTTGTTGTGTGCCCTACAAATATCAAACATGTTACACGTTTATGGGACTTTACGAGCAAACAATCCCATGGTGGTTCTATTGACAAGTTGAAGGTCAGGCTTGCGACAAAGAGATTCACTAAGACTTATGGAGTAGAGTACTTTGAGACTTTTTCTCATGGGGCTAGGATAGGCTCAAGATACTATTCTCTCAGTTACAACAACTAATAAGAATTGGCACATAAGAGTTGGCACATCTTTCAACTATTGGCAAGGAGACGGAGGAAGCACGTGATGGCGATGGTGGGGATTCGGGGAGAGAAGGTGCTACCAGGAGGAGAGGTGAGGCTTCCGGGAAGCAGAGAAGTCCTCACGCTAGGGAGGAAGCGTCGCCTACGCTTTCGCTGCACCACGCGCTCGACGAACACCATCGAAAAACATATTTGAAATATGAGCATCGGATCTCGAAAAAATAACTTAAAATCCTCAAGAATTAGCCCACTCCGATACCATGTTGAAACCTGAGAAGCGGAAGTGAAATCGATAAACAGAATAATAAACAACAAGAACTCGAAGATTTACGCGGAACCCTACTCCCTAAGGAACGGAATGAAACCACGAGAGAAGCCCTCAAAGGGGCAGATATTCTATTGAAATTCTCAATTAGTACAAGGGGTGAGAGGCTCCTTATATAACCTCGCGAACAAACTGGAGTCCTACTGCTAATCCATGTGGGACTAAACTTGAGTAGGGTAATTGGATCTTTGGGGTAATTGGATCTTGGTGAGATTCAATTACCCACCTATTACATTCTCCAACAGATGTGAATAATGCTTTTTTGTGCGATGACCTCGAGGAGGTCTACATGATGTAGCCACTGAGTTACTTCGTCGAGGAGGAGCATGTGTGCCGACTCTGTAAGGTCATTTATGGCCTAAAGAAGAGTCTACGAGCTTGGATTGATAATTTTATCACTGAGATCAGCTCTTGGCTTCCATAGCACAATATCTGATTATTCATTGTTCGTTAGAGATGGTATGTTGGCATTGTGATACCGGTTGATATGTTGATGATACAGTGGTTACTGGTGATGATGAAGCATTCCTTCTAGAGACCAAGGGCTTCATGTAGAGGTGTTTATTACAAAGGACATTGGTCAGCTCTGATACTTAGCATCGAGGTGATATACGCAACAGAGGGATTACACCTATCACAATAGAAGTTTTTTTTAGATACAAGGAGGAAAACATACTATGGTATCCATCCAAGATTTATTAAAAAGCAAAGGATGTGAACATGAAGACTTACAGTAGTGAAGACTCAAGAAGAGTCTTAGAATGAAAGATTACATTTTCAGCATAGAAACGACGAGAAGAAAAGAGAGCTATTTCTAGCTACCCAAATTTCCCAGACCAATGCAAGAGGCTGAAGAAGATCCTCTCTAGACTGATCTTTTGTCTCAAACATAGAGTTGTAACCAAGTCCAAGTTTTGTAGAGACAGCCAATCAACGTCAACCTCTTGCTAGATTGGGGATGTCTTCTCACAATGAAAGAATATGTGGTCTACTGTCTCAATCTGTCTCACAGAGAGGACATCTATTTGAGACATCCCTAAAAATTCTAGTCCAATGATTCCTTGTCATGATGCGCTTTTTACGGAAAAGTCACATAAAGAACCCAATTCTACTAAGTTGCCTCAGCTTCCCGATAAAATAGCAATCACGAATCAAAGTATCAGTCATTGGTGGAGGCAGTCTAGTGATAACATTGTACGCAAACAAGTTAGTCTTCCACACCCAGTGATCTTGCCCAATGGTTGGCCTATCAATCTGTCTGATGGAGTTTAGAATCAAAAGAAAATCATCGAGGCATTGGTATGAGAAGTCAGTTAAGAACGTGGGAATCCAATTTCCGTCAACCAACTAGTCCACCACCTTCGCATTACGATTAGCAGCCAAAGTAAATAGGCGAGGGAATCTGGAAGAGAGAGTTCCCTCACCTGACCAGTTATCAGTCCAAAATGCAAAATGGTACCATCACCAAGTGTCGAATGAAAGAGCTCCTGAAATCAAGGAAGCACCATTCCGATGCCTTTCCAGAAGGCAGATGACATGTAATTTTGTCGATAAGGTAACGAATATTGAACTACAATGCCATAGATCTGGCGAACGAATCTGCAACATAGGTCTTCACTTCTCCCAAAATCATGCTGACCAACTTCAAGAGAAGAGCTTCATTCATTTATTCCAAGCGTAGAATCCCGAGACCCCCAGCCTCAATAGGCAAAGTAATTGTGTCCTAATCGACCAGGTGTAGCCCAAGGCCATCATGGCTCATTCTTCCCCCAAAAAAACTGCCTCATCAGCAACTTCAGTCGTCGCCTTATACCAACGGGTAGCAGTCGGGACAAAATAAAGTAAAAAGGATGGTAGAGAAAACAGCTTTCACAAGCACCAAACGACCCCCACGTGATAAGATAAACATTTTTCAACCTAAAAGTTTTTTCTCCAACTTCTCGATGACAGGGAGCCAATCCGACATCTTGAGATTACCAGTCGTTAAATGAAGGTCCAAGTAGATGATAGGGTGAGAGCCACTTTCAATGCTAAGCGCGGTGCAACAATCTCGTGCATCGGTGTCTGAATGACCAAACAAAATAGAAATAGATTTGTCTAGATTAAGGACAAGCCAAGAAAGCTCCCTAAAAATATCCAAGGCTAGCGACGTCCCGTTAGCTTCCTCTTTACCCCCTTCGATGAAGAAGGTAGCATCATCAGCATACTGCAGAAGAGGGGTATAAATATCACCAATACTATACTCCACAGAGACCTCACTCTCTATCACTTGTGCCACCATATGACTCAAAACATCAGCTAGAATAAAAAAGAGTATAGTGGCAAGTGGGCAGCCATGTCCAACCCCTAGTTGTAGATGACCCCCCCCCTCCGGGTCTACCATTTACAAACACCACATAGGATGTAGTGGTAACAACGTTTCATCTAGGAGATCCATGTACCGGGGAAATCACGCTTTGACGTCGCCATCAATAAGAAGTGTCAGTCCATGGTGTCATATACTTGGACAAGTCAACCTTCTAACACATCACGTTTGATTCCTCTTCCAATCAGCAATGATCTCTAATGCCATACCTAGACTATTAGCCATTTGTCTTCCCGGAATGAAAGCACACTGATGTGGCGAGGTGATGTGATCCAACAGTCGATCCAGTCTAATAGCCAAAGCCTTCGCTACTATTAAATAAAGAGCATTTGAAAGGGCGATCGGCTAGAAATCTCTACTCTATCAGAAACATCCTTTTAGGCAACAAAAAATCAATACTATGTTAAGTCAATCAAAACCAGCATTAGCATTGGTAAACTCCTTCGCAACATCGACCACCTCCTTTCCCGCCAACTCCCAAAATTCTCGAAAGAACACGGGAAACGCATCCGGACCAAGCGTACTGTCAGCATTCAGCTTCCATACTGCAACCTTTACTTCCTCCGGGATTATGGCATGCACTAGGTGATTGGCATGTTGATCAGATAAATTGGAAGCCCCATAACCAGACCATCTCCACGACCTATTCGCATTTCCTCTCGAGAAATCATGAAAGTGATATACTATAGCTCGGTTGATTTCATGGTCATCCTCTACCCTTGACTTCACTTTCACAGTTACTTTTAGATGGTACCTATATCAACTAGATCAAAGAATGCATTCTTAAAGATAGACTAGACAGTACATCTACATGCAGATATCTCATGGCTGTAAAAAACTGACAAGAATTCCAAATTGAGGAAGTCCATGTATGGCTTAAAACAATATGTGTGGGCTTGGTTTGATCGCCAATAAGAAGCTATGAAGAAAAGGCGATATATGCAAGTAAATATAGAGACCACCCTCTTCATCTAATGAGATCAAGATAAAACTAATAAACTCGACTGTTTATGTTATGTAGATGACATGGTAGTAATAGGAGATGATGTTGATGAGAGTACTAATATAAAAGCAAAGTGTGCTAAGGAATTTGAAATCAAAAACTTAAACAAATTATGTGTTTCTTAATAATTGAGATAGTTAAATCCAAAGAAGTTCTACACATTAACCAAACAAAATACATCCTCGACTTGTTTAAGGAGTCAGAAAAGGTGAGGTGGAGACTAGGACTAATTATTGAGTCAATGCTCGATGAGCCAGGCTCGAGCTCGGCTCGATAAGGGCTCATAAGCCTGGCTCATTAAGCTATCGAGTTGAGCCCAAGCCAGAATTTTGGGCTCGATAGCTTAACGAGCCAAGCTCGAGCTGAGCCCTGCTCGACTCGATAACTCAATAAAGGTCTCGATACCTATATGGCTATATCTAGAGTTGTAGTTGTCTACGTAGGTAGTAATTAAATATGTATATTATACTAAACCAAACTGTTGATCGATATAATTTTGTTTTGTAGGCACCTTAGAAGTATATATGTCCATATATGTAAATGTGAATTCCAACATGACAATATTCCGTATATATTATGTTGTAGACCTAATTATGATCTCATATTAATATACGTCTTTTGTAGAGACCGATATTATTATTATTATTATTATATTTTGTACCTTTTCGTAATTCCTGTTTATTTTCTGGAGAGACCGATATTATTATTATTATATTCTGTACCTTTTCGTAATTCAAGTTTACTTTCTGGACTACTATGTATTTTACCCGTGAGGTCTCTCCCTATATAAGAGAGCCTAGGGTTCCTTAGAATATCAAATTGCTCATTTTTCCCAACATGGTATCAGAGCCAGGGGCTACCCTAACCCTAGGCTTTGCTGCCTCTCCCCTAAACCCTAACCACCCACCCTTCCGTCGCCACCATCTCTACCCTCCCTTCCGCCGACGTCGTCGGGGCCCCTACGCCCTCCACCCAAATCTAACTCCTCCCTCTACCTCGAGGTCCTCCCCTTGCGCCCTCCTCCGCCTAGAGAGAGCTCCTCCTCTCTTTTGCAGTTGTCAAGACCCCAGAGGGAAAGGGGGTGAAGGAGGAGGTGGTCGGCCTCATCGTCGAGAACTCGTGACCTCATCATTGATATGCTGCTATTAATGATGAACGACGGAGGAGAAGGGGATGTATGAGGAGGTGGTCAGAGGAGGAAGGGTTGGAAGGTGAGGAGTGAGGAAGAGTGAAAGGGGCATGTGAACCTTTTTCCGAATGTGCCCCTCTTAACTGTACCATGGCTTGAGAAAACCATGGTTACATTCAAATTATCGACGGCTAGGGCACAAGTGATAAACGGCAAGAAGTCGGGGGCACAACTGATATTCCCAAGCAGGAAGGGGCATAACTAAAATTGCAATATCTCAGAGGGGCACAACTAATAAAAAACCTATAATTTAGCTTTTGAAATATAACTCAGATAGTAGCCTACTGGTAAGGAAGATAGCCCATTAAAGAAGAGGTCACGGGTTCAAGCTCAGGCATTGCACTGCACTTTGTACCAAAAAATGGCATTTCCCTTAAGGATTTTTACCCGGCAGACCATGTAATCTTTGTCAATTACCTCTACGATCTTTGAAACAATCTAACTCCCCCCTCAACCTCGTAATATTGCTAACCCTTACTCCACAGACCCTAAGGTTAACTCACATCCATTTAACTGTTAAAAATAACCGGATTCCGTTTAAAATAGGTATATATTGCCTTATTTCTTTACCAAATTTACAGAACATGCCCTCCTTCCCCACCACCACTCGTCTCTCGTGATCTCCGACCACTCCCATCACGCCGCTGACCTCCACCCCTCCTCCTATACCGCCGGACCTCCTACCCCCTCCCTCGTGCCACATAACCTCCATCCCTCCCCTCCCCACCACCGGATTCGAGTTCCTCTCCTTCACCTCTCTCCCCCTACAGCTCCCCTCCTCCTAGTCCGGCCCCCTCTGGGCCCGCATCGGCTGCTACAACGGCACCGACGTCACGCCTCCCGTCACCCTCATCGAGTTCACCCTCTCCTCCTCCGACCGCGACTTCTACGACGTCAGCCTCATTGATGGCTACAACCTCCCCATCCTCGTCTCCCCGTCCACCATCGGCTGCCTCGCCACCGCCTGCCTCGCCAAGCTCAACAACGTCTACCCCACCGAGCTCAGAGCCGACGACGGCTAGGCACGATGTAGCACTTGCGAGACCTTCGGGATCGACGAGTACTGCTGCAGCGGCAAGCACACGAACCTGAACACCTACATGCCATTTGTTTCTATCTTCATGTAATTCGAATTTCGATTTCAGCGTTGTTCGGACCGAAACCATCGGAAAACATTCATTTTGGATGCTCCTGTAGAAACTCCAGAAACTGCTCATTGTGTTGTGAGCTTTGCTTTTTAACAATAATGAAAATCTATACCTTTAAGCTTTTGGCATGTATCAAATGAAGATCTGATACAATTCAGAGTATTATCATATCAATTTCGCAGGACAATCCACGCTATCCGCAATGTGATCCTCTTCCCCATCCCGACTAGAGCCCTCCACTGAACCCTTGCCCTCACCTCAAGTCATGGGGGTAGAATATCAACCGTTGGATTTCCATTGGTTAGATTAACTTAAGACTAACCCAAGCAGTTGATTCAAATAAAGTTAAAACTGACGGCAGGATCTGTGGGGTAAGATGGAGCAAGTTTACGAGGTCGAGGGGGGAATTAGGTTGTTTCAAAGGTCGTGGAGGTGGAAAAGATTATAGGGTCTACCGGGTAAAAATCCCTTTCCCTTAACGAGCCAGACTCGGCTCGAGCCCAGACCAAGCTCAATAACAAGCTCTACTCAAGCCTTATTGAGCCTGAGCCAGCTAGCTCGAGAAGAGGCTCGCACTCACTGAGCCCAAGCCCAAGCCAGCTCGGTTGGGCTCGAACGAGCTCGAGCCCGAGCCCAGCTGGGATTATCGAGCCTGAGCTCGAGCAATGAAGATATTAAAGTTGACAGCTTCTTCCTCGGGTTGCGAAAGGAATTGGAGCACTTTTAAGGCGGTAAGGTTAAATATTTGATGCAACATATTTCATATGTTACATACAATCAATTAGATGATTAATGATATTTATGTGGTTATTTTGTAGATTCATATAAAGAGAAACAAGCTTAAATTCAAGCAACCAAATGACTTGGTGTACGTCAGATTCAACTCCAAGTTGAAGGAACACCATCTTAAAAAACAGAATGATCCAATTTACCTCAAATGATAGATCCCATGTCAGAGAATGGATTGGCGAAGATGAAGGAGATGATGAAGCATTTGAAGTATCGGGGCTGATGTGGAATTTAGTGATCGGGGCAACTAGTGCAGAAAATTTAGTGCAACGTAGAAGAAGCTAAAGGCATAATAGTGCTCCGACCTCACTACCAAGCCTGAATGAAGAAGAACTCCCATCTGAGGAGGAGAGAGAAGATGATGATGATGACGATGACTACCACCGCAGTGGAATTTCATGACGATCTGGACTAGAATTGTTGTCTATTAAGCACAATATTGTTGCTTGAACAATTTAGATTATCCAAGGATTTCTTAGTTAGTATATTAGTAATGTTCTTTTTGTTGATTTTATGTTTTTCTTTGGATATTTACATACTTTGAGGATTGTTATCAACTAGAAAGCGTGACAATTTTTCTATTGATACTTGCTGGATAGATTGTTTTGAAATCAAGCTAAAAGTCAATTTTCTAACATCTTTTGTTGAATCTCATTTATTCATAGATTCAGTAAAGCTAGTCGCTTTTATAGATATTTATTTGTTTTTTAAATTATAATTAGAAAATCGTGAAGAACCGCATATACCCCGCATATACCCCCACATACCGCTTAATCACTATCCAGTGACCTGTCCGCACGGCGCACGCATACACATACCGCTTTCCTAAACCTCAAACTGGTGTACAATAGTCATTGAAATTATACATTTTCTTAACCATACAACTACAGTCCTAAAAATTAAAATCATTCAACTATAATTTTCATCCATTTTGATCCTTTTACAATACTTATTCTGAGATTTCCGCAGGATGCCTCTGCCTTACCTACAACGGCATTTTTTAAGTGTCAAAAGGATGCCATCATCAACAGTTCAAACATTGGAAATTTCTTAGTATACATCCTTTATGAGATGTATAAAGAAAATCTCATGGAAAAATGACTTAATTATTACATGTTCCAAGTTCTCATGGTTTTCTTTATCTGATGAATTTCTTAGATCATACACCACTTTCCAAGATCTCAAACATTGTCACAACAATGTGTACTATCCATATCTTTGGATCTGTCGTTCATTGAAGAAAGGCATTACTGCAAAAAATAAATGAAAAGGAAATGCTCAGACTGTGCAGGAATGCATCATTTTTTATCGTTTTTCACAAAGGGAACGTATTTTTTATTGAGATATAATTATCAACCCTATTGAAAGTATAAGGGTTGAGATGAGAAGTGGTGATACAGAAATTTGCACTTCCGTGCCTTCCACAATGCGGAAAATACAGATGCAGTACAAAGACTTTAGATTTAAGTTAAAATTGTGGTCAAGGTCAATGACCGCATCAAAATAAAGGACATGGCACTAGTGCTTAGTAAGTGTGGTACAGATGTACATGATTTCACCACGCTTCGTTTAGTATACACGTGAAACGCAGGAAATGGAGTTATATACAAGTAGTCAAGCCCATCCAAATCACCGACATCTTAGAACAATCCTTTTTGGTATATACATAAACTGTAACATGTAATATTATATTAAGGGATTGACTAGTAGTTAGAAAACTTACACCTTATTGAATAGATAAGCTTTCCCGTGCCTGCTGTGAAAAGACTGAAGAAAAGAATAGACATCACCATGTTACTAACATAAAAGAGTGTTTATCAAAACTATCATGAAAAGACTCGGAACAAACTTCAGAAAAACGTCAAGTTTTTCACAAAGGTATCCATACAACTAGCCATTCAGAAATAAAATTTACCTTATTTTACACAAAAAAGCATGGCAGTTTCTACAAAAATATAAACTGATAAAAAGATAAAAACACGGGCTTACAACTGTCTAAAAAGACCCTACCAACCCAGAATCAAACTTTCTCAGTTTATAAATTATTACCATATTTCCAGAGATTTGTCTATGCACGTATAGATACATATTGTCTGGGCATCAGAAGTCATGCCAAAATAAGATATCTAATTTATTCACAAAGAGAAGTCTTATCATACATTTTGAGCTCACCAGCGTATCACTGCTAAGCCTTCTCATGTAATAATTTACAAAATCAGAAGAATTTGATAAGTATGACTATTCTTTAACTGACAACATAAATTCTTAAAACAACATAGAATGATACCTTACAACAACAATAAACAGACAACTTACATATCAGTAAGACAAGAGAAACAGATCAAAAATTAACAAGTAGATAAAAGGATTCAAACCCGAGCATAAAATGATCTGAAATCCACATGTAACGCAACATAAGCAATTAAACCAACATGTTCCAGTGGATTTAAATGACTAAAAACCACAGCACGTGTAATTAGATCAACATGTTCTAGTGCTGTTGACAACTACAGAATGCCCGTGCATGAGGAAAAGATCGAATGTGAATTGTTCTATTGCATATTGTTGGATCCGTAACTAATATTATGGGTCTTTGCGATTGATGGATTATTTTAATATAGATCCCGTCCTGTGGGTTCAGCCCATAAGCTAAGGAAGAGAATACGATCAGCAGTCTTTTTTCCCATGTTGCAATTAGATAAAACTTCTTATTTTATTCAATTTGATGAGAAATTTTGTACAAGACAGGAGAGAAAGTTTTTTATATTTATAATAAATATATTGAGGAAAAGATTATATCAACTTGTTTGTCAATTATGCAACAGCCATGTATTCTTCATACTTACCCCACAACCCCTGCAGGAGTTAACCACAGGGGTCATTGTGTATGAGTTAGTAAGTTGCAGCGATTGTGATTATATATGAAGAAGACAGGATCTGTTGCGTAATTGGCAAATTTTGTAGGAGTCGTGGAGTAAAAGTCCTGTAATTATATTATATATATAGATATATATTAAAATTGAAATGTTAAAGGGAGTGCATGTTCTGGATCCTTTAACTTAAAATAAAAATCAATAAAAGATTAAATTTATTGAAGGTGCTCCAACTGATTTCATAGCCCCTTTCAGAAAAAACTGATTTCATAAGCACAGGCAAAGCAAAGGCCTTGTCACCATGTCGCGGTGTCTCAGGCACAACAATTTGCATCAGCCCAAGCCGGTGGAGGCACAACCAAGGCCCGGCCTTGTCAAAATGTCTCCAAGCACAGCAATTTGCAGCAGGTGATGCCTGCGTTAGGTAAGTCATTTTAAGCTTAGTGACCAATTTGAATCCAGGATCCCTCTTCATTATTTTATAGTTAATATATACTTCCCAACCTCGATAAAATCCATGGGGGCTCTTGACTTTCATTTTCATTAGAGAGATCAACAGTGCTTATTTTTTTACTGTTTCCATTGTGAAAAAATATCTAAAAGCCCTTTCCACTTCAATCTATGAGATATTATACTATTTGGGGCCAAATGTTTCCATCGATGCGATTCAACTTGTACTGATGAAGTTTTTTCAAAGCCGTAGTGATTATTTCTTGAAGAAAAACCATGATCATGAAATTGGAGGCCTAGCATTTTTCCTTCTAGCATTTAACCTGATATCTTAATGATGCTATTAAGCAAAATCTCATTGTAGAGAAATGTGAGTGCAAACGAAATCATGTCTATAAGTAAAATTGTCTTATTTTTCTAAATATTACTCTTTCTTTAGTTTGCTGCTTTCTTTCAGCAATATCCTAGTTCTAGTTCTTCAATTTTTTAAGTTATTGGATAATGTTGAAGTTTGGTCATAGCCCTTGAGGGGATACTTATGTACTACTTTTGACTGAATTGAGCTAGCTTCTCTGTATTTGTTCGAGGTAAAAGGGATAGGGGGCCCAAAATGGTGCACACCTAATAATATATTTATAAAGAATTACAATGCACAATTACAAGGACTAACCTCTCTCTATATAAAGAGGTCAATGACTCTTTTCAATATATTGAGCCATTTTTTCCACAAGGTATACAGAGGAGCAGTTCTAAACCAGTATTTTGTACCTCCTTGCCCACCCCCAACCCCAACAGAGCTGCATAACTCCGTGCATCCCCTTCGGCTGCCCCACTGTTCATAACGGCAGCACATGCCCACATGCTTCATCCTTAACAGAACCATTGTTCCAGCAGTGGCTTTTGCCATCTCCACACCACCAAGCAGTCTCCAGCCGCTCCCAACAGGGCCCTGCAGCAGACTCACATCGCCTTTTCAAGGGCACATCGTTCCAGAAGTGGCCCCGTCGTCCCTGCACAGCCTGGCAGCTTTTTACTGCTCCCGCCAACAACTTCAAGGTCTAGAACTGCAGTTCGATGCGCCCCCTCCTCACCCCCCACTAGTGACATCCATGTTGCTCTATCTCGTCATTATCAAGGGTGAGATATTTATCTCTTTATATTTATTTCATATTTCTATTAAATTCATGTACATCTCATGTAATTTACCCTCCTAAATAAGAGAGCCCTAGAGCTTCCAATAATATGCAAGTTCTATTTTTCCTCCAACATGGTATCAGAGCAACGGTCCTATACCGAGGTTCCCATATCTCCCTAAACCCTAGCCCTACCCACACCCCCCCTCCCGTCGCTGCTGGTCACCAGCAGGTCTCGCTGCCGGCCCGCCACGCCGCATGTCCCAATGGCTTTACAACTAGCGGCTCGTCGTCCCAACCCTCCAACGGCCTCCCGCCAACCCCCAGAGGCCTGATCATACGCCCTAGCCGGCTCCAATGGTTCGTTGGCCGCCACCAACGGTTCTACTGACCTCCAAGCGACCCCGCTCGATCACCATGCAGTTCTAGGAGGTCATCCAGTTGCAGGCCACATATTGCTAGATGCCTACACCTCTGTTTGTGAATAGATAAATCTTTATACCAAAGAAACATTGTCTCATTAATCATTAAGTACATTTTTTGAATCAAATCAAATGACTCGTCTCAATGCCATTCACTACGTGCTCAATATGACCGATGTGTGCGATATAAGGAGTATAGATGATCTATATGTGCATCTAAGTGTATATTTGTAAGTTATTTAATGTCATAAGAATTTGAATGAAATCAAATTCCAATATCTATAGGTCAAGAATAAGCATTAACAGCGATAAGTTCGATATGACCGATATGTGTGATATATGGGCTATAAATGACCAATATGTGAGACATAAGTGTGTATTTGTATATTATTTGTTATTGTAATATCTTAGATGATCTTAATTTTTGAAAAAACAGCAAAAATAGCTTCTTTGAGTCATTTCCGACATTTCCACTGATATCATCGATATATCAGCGATATATCCTGATATATCCATTTCCAGGTGGACCGGTACGATATCGATATCAATACGACCTTCAATTGTCAGCTTTGGTTGTGTCAGAATATGCTCCTTATTATTGCACCGCATAAGGGTCGAGAAAAGCATGGACCACAACTCTAGTTGGTATCATGCATCTTTATGATGGAGTCGGGCCCTCGAAAGCTCCAGACGAAGAGAAGATGCCGCCCTTGTTCTCTGACATGATGAAAAAGGAGTCCGAAATGGAACTCGACTGGGATAGTAGACCAATCCAAGCGAGTCTA
Source organism: Ottelia alismoides (assembly GCA_037367405.1). Taxonomy (NCBI): domain Eukaryota; kingdom Viridiplantae; phylum Streptophyta; class Magnoliopsida; order Alismatales; family Hydrocharitaceae; genus Ottelia; species Ottelia alismoides. The sequence goes on from JAZKJV010001570.1 coordinate 136,812, forward strand.
CACAATCGTATAAAAGATTGATTGTACGTGTAGACTCATACAACCATCCTCGTCAACCATTGATCCATGCTAGGGCTAGAAAAGATGATTTATCGGTATGGAATCACCTTTTCTGGTCAAAATCAAACCATTCTAGATTGTTGGAGGTGCCGAATAGAAATCAGAATAGCCTAGGGGGTTGGCGGAGGGCCAATGGTGGGCCTTAGGGTCCGCAGCGACAGTCCAGTGGTAGCGGCAGTTGCGTAGGAGGGGTTAGACTGCAGCAACGACGACGCCGAAGGGGCTGGATGAACCAACGACAGTGCAGCAGTCCTGGATAGGGTTGCAGCCGTGCACGCGAGGCCCTATGGAGGGATACAGACATTCGTGAGGCCCGTGGGGGTTGCTGCAGCATTGTGCAAGGGTGCAGTGAGGCCCGTGGAGGGCTGCTGCAGCACACGAACGCCGATGGTGGCCAAGATGCGATGCACGAGGAGAGAAGAGGAATGGCAGGTGTGGTTAGGGTTTGGAGTATGAGAACTCCGGTCTAGGATCGTCGCTTTAATACCATGTGGAGAAAAAAATAATGAATTGCTTATTCATGAAGTCCTAGAGTTCTCTTATATAGATGAGAAACCTGCCACACAAATTACATAAAATAGACATAAAGAAAAGAGAATACATAAAAGAAATAAGAGATAACTAATATCTCAACATATCCTATTAGCATTTTCCAATTAATATTAGGTTCATTTATAGTCATATCTTGCTTAGGAGATATTTTATTATGGGGATATAGGCCTACACATATAGTTGTGTACTTGTAAAGTTGCTTGTGAAGACATAATCCCTTCATCTTCTTTTTTATGCATTTCAAATATTCCCATGGAATGTTTTTTTTCATGCACATCCAACCCCAACAATCTTCATGTCGCCATCATTGTCTTGGTCTAAAGACCCGATAACTTTGATGAGAAACCATGTAAAGTGACCCGACAAATCTAAGTCCAGGTATGACCAAGTTTTGAGCCGCTTAGAGGCAACAGTCCACAAAGTCATCTCAATAAAGGAAAAACTCAGTGTTTGATTTGTTGCAGTGATAAACTACTGAGAGTATAATATTTTGGAAGTCAAAGAGGGGTTCTTTTTCAAAGAAAAAAGAGGAGGTCCTTTCATTACTCCATTGAACTTGTTATGAACCTTATGATCAAGCCATAGACCATGGGGAAAAACTCACAACAACAGAACCTCAAAGCTGGAGTGAACCTAAAACTCAAGTGGAGCTTATAAATCTGATTCTAAGTCTAATTTGCAATCATCAAATAAACCATATACAAATTATAGGCATATTTATCAAACAACAAAACCAAGTAGCTGGCCCTTATAAAATAAGAGTTCACAGGGTATTTTTGTATAACTAGAAATCCACATAGAAGAAGCTTCACTGAGATATTACAAACCCACTCAGATCTACCAATTTCTTCAGTTTAAATTTCCACCTCAAGTTCACCGTGCAATTAAAAGCAATGTATTGCCTGAGATCGCAAGGCATCAACCTTTCGAGGTGCAGACACCTTCTTGTTCAAGAACAAGACAATAGCATACAATGATCTAGCAAGAGGATGATGACGCACTGCTCAAACAAGCAACGCAAACACTCGAGTACATAGACAACTCAGAATAAATCTTCTCCACCTAGTGGAATGTCTCCAGGTCAGGAGTTTCATCGGAGCAACACGTCCTCCCACTTCCCAATATCAGATAATTTTCATATTTACTACGCGCAGGACAGGACATAGATCAACCCTTCAGCACTGAGTCCAAACAAAGCATCATAAACGCACCTCCTTCTTTATCATCTCGATCAAGATGGGTTCATTACCCCTTTATGCACGCGATCCACCCAACCATCGGAAGCAACAAGGTAAACCCAAAAAGTGGTATCTACGAAGCATTCCAACAATTCCATCGAAAACCAAATTCACACCCCACCCCCAAAAAAAGAAAGAAAGCATCACAAGGAAGGACCATGAACCACAACACAAAACAAAAGACACAGATGAAGATGGGTATGCTACCCTCGAGATGATGTCGTCAGAGAGAGCGAGATGGGTCTGGCAATGCTTGCAGGAGTAGATCTTCCCTTCCAGATGAACAAGGTGGAGCCTTCCCATCTTTGCACCCCTCCTACAACAGCCTCTCTCTTTCCCCCCCCCCTCTCTCTCTCTCTCCCCAGATGTTGATGATAAACAGGATCGGATTCAGCTCGAGATGAGATGGCCCTTCTCCTCCCGCGAGGGAAGAAGGGGAAGACGAGGGGACACGGAAGGTGAGACGAACAAGAAAAGGGAGACGCGGTAATAACAAAAGCAAATGGATCAGTAAACAAGGGAGGACATATAAAAGAAGAAGAGAGAGAGAGACAGACACACAAGAGATGGGGGAAGGTGTGAAGGTGTGTCAATGTGTGGTGCGCTCCTTTGTGGAGGTGAGAGAAGGGGATGGAAGGGGAAGGGATGGGAAACTCGAGGTGTTCTAACTTCTCTTTACGACTTGTTCGCTATCCCTTTCCGTTGTGTAATTTTGTGGTTAAATTGTTTATATAATGCCAACTTTGCTCTTGAATTGGTCTCTTGAATTGCTTATATAATGTATAGTGTGAAAATTGGGAATATTCTTTGCAATTATGCCGGGAGATTTTGAATATTTTTTCAATAGTAATGATCCATTGACGTATACATGTGTGTTGAACAAAGCCGATCCATACCCTCAGCACAAAGTTTGATTATTCATACCTGCAAAAATAAGTAAGATGTGATATTTTAATAGCTCTATATTGTGGTCCAGCATTCTATGTATCAAATTGCTTGCATCCACATCTCGTTTCACTTTAAGGCATAGGGTTCGTACGGAGATTTCAACTAGTCTAAATCTATGTAATTCATTTAAAGTAGTGAACTTTAATCATCCTTGGAGTAGTTCAAGATCTTGTACCCAATGTCTATTGAACTACTACTCACCTTTGTCTTCCTCGTCCTCACAAGTTAGACGATTGGTAGAGGTAACATGTAGGATTACAAGTACACTAGAGGGAAGGTGGATAGGGAAGCCTTAAAATAATGGTTAAATAAAAAAATTGCAATAACATTCAAAACATAGTAATCAAGCAATGCATGAACAAGTAAATAAAGGATATAGCATAGAAACTATAATGGTAAAAATCATCATCAAAGCTATCTAACTCAAGAATTGTGTTTGACCTTATCGATTAACTATTTCACTACATGAATTATTTATCTTAAATAACTTAGTTGCTTGTATAATGTTTTTTTATTTATATTCGACATATTTCTTACAAGAAATTAATAAGGAATAAACATTGCAATTTTGGTCCTATAGCTCCATATGAAATGCTAGCAAATTGAAAGTAAATTGAATGGTGATACATAAAGTGCTCATATGACACCATGTCTCAACTGCCATGGACACTACGAACTTTGGCACTCAACAAAACCATCTCGTGTGTATTAAGTTAACATTTGAAATATTCAGTCATAGGAGAATAATATAATATTAAATTAATTAAACGACATTCATTCTCTCTAATCATTTAAAAATATCCATGTTCAACCATTAGATACACATGTATGAGGCAATGTAATTGAAAAATCTCTCAAAAGTATTCATGATAGTGCATCTCTAAAAAAATAGAAAATGCTAGCATGAAGAGTAAACTTGATTTCTTAGGGTGTGTTTGGTACGCGGGTTAGGACGGATTAAACTGATAGAGGGTAACTTGTTTTGTATTTTGGTGTTTGGATAGAGGGTTAAACTGAGGGTGGGTTAGAAGTGTGTTTGTTGTGATATGATTGTATTGAAGTTTGAAAAGTGAGTAGTTATTGTGATGTGATTGTATCAAAATTTGAAAAAGTGAGTAAAAGTGGAGTAGTTTATAATTTTTATATGATATGATGGTATAATATATTATTTTTTTATGGAATTGATGATGGAGAATTGATTTATTTGATTTTTTTAAAAAGATAAAAAGTGGGGCCTATGTAGGAGGGAGAAAAGGTGGGGGTAAGGGGGTAACTCAAACCGATCAGGTCCTTATTGGTTAACATATTGCACACTCTCCGAAAAATAACATGTAGAAGACCATTCTAACTTATACCAAAGCATAGATGGATTCATTTTTCCATTTATTATTTCTCATAAGTTTGCTTATATTAGCCTGAAAATCACTACATGTTGGTAAGAGACTGCGGAAATAAGTGTGTGAACCTTTTGAGTATGATTATTTTTTTCCTTTCTCAAAGTTATGTTATCACTGTATATTGAATTTATATTTTATTTATAAATGATATGAATTTACATTCCAGTTATTTATTTCACTTTTTATTGTTAGCTTTATTTTTAGTTGAATTTCTAAAGTTTAGTAATTTGTACTTGGTTTAATTATTTTTAAAGGTAATAAACTTATATGTACTATAACATAAAGAATGGATATGTATAAAGTGGATTTATTACCATTTTAGGTTTTTTTTAGTTTTTTATATCTCGTGTTCAATTTTACACTGAATATTTAATTTCTTTGTATATGTTGAACTATTTTAAAGCAATTTAATACGCAAAAAATGTTTATTAAAGTTATAACAAATTAATTATGTATTATTGTAGTTCAGATTTATATTACTTTCAATGTTGTCTTGGGTTTTTCTTAAATATTTGTACAAATTACGGGGTATTATAACTTCAAAACACAATAAAGATACATTTAATATCTTTTATGGAATGCTTACCATAATACATATAAGCGACATTAGGTAAACTTTTAGATAATCTTGTACTCGAAATATAACTGCTAGAATTGTTTAGCTAATTATATTCTGCATATGTATTTTTTATTTAAAAAAATATAGAGTTGATATCTGGTTCTGATTAAGTTGGATGACATATGCTAATGTATGCTTATTTAGGGTTTTTTCGTTTTGGAAGATAATAAAAGGATTACTTAATATATTTTTTATTCTTTAAGTAGTTTATTATTTTTTTATATTTAAGAAATGTACAAACCACGTGTTTGTTAGGGATATTAGATATCCAATCTTATTTTTATGTAACATTGAGCTAATGAATGAAAATTTGTACGATTTCGTTCGGTAAGAGAATAAGGTGGAATAAGGAGGGTGGAATAAGCTGAAATATGACAATGTTTCCACTCGATTGGAGCATTGGAATAAGGTAGAATATGGGCTGAGAACATATGCTAATGTATGCTTATTTATTCTCTATTTGGTAGTCGGATAAGGTTTGAAAGTTAGTTAAGGTTGTTGGTTATATTTACTTTGTTTATGTTAAATAAATTTAATTGCAAGCTCATGTATCACAGTCCGGAACTCGTTTACAAAATATGATTTGTCAATTGATTTGAACATCGTATATCCATCAATATTTACATAAATGAGGCAACCTTACATTCTTAACTAATAAAACTAGATAACTACATGCTTGTCACACACCGACTCATCGACGATACCACTTATCGAGGTTGATTCGATAGGCATATTCCTTATCTGTCGCTCCCTCTCCCATAGCAATCCTTATGTTTCTTCTAACTACTTATAGTGGAAATCATATGCGAACTCAACGACACTGATAATGTCCATCGGGAAGAGCTTCTCCACAGCCAATGACTCCATCATAAGTGGAAATGAGGACATCTTTAACATTGAATATGCATGTCTTCTTAAAGGCGTACATTTATAAACATTGTCAGCTAAAATGTGGGTTTATGAAAGATCGAATAAAGAACTTTACTCATGACCTAGGGGAATATGTACCAAAGGCGGTATTCTGCATCCTTGTGCTTCCGAAAGACTTCGCAAGCCAGTATTGTTACAGTTGGGTAGTAATAGCAATGGTCGTGACTCTTTGTCTTATCGCACCGCAAGAATGATAGCCTATATGTACTTCAAGAATCGAGGCCACAAGGTTGTAAAAACAATACTTTGTCAACAACAGTCAATCCTGATTCAAAGGTAGGGCTCGATCAAAGAGAAGATTATCGAGAAAAAAGTCAAAAAAATCTGCTCAGATTGTCAATTCATCATGCGACGATCAGAGATGCAACCGTCGGTTAAGCCACGCCACCATGATAGCTGCTCATCCAAGTCTAGTTGGTATCCCCGCACTAGTTGTCAAGTATGGGCTTTCATCATCATGTTCGATGTGGGGAGGTTATCTCGTCGTGAATTCATGTCGCAAACAAAAAAAAATGATTAACCAGCATCGTACCATGTCTGTTCAAAAAGAAAGATAGACAAAGATAGCAACCGCACTCAGTTATTGTATCTAGCTGTAGTAGTAAGGATTGAGCCAACCTCGCCAACACATTGGTTGCGAAAACCCAGTACTACTTGCCCTCTTCTCAATTAGTTTACTGGATGGGAAAATCATCATCCCACAAAGGATGCAACAAGATTTGGATGGGTTGAACCCTGCTAATTTCGTTGTTGTTCATCCCTCATCCCATTCTGATTGCTTCTCAAAAAAACTCACAAACATGGTATATAAAAAATACGTGAAAAATGAGGCGGGAGCATACACATTTTTCCATATATATAGGGAAAAGGGAAGTTACATCGGAGGGTGCAACAAACTAGCTACATCCATCCTTTTTTCTTATTGATTTTTTATTTTGTTTAAATAAAACTTTTAGAGATTTACTTAGTTTATCAAGTGGAATATGTGATTCAAATTTCATGCAAAACAAACATTCCTAACATGTCCATCTAGATAGGGTCAATTTCAACAATTCTGAGGCCGTTAAAATATGATAGTCTTGATAAAGATGATAGAAGTTTCGAATTTAGTTGAAATTGGCATGATATCATGGTGGTATATGGTGATTTAAATCATCTAGGTTTCATTTCAAATATACAAAAACCAATGAAAAAATGGTCGGACACAACTAGTTAGCCATCACCCCCACACGTCGCCGCCTTTATTACATACAAGAAAATAACTTTGGAGAATGCCATCACCGGCCACTGTAGAGCAGCGCGTTGCATCCACAATATTGCACGCCATCAGCGACGAGAATCAACCTCCTCTCCTCATGTCGTTGTCGAGAGAGAGAAAGAGATGGAGGAGAGGAACCTCGTGCAGCAATCGAGATCGAGAGGGAAGGGGGGAGGGAGAGACAGAGGAGAGGGGAGATAATTGTGGAGACATTTGTTGCATTCTAAATTTAGAATATGTTAAAATGACCATAATGGGTTTTTCAACATTAAAAATATATTAATAACGGGCTATTAAAGACAACCATCGGATTGATTGTGTATGGTTAGGATGATAGCTTTCCACGCACCCAAGAAAGGTGTACCTCATTGGAAATATTTCATAAATATATATATGGGGGGGGAGGGAGGGAGAGGATATGGAGTATGCACCCGGGTGCATGCAATTTTACATGTACCGAGGCCTATAACTTCTACTTTTTATTTTTTTTCAAAATAGCACCATGTATATTCATCTATATACCCCTACTATATGTTATTCCATTTTCATCAGAAACGGATACTCCTATGCCCTCCATTTACAACATGTAATTTTAACGATATTAAATTGCTGCAATTCTAAGATCGTTAAAATTATCTTTTCTAAATGGAGGGCATATGAGTCTATTTCTGATGAAATTAGAATGACATATAGGAGGGATATACAGATGAATATCCATGATGCTATTTTGAAAAAAATAAAAAAGTAGAAGTTATAGGCCTCAGTGCATATAAAATTGCATGCACCTGAGTGCATACTCCTTATCTTCACACACACCCACACCCACACCCACACCCACCCACCCGCCCACCCCCCCCCCACCCACACGCATACATACATACATATACATATACATACATACATATATATATATATATATATATATGAGTGATCCTGTGAGAGCAAAAGATTGTGAGAGGATGAGAGGAGTGATTCTGGACCATTAGATTCTGTTCTCTCTCTCTCTCATGATTTCTCTCTCCTGATTGAATCTAGTGGTCTAAAATCACTCCTCTCATGCTCTCATAGCGTTTTGCTCTCACATGATCACTCCTCGTCGATATGACACCCCGCAGTTGTGAGGAAGCAAGAATGGGTGAAGGCGGGACTTTGGCATAGGCTTATGGTCGTTTAAGAAAGCAATCAGAGCTTGGTAGCATTGCTTAGGGCCAGAGAGAAAGGTGGTCTCGACTCCTAGCATGCCTTAACCCAGTTCTCAACGCCCTTTCACACCTCTCTTCAATCAATTACAAATCAAACTGCTACTACATTCTATATATATAAGGGAAATTCTATGCGGACTATATTTTAGTGGTCGATCCAGCAACTAGATTAATATTGCTCGAGATTGATATATGAGGAGTGACCTGTAAGAGCAAAAAGGTGTGAGAGTATAAGAGGAGTGATTCTAGACCACTATATTCAACTAGGAGAGAGAAGACTAGGAGAGAGAAGACATAATCAAGTGGTCTAGAATCACTTCTCTCACGCTCTCACAACTTTTTGCTCTCATAAGATCACTCCTCTCTCTCTCTCTCACACACACACACACACACACATATATATATATATGGTTGATCCTGTAAGAGCAGCGATTCTAGACCACTAAATCATGTCATCTCTCTCCTCATTGATTGCAGAAAGAGAGAAAAGAGTAGAATCTAGTAGTTCAGATTTACTGCTCTCATGCTTTCACATATTTTGGCTCTCACAAGATCAACATCTCTCTTTATATATATATGTGTGTGTGTGTGTGTGTGTGTGTGTGTATAGAGAGAGAGAGAGGAAAGGGATCTTACTACATGGAGTAGGTAACTTACCTACTCCATTCTCTTTTTTTCCACTATTATTTTTTTAAAATGCTTTCATGGTTTTTCATAACTATTTCCTTCTAATATGTCATTCAAATTTCGTCAGAAATCAATATTACTATGCCCTCCATCCATAACAGATCGATTACAATAAATGTAAGACTGTTAAAATTACCTGTTCTGGATGGAGACCGTAGGAGTCTCTGTCTCCGACAAAATTTGAATGACATATTAGAGGGGTATAGTTATGAAAATCTATGGTAACATTTTCCCAAAAAAAATAAAAAATTGAAAAAAAGAAAATGGGTAAGTAAGTTACTTACTCCATGGAGTAGGATCCCTTTCCTCGTATATATACATATACATACATACATATATATATATATATATTTATATAGGAAAATTATACAATGGGCTCTATGCCCATTATAGTTGTAATGAACACACTCATTTTCTACCAATATTTTCTATCATTTTGAGTTAAATGCTTATTTATTTACAAGTGTTATATCATATTCTTACTACTAGTAACTATTTTCATATAAAGAAACCTTAAAGTTCATACAAAATGATTGTATTATATTCGTATTACTAATATCATTTTTATTCTTGCTAACGACCATTTTTAGTGAATCAAAGGTTTTCTTTATATGAAAATAATTACTAATAGTAGGAATATGATATAACACTTCTAAATACATAAGCAATGAAATCAAAATGATAGAAAATATTGGTTAAAAATGAGTGTGCTCATCACAAGTCTAATAGGAACATGTTCCATTGGATAGTTTCCGTATATATACAGAGATTCAAGCTGATGAGTCACCCACACTATGAAAATTTAGGAACGTGTAATTGAAAGAAGGTTGCGACAAGTTTCCAAAGTAAAAGAAAATCAATTTGGATTCATGTCAGGTCGCTCAACTATTGAAGCCACCCATTTGTCGAGAACAATGGAGATTTATAGAGCTGAAAAGAAGAACCTCCATATAATATTTATTGATTTGGAGAAGGCGTATGATTCTGTTCTATGAGAGATATTGTGGAGAGTTTTGGAAAAGAGACAAGTACATGTCCCATTCATTAACCTCATAAAGGATATGTATGATAGTGTTTTATCTTGTGTAAGGACCCCTTCTAGGAAGATTGACTATTTTGACATCAACATTGGTTTATATTAAAGTTTAGCTTTGAGTTCATTTCTTTTTACTTTGATTTATGGACGAGTTGAAAAGTCATATTCAGGATGAGTTACCTTAATGTATGTTATTTGCTGATGATATTGTGTCGATTGACGAGATTAGAGATGGAGTAAATGAGAAGCTTGAGATTTGGAGACATGCATAGGAGACTAAAGGATTTCGTATAAGTAAGGTTAAGACGGAATATATGAGTGCACCTTCAATAGAAGCAATTGTGAGGGAATCGAGGTGAAGATTGGTGACGATAACATTTGGAAGAGAGATTGTTTTAGATATCTGGGATCTAGTTTACAACATGATGGGGAAGTTGATGGAGATATTACTAATAGAATAAATATAGGCTGGCTAAAGTGGAGGGGAGCCTCTACTATTCTATACGATAAAAAAATTCCTAAAAAACTAAAGGAAACTTTTAGAAAACAACTGTGAGACCTGATATGCTCTATGGATCTGAATGTTGGCCTGTGAACAGAGACATGTGTAGAGAATGGTTGTACCAGAAATGAAAATGCTAAGGTGGATGTGTAGACACACACACACACACACACGTAAATATCGGATTCAGAATGATGCATTCAGAAAGAAAGTTACTGTAGCTCTGATCGAGGATAAGATGCGGTGAAACCGCTTAAGATGGCTTGATCATTTGTAAAGAAAGTCAGCTGATGCATCACTTAGGAGATGCAAGTGTTGGGGTATTGAGCCGACTAAGAGAGGACGGTGACGACCCAAGAATTGTTGGAAAGAGACCATACAAAGAGATCTTAAATTTTTTTGGATATAAGTCTGAGATCAACCCAATATAGATCTGAATGGAGGTGAAGAATCCATGTAACCGATTCTACTTAATTGTAGGGAAATGCTTTGTTGATATATATATATATATATATGGCTTATCCAGTGAGCCTTGTGTCCATTTGAGTTTTGGTGAGCTCCAAACGTGGGCGCGCCACGTGTATTTCCATTTGAATGGTTTCCTATTTCGAAGGAGCACGATTTTGGAAGGATATTAATATGTTTGAGCCTTTTATATTTCCAATTATACCGAGTCCTTAAAAAAAGAAGACGGTTCTAGAAAGATAAATTCAAATCATCAATTTCGTACCGAATAGATAGTCATTGTATATTTGATCAGTAATGTACATATTGTACTCAAATAATTATGTGTTGCGAGATCAGTAATACTGAAACAGTTGTCAATATTTTATATCTGTAATATTACATTGTACAGAGATCAGTAATTCATTCATGTTACACAAAGTAGTGCATATTCAGTTCTCAAGTAATTATTGTTGTGAGATCAGTAATTAAGTATGTAAACTACTAATGTCCATACAATGAGTAGTGATTACAATTGTCTATTTTACTGAACTCATTTTGATTGTTACTAATGTTATAGTTATACATACATACATATACATATATATATATATATATATATGAGTGATCCTGTGAGAGCAAAAGGTTGTGAGAGGATGAGAGGAGTGATTCTGGACCATTAGATTCTGTTCTCTCTCTCTCTCATGATTTCTCTCTCCTGATTGAATCTAGTGGTCTAAAATCACTCCTCTCATGCTCTCATAGCGTTTTGCTCTCACATGATCACTCCTCGTAGATATGACACCCCACAGTTGTGAGGAAGTAAGAATGGGTGAAGGCGGGACTTTGGCATAGGCTTATGGTCATTTAAGAAAGCAATCAGAGCTTGGTAGCATTGCTTAGGGCCAGAGAGAAAGGTGGTCTCGACTCCTAGCATGCCCCAACCCAGTTCTCAACACCCTTTCACACCTCTCTTCAATCAATTACAAATCAAACTGCTACTACATTCTATATGTATATAAGGGAAATTCTATGCGGATTATATTTTAGTAGTCGATCCAGCAACTAGATTAATATTGCTCGAGATTGATATATGAGGGGTGACCTGTAAGAGCAAAAAGGTGTGAGAGTATAAGAGGAGTGATTCTAGACCACTATATTCAACTAGGAGAGAGAAGACTAGGAGAGAGAAGACATAATCAAGTGGTCTAGAATCACTTCTCTCATGCTCTCACAACTTTTTGCTCTCATAAGATCACTCCTCTCTCTCTCTCTCTCTCACACACACACACACACATATATATATGGTTGATCTTGTAAGAGCAGCGATTCTAGACCACTAAATCATGTCATCTCTCTCCTCATTGATTGCAGAAAGAGAGAAAAGAGTAGAATCTACTAGTTCAGATTTACTGCTCTCATGCTTTCACATATTTTGGCTCTCACAAGATCAACATCTCTCTTTATATATATATATATATATATGTGTGTGTGTGTGTGTGTGTGTGTGTGTGTGCGTGTGTGTGTATAGAGAGAGAGTGAGAGAGAGAGAGAGGAAAGGGATCTTACTACATGGAGTAGGTAACTTACCTACTCCATTCTCTTTTTTTCCACTATTATTTTTTTAAAATGCTTTCATGGTTTTTCATAACTATTTCCTTCTAATATGTCATTCAAATTTCGTCAGAAATCAATATTACTATGCCCTCCATCCATAACAGATCGATTACAATAAATGTAAGACTGTTAAAATTACCTGTTCTGGATGGAGACCGTAGGAGTCTCTGTCTCCGACAAAATTTGAATGACATATTAGAGGGGTATAGTTATGAAAATCTATGGTAACATTTTTCCAAAAAAATAAAAAAAAATTTGAAAAAAAGAAAATGGGAGACTAAAGGATTTCGTATAAGTAAGGTTAAGACGGAATATATGAGTGCACCTTCAATAGAAGCAATTGTGAGGGAATCGAGGTGAAGATTGGTGACGATAACATTTGGAAGAGAGATTGTTTTAGATATCTGGGATCTAGTTTACAACATGATGGGGAAGTTGATGGAGATATTACTAATAGAATAAATATAGGCTGGCTAAAGTGGAGGGGAACCTCTACTATTCTATACGATAAAAAATTCCTAAAAAACTAAAGGAAACTTTTAGAAAACAACTGTGAGACCTGATATGCTCTATGGATCTGAATGTTGGCCTGTGAACATAGACATGTGTAGAGAATGGTTGTACCAGAAATGAAAATGCTAAGGTGGATGTGTAGACACACACATACACACACACACACACGTAAATATCGGATTCGGAATGATGCATTCAGAAAGAAAGTTAGTGTAGCTCTGATCGAGGATAAGATGCGGTGAAATCGCTTAAGATGGCTTGATCATTTGCAAAGAAAGTCAGCTGATGCATCACTTAGGAGATGCAAGTGTTGGGGTATTGAGCCGACTAAGAGAGGACGGTGACGACCCAAGAATTGTTGGAAAGAGACCATACAAAGAGATCTTAATTTTTTTGGATATAAGTCTGAGATCAACCCAATATAGATCTGAATGGAGGCGAAGAATCCATGTAACCGATTCTACTTAATTGTAGGAAAATGCTTTGTTGATATATATATATATATATATATGGCTTATCCAGTGAGCCTTGTGTCCATTTGAGTTTTGGTGAGCTCCAAACGTGGGCGCGCCACGTGTATTTCCATTTGAATGGTTTCCTATTTCGAAGGAGCACGATTTTGGAAGGATATTAATATTTTTGAGCCTTTTATATTTCCAATTATACCGAGTCCTTAAAAAAAAGAAGACGGTTTTGGAAAGATAAATTCAAATCATCAATTTCGTACCGAATAGATAGTCATTGTATATTTGATCAGTAATGTACATATTGTACTCAAATAATTATGTGTTGCGAGATCAGTAATACTGAAACAGTTGTCAGTATTTTATATCTGCAATATTACATTGTACAGAGATCAGTAATTCATTCATGTTACACAAAGTAGTGCATATTCAGTTCTCAAGTAATTATTGTTGTGAGATCAGTAATTAAGTATGTAAACTACTAATGTCCATACAATGAGTAGTGATTACAATTGTCCATTTTACTGAACTCATTTTGATTGTTACTAATGTTATAGTTATACATACATACATATACATATATATACATATATATATATATATATGAGAGTGATCCTGTGAGAGCAAAAGGTTGTGAGAGGATGAGAGGAGTGATTCTGGACCATTAGATTCTGTTCTCTCTCTCTCTCATGATTTCTCTCTCCTGATTGAATCTAGTGGTCTAAAATCACTCCTCTCGTGCTCTCATAGCGTTTTGCTCTCACATGATCACTCCTCGTAGATATGACACCCCGCAGTTGTGAGGAAGCAAGAATGGGTGAAGGCGGGACTTTGGCATAGGCTTATGGTCATTTAAGAAAGCAATCAGAGCGTGGTAGCATTGCTTAGGGCCAGAGAGAAAGGTGGTCTCGACTCCTAGCATGCCCCAACCCAGTTCTCAACGCTCTTTCACACCTCTCTTCAATCAATTACAAATCAAACTGCTACTACATTCTATATATATATAAGGGAAATTCTATGCGGATTATATTTTAGTGGTCGATCCAGCAACGAGATTAATATTGCTCGAGATTGATATATGTGGAGTGACCTGTAAGAGCAAAAAGGTGTGAGAGTATAAGAGGAGTGATTCTAGACCACTATATTCAACTAGGAGAGAGAAGACTAGGAGAGAGAAGACATAATCAAGTGGTCTAGAATCACTTCTCTCATGCTCTCACAACTTTTTTCTCTCATAAGATCACTCCTCTCTCTCTCTCTCACACACACACACACACACACACACACATATATATATATATGGTTGATCCTGTAAGAGCAACGATTCTAGACCACTAAATCATGTCATCTCTCTCCTCATTGATTGCAGAAAGAGAGAAAAGAGTAGAATCTAGTAGTTCAGATTTACTGCTCTCATGCTTTCACATATTTTGGCTCTCACAAGATCAACATCTCTCTTTATATATATATATATATCTGTGTGTGTGTGCGTGTGTGTGTGTGTATAGAGAGAGAGAGAGTGAGAGAGAGAGAGGAAAGGGATCTTACTACATGGAGTAGGTATAGGTAACTTACCTACTCCATTCTCTTTTTTTCCACTATTATTTTTTTTAAAATGCTTTCATGGTTTTTCATAACTATTTCCTTCTAATATGTCATTCAAATTTCGTCAGAAATCAATATTACTATGCCCTCCATCCATAACAGATCGATTACAATAAATGTAAGACTGTTAAAATTACCTGTTCTGGATGGAGACCGTAGGAGTCTCTGTCTCCGACAAAATTTGAATGACATATTAGAGGGGTATAGTTATGAAAATCTATGGTAACATTTTTCCAAAAAAATAAAAAAATTTTGAAAAAAAGAAAATGGGTAAGTAAGTTACCTACTCCATGGAGTAGGACCCCTTTCCTCGTATATATACATATACATACATATATATATGAGGTAAATGGGGCTGCCCCCAGGGAGTAGCCAACTTGGCTACTCCCACCTCTATTTTTCCCTCATTTATTTATTTTTTTGGAAAATAAAAATTTGTATATTCATCATTATATCCCTCTCACATTCTAGTAAAATTTCGTCAGAAACATAGACCCCTACGACCTCCATCCAAACATGGTCGATTTAAAAAATCCTGCGACCGTTAAAAAAATGACGTCTGGATGGAGGGCTTAGGAGTCTCTGTTTCTGACGAAATTTTAATAGAATGTGAGAGGGATATAACGATGAATATACAAATTTTTATTTTCTAAAAAAATAAAAAAATGAGGGAAAAATAGGGGTGGGAGTAGACAAGTTGGCTACTCCCTTGGGGCAGCCCCATTTTACCCTATATATATAGGAAAATTATACAATGGGCTCTATGCCCATTATAGTTGTAATGAACACACTCATTTTCTACCAATATTTTCTATCATTTTGAGTTAAATGCTTATTTATTTACAAGTGTTATATCATATTCTTACTACTAGTAACTATTTTCATATAAAGAAACCTTAAAGTTCATACAAAATGATTGTATTATTATTCGTATTATTAATATCATTTTTATTCTTGCTAACGACCATTTTTAGTGAATCAAAGGTTTTCTTTATATGAAAATAATTACTAATAGTAGGAATATGATATAACACTTCTAAATACATAAGCAATGAAATCAAAATGATAGAAAATATTGGTTAAAAATGAGTGTGCTCATCACAAGTCTAATAGGAACATGTTCCATTGGATAGTTTCCGTATATATACAGAGATTCAAGCTGATGAGTCAACCACACTATGAAAATTTAGGAACGTGTAATTGAAAGAAGGTTGCGACAAGTTTCCAAAGTAAAAAAAAATCAATTTGGATTCATGGCAGGTCGCTCAACTATTGAAACCACCCATTTGTCGAGAACAATGGAGATTTATAGAGCTGAAAAGAAGAACCTCCATATAATATTTATTGATTTGGAGAAGGCTTATGATTCTGTTCTATGAGAGATATTGTGGAGAGTTTTGGAAAAGAGACAAGTACATGTCCCATTCATTAACCTCATAAAGGATATGTATGATAGTGTTTTATCTTGTGTAAGGACCCCTTCTAGGAAGATTGACTATTTTGACATCAACATTGGTTTATATTAAAGTTTAGTTTTGAGTTCATTTCTTTTTACTTTGATTTATGGACGAGTTGAAAAGTCATATTCAGGATGAGTTACCTTAATGTATGTTATTTGCTGATGATATTGTGTCGATTGACGAGATTAGAGATGGAGTAAATGAGAAGCTTGAGATTTGGAGACATGCATAGGAGACTAAAGGATTTCGTATAAGTAAGGTTAAGACGGAATATATGAGTGCACCTTCAATAGAAGCAATTGTGAGGGAATCGATGTGAAGATTGGTGACGATAACATTTGGAAGAGAGATTGTTTTAGATATCTGGGATCTATTTTACAACATGATGGGGAAGTTGATGGAGATATTACTAATAGAATAAATATAGGCTGGCTAAAGTGGAGGGGAGCGTCTACTATTCTATACGATAAAAAAAATCCTAAAAAACTAAAGGAAACTTTTACAAAACAACTGTGAGACCTGATATGCTCTATGGATCTGAATGTTGGCCTGTGAACATAGACATGTGTAGAGAATGGTTGTACCAGAAATGAAAATGCTAAGGTGGATGTGTAGACACACACACACACACACACACGTAAATATCGGATTCAGAATGATGCATTCAGAAAGAAAGTTAGTGTAGCTCTGATCGAGGATAAGATGCGGTGAAACCGCTTAAGATGGCTTGATCATTTGCAAAGAAAGTCAGCTGATGCATCACTTAGGAGATGCAAGTGTTGGGGTACTGAGCCGACTAAGAGAGGACGGTGACGACCCAAGAATTGTTGGAAAGAGACCATACAAAGAGATCTTAATTTTTTTGGATATAAGTCTGAGATCAACCCAATATAGATCTGAATGGAGGCGAAGAATCCATGTAACCGATTCTACTTAATTGTAGGAAAATGCTTTGTTGATATATATATATGGCTTATCTAGTGAGCCTTGTGTCCATTTGAGTTTTGGTGAGCTCCAAACGTGGGCGCGCCACGTGTATTTCCATTTGAATGGTTTCCTATTTCGAAGGAGCACGATTTTGGAAGGATATTAATATGTTTGAGCCTTTTATATTTCCAATTATACCGAGTCCTTAACAAAAGACGGTTTTGGAAAGATAAATTCAAATCATCAATTTCGTACCGAATAGATAGTCATTGTATATTTGATCAGTAATGTACATATTGTACTCAAATAATTATGTGTTGCGAGATCAGTAATACTGAAACAGTTGTCAGTATTTTATATCTGTAATATTACATTGTACAAAGATCAATAATTCATTCATGTTACACAAAGTAGTGCATATTCAGTTCTCAAGTAATTATTGTTGTGAGATCAGTAATTAAGTATGTAAACTACTAATGTCCATACAATGAGTAGTGATTACAATTGTCCATTTTACTGAACTCATTTTGATTGTTACTAATGTTATAGTTATTAAATGTTTTGAGTGTTACTAACGCACCTCTTATTTACTTGTATAATATTTTTAGTTACTTATAATGCATATGAAATCTACTGATCATTTGTTATGGTTTTACTAATTTCATAACAACTACTTACGTGTTCAGTTTATATATATTACTGAATTTTGAACCATATAATCAAATAAATGTAAATACTGACCGTTGTTTGGATATTACTAATCTCGCAACAACCATTTACCAGACTATTGTATATATATTACTGATTCCATTTGTTTGTTTGTTGTTAACTTCATATCATTCTTACTGAATCTGATTTGAAGACAACACCCTGAATATAAATTGATTCAGTAAGAATGATAGAAGAACAAGTAACACTTAACAAAATGCATGTAACATAGGCAAATGGCATCAGTAAGTTGGTATAAATAAAAATATAGGTATGCAAATAACTTTCACATTTGTCTCAGTAACTTCACGTATGTCTCAATAAAAATATACATATGTCTCATGATTCAAATCCAATTGCAGGTCATTCATCGTCGTTTCTTCTGATATGATGCTCTCACATCCAATGTTTCATTTTTTTCATCCATGAATGATGTTGCGAGTTGTAAAACATCAGAAGTATTCCGGCATCTGATTTACCTGAAATAAAAATGAATTAGTAAACCAGTAATGCAAGTAGTAAGAACTAAAGAGGAAGCAATATCAATTATGTAGGCAATAGTAAAATTAAAATATCATCTCAGTAAACAATGTAAATACATTAGTAGCTCAGTATATTTCTAAAGTAATGCATGAAAAGTAACAATTGTGTTAGCGATAGTAACATAAAATATCTTATAAGTAAATTAAGTAAATACATTAGTAGTTCAATATAAAAGATTTAGCAAGAATGACAAACTGACAAGTAATACACAATATTTTCTTAAAATACATAAGTAACTAATGAATAAAAATGAATCAGTAAGAAGAATATATAGAAAAGTAAAACATGCCATATTGTCAGAAACTTTGACAAATACCTTAAGTAACTTAATATCATTTTTTAGTAATTTGACTCAATAAGATAATGTGATATACGTAATTTTTAAGGTTTCAAAAGTAATATAAATTGAACATGATCATTATGAAGTACTGTTTTCATGATCCAAATCCAATTGCAAGTCATCCATTGTCGGTCCTTCTTATATGATATTCTGACGATCCAAATCCAACCAAGAATCATCATTTACCATTGCTTATGAGATATCATGATTCAAATACAAGTACAAATAATCCATCACGTTTAAAAATGAAACCGAAAACTAAAAAAACGATCAGATTCTATCAATAACGTGAAAAAAACATTTAATCTTCAAAAACAAAATCTTACATTGGACAAATCGATCATCTCAGTTTACAAGTTGAGTCTCCTCACGTTGCAAATCCTCAGATCGATCCTTTGTCGTTGCAATACAATACGTTTCTATCAGAGCGTACTATTTTTAGACTTCCTTATAATTTCCAATTTAGTTTTCTTCCCATTATGGTTACGGTTCCTACTATTTAGGGATTGAAAAAATCTTCTTTAAAAAGGCAATACATGGTGCATGTAATTTTACATGCACCATGGCTTATATCTTCCACATTTTTTCACTTTTTCGAATTGTTGTAATCGATCTGCTCTAGATGGAGGGCATATGAGTCTCTGTTTCTGACGAAATTCGAATGGCATATTGGAGGAATATATAGATGAATATACATGGTGCTATTTTTCGAAAAAGTGAAAAGATGTGGAAGATATAAGCCATGGTGCATGTAAAATTACATGCACCTTGGTGCAAGCTCCCCATCATGTAATTTTACGTGCACCATGGCTTATATCTTCCACATCTTTTCACTTTTTTTTTCGAAAAAATAGCATCATGTATATTCATCTATATATCCCTCCAATATGTCATTCAAATTTCGTCGGAAACAGAGACTCATATGCCCTCCATCTAGAACAGGTCGATTACAACAATTCTAAGACCATTAAAATTACCTGTTCTAGATGGAGGTCAAAGGGGTTTCTGTTTCTGACGAAATTCGAGTGGCATATTGGAGGGATATATAGATGAATATACATGGTATTATTTTTCGATAAAGTAAAAAAATGTAGAAGATATAAGCCCCTGTGCATGTAAAATTACATGCACCTTAATGCAAGCTCCCCATCCTCTATATACGAGGATGGGGAGCTTGCACCAAGGTGCATGTAATTTTACATGCACCATGGATTATATCTTCCACATTTTTTCACTTTTTCGAAAAATAGCACATGTATATTCATATATATATATATATATCCCTCCAATATGTCATTCGAATTTCGTCAGAAACAGAGACTCCTATGCATTCCATCTAGAACAGGTCGATTACAACAATTCTAAGACCGTTAAAATTATATGTTCTAGATGGAGGTCATAGCAGTCTCTGTTTCTGACAAAATTCGAGAGACATATTAGAGGGATATATAGATTAATATACATGGTGCTATTTTTTGATAAAGTAAAAAATGTAGAAGATATAAGCTCCGGTGCATGTAAAATTACATGCACCTTGGTGCAAGCTCCCCATCCTCTATATACATGGGGAGCTTGCACCAAGGTGCATGTAATTTTACTTGCACCATGACTTATATCTTCCACATTTTTTCACATTTTCGAAAAATAGCACCATGTATATTCATCTATATATCCCTCCAATATGCCATTCGAATTTCGTCAGAAACAGAGACTCATATGCCTTCCATCTAGAACACGTGGATTACAACAATTCTAAGACCAATAAAATTACCTGTTCTAGATGGAGGTCATAGGAGTCTCTGTTTATGACGAAATTCGAGTGACATATTGGAGGGATATATAGATGAATATACATGGTGCTATTTTTCGATAAAGTAAAAAATGTAGAAGATATAAGCTCCGGTGCATGGAAAATTACATGCACCTTTGTGCAAGCTCCCGATCCTATATATATATATACATATGGGTAAAATGGGGCTGCCCCCAGGGAGTAGCCAACTTGGCTACTCCCACCCCTATTTTTCCATCATTTTTTTATTTTTTTGAAAAATAAAAATTTGTATATTCATCATTATATCCCTCTCATATTCTATTAAAATTTCGTCAGAAACAGAGACTCCTAAGCCCTCCATCCAGACATCATTTTTTTAACGGTCGCAGGATTTTTTAAATCGACCATGTTTGGATGGAGGCCGTAGGAGTCTCTGTTTCTGACGAAATTTTAATAGAATATGAGAGGGATATAATGATGAATATATAAATTTTTATTTTCCAAAAAAATAAAAAAATGATGGAAAAATAGGGGTGGGAGTAGCCAAGTTGGCTACTCCATGGGGGCAGCCCCATTTATCTCTCTCTCTCTCTCTCTCTCTCTCTCTATATATATATATATATATATATATATGGGGTTGATGGGGATGCCCCCTAGGGGCAGTCAACATGGCTGTCCCGCCCCATTTTTGGGCAATTTTTTTATTTTTTTGAAAAATATCATCATATATATTCATCCCTATATCCTTCTTGTATGCCATTTGAATTTCGTCAGAAATAGAGACTCTTTACGGTCTCCATCCAGACAGGGTCGATTTAAAAAATCCTGCGACCATTAAAAAAATTACGTCTAGATGGAGGTACTCGGAGTCTTTGTTTCTGACGAAATTCGAATGACGTATAGGAGGGATATAGAGATGAATATATATGGTGATATTTTTCCAAAAAAATAAAAAAAATTTGCGAAAAATGGGGTGGGGGCAGCCATCTTAGCTACCCCTAGGGGGCAGCCCCATTTTTCCCTATATATATATATATAGAGAGAGAAGAGTGATCTTATGAGAGCAAAAATTTGTGAGAGCATGAGAGCATGCATTCTGGACCATATGATTCAACCAAGAGAGAGAAGATTAGGAGAGAGAAGACAAGATAATGTAGTCCAGAATGCATGCTCTTTCAAATTTTTGCTCTCATATGATCGTTCCTATATATATATAGGGGGTTGCCCCTTGGGGTAGCCAATATGGTTGTCCCCACCCCATTTTCCACAATTTCTTTATTTTTTTGAAAAATATCACCATGCATGTTCATCTCTATATCTCTCCTACATGTCATTTGAATTTCGTTAGAAACAAAGTTTTTAATGTCCTCCATGTAGAACAGGTAATTTTAACGGTCTTATAACTGTTATAATCGTACATGTTCTAGATGAAAGACATACGAGTCTCTGTTTCTTAAGAAATTCGAATGATATGTATGAGGAATATAGGGATAAATATACCTAATCATATTTTTTTAAAAAAATTGACAATAATGGGACGAGAGCAACCCATACAACCCATATATATCTATATGAGGATGGGGAGTATGCACCCTGGAGCATGTAATTTCACATGTACCGGGGCCTATATCTCTCACATTTTTTTACTTTTTCAAAAAATATAATCGTGTATATTTATCTATACATCCCTCCAATATACAATTCGAATTTCGTAAGAAATAGAGACCCATATGCCCTCCATCTAGAACATCTAATTTTAACGGTCTTAGAATTGTTATAATCGACATGTTCTAGGTGGAGGACATAGGGATCTACGTTTTTGACGAAATTCGAATGGTATATTGGAAGGATATCTAGATGAATATACACGATGATATTTTCCAAAAAAGTAAAAAATTTGGAAGATATAGGCCCCAGTGCATGTAAAATTACATGCATCAGGGTGCATACTCTCCATCATCTCTCTCTCTCTATATATATATATAATTTTTATCCAACGCACACACGACCCATTAGCGTTTCGGTGAGCACCATTTGTAGGTCACACATGCATATTACTAATTGTATGATTACCTATTTTGAAGGATATCATTTATAGAAGGATATTAAAATGCAAAACGATTTAACAATAAATGATATTCCAATTATATCGCATCCTATAAAAAGAAGACAATTATGGAAAGAAAAATTCGAATCAATGATTTCTTGCAGAAAATCGAGATCTAAATATTAAGGTCAGTAATATATATACAATAGTCAAGTAAATGGTTGTTGCAAGATCAGTAATATCCAAACAATGGTTATTAATTTACATTCAATTTATTATATGGTACAGAATTCAGTAATATGTATACACTGGTCAAGTAAGTGCTTGTTGTGAAGTCTGTAAAATAATAACAAATGGTCAGTAACCTCAATATGTATTATTACTTTGAACAGACTTCGGTAATTTAGAGACAATACTCAAGTAATATATATACACCTCTCAAGTAATTTTTTGTTGTGTGTTCAGTTTTGTATATATCTATTTTTATATCACATGTTCAGTAATATTTATACAATTTCAAGTAATGGCTACTATGAGATTGATAATAATAAAATAAATGATTAGTAAGTCACATGCATTGCCCAAGTAAGAAAGTAACATATAATCATTAACATATTTGCCTTCTATACGATTAATATGGAAATAGTATTTTGAAAAAAAGTTATTAAATACATGCACATAAGGAAAAATGAATTAGTGAAACGAATAGAATGCTTCGTTGATGAAAAAGGAAAAAATATTATAGAAATGAATGAAATGCGCATTACATACACAATGGTATTACTAATCATTTGTTTTGTTATTACTGATCTCGCAACACACATTTACTTGATCGTTGTATACATATTACTAAATTCTGCACAAAGTAACTATTTGGATGTAAATTACTGATCATTGTCTTGATATTACCGATCTCATAACAAGCATTTACTTGATCAGAGTATATTTATTACTATCCCGTCATTTGGATCTTAATCATCCGCATGAAATCATTTATTTGAACCTTTTCTTTCCAAAACCGTCATCTCTTTTTTAAGGACACTGTATAATTGGAAATATAGTCATTGTTAAGTACATGGTAGCCTATAATTAGAAATATAGTCATGACTAATACACGTGTATGGCTCAGAGTGAGTGCTCACTAACATGTTAATAGGCACAAGGCTCATTGGATAAGCCATATATATATATATATATATATAGAGAGAGAGAGAGAGAGAGAGAGAGAAAGAGAGAGAGAGAGAGAGAAATGGGGCTGCCCCCTGGGGGTAGCCAACATGGCTGCCCCCACCTCATTTTTCGTAAAATTTCATCAATATATCCCTTCTATATGTCATACGAATTTCATCAAAAACAGATATTCCTACGATCTCCATCCAAACGTCATTTTTTTAACGGTCGCAAGATTTTTTAAATCGACTCTGTCTGGAAGGAGGCCGTAGGAGTCTATGTTTCTGACGAAATTCGAATGGCATATAGGAGGGATATAGCGATGAATATACATGATGATATTTTTAAAAAAAATTACCCCAAAATAGGGCGGGGCATCCATGTTGGCTGCCCCCAGGGGACAACCCCATCAATCCCACATATGTGTGTGTGTGTGTGTGCGCGTAAAATGGGGCTGCCCCCAGGGAGTAGCCAACTTAGCTACTCCCACCCCTATTTTCCCCTCATTTTTTTATTTTTTGGAAAATAAAAATATGTATATTCATCATTATATCCCTCTCACATTCTATTAAAATTTCGTCAGAAACAGAGACTCCTAAGCCCTTCATCCAGACGTCATTTTTTTAACGGTAGCAGGATTTTTTAAATCGACCATGTTTGGATGGAGGCCGTAGGAGTCTCTGTTTCTAACGAAATTTTAATAGAATGTGAGAGGGATATAATGATGAATATACAAATTTTTATTTTCTAAAAAAATAAAAAAATGAGGGGAAAATGGAGGTGGGAGTAGCTAAGTTGGCTACTCCCTGGTGCCCCCCCCATTTACCTCTGTGTGTGTGTGTGTGTATATATATAGGGTAAAATGGGGCTGCCCCCAGGGAGTAGCCAACTTGGCTACTCCCACCCTTATTTTTCCCCCATTTTTTTATTTTTTTGGAAAATAAAAATTTGTATATTCATCATTATATCCCTCTCACATTCTTTTAAAATTTCGTCAGAAACAGAGACTCCTAAGCCCTCCATCTAGACGTCATTTTTTTAACGGTCGCAGAATTTTTTAAATCGACCATGTTTGGATGGAGGCCGTAGAAGTCTCTGTTTCTCACGAAATTTTAATAGAATTTGAGAGGGATATAATGATGAATATACAAATTTTTATTTTCTAAAAAATAAAAAAATGAGGGAAAAATTGAGATGGGAGTAGCCAAGTTGGCTACTCCCTGGGGGCAACCCCATTTGTAAATGGGGCTGCCCCCAGGGAGTAGCCAACTTGGCTGCTCCCACCCCTATTTTTCCCTCATTTTTTTTATTTTTTTGGAAATCCCTATTTACCTCTGTGTGTGTGTGCATATACACAGAGAGAGGTAAATGGGGCTGCCCCTAGGGAGTAGCCAACTTGGCTACTCCCACCCCTATTTTTCCTTCATTTTTTTTGGAAAATAAAAATTTGTATATTCATCACTATATCCCTCTCACATTCTATTAAAATTTCGTCCGAAACAGAGACTCTTAAGCCCTCCATCCAGACGTCATTTTTTTAACGGTCGCAGGATTTTTTAAATCGACCATGTTTGGATGGAGGCCGTAGGAGTCTCTGTTTCTGACGAAATTTTAATAGAATGTGAGAGGGATATAATGATGAATATACAAATTTTTATTTTCTAAAAAAATAAAAAATTGAGGGAAAAATAGGGGTGGGAGTAGCCAAGTTAGCTACTCCTTGGGGACAGCCCCATTTACCTCATATTTATTTATTTATTTATTTATTTATTTATATATGGTTAAATGTGGCTGCCCCCGCACCATTTCGCCCGTTTTTTTGTTTTTTATTTTTAGAAAATTCTTCGTCAATATTCATCACTATATCCCTATATTATGCTATTCAAATTTCGTGCGATACAGAGACTGTTACAGTCTCCATCCAGACAATCATTTTTTAACGATAGCAGAATGGCTAAAAACGACCCTTCTGGATGGAGGCCGTAGGAGTCTCTGTTTCGCGTGAAATTTTAATGACATAATATAGGGATATATTGATGAAAATCCACGGAAGAAATTTTCAAAAAAAAGTGGACGAAATGGCACGGGGGGAGCCAAGTTAGCTCCCCCCATGAGCGCAACCCCATTTTATCCCCCCATATATATATATATATATATATATATATATATATGAGATTAATGGGGCTGCCCCTTGCGGGCAGCCAAGATGGCTGCCCCCGCGCCGTTTCGGCGAGTTTTTTATTTTTTTTTGAAAAATATCGCCATGTATATTCATCCCTATATCCCTCCTATATGTCATTCGAATTTCGTCAGAAACAGAGGCTCCTACGGCCTCCATCGAGACAGACATTTTTTAACGATAACAGGATTTTTTAAATCGACACCATCTCGATGGAGGCCGTAGGAGCCTCTGTTTCTGACGAAATTCGAATGACATATAGGAGGGATATAGGGATGAATTTACACAGCGAGATTTTTCAAAAAAAAATAAAAAAACACGCCGAAACGGCGCGGGGGCAGCCATTCTTGGCTGCCCGCAAGGGGCAGCCCCATTATTCTCTCTCTCTCTCTCTCTCTCTATATATATATATATATATGGGTAAAATGTGTATGCCCCCTAGGGGGAGCTAACTTAGCTCCCCCTGCACTTTTTTCACAAAATTTTTTTATTTTTTTGGAAATCTAAAATCGTGTAAATTCATTATTAAATCCCTATATTATGTCATTCAAATTTCATGCGAAACAGAGACTCGTACGACCTCCATCCAAACGGGGTCGATTTAAAAAATCCTGTTACCGTTAAAAAAATGACTGTCTGGATGGAGGCCGTAGTAGTCTCTGTTTCACACGAAATTTTTATGACATAATATAGGGATATAGTGATGAATATTCACGGAAAAATTTTTCAAAAAAAATAAAAAAATTTGAAGAAAATAGGGCGGGGGGGAGCTAAGTTAGCTCCCCCTAGGGGGCAGCCCCATTTTCCTATATATATATATATATATATATATAGGATTTAATGGGGCTGCCCCCTGGGGGCAGCCAACATGGCTGCCCCGCCCCCTATTTCGACGCGTTTTTTATTTTTTTTTGAAAAATAAAATCATGTATATTCATCCCTATATCCCTTCTATATTCCATTCGAATTTTGTCTGAAACAGAGACTCCTACGGCCTCCATCGAGATGGTGTCGATTTAAAAAATCCTGTTACCGTTAAAAAATGACTGTCTGGATGGAGGCCGTAGGAGTCTCTGTTTCCGACGAAATTTGAATGGCATGTAGGAGGGATATAGGGATGAATATACATGGCGATTTTTTTGAAAAAAAATAAAAAAAAGCACCGAAAATGACGCAGGGGCAGCCCCATTAACCTTTTATATATATATATATATATATTGCAATTTATCCAATGAGCTCTAAGGCCATTGGAGATCAGATGACTTGTGTTTTCATCCTTTAGATCATGATCCAATGATCATATTTTATCTCATCCATTCACTTTTTTTAGCGTTAACAATTTCTCTCCGCATTCTCCTCGTAATTGATTTCCTTTTTTGATTTGCAATTAAGTCTGCCTGACATTGCATTGTATTTATTTTTGATATTTCCAAAATCATCTCTGTCTTTCTCTTGTTGCGAAATCTCAAGATCTCCAACGATGGAAGAAGATCGTCTTCAAGTCCTTGATTTGTAAGTTTTTTCGTTGCTTATTAGACATTTATTTATTGTTTTTTGTAGAGTTTGATCGTTTGTTTTTTATTTTCGATTTCAGTTTCAAAAACGATGGATCATATGTGACTGGAAATTGATCGTGGTTTCTCAGAAGCAACGATGAACGATGTGTCCTCGATAGATTTGCATATGATCCATCGTTACTGATGGCATTTGCATATGTTACTGACAATATATCATGTATTACTTTTTTATTTTATTATCCTTACTAATTAAATTCCATTCATAGTTACTTACGTATCTTAGGTTATTTATTTGTGGTTATCAGTAACACTTAATGTGTTACAAGTAATTAAATGGGCTACATAAGTAAAAAATGTGTGATTCGATAGTAATTCAAAACAGAGAATATAATAATTAAGATATAGAGAAGCATCAATAACCTATAACTAATTGTACGTAAAAGAAGACAATGAAACCAATAAGTTGGAATAATTATAAAAAACCATTCATGTGATCAGTAACTTATATATTGCTATCCGTAACTCTCGTTGCATTATAAGTAATATAATTTTGTAAATAAGAAGCACGCCAGTAACATTCTAAGTATTAAGTAACTATAACATTAGTAACAATCAAAAGGAGTTCGGTAACAATTGATTCATGATTTGTAGTCAGAATTTATTTTTTATTCAAGGTATTTTGATTTCATATAATTTAGAAATTTATGCGCGACTATCAGTAACACTTGTCATATTACAAGTAATAAAATAAGTTACATAAGTAAAGAGGGGGTAGTTTGATAGTAATTTAAAATAATAAGTAAGATTGATAAAATCATCTATAACATGCAACAAATTGTAAAGTAAGAGAAAATAATGGAATCAGTAACTTCGAATAGTTATGAAAACAATGCAATCAGTAACTTCGAATAGTTATGAAAAAACTCGAGACCAGTAACTTACAGATTGTTATCAGTAACGCTCGACGCATTGTAAGTAATTTAAAAGGTTATATAAGTAAATAAAGGATGCCTCAATAACACGTAAAGTAGTAAGTAATTATAAAATCAGTAACAATCAAAATGAGTTCAGTAATATGGATATTTGTAATAAGTATTTGTTATATGGACATTAGTATTTTTTACCTTTACGTTCGAGTATAATACTTATTTCACAACAAAATTTACTTGATTTATGAATATGTATTACTTGAGTAACATGCATGAATTATTGAGAGAATTTATCCAATGAGCTCCAAGCCCATTTGAGATCAGATGAGCATGTGTTTTCATCCTTTAGATTATGATCCAATGATCATATTTTATCTCATCCATTCTCTTTTTTTAGTGCCAATTCTTACCATAACAAATTCCCTCCGCATTCTCCTCGTAATTGATTTCCTTTTTTGATTTGCAATTAAGTCTGCCCGACATTGCATTGTATTTATTTTTGACATTTCCAAATTTATCTCTGTCTTCCTCTTGCTGCGAAATCTCAAGATCTCTAACGATGGAAGAAGATCGTCTTCAAGTCCTTGATTTGTAAGTTTTTTTCCGTTGCTTATTAGACATTTATTTATTGTTCTTTTGTAGAGTTTGATCGTTTATTTTTTTATTTTTGATTTCAGTTTCAAAGGTGATGGATCATATGTGACTGGAAATTGATCGTGGTTTCTAAGAAGCAACGATGAACGATGTATCCTGGATGGATTTGAATCTTGAAAATATCGTATCAGAAGGAGAGAAGATGGATGTCTTGCAATTGGATTTGGATAGCGAAAACACTATTTTAGAAAAAAATATACGAAGTTTACTGATGGCATTTGCATATGTTACTGACAATGTATCATATATTACTTTTCTATTTTATTACAATGATCATATTTTATTAAAAAAAAAACTGTTACTGATGGCATTTGCATATGTTACTGACAATATATCATGTATTACTGTTCTATTTTATTATCCTTACTAATTAAATTCCATTCATAGTTACTTACGTATCTTAGGTTATTTATGTGTGGTTATCAGTAACACTTAATGTGTTACAAGTAATTAAATGGGCTACATAAGTAAAAAATGTGTGATTCGATAGTAATTCAAAACAGAGAATATAATAATTAAGATATAGAGAAGCATCAATAACCTATAACTAATTGTACGTAAAAGAAGACAATGAAACCAATAAGTTGGAATAATTATAAAAAACCATTCATGTGATCAGTAACTTATATATTGCTATCCGTAACTCTCGTTGCATTATAAGTAATATAATTTTGTAAATAAGAAGCACGCCAGTAACATTCTAAGTATTAAGTAACTATAACATTAGTAACAATCAAAAGGAGTTCGGTAACAATTGATTCATGATTTGTAGTCAGAATTTATTTTTTATTCAAGGTATTTTGATTTCATATAATTTAGAAATTTATGCGCGACTATCAGTAACACTTGTCATATTACAAGTAATAAAATAAGTTACATAAGTAAAGAGGGGGTAGTTTGATAGTAATTTAAAATAATAAGTAAGATTGATAAAAGCATCTATAACATGCAACAAATTGTAAAGTAAGAGAAAATAATGGAATCAGTAACTTCGAATAGTTATGAAAACAATGCAATCAGTAACTTCGAATAGTTATGAAAAAACTCGAGACCAGTAACTTACAGATTGTTATCAGTAACGCTCGACGTATTGTAAGTAATTTAAAAGGTTATATAAGTAAATAAAGGATGCCTCAATAACACGTAAAGTAGTAAGTAATTATAAAATCAGTAACAATCAAAATGAGTTCAGTAATATGAATATTTGTAATAAGTATTTGTTATATGGACATTAGTATTTTTTACCTTTACGTTCGAGTATAATACTTATTTCACAACAAAAATTACTTGATTTATGAATATGTATTACTTGAGTAACATGCATGAATTATTGAGAGAATTTATCCAATGAGCTCCAAGCCCATTTGAGATCAGATGAGCATGTGTTTTCATCCTTTAGATTATGATCCAATGATCATATTTTATCTCATCCATTCTCTTTTTTTAGTGCCAATTCTTACCATAACAAATTCCCTCCGCATTCTCCTCGTAATTGATTTCCTTTTTTGATTTGCAATTAAGTCTGCCCGACATTGCATTGTATTTATTTTTGACATTTCCAAATTTATCTCTGTCTTCCTCTTGCTGCGAAATCTCAAGATCTCTAACGATGGAAGAAGATCGTCTTCAAGTCCTTGATTTGTAAGTTTTTTTCCGTTGCTTATTAGACATTTATTTATTGTTCTTTTGTAGAGTTTGATCGTTTATTTTTTTATTTTTGATTTCAGTTTCAAAGGTGATGGATCATATGTGACTGGAAATTGATCGTGGTTTCTAAGAAGCAACGATGAACGATGTATCTGGATGGATTTGAATCTTGAAAATATCGTATCAGAAGGAGAGAAGATGGATGTCTTGCAATTGGATTTGGATAGCGAAAACACTATTTTAGAAAAAATATACGAAGTTTACTGATGGCATTTGCATATGTTACTGACAATGTATCATATATTACTTTTCTATTTTATTATTCTTACTAATTAAATTCCATTCATAGTTACTTACGTAACTTAAGTTATTTATATGCGGCTATCAGTAACACTTGACGTATTACAAGTAATTAAATGAGCTACATAAGTAAAGAAGGTGTGATTCGATAGTAATTCCAAACAGAGAATATAATAAGTAAGATATAGAGAAACATCAGTAACGTATAACTAATTGTCCGTAAAAGAAGACAATGGAACATGTAAGTTGGAATAATTATAAAAAACCATGCATGTGACCAATAACTTATGTAGTGCTATAAGTAACTCTCGTTGCATTATAAATAATATAAAAGGTTATAAAAGTAAATAAGAAGCACGTCAGTAACACTCTAAGTATTAAGTAACTATAACATTAGTAACAATCAAAATGAGTTCAATAACAATTGATTCATGATTTATAGTCAGAATTGATTTTTTATTAAAGGTATTTTGATTTCATATAATTTAGTAATTTATGCGCGACTATCAGTAACACTTGTCATATCACAAGTAATAAAATAAGTTACGTAAGTAAAGAGGGGGTAATTTAATAGTAATTAAAAATAATAAGTAAGATTGAGAAAATCATCCGTAACATGTAACAAATTGTAAAGTAAGAGAAAACAATGGAATCAGTAACTTCGAATAGTTATGAAAAAACTCGAGACCAGTAACTTACATATTGCTATCACTAACGCTCGACGCATTGTAAGTAATTTAAAAGGTTATATAAGTAAATAAGGGATGCCTCAGTAACACGTAAAGTATTAAGTAATGATAAAATCAGTAACAATCAAAATGAGTTCAGTAATATGGATATTTGTAATAAGCATTTGTTATATGGACATTAGTAATTTTTGCCTTCGGTTGAATATAATACTTATCTCATAACAAAAATTACTTGATTTATGAATATGTATTACTTGAATAACATGCATGAATTACTGAGGGAATTTATCCAATGAGCTCCAAGCCTATTTGAGATCAGATGAGCCCGTGTTTTCATCCTTTAGATCATGATCCAATGATCATATTTTATCCCATCCATTCTCT
Source organism: Ottelia alismoides (assembly GCA_037367405.1). NCBI lineage: Eukaryota > Viridiplantae > Streptophyta > Magnoliopsida > Alismatales > Hydrocharitaceae > Ottelia > Ottelia alismoides. Next base: position 169,149 of record JAZKJV010001570.1, read on the forward strand.
TTTTTTAACGCCAATCCTTACCATAACAAATTCCCTCCGCATTCTCCTCGTAATTGATTTCCTTTTTTGATTTGCAATTAAGTCTGCCCGACATTGCATTGTATTTATTTTTGACATTTCCAAAATCATCTTTGTCTTCCTCTTGCTGCGAAATCTCAAGATCTCTAACGATGAAAGAATATCGTCTTCAAGTCCTCGATTGTAAGTTTTTTTTCGTTACTTATTGGACATTTATTTATTGTTCTTTTGTAGAGTTTGATCGTTTGTTTTTTTATTTTCGATTTCAATTTCAAAGGTGATGGATCATATGTGATTGGAAATTGATCATGGTTTCTCAGAAGCAACGATGAACGATGTGTCCTGGATGGATTTTAATCTTGAAAAGATCGTATCAGAAGGAGAGAAGATGGATGTCTTGCAATTGAATTTGGATAGCGAAAATATTATTTTAGAAAAAATATACTAAGTTACTGATGACATTTGCATATGTTATTGACAATATATCATGTATTACCTTTATATTTTATTATTCTTACTAATTAAATTCCATTAATAGTTACTTACGTATCGTAAGTTATTTATGTGTGGCTATCAATAACACTTGATGTATTACAAGTAATTAAATGAGCTACATAAGTAAAGAAGGTGTGATTCGATAGTAATTCAAAATAGAGAATATAATAAGTAAGATATAGATAAACATCAGTAACGTATAACTAATTGTCCATAAAAGAAGACAATAGAACCGATAAGTTGGAATAATTATAAAAAACCATTCATGTGACCAGTAACTTATGTATTGTTATCAGTAACTCTCGTTGCATTATAGGTAATATAAAAGGTTATAAAAGTAAATAAGAAGCACGTCAATAACACTCTAAGTATTAAGTAACTATAACATTTGTAAAAATCAAAATGAGTGCAGTAACAATCGATTCATGATTTGTAGTCAGAATTGATTTTTTATTCAAAGCATTTTGATTTCATATAATTTAGTAATTTACGCGCGGCTATCAATAACACTTGTTTACAAGTAATAAAATAAATTATGTAAGTAAAGAAGGGGTAATTTGATAGTAATTAAAAATATAAAATAAGTAAGATCGAGAAAAGCATCTGTAACGTAACAAATTGTAAAGTAAGAGAAAACAATGGAATCAGTAACTTCGAATAGTTATGAAAAAACTCTAGATCAGTAACTTACACATTGCTATCAGTAACAGTCGATGCATTGTAAGTAATTTAAAAGGTTATATAAGTAAATAACGGATACCTCAGTAACACGTAAAGTATTAAGCAATTATAAAATCAGTAACACTAATGAAGAATTCGGTAATATGGATATTTGTAATAAGTATTTGCTATATGGATATTAGTAATATTTACCTTCACGTTTGAATATAAGACTTATCTCACAACAAAAATTACTTGATTTATGAACATGTATTGCTTGAGTAACATGCATGAAGTACTGATTTCTATACAATGTAGTATTACAAATGTATATTACTGACAATTATTTTCAATATTACTGATCTTGCAACAACAATTACTTGAGTAAACAAGTACATTACTGATCACATTTATAATGACTATTTCTTTGACCGAAATTAAAGATTTGAATTTATCTTTCCAAAACCGTGCTCTTTCGAAATATGCAACCTTTAAAATAGAAGTACACGTGAAGAACTTACATTTGATGCTCACCAAAACTCAAATGAGCACATGGCTCACTGGATAAACCCTCTCTCTCTCTCTCTCGATATATATAATATATATGTATGTATGTATAAAGAGACCAAAAGCTTTCGAAGACAATCAATTGAATCCACCATGATGAAAGTACAACTAAAGCACCATGAATCCACATAGGAAAAATATGAGTGCCAACATCGTCTCAAAGATCATCACTTTGACAAATCACCATTGTGCACCCTACATGCGGTAGGTGGAGAAGATTGACTTACCTCTAAACAAAGGAATCCGTTTTTCTCCGTAACAAACCCCTTCTATAAAAGTTGCCCAACAATGTGGTAAAAGGCACTCAAAGACAGTGAGCGCCATATCTTCCTTCCATCCCTTGTAGTGGGCATGCTCTCCCCTTTGCTCTCTCCCATTGGCCGCAGCAGATACCATGGTAGGAAAAATAAGAGGGCCTAGCTTTTTGGCGTGAAGCCCTGTGTAGAACATCGTATTCCCCTCCAATGCTACAATGAAGATGCATTTCCTCCAAGCAGTTGCCACTATTGCTATCGACGTCGTGATAGATCTGATCCTTTTTTTCTGGGAAGACGTCGTTACATTAGCAACTTTAAGATAAGACACGAGTTCATACTTGGAAAAGTTGGCAAAACATGTCGTCTTCAACAAGAAGATGTGGGCCTTGTCTTGAATTATGGAGTTATTTGGTCAGTGAGTGAAAAATGGTCATCCAACTAAACCTGCTGGTCTTTCATGTTGTCACTGGAGGGCTTTCAGCGACAAAAGGCCATCTAGAACACTTCAACTCCTTGTGACATGCTCTTCGGCCATCTCACTTGGGTTGTCTCCCAGTCTCAAATTTCTTCCTTTAAGCACAAATCAAGCACGCGCTCTGCCTCCTTCAAGAAAAGACGAGCAAGCTGTTTCTGCCCTCTCCTGTACACAATGGACGACCACCTATTCCTGCTTATGATCTTCCCTTGCTCAGAGATACCCATTTCCGCGCTTGCAATATTTCGTAGCAATTCAGCATCACACTCCTCGGTCCCTGATCCTTCTTCTAGCTCCATCATCCTAGCCTGGAGAAGATCCACAAGCAACTGCAAAGCTGCAGAATCTCCACAGACCTCCCATACAGCAGATTGAACTTCCATCTCAGAAGGCTGCCGTTTCCCATCAAATCCTGTCACCTCTTCAAGAAGGGATGTAACTCGACCAATTTCTTGCTCGCTCATTGCAATAGTTCGCAGTGAACTTAAGAAGTCATGAGGAAAAACTAGCTTATTTAAGTAAGAAGGAACCTTCCGCTGCCCACTCCAGCTGAAACTAGATGCAGTCAAAGGGACTTCATCATTTCCCTCCACATTAGCTATATGTTCATCGGAAACGAAGCCTCTTTCAAGCAAATTCCTAGGCAGAAGACACCTCAGTTCAGACTTCTGTGCCTTTAACAGCTCCGCTTTCAAATCTGCACAAGGCAGACTCTTAAAGGCATCCACAGGATAATGAACCATCAGATAATCATCTCTGTTATCACTCAATACAAATCCATAAAGATACAGAAGTTCCTCGTTCCCCTTATCCCCATAGCTAATGAAGATCTCCCTTCCATCTTCTTGGCTCTCATCTGCGGCGGATAAAAGGTACATGGATGAAGGAACCCCGGTTTTCGATCCGGTCCCATCGACTTCCCAAGTTGCTCCAGCCGCTAACCGATGGTTGCAAAAATCGATGCAAGGTACAAGACCCTCTACCCAAACGATCTCGCAGAGACCCGAAGATTGTTCTTCAGCAGCCTCAGCCAGTGGATAAGGAGGAGGGAACACATAAGAACGAGGAAAGGGGATGTTCAAAGCTCGACTCCAGAATATAGAATTGGCCCAGAGAAAGTCTTCAAATGCAACCTCGCACCCATCAACCAAATCCAAGATATACGAAACTAAGCCCTTCACCTTCTTGTCGAAGAGATCCTTGAGGCTCTGTTTCTGCAGCTGAGTTGCTCTGTATAAAGAAGTCCCTTTCAGCTCTGAGAGCTCGTCGTCGGAGAACCAAAGCGGGGTGTTGAAGGAGGTCGGGAGCATGTCGATGTAGGGTTTCCACGGGGAGTTGGGTCGAAGCCGCTCGACTGTCAAGAAGAGCATGATCAAGAAGCGGTCGTCGACGTGGCCTTCCTTGTACATGTCCCCGCAGATGGGGCCGAGAAGCGGATCCTGCAGGACCCTCATGGGCGTGACGGCGAGGTCGAGTGGCACCACCATGAGGACACCGTCAGGAGGTAGTTCTCCGGCGGATAGGATCCCGAAGCCCTTTGAGGGGCCGCCATACGCGATCCTGCAGCCGCGTAGCCGCGCTCCATTGACCTGTTACGGTGGTCAGACAGCTGTGTTGATCGAGTGAGACGAGTGTGCTTCGGGGTTTATGCAAGAAAGGACAAACCTGCAGCCATTGACGGAAGGGCTCGAGCTTCGCCTCGGCTTCTTCAGCGGCAGCCATCTCGCCGGTGGGCGGCTGCGGAGAACGAGGGCACCGGATCGCAAGCCGCCCGCTTCGGGTCCAGGGGATTTTATTTTAGCCGGGTTGGATGGGCATTCGGATCCTCCAACCCGAATACGACTGAGCCGGGCCGGGCGGCATTCAAGCGGAGCCTTGTTAGATCCAGGAGATCTAGACGTTGTATGTTCTCTTTATTTTTACAAGTGAACCATTATATCTACATAGCATTATTAGATCGAAGATGTACAAAACTAGCTTCCGAATATTATTTCTTGTTTATGATCAATATGTTGGATTGAGGTTTTCCCGATGAAATTAGGGTGTATCGACCTTACAACTCTAATCATCAATACCGTAAGAGCTCAAGAGAGAGACACGATAGATCTAGCCTTGGCAGCTTCCGGTGAGGATGCTCTCTTACAATTAAACCTGGCCAACGGGCTGGGTGCCCTTATATTAGTTATAAGAGTCCGAATAAAATAAGAAATATATAAATATAAGCTGAATAATGCATATACTAATATGATGCACTTCAAAATTTTCATATTTGACGCTAGTTTTAGATAAATTTTAATAGTTTACATGTTAAGTAACAGGTAAACTACTTATATTAGTTATATAAAGTATAAATGGTATTAATAAAATCATTTATACATATTAAATACTATTAAAAAATCAATGGAAAAAGAACGAAATGGGCTATATGACGGCCCATGATGAGCTTTGGACAGATGTTTTTGAACCTCGACCCGTTATACTCACCCCATGCGTCGGCTCAACCTGCATTTTGGCTAGGTCTATTTGCAATTCAAACACTCGTTGAGCGTATTTTTGTACATGCATTTTGGTGATTTAGATTTCTATTTGGACATTAGATTGTCATTTTTGTCCTGCTTATTTGTTGGATAAATAATTATAAAAATCGTGATTATATTTTTTATCTAGGTTAAGTTCCAAAACCTTGGTCAAAATATTACTTCAATAATTGAATTAGGCTTTTTTATTTAGTAGATTAAACATACAACAACATGAATGTTATTAGATCTATATACACATGATGAATCATTGATTGCACACATCAATATCCATTTATTGAGCACAATTCAAGATCAAATTCGCTCGTTTCTAACTCTCTTCTTACATAAATCAATTCATTTGTTTTCACACTTCCTACATTAAAAATATCCATTAAATATCAATAAAATACTAATTTTAAAAATGTATATTTTTTGATTTACTGACAAAAATTGCACATGGATACATGCTAACAAATGCCAATAATAACATTAAAATACTGACCATTTAGCTAATGCCTTTTCTTTACATCACATGATAAAACCAAATTATTTTGATTATATTTCCCATGTTTTATTTACTGGTGTAGTGGTTTAACTATAATAGGCCCAACAGTTTTGTAAAAGAAAATAATTAAATTTGGGGCTGGATGTTAATACCAACCCACAAGGGCATTAGTGCAAATATTTTTTTTTTGTATTTATTTAAAGCACATGTACTCTTTTGCAAGTTGTTAAAACTTCGATTTAATTTATGCAATTTACACATATACTCTTTTGCAAGTTGCTAAAACTTCGATTTAATTTATGCAATTTACCTATTTTTGAATGTTTTAATCTCTACAAAACTTCCATTTTTAAATTCAAGTTTTTGTTAAGAGGTTTAAGTCTCTTAGTGACCGTTCTATCAACTCAAAAATATTATTTATTATATATGCAATTTTTAATTATTTTTTAAATTAAAATAGAAAAAATAACATGGAAGTCTAGAAGGTTTTTTATATTTATTAAGAAGTCCCTAACTTTTGAGATTTCTTATAACTTAAGAAATTCATAAAAACTAGTAAGAAAATCTGGATCATTCGAAATCATGTGTCATCTTGAACACATCTAGGATCTATTTGGAATAAAAATAAAATTAAGTGAGCACATCTCCCAATAACATCATTTTTCAAGCAAAAGCTTCGACAAATTCCATGCCCATTTTAGTATTAAACAATTTTCTATCGTTAAACCTACCACAATACTTTTTAAGGGCATTGCTAAACTTGTTCATTGTATTATTTATTTGAAAATCATCTAAGATTGTGTGTGTACATACCTATAGTTAAAATTCACACCCATACCTCAAATGGTCATCAATGAATATCATATATCATTAATATTCACTACGGTATGGATAATCCACATACATCAATATGTATGAGGTCTTTAATACCTTGACATCTTACAATGTTCTTGAAGATGGGTGCCCTGTTCTACTCTGAATTCAATATTCACAAGTCGAGCTGCAAGCACTTGCCCTCCGACCTTAGAAAGTCATTTTGGTGTGCTCTACTCCACATTCTCCTTTGGGCCTGATATAACCTGGTAGCCCGGGCAGATGGTTCCACTGTTTGGGGGAGGGGGGGGGGGGTTAAGATGTACACTGAGCGGCATGGCGATACCACTTGTGAGTTTACAAGTTAAATAAATGTGTTGTCTCCTAACTCTAAAATAAAAAAGATAAGCGATCGAACTTTCACGGTCTTCACAATATTGAGTTGGTTAGTTTGAGGGTTTGATTTGTGTTTGCTTGTTAGAATAAAGATCCTTCTACACGCTATGTGTCTTTCGTTTATTTGACTTTTATGTTCTCACTTTCCTCTTATTTCGAAGATGCCAGGATGGAGCGATTTGTGTTCGGACTTCACGAACTTATCTCTCTACTCTCCATACCATTCACCTTCAACATTTCGGGATGACTCTCTTCTTGAACTCTATTCTTTCTCTCCTTATCTTTCCCTAATAAATCCCTTGTTAGAGATAGCCTCTCATCTCTAGATTTTGTTTGAGATTCCTTAATTTTAAAGTTTCATCGAGTTCCTTCCACACTTTCAGAGACTGATTCAGAGCCAAAAGACTCGATGGCACATAAGGGTAAGGGACCCATGGTAGACCAAACCGAGATCAACAACACAATGCTAACATCTATTCAAGCAATTCAGGATCAATTGACAGAGCATGCTGACATCCGTGCTAGATTGAGAGATATGATCTTGGAGCTGAGAGGACATAATGATAGGAGATAGGAGGATCAACCGAGAGGAGGTGGGAATGGGGGACATGCCGAGCATAACTGAGTTGAGCAGAAGCTAACTCAAATATTCTTACAACCCTGGAGCAGGACATACGATGAACTGGATTCAGATTTCTGCGGTTCACCGGAATTTTGAGCCAAAGTCACAGATACTTCCACTTCTTTCTATTTTTCATGGACACACCAATGAGGAACCTTATGTATACCTCCAGCAGTTAGACTGCATATGCAGTATCATGTACTGCCCTAACATCATGTTAGAGGTAGTGAAGATGGCAATTTCCCCTTCAACCTTATGGATAAGACATTATATTAGATCAATCATTTAGGAAAGGCGGCGACATCCTGGAATGAGTTGAGATCAGCTTTTCTGAACAAATATTATCCCTTAGGATGATTAAATCAAATACAATCGTTGATAGCCAACTTCCCCAAAATGTCCCATGAACCTATTCACGAGGTGTGGGAATAATTCAAATATTTGATGGAGAAGCACCCTCATAATGATATACCAAAGATGAGCTTAGTGAAGAACTTCTTTGGGGGTTTGAGCTTAGAGAACCAGAGGCTAGTAGATACCACTTATGGGGGTTCACATTTCAGCAAGGATGAGGACATTATATGGAAGATCTTTGAGGAAACAACATAGAGTTTAGCAACACTTTATTTTTTCCGCGCAATTCAGGTGCATCCTTTACTTTCCCCCATTTATGAAAACATCTCATGATATGGATAGGATTGAGAGTTCCGACCTAAGTATCATAGAGAACCAACTATCCAAAGTAGACATAATTAAAAAGCGATCACAAGATCTTGAAAAATTAAATGTGATCGAACATAGAACAATGCGGTTGGATAAGATGGATGAGATTAACAAGCATCTGGAGTTACTCGTCATTACCATCAACTCATGTCAGAGTTCGAGTGCTGCAACTGAGACATCTGCATCGGACCACACTTCTTTTTCAGCACCGCAGAGTTCAGTAGCATTCCATGCCGTTCAACACGTATGCTATGTGCATACTCCAGATCACGGATTACAACAACATACTCCAGTACAGATAATGATGTAACAACCAGAGACTATACTATTCAAAGCATTCCTCCTCCACCTCTCATTAAGGAGGTAAATGGCATATGGAGCAACCAGGAGCGTATCCAAACATGTCCATCAGGACCGTCTCAGTTGGGTTCTCAGGCCACTACTAGGTCGTTCCACTAACCTCATGGAGGGAGACAGTTACAACACCAGCCACATCAGCCTCTTTATCAGTTTCCACCGTATTTTTAGACTTGAGACATGAATTTTGGCAGACACAACCTGCATATTCTTATAAGCCATACCATCAACAACAACATGTGTAGTATCAATATCCTCCTCCTTAGTATCCATATCGGTCACATTCTGCACATCATGGGTACCAGTAGCAACCTCAGTCACACTTCTAGCTTCAGCGAACCCCAATTGTTGAGCAACCAGATGCACCTTCGGTGGACGCGACCCTTGATTATTTATCCCAACTGATGAAGAACGTGAATGAGAACAACCAAAGGCTTGATGACCCTACATCTACAAAATACTATCATTCTAGTTCAGGTCGAAGCCAATCCCAACAACTTCCATCATAGTAAGGAGCAGATAGCCAATCATGATCCTTCCACTACTGAGATATGTATGACTTATGATTTTTCATTCCTATCTAATGTCATCAATCTCAGGAGTGGTAGGAGCTTGCAACTACTAGCACTACATGGATTGTGGAATAAAGCCATTGATTGAAGCATCAACTTCTTCTTCATCATCTAGTGGGCCTGGATCGAGTGTTGTAGCCGATGGAGGAACATCATCATCTGATAAACATCAAAAAATAAAAAAAATAAAAAAGATAAAAAATACAATAACGAGAAATGCATAGCTGAGTAAGTTGTTGAGGAGAGTACACCTGTTGTAGATCCATCTTCTTCAACAACAGGCATATCAACATGTTCTTTCTTCTGTTATGGATGACATTGTATAGTCTGATTGTGATTATCCATATGTATATGTTGATTTGAATATAAATAAAAAATATTGACTAAAGTTGTGTTTCTTTTGCTGACTCCTTCAACAAAGCAAATTTATCAGAAAACTAAAAATAACACTGTCTAATCCTGGAGTGGTACAGATTCTACAAAACATCTTCCTTGAGATGTCAGCCTTAAAGGACATGGAGTACATACCGGCTGTGAAGAAAGGAATGAGAGGGGCATGCACATTAAAGCATCAAACTACGCATAACAAACATAAAAGAACTGAGAAGCACATTCTGACCATGGCCAATGTGAATGTTGTCAGCAACCTCCCAAGCAAAAATAAAGACAAGGGAGCACATCTTATCAGATGTGAGATTTTTGATAAAAAAATTTGATCATACTCTTATTGATAGCGGGCCCTCTATTAGTCTCATGCTAACCACACTACTCAATGAGTTTGAGTTAGGGCCACTCAAATCAACCAAGATGATCCTTCAGTTTGTTGATCGATTAATTAAGCGCCGAGCAACATTTTAGAGAATTTTATCATAACAATGCAAGGAATGCAATTCCCAATTGAATTCATTATCCTGGATATGGATACATCTGCACCGTACTCCATACTCCAATCATGCTAGGACGACCATTCCTTCAAACAACTGAATCAATAGTTGATTATGGTACTGGAAAGATAACCTTTCGCCCCAACAATGATAATTTTATAATAGAGTCGATCACTGATCTAAAGCCAACAGAGTCTACATCAGATAAGAGAGAGCATGAGACCCTTGAGACAAAGGATTGTAATTTTTTAGCAGAGATAAGAGACACAACTTCATCTTTAGATTACAAGAAGACCCAGAAATTCCTCTCCAAAAAGGAAGGCATGGAAAGTACGATCGAGTTTTGCTCTTTTGTTGATGACGAGTCATATGCTAATGAGTTGATTGAGTTATTTAATGACCCATCCGGAGCTGAAAAATAAGAATTCATTATAGAGATGGAAGCTATAATGAATTTCTGTTTCGAGTAATGACCCATCCGGAGCTGAAAAATAAGAATTCATTATAGGATTGTAATTTGGTTGAGATGAGAGTAACCACGATGGATAGCACACAGTTGATAGTTTAGACACCGACAACCAATACAGTTTCAGAGGTTACTACATAGCAAATTTAGATCCCATCAACACTCAAACCATTACCATCAACTCTGAAGTATGCCTTCCTTATAGGTGAGCCACATATGTTTCCGATCATCATCAGTTTGTAGTTAACCGATGATCAAAAATCTCGCTTGCTAGATATTCTAGAAATAAATCGTAAGGTGATAGGCTGGAAGATTTCAGATCTCCGTGTGATAAATCTAGCATTGTGCGTATATCATATCTACTTAAAGGATGACAACAAGCCATCCCATAAGTTTCAGCGTCGTCTAAATCCTAATATACGGAAAGTTGTCATGAAAGAGATAATGAAATGATGTAAAGATTGCTTTATCTATCCCATCTCTGATTAAAATGGGTAAGTTCGTTGTATGTAGTTCTAAAGAAATACAGAATTATAATTGTGATGAATGACAAGGGAGAGAAGATTCCAACCTGAGTGTCCACATCATGGCATGTCTATATATATTACTAGCACTCGAACTTAGCGACAAAGAAAGATCACTTTCCGCTATCCTTTATTGATCATATTGTCAAAAGACTGGCACATAAGGGGTTCTTTTGTTTCTTGGATGGGTACTTTGAGTACAATCATGTTGTTATCGCTCCTGGAGATCAAGAGAAGACTACTTTTACTTGTTTGTTTGAAACCTACGCCTTTAGATGGATGCCCTTTGGATTGGGTAATGTCCCTGCTACATTCCAGAGGTGTAAGTTGGTGTTATCACCAATATGGTGGGTAGTTTTTTCGAGGTATTTGTGGATGATTTATTGATCTACGGGGATAGCTTTGATTCAAGTCTAGTTTATTTGGACCTAGTACTTTAGTGTTGCTGTGAAGTGAATTTGGTGTTCTTGTAGGAGAAGAGTCACTTTATGATGACTAATGGGATTGTGTTGGGTCATGTCATCTCCAAGCGAGGGATGGCGGTTAACCCGACCAAGGTGGATGTGATTGCTAAACTAGAGCCACTGACAACACTGAAGCGGTTAAGGTTTTTTCTTGAGCATGTTCGTTTTTACAGATGATCCATTAAGGATTTCACCAAGATTGCCTGATCTTTGACTGAGCTTCTAAGTAAGGAGACTGAGTTTATTCTAGATGACAAGGTTCTCCTAACCTTCAATCATAACGAACGAGTTAGATGGCGTGTTGCACCTAGCATCTGGAGTCGCTCGACGGAGTTGGCAGGTGGCACGGTTGGCGTTCTTGTTTTCACATTTATACGCGATATTAGGACTCAGAGTAAAATTGGGTGTGGCCACATCAAATTCTGTTTCAAGTAATATTATTGTTTCGAGATGTGGTTTGAAGTTGGAGAATAGTTGAACAAAGGTCTTTGAAGATTTACTCAAGATGACAAACAAGTTCCTACGCAGTGGAGGCCTGCGAGTTGCATACTTACGTATGCTAAAATAATACGAGAAATTATTCATGATTGTATATCGGTAATTTTAATTGCATACCATTGTAAACTCTAGTCAATGGATGATAATATCAAGATAAATGTGGTAGTCCTCAAAATGATGATTAAATTAATAAATAATTTTAGTGATCTTTGTAACCTTTTGTAAATTAGAATAATGTGGTATATTCTAGTTTCTACAATATATGCAAATGTCATTAAATAGAATTAAGTGCACATGCCTTGCTTACTTTTGTATTAGTTATTATAGTATTTATCTTGTTACGAGGCAATTGCTCATAAGTTACCCTCGTGTGAACCTAACAGGTGTAGCTGAGTAACAACCGCAACAATAGTGGCTTTGAGAAGACCGAACTTTCTACATCATACTTACACCAGATAAGGTACGTCTACTTAGAGTAATTTATTTGCTTCTGCATTATTTTCATTTTTCTTTAAGAGATAATGTCATATGAAGAACTGAATTTTATAGTTATGAATTGAAATTATGAAGTCTACCAATCCAATAGAGATTGTTGCAACACTTGCATCAATATCCATATGGATGACTATTAAACCTTAAAATCAAATTTCTAGTCTTCTAAAACATATGCAATCTAATTGCAAATGCCATCAAAAGAATGAGATACAATTATTAGACTTTGATCTTATCTAATAAGTAAGTCAATTTAAATGATGTTATGTAGATGTAGATTATTCCGATGCACTATCTGAGTCTTCCTCTAAGGATTCTAGATCGACTTGATAGTCATACTATCAACACATCAACTTATTGAGTATTAGCATTTATCTATTCTTTGGATGCCATATGGAAGTTGCAAAAGTACAGTTAACTCCTTGACTTTCCTTCTTGCTTGGGTCAAATCCATGCTTCCATTGTGCTATCTTCATCTATAAACAACCATTGCTTAACACAAAGGATCTCTTATGTTGAACTCAAAGAATTCAATATAAGAGTATTTCAGCATTTATACATGCTTCATTCAATTCATACAATATGAATACTATGAAGCTTCATGAATGACTTGACTACAGGTAGTAGAATGATGACACTCATCATATCTACATACATCTTAACTCTTAAAGACGTAGGTTTAGGTAGGTACTCAAACATTTTGAATACATCATCTCCTTATAGAGCCACTATTCTACATGATGCAGTGAACCATGCCATTCATGATTAAATGTTGATAGCACATATGTATGCAAAACATCTTCTTAGATTTTATAAGGATTATTTGGCAATTACGATTATCATCGACATGTCACTTCCAAAGTACATTTGTTGAGATATCAAGACTATAGAGACATACAAACCCCAAGTTATTGTCCTATTGTCCATTTAATTGTCATTCCTCATTATTACTAGGAAACTTGCACATTGCAACCACATACAATATGTGTCCAACTGCAAGTACAATATCTTGATCAAGGATACAATCCACGATATTTTACTGGTTATTACTAAGTAATGTATTGAGTGGGTTTAATGAATGATTATCTAAATAAAAAATGTACATAAATATATGTAAATATATGTTTTACTTTGATTTAAGAATTTTTATATCAAAGTTGTTTTTCCTTCTCAACATTGAAAGTTCATTCCCTTAATCACTTTCAGTGTAAGAGATATACTTAACATTTTATCTCAAGAAAGATCTGAGATCTCCTTCCTTATCTTGTCACATCCCAATAATATGAGAAGCTGTAACTCAGATAAAAAGAAGCGGAAACACATTCCGCCTTGCAAGTACAACTTGCATTTCCAATTCGATCTTTAACACCCGAGCCCATCACCCCTAAGGTGATGTTGACCAGTCGTTAATTGAACCAAATGTCAACATGATTAGAACTCGCTATTCCCAATCCAATATCACCCCAATAATATGAGGAACCGATATTGAGGTCACTAAGCATACGGCCTTACTCTTTTTGAGAAGTAAAGAACCCGATCCAGATGTGCTTGTATGCATGATCTGTCACTTCGGACATGCGTCTCCTACATACAATCCCTGGTGATGGGACCCTTCGCCTTGCGAGAGATCATGGATGTCACTTATGTGATCCACCATAACATGTTCAAATTCTAATTAATCATTATGAATCACATCCATTACAATTATTTCTTTCAAGGGAAATACAACTCTATTCATAATAGAGTGTTTCAATTTTAATTGGACTCCAATTAATCTAATCATATTAAATCAATGATCCAATTAATATCCAATAAATATTCTTAATTATTACTTGAAATACGGTATTATATCAAATACATATTATTTTAAATTTTAATAATTAGAAAATAAATCATGATTTCTCAAGCATTATACCAACCCTAACCGCTGTCATGGCCAATACCAACGGGAGTGGGACAAACCACACATGGTGCAACCTGCTACCCCAACGCTCCCCGACTAGAGACCATATCCGCCTCAAGAAAGGATAATGCAAAATCGATCACTTTGTAATTGAGATGATAATTGAATCTTCAACCAAAGTTATACCATATAGTAATAATCAAAACCATATTGATTATAAGGAAATTTGCTAAACAAATTCCTAAACCTATTCAAGCAACATTTTTTGTTGGAAAATGTATGATGTAATCAATTTGAGATCTAGATCATATCCAATCAATTATTAATTAAGGTAATTCCATTTAAGGAATAATTATATCAAATATTTATCAAATATTATCCATAATTATTCCAGAAAATTAACCATTATTTTCACTAATTTCTTAAATGATAATAACAAGGTTCTTGATTAGGATTGTAATTTCCAGTCGTGATCCTCACTTAGTAAAATTATCATATCTCAATCAATTTAAATCCAATTAAGCAAAGTAAGTTTTCAAAGTTAATTTAATTTATAACATAACTCAAGTGATTAGTACGCATTTCCAGATGTTTCAAAACCGTAATTAACTCTTTAACCACGTCAAGATACGCCATCCCCTAAACAATGGATATATGTTCATTAAAGATCATAACAGGAGTTATCAGATTCCAAATCATGCAAAAACAAATTCTACTATTTCCTTAATTAATGTAGAACATCATCCAAATTTCATGTTTAAACATTTTAAATAGGGACAAAAATAATCACAAAATAAGGCTGTGAGAATGAAATGCGATAAAATCTTCACAAGCCCTAATGAACCAAAGTCTTCTTAGATTTATGGATCATATCCAAAACCTCCAAACCTAAGGCTCTGATACCACCTGAAGCATATGGTAAGATCCTTAAGTGCATCACGGAAGCGTGTGGATCACATCGAATGCGATCGAGAGCGACTAGTCACACTAGTTGCTCCGAGCAGCGGAATTTAAAATTTTTATTGTGATGAAACCACCTGATCCAGGAGCACTTCTCGGATGGTTTCATCTAAACCACGATTTGGTATTAGGATTACCTCTTTAAGAGTAGTTGCGATCGAGTATCTAAACGAAGAGACCTCCTATCTCAAGTCCAATCCGACGGAGGAGACGCTTGCGAGCGCGTTGATGAGACACATAATCCTCGCAATCCATGTTTATGATCCAAGAGACGAATCTGTTGATCTCGTAACACGAGATCCGACATCTTCTTCATGAGAAAAGCACACCGAAGGAGACATAGATCCATGAGCAATCAATCCGAAAACATAACGACGATGACGACTCTCAAGGGCTCTATGGTGGACAACCATAATGAGAGAGAGAAACTTGGCGTGTAGAGAATGAGAGAGAGAGAGCAATTGTTGATGGTGTAACTTGAAGAGCAAGGAGGGTCTCTTCTTATATAGTATTTTGGGATTCATGGATCACAATCCATGGACAATAAAAAATCAATGGATGAGATTGATTTGTGTTTCTTTCAATGGCCACGATCTTGTTGTGAAAACATAACAATAATTAATTTAATTTAAATTAATCAAATCAAATTAATTAATCAATCTTGAAGATAATGAGAAGATTGACCATATCCCTTAAATAGGGGGACAACCACTCAATCATCTCATGAGATCTCATTATCGCATGAGATCTCATTATCTCATGATATCTTCAAGATTTACAACAAAATTTATTGTAAATTATCTCACAAAAATGATTCATAATTATCTTGTGAACATTGTAATCATGCCATTAGAAATTTATGAATCACATTCATAATCCAAAATAAAACGTAAATTATATTTTCAATTAATCATCCAATGTGAATCCAATTCATATTAATAATTAATTAACAAATATAAATCACAATAGGTTCTCTCTTATATATTATAAACAATATTTTATAATATATCTGAATAATATGGATAATGCTATCCACATTATTCATATCCATGATAATTAAATCACATTTAATCATCTTAGATCTCTATTCTCTTGTGTCCAAATAATATGAATCGCATTCACATTATTCACATCTTTGCTAATTAAATCATATTCAATTATTTCAGATAACTCTCTTTATAGTATGAATCAAATTCATATTATTCATGATAATCAAATCACATTTAATTATTAACTATCTCAATGCTCAGATATATAATATCAACAATAAAATTCTCCATGAACTCTTTCAAGGATAATGCACTTTCCCTGCGAATACTTGGAGATAAGGACATGACGATTGTATTGTTCCACGTATAATGACTTGGATATTGAGATCACATCTCAAATCCAGATCTTGCGGACCTCTCACAGATGCTTGATTACATCAAGGCCGCAAATCTAATCTTCTCATTGCATCTGAATCACATTCAGATCAATGTTCAACATTTGAACCAAGATCAAATCACTTCTCTACTGAGAGGAGTCACTAAAATCCAAAGTTGTTTCATCGCTCCTTAGGAATGGAAGCGTCATGGATATACAATCGTTTATGATCACATCACCCTCAGGTATTCCTAATACATGTGCATCATGTATATTGGAAGACCAAGAATAAATCGAAGTTTTAGATCTATTTTACACTGTCTACTTCATGCTTTTATCATTAAGTTTCTCATTTGATCAGTGGGAGTCGGTATCGATCATATACTTTTCAAAAGTATATATGATACTAGGTCTTAATCATATACTTTCGAAAAGCATATATCAAACCTTCAACTTCAACCAAGCTTCCAGAGCGAGACGACCATGCACGGAATTTGTTTCTTCCCAATATCTCATCTGTGAGCTCATGTCTTCCGATTCAGTAAATGAATCTGTATGATCCCTTTGAGATATTGTATTATTTATATCCCCTGCATACACACTAATGCACCATTGTATAGACCTTGGTTAGGTCATCAACCTATTGGTCTGTCAAATGTACATACTCATACATATAGTAATACATCTATCTCCCATCAGAGGATGCGTGCTTATATCATGATAACATACGACACAAGACTTTGGTTATCTCGATCTTGTTAAGTCAACTCTTTAACCAAATTAATTTGATACCTTCGAATCTCTATTACTATGCAGAGGACCTACATCAAGAGGTCGGTCAGATATCATCCTTTGGAGAAGGATTGTCATCTCCTTCTCAGAATAGATATCATCTCTTAATAATCATTTGACGATGCTTGATGAGTCCTCAATCTAACTCTTTAGATACTCATCCAAGCACCAACCTCTATGATTCAACAATTGAATTAACATATGTATGATCATTAAGATGTCCATGGTACATAACCCTTATTGTACTAAGGGAGCTATTATGCAAATTAATTATTCTTCATTTCATATCATGGAATGATATTTTGTAATAACATTTACTGTATAATAGCTCGTCATGGGCTCGCATGTCCAACATCTACTGGCTCAAGAGGAAAACGTATGTATGTAAATGTCATTGTGTATTGTATTGAAAAATGAAAAAAAACAAAAAATCCCAAAAAGAATATACGAGCAAAATTCCAAGAAAAATGAATTCCTGCCGGAGTATGTATATATTTATATAATCAATAAGCAAGCGCGATCTCTAAAGTCAAATATTCTTGTGAGCCTACATCTGGATGACTTGGCTACACTAGTCAAGCATCCCAGAATAGGTAGCTACAATGGATCTCCACCTCCTCTTCTTGAGCCGATTGCACTTGAACTTAGAAGGGAATACCACGCTTTTCGAGAAAAGAGTTGTTGGATTGGGGAATTAGGGTCACCATGTTGGAGAAGACTGACTTTTACCGCTTCAGCCAAGGAGAACTACATAACACATACACACGGTACAATATAGACACATAGTATAAGGGATTGCGTATGACATTGACTCGTTCTGACCTAGCTTTTGAGGAGACTTGGGCAGAGTCCTGTGGGTTTTAGAGGCTGTTGGATTTCAAATCCATTTTCTAATAAGGTTCTGACCAAACTTAATTTCCAAAGATCTGACTGAGCTCCAAACTTTGATTTTATGAATACAAGCTTGAAAGTTAAAATCAATCCAAGTTCTTTCTTTTTCTTTTCTTTATTTTCTTTGATGCACTTATAGGCATACGTGTTTGCTAGGGACTAGCAAAGGCAAGTATATGGGGGGTGGGGGTGACGAATCTCCATTTCATCACCTTTATTCTTTTTTTGGCCTTTAAACCCTAGCTAAATGCATTATGCATAAATTGGCATCTATTTTTATTATGTAAATATTGCATAAAAGATTATACTTAAAGCTAAAATAAAAGAATAAAGAAAAGGAAAGAAATAAAATATAAAAGGTATTTATGACCCTTAACCTCGAGACCTAGGCAACATGATGACTAGGTCGACAAGGAAGAGTAGGGAAATAATGGCCATTAAATAAAGAAACCCTAATTCATATAGTAATATATTTTGGGCCCTATTTTATTCATTATTAATAAAGAAACTTTGTCCATGAAAGTTGTAGACAAAAATACATAGAAAAATACAAAATTGATTTCACATTAAAATAACACAAGTTATGCATTCTACACTCCGAATAAAAATCTAAAATCCAAACTTCTTGGACCGATATCTTATCCAAATGAACTCAAAATGCAACAAACTTAATTGTATATATTTTTTTATTAACTATTTAATGAAGGTGGTTTCATTTAATTTAGAGTTAAAATGAAAAGTTAGGTTTGGGTTCACTATTGTACAATATGCCGAAATAAATTATTCATTTTATTTATTCTTTATATTTTTTATTATTTTTATTTTTACAATGTTGTAAATATTCTCTATAGTATATGTATATGATTAAAATAAAATAAAATCACAAAAAAGACACTAAAATAAATAAGTCTACTTCTATACATATATGAATGCGCTGTACATATATTATATAATAAATACATCTACTTATTGAAGTGACCAAATAAACTCAAAAAAATACAATAAAAATTATTTATGAATATTAAAATAAGTTATAAATATATAAATTATATATTTAAAATAATAACATCTATACTAAAAATAAAATATACAGTATATAAGTAAATATACCTATAAATATACTTGTAAAAAGTAACAAATAATAAATTAATTTGTGAAAATAAATAAAAATCATAATAGAATACTAATTTAAATAAATAAACAGTTTCTATGTTTTGAGTTTTATTCAATTAATTGCTTATTATTTTATTTATAATTACTATTTTTTATTTTTTTATATTTCCTATTTTGTCCTCTATCGGTCTATGTGGACCAATAGGGAACTCAGACCAGTTGACATTGGTCAACTGTCTGTCCACCTAGTCATGTAGTTGTCAGAGGACTGTTGATACATGTTCATCGATTTATCCTCGTCGACGCACTACCCAAAATACCTCCATTTCTTTATGACATTTGACCCTCGATCTTGCTCTTTCACGTGAATGGATCCCCTCGATCGACGGATCACCTCCTCGGGTTGAATCCCCCCTCGAACATAACCTATACATAAGCCCCTCCACCACCTTCATCTCTTCCTTGATCCCTCTCCTGGTGTCGAAACCCTCAGATCTTGGCCCAATCGTGTTGAGGACAGTAACAACGACCTCCACAGTCGATTTGTAGTGTGTTGTAGGCACAAGATTGGTTGATCCAAGCTCTGTCAGCCACTGTGAGCTCCGAGCTCCCTATTTCGGCAGGTAGGAGCTCATCCCTTTTCGCTTTTCTAGGTAAATTTATTTATCGTCTTTACTTTTCACATTCTATTTCATGATTTAATTGATGTCTTAGCTTAGGTGTAGGTAGTTCCAACCACCATTCCACCATGCCTCCACCCTGTTACGACCCACTTTAACACCTCACCACTATGCCCCGTCGTTTCTCTACCTTCCTAGCCACCCAAATCCTCTCAACTCCCTTCGGATCGAGCTATCGAGGTCCAAGTCCATCACCCTCGTCGGACCTCTCCGCCCCCTTCCATGTTCACCCCCGATCTTCTCCCATTGCATCACATATCTTCTCTATCTCATTTGCTTAGCGGATTTATCAACTAGGACCTCCCCCTTTGCATCGCGGATCTTTCGGTCTCATTTGTAGGTCTTGAAGAGCCAATTTGAGGGCTGGAAGTATCTAGTGCATCCTCCCAGGTCCTTCTTCGAACCATTGAGCTCCAGGGGTCTATCAGTGATCCCAAGACATTTTTGAAGCATCAGGGAGCTGCGAGGCTTGCAGGAGCATGAAGAAGATATCAATGATGCTCTAGGTGGCTGGAGGTGCGTCATACACCGAATCCAAACTTGCCATGGGAGAGTTCGTCAGCCATTCTTCCACTACCATCCATAACTGTTAGATCAAGAGCCGAGTCCTCGACATACAGGAGACGTTCGATCAGCCTAGCCTCCAATGTTGGATCATCATATGGGATCTAATCTTCACCGTCGAAGCCCAAGAGCCATCGTACGAGGAAGAATGCCACGTGTTAAGTGAAGCCATCTACGCCACACGATCGAGCGCCCTTTAGGTGTATTTTACACTACCCCCTTTTTTGTGTTTTATTATTTAATATTCAAACTTACAACCTTAGTTGTAATATTTTGTAAAAATTGCAAGGCGAACCCTAAGGATTGATATTGTATATATATCCTTGTCAGCTCAACTCACGTGCCGCCCATGTATGTTGTGTATTTTGTACTTTTCCCGTGTAGTTTTTGTAATTGTAGTTTAATATTTAATTAATATTAGTTGTAAACATTTGGGTAATTTACACATTAGCATCTGACTTTTATTTTAATTGCAAATCTACTCCTGCCACTTCAATTAAATTTCTGTATTTGTTTCTTATTTCTAAAAATATCACCCGTGCTCCAAAAATCATGAAAAAATAGGATATGTCTGATGCAATTATCTTCTACGTATAATTTTAGTTTTGCATTTCATGCATTTTTCCTATTTATTAAAAATCAAAATAGCATGTTTTGTTTTCTGTTTGCCATAAAAATTCCAAAAAATGTAAAATCGTATTTAAAATTTCCAAAAACATAATGTTTGTTTACATTGTATTTTGTACCTCCAGACCAAAAACCCATAAACTATAAAAAGAAAATACTAAAAATTAAAAATTTCCAAAATTCTTATAAAAAATTTTTAAAAATCCAAAAATATTTATTATTATCTTTGAATTTTTTTATAGTACGTATTATCTACTAAAAATAGTTTTAAAAAAATTTAGACTTTTTTTATATTTTTAACACCTTACAACATTCGACCCATTTAAAATTTCCTCGATTTTGTGTATTTAGGACTTTAAAAATCCCTAAAATTTAGCAAAAATATCTGAAAAATCATAAAAATATTAGAAAAGCATAAAAGCACAAAAATATTTTATCCACAAAAATTTTGTTATTTTTAATTGTATTTATATTTATATTACCTTTATTAAATTAATATATAGTTAAATATATAAATTATTTATGAAAGATAAAAAGACATATAAAAATTAGAAAATTATAAAAAGAAAATAAAATTTAAATAATATATATAAGAAAATTATAAAAACTTTTACAAAAACATTATTCTTTATTTATAAAATAATAGTTAGTGCTCCCACGTATTGCTCCTTGTGCTCGACACTCAACATCCTTCCACCTATACACATTTTATTGAGTTAAATAAAATAAATTTAACCCCGCTTTTGTTTTGCATTGCTATACATATTTGTGGGTTATTGTAGTCTGAATTGGAATTCGTGAGCAGTAGCTTCAGCGATAATGTAGTTCTTGCCTTGTGTAGGCTACATTAGATCCTTGCAAAATCTATTTCAACACCTTTACAATCTCATGAAAGAACCGCCTCATTTGAAAGGTCCCCTACACACACGCACAAACACATGCACACACCTTCAAATAAGGTGGCACCTCTGACCGGAGGTGTCAAAGAGTTGACTTAACGAGGTCGAGATAACCAAAGACCTATGTCGTATGTTGTCACGATATAGGAATGCATCCTCTGACCGGAGACAGATGTGTTACTATATGTTTGAGTATGTACATTAGGCAAACCAATAGATTGATGACCTAACCAAGGTCTATACACTGGCACGCTGGTGTGTATGCAAGGGTATATGAGTAATACGATCTCTCAAAGGGATCATACAGATTCATTTACTGAACCAGAAGACATGAGATCACTCATGAGATATTGGAAAGAATCAAATTCAGTGCACGGTCGTCTCGCTTTGGAAGCTTGACTGAATTTGTAGGTTTGATTTATACTTTTGGAAATTATATGATCAAGACCTAGGTATGATATATGCTTTTGGAAAGTATATAATCGATACCGACTCCCAATGATCAAATGAGAAACTTAATGATAAAACCCCAAAGTAGACAGTGTAAAATAGATCTAAAACTTAGGGTTTGTTCTTGGTCTTCCAGTATGCAGGATGTACATGTATTAGGAATACCTGAGGGTGATGTGATCATAAACGATAGTATAACCATGACGCTTCCATTCCTAGGGAGTGATGAAATGGGTCTTGATTTTAGTGACTCCTTTCAGTAGAGAAGTGATCTGATCTTGGTCTAAATGTTGGACATTGATCTGAATGTGATTCAGATGCAATAAGAAGATTAGACCTACGATCTTGATTTAATCAAGCATCTATGTGAGGTCCATAAGATCTAGATTTGAGATGTGATCTCGATATCAAGTCACTATATGTGGAACAATATAACCGCCCTGTCCTTATCTCCAAGTATCCACGGAGAAAGCGCATTATCCTTGAAAGAGTTCAAGGATAATTTCATTGTTGATATTATATATCCAAGCATTGAGAAAATTGATAATTAAATGTTATTTAATTACCATGAATAATATGAATTTGATTCATATTATAAGGAGTGTTATCTGAGATAATTAAATGTGACTTAATTATCAAAGATGAGAATAATGTGAATTTGATACATATTATTTGGGCACATGAGAATAGAGATGATTAAATGTGATTTAATTATCATAGATATGAATAATGTGGATATCACTATCCAATTATTCATATATATATATATATATATTATAAATGTGATTTATAATATCAGAGAGAGCGTATTGTGATTTATATTTGTTAATTATTGAAGGAAATTGGTTGCAAAAAATCTATACATACTGTTTGAAAAATCTTTGCAAAATGATTTTCAAATTTTACAACTATTTGTAAAAATTATTTGTCAAATTAGTTTGCAAAGATGTTTTCAAAATGTTTGCAAAAATCTTTTTGAATTATTTTGAGAATTATGTACATAATTCACGCAAATAAAGACCCTTTACGGACCCTATATATACAAACCTGTAAATTCCTAAATCCAGACTCTTGTGAATTAAAAAATGCACTCCTGTGTCAATATCCACACATATTTATTATGCCCTTTTTTTGTTTTTGAAAAATCACTAAAAAATTACAAAAATAAAATACCCAAAACATTAGCAAAATCATTTCAAATATTGCATAAAAATTTGCAAAACTTCAAAAATATATAAAAAGCTCAAAATTTAAAAATTGCATCACAAAAATATTTTCTACATCGCACAAAGCATTTGCATTTTTCGATTTGAAATTGATAATTGAACAAGTCTAAATAAAATCTGAATATTGGAGGTTGGTTGGACCTTGATCTACTTAATCACATGAACCTTATAGGAAATGGGATTGAGGCACTTCAGATCTGCAAGACTTATTTCATTGAGACCATGAGATTTGGTTCAATGTTGTCTTGACTGCCTAAGTAGAATATTTTGGAAGACTCTTGTTTATAATTGACCCAGCTAGCACACCTGCACCTTTCACTTTACTCGTCTCAGTTTAAGTAGTAGAGGGCTGGATTTTCCGGCATGAGACACAAACCAATGGAAACATCAAAAGTCACACTTTTGTGACCATTGTACTCCAACCTGATCTAGTAGCGAAGAGGTCTAAAGACAGAAGTTTACAGGCTGCAATAATGCTTCAAAGAGGGATAGTCTACTGGCTCAAGAGGAAAGTTCGTATGTAAATGCCGTTGTATATTGTATTCAACAAAATGGAAAAATAAAAAATCCCAAAAATAATAGACGAGCAAAATTCCAAGAAAAATCAATTCTCACCGGAGTATTTATATTTGTATAATCAATAAGCAAATGTGAACTTCAAAGTCAAATATTCATGTGGGCATGCATCCCAATGACTTTGCTACGCTGGTCAAGCATCCCAGGATAGGTAGCTACACTGGCTACTATCCATTCTTCTCTCCACCTCCTCTTCTTGAGTCGGTTACACTTGAACTTAGAAGGGAATACCTCGCTTTTTGACGAAAGAGTTGTTGAATTGTGGAATTAGGGTCACCATGTTGGAGAAGAATGACTTTTACCGCTTCAACCAAGGAGAGATACATAACACACACACACACACACTGTACAAGATAGACACATAGTCATAAGGGATTGCGTATGGCATCGACTCATTCTGACCTGCTTTTTGAGGAGACTTGGGTAGAGTCTTGTGGGTGTTAGAGGCTATTGGATTTCAAATCCTTGTTCTAATAAGGTTTTGACCAAACTTAATTTCCAAAGGTCTAACTGAGCTCCAAACTTTGATTTTACGAAGACAAATTTGAAAGTTAAAATCAATCAAAGTTCTTTCTTTTTCTTTTCTTTATTTTCTTTGATGTACTTATAGGCATACATGTTTGCTAGGGACTAGCAAAGGCAAGTATAGAGGGGGTGATGAATCTCCATTTCATCACCTTTATTCTTTCATTTTGGCCTACCCTAGCTAAATGCATGTAAATAACATTGTTTTGCATAAATTAACATATATTATTTATTGTGTAAATATTGCATAAAAGACTATATTTAAAGCCAAAATAAAAGAATAAAGAAAAGAGAAAAATAAATAAAATGTCAAAGGTATTTATGACCCTTAACCCCGAGACTTAGGTATCATGATGACTTGGTCGACAAGAAATAAAGTAGGGGGAGATAAGAGCCAATAAATAAAAGAAACCCTAATTCATATATGCCCGATAATATATTTTTGGGACCTATTTTATTCTTTATTAATTATACCTCAAATAAAGAAATTTTGTACATGAAAGTTGTAGACAAAAATACATAGAAAAATATAGAAATAATTTCACATAAAAGTAATACAAGTTGTGCATTATACACTCTGAATAAAATCCCAAAATCCAAACTTCTTAGAGCGATATCTTCTCCATATGAACTCAAAATGCAATCAAATTTAATTTTATATAATTTTTTATTAGCTATTTAATAAAGATAGTTTCATTTAATTTGGAGTTAAGATACAAAAGTTAGGTTTTGGACCTCTATTGTACAATATACCTAAATAAAATATTCATTTTATTTATTCTTTATAATTTTCATTATTTTATATTTTTACAATTTTGCAAATATTCTATATAGTATATGTATATAGTTAGAATGAAATAAAATCACCAAAAAGACACGAAAATAAATAAGTCTACTTCTATACATAGATGAATGTACTGCACATATACCTCTATAATAAATACATCTATTTATTTAAGTGACCAAATAAACTTGGAAAAATACAATAAAAAATATTTGAGTATTTAAAATAAGTTATAAATATATAAATTATGTACATAAAATAATAAAATATAAAATACAAAATAAAAATAAAACACACATTATATAGGTAAATGTACCTATAAATATACTTGTAAAAAGTAATTGATAATAAATTAACTTGTAAAAATAAATAAAATCATAATAAAATACTACTTTAAATAATAATCATTTTTTATATTTTGAGTTTTATTCAATTAATTCGTTCATGATTTTATTTCTAATTTGTATTTTTTATTCTTTTATTTTCCTATTTTGTCCTCTAGCGGTCTACGTGGACCAATAGGAAACTCAGACCAGTTGACCTCGGTCAACTATCTGACCCCTTAGTCATGTAGCCGTTAGAGGATTGTTGACCCATGTTCATTGAATTATCCCCATTGATGTGCTGCCCAAAATACATTGATTTCTTCATGACATTTAACCCTCGATCTTTGCTCTTTCACGCGGATGTATCCCCTCGATCGACGGATCACCTCCTCGGGAAGAATTCCCCCTCGAACATCACCTGTACATAAGCCCCTCCACCACTTTACTCTCTTCCTTGATCCCTCTCATGGTGTCGAAACCCTCAGATCTTGTCCACGGTCATGTTGAAGACAGTGACAGTGACCTCCACAGTCAATTTGCAACGCATTGTAGGCACATGAGGGGTTGATCCTAGCTCTACCGGCCTTCACCACCGTGAGCTCTGAGCTCCCAATTTTGGCAGGTAGGAGCTAATCCTTTTTTCTTTTCTAGGTAAATTTATTTATTATCTTTACTTTTCACATTTTATTTTATGATTTAATTATTATCTTAGCTTAGGTGTAGGTTGATTAGTTTCCCTGGAGCCCTAGAGTTCCGACCACCATTCCATCGTACTTCTGCCCTGCTCCGACCCACTTAAACACCTCACCACTTTGCTCCGTCATTTATCCACCTTCCTAGCCACCCAGATCCTCTCGAATCCCCTCGGATCTAGCTATTGAGGTCCAGTCCATCACCCTCGTCAGACCTCTCCGCCCCGTCCATGTTCACCTTTAACTTCGCCCAGTAACAACCAGGACCTCCCCCCTTTGCATTGTGGATCTTTTTCTCTCATTTACAGGTCTTAAAGAGCACATTTGAGGGCTGGAAGTATCAAATGCATGCTCCGAGGTCCTTCTTCGAACCATTGAGCTCCAGGGGTCTACGAGCGACCCCCGAACATTTTTGAAGCATCAAGGAACTACGGGAGGCTTGCAGGAGCGTGAAGAAGATGTTCGATGGGCCCAGTCTCCACCACTGGATCATCCTATGGGATATAATCCTCACCGTCGAAGCCCGAGCACCATACTACAAGGAGGACGCGCCACACATCAAGTAAAGCCATCTACACCGCACGATCGAGCGCCCTTTGGGAATATTTTGCACTTTTTATCCCTTTATTTTTGTGTTTTATTATTTAATATTCAAATTTACAGTCTTAGTTGTAATATTTTTGTAAGAATTGCAAGGTGAACCCTAAGGTTTATAGATATTACATATTGGGCATTTTGCACTTTTTCCCTTGTGGTTCTTGTAATTGTAGTTTAATATTTAAAATTTAAATATTAGTTGTAAACTTTTGGGTAATTTGCTCATTAGCCTCCGACTTTTATTTCAATTGCAAATCTACCCCTAGAACTTCAATTAATTTTTGTATTTGTTTTCTATTTTTTTAAAATATCATCCTTCAATTAATTTTTTATATTTATTTTCTATTTTCTAAAAATATCATCGACGCTCCAAAAATCATGAAATAATAGGGTAATGTGTCTGATGCAATTATCTTCCATGCCATAATTTTAGCTTTGCATTTAATGAATTTATACTATTTATTAAAAATAAAAATATCATGTTTTTTCTATTTGTTTTAAAAAATACAAAAATATAAAACCGTATTTAAAATTTCTAAAAAATTAATATTGTCTATTATTGTATTTTGTGCCTTCAGACTAAAAATTCCTAAAATAGAAAAAGAAAAATACTAAAAATAAAAAGCTCTGAAATACTTATAAAAATATAAAAAATCTTTTAAAAATTCAAAAAAATATTTGTTACTATCTCTGAATTTTTATACTATGTATTATCTATTAAAAATAATTTTAAGAAATTTTGGACTTATTTCATATTTTTAACACCTTAAAACATTCGATCCCTTAAAAACATCCTTGATTTTGTATATTTATGATTTTAAAAATACCTAAAAATTAGCGCAAATATATGAAAAATCACAAAAGTATCAAAAAAATATAAAAATCATATAAATATTTTATTAGAAAAATTTCGATTATTTTTTATTGTATTTATAATTATATTACCCTATATTATATAAATATTTATATATAGTTAAATATATAAATTATTTATAAAAGAGAACAAGAAATATAAAAATCAAAAAAATATGAAAAGAAAATAAAAATTTAAAAATATATAAAAGAAAAATATAAAAACATTATTTGATTAATTTAAAATTGTACAAAAACACATTATTCTTTATTCATTATTTATTTATAAAATAATGATTAGTGCTACCATGTATTGCCCCCTGTGTTCGACACTTTACATACTTGCACCTATATACATTTTGTAGAGTTAAATAAAACAACATTTAACTCCACTTTTGTTTTGCATTTCTATGCATATTCGTGGGTAAATTGTAGTCTGAATTAGATTTCGTAAGTGGTCGCTCCAGCAACAGTTTAGTTCTCATCTTATGTAGGCTATATTAGACCCTTGAAAAATCCGTTTCAACACCTTTACAATCTCATAAAGACCCATCTCATTTGAAAGGGGGTCCCCTACACACATGCACACGCACACACCTTCAAATGAGGTGGCACCTCATCATTTCTTTAGAATGACATGCTTAATTGGTTGTTTGATCTTGATCAAGGACATAATAAAATCACAATTTTCACCCAAAATCATCTACAAAGCAACCATCCATTTTCTATTTTTAGAATACTCTCATTTGATAAAAAAGTTAATATCACCCAACTCACACAATTTGTTGTACCTTTTAATTTTAACACAATTTTCTAGTTAAGGTTACAACAAGAGGAGAACTTCCAATATTGCAAAGCATTGAACTTATTCATCTTTCCTTTTCGTTGCCATAGTTGTAAATCAACGGATCATTCTTATTCATCGTCGGATACATCTTTGTTCTTGATAGTATTTACGTATGTTTATCTTTCATTCAGTATACATTCTAATGCGAATCGATGTGTATCTCATATGAATGCAGATAACAAATAACAGTTCAAATGCATATCACGTCGATTGCAATGATTATTTATCTATATACTGTCACAAATCTGCATGTATTTTACATGGTTGATTGCAATGATTACTTATCTATATACTGTCACAAATCTGCATGTATTTTATATGGTTGTAGATGTCAAACGACAAGGATTACAGTTCACACCCATATCATGTTGATTGTAATGATTCTGTAATATGTTTTAGCCTGACATGTATATCTTTTCAAGTTTTTTAAAAATTAATAGTTATCGTACTCTTGTATCCTTCGTATTGTGTACATCTTCATCCTTTTGTACTTGTTTTATCGTCTGACATCAATTCAAAATTTTGAAACTCAATCCAATTCATTTTATAATCTCATCAATAATCCAAAATGACATAAAATTATATATCTAGCCTATAGTTTGCTAAACTGTTGTAGAACACCATACACCATATACAAAAAAGTGCAAAATTTACAAAAATCGTCAAAGGTTTAACGCAACATATTTGACAAAAAAATGTCGATAAAAATTGCGAATTATGATTGGTATATTGCAAACATGCAATTCATGTTATAAAAAAATCCAAATATGATTTTCGGGATGGAATATTTGACGTCAACCTATTGGGTTTATAGTTTTTCTAATTTATTCTTTAGCAGAATGAACATAAAATTATATATCTAGCCTATAGTTTACTAACTGTTGTAGAACACCATAGACCATTTTAAAAAAAGTGCAAAATTTACAAAAATCGTCAAAGGTTTAACTCAACATATTTGACAAAAGAAAATGTCGATAAAAATTGCAAATTATGATTGGTATATTGCAAACATGCAATTCATTTTATAAAAAAATCCAAATATGATTTTCGGGGTGGAATATTTGGCGTCAACCTATTGGGTTTATAGTTTTTCTAATTTATTCTCTAGCAGAATGATTAGAAAATGTCGATAAAAATTGCGAATTATGATTCGTATATTGCAAACATGCAATTCATTTTATAAAAAATTCCAAATATGATTTTCAGGGTGGAATATTTGGCGTCAACCTATTGGGTTTGCAGTTTTTCTAATTTATTCTCTAGCAGAATGATAACCACACACGCGCGCACGCGCCCCCGCACACACACTCTCACCCCTTTTTCGTTCATTAAGAAAAGGCAACCCTAACTGCTTTGAAATATTAGGATATTCCCTTGTCTAATTTGTTAAAAGGAAATTCCAAGTATATCCTTAGGTTTTGGCTTGCTTGTTCACTTAAATCATACTATGTATGTGACCATGTGTATTATGCACGAAGTATAGATAGAAATTATGAGAGTGTAATCACTGATTTCCATTGGTTATTAAATAATAAAATCCCACTATATGGAATTCGTGCATTCACCATCAATCATAATCAACAACAACAAAGCCTTTTCCCACAACTACGTAGGGTCGGCTACATGGATTCTTCACCTCCATTCAGAACTATCATGGATCGATCCCGGGCTTATATCCACAAAACTAAGATCCCTTCGTATAGTCTCTTTCCAACACTTCTTGGGTCGTCCTCACCCTCTCTTAGCCGGCTAAACATCCCAACACTCGCAATTCCTAACCGGTGCATCAGCTGATCTTCTTTGCAAATAACCAAACCATCTTAAGCGGTTTTCTCGCATCTTATCCTCGATCGGAGCTACACCAACTTTCTTTCTGATTGCATCATTCTGAATCTGATCGTGTGTGTCCACACATTTATCTTAGCATTTTCATTTCTGCTACAGCCATTCTCTGCACATGTCTATGGTTCACAGGCCAACATTTAGATTCATAGAGCATAGTAGGTCTCACGACTGCTTTGTTAAACTTTCCTTTAATTTTTAAAAGAATTTTCTTATCCGGAGGACTGTAGAGGCTCCTCTCCGCTTTAGCCAGCCTGCATTTATTCTATTACTAACATCTCCATCAATTTCCCCATCATATTGCAAAATAGATCCCAGATATCTAAAAGAATCTCTCTTTCGAATGTTATCGTCACAAATCTTCACCTCGATTCCTTCACCATTGCTTCCATCAAAGGTGCACTCCATATATTCCATCTTAGCCCTACTTATACAAAATCCATTAGTATCCAACTCATGTCTCTAGACCTCAAGCTTCTCATTTACTCCAACTTTCTTTCTGATTGCATCATTCTGGATCTGATCGTGTGTGTCCACACATTTATCTTAGCATTTTCATTTCTGCTACAGCCATTCTCTGCACATGTCTATGGTTCACAGACCAACATTTAGATTCATAGAGCATAGTAGGTCTCACGACTGCTTTGTTAAACTTTCCTTTAATTTT
Source organism: Ottelia alismoides (assembly GCA_037367405.1). NCBI lineage: Eukaryota > Viridiplantae > Streptophyta > Magnoliopsida > Alismatales > Hydrocharitaceae > Ottelia > Ottelia alismoides. The sequence goes on from JAZKJV010001570.1 coordinate 200,634, forward strand.
TAAAAGAATTTTCTTATCACGGAGGACTGTAGAGGCTCCTCTCCGCTTTAGCCAGCTGCATTTATTCTATTACTAACATCTCCATCAATTTCCCCATCATATTGCAAAATAGATCCCAAATATCTAAAAGAATCTCTCTTTCGAATGTTATCGTCACAAATCTTCACCTCGATTCCTTCACCATTGCTTCCATCAAAGGTGCACTCCATATATTCCATCTTAGCCCTACTTATACAAAATCCATTAGTATCCAACTCATGTCTCTAGACCTCAAGCTTCTCATTTACTCCATTTCTAGTCTCGTCAATCAATACAATATCATCATCAAATAACATACACCAAGGTAACTCATCCTGAATGTGACTTGTCAACTCGTTCATAATCAAAGTAAAAAGAAATGGACTCAAAGATGAACCTTGGTGTAAACCAATGTTGATGTCAAAATAGCCAGTCTTCCCAGATGGGGTCCTTACACAAGATAAACCCTATCATACATGTCCTTTATGAGGTTAATGTATAGGACATGTACTTGTTTCTTCTCCAAAACTCTCCACAATATCTCTCGTGAGACAGAATCATAAGCCTTCTCCAAATCAATAAAGATCATACAGAGGTTCTTCCTTTTACCTCTATAAATCTCCATTGTTCTCCTCAGCAAATGGATGGTTTCAATAGTTGAGCGACCTAGCATGAATCCGAATTGGTTTTCTTTTACATTGGAAACTTGCCAACCTTCTTTCGATCACACGTGCCCAAATTTTCATAGTGTGACTCATCAGCTTGATACCTCTATAATTTGAGTAATTTTGAATCTCTCCTCTATTCCACCATCCATCATAATCCTAACCCAAAATCGATTTCATATTCTATTGAATAAAACCCTAACTAAATGCCTTCTTTTACAAAATTGGGCATGCAACTCCTTTCAATTGAACACTTCTCCAACAATTGCCACCCATCTTGCTACAATTACTAATAAACCAGAAACAACAAACCTAAAGGATCTCAGGTATCATCTAAACACCTTACCAAGCACATTCTAAACCAACAAAAATAAAGATTTTTCGCACATTAAGTAGGGTCAGTTACATATATTCTTTACCTCCATTCACAGATCTATCTTGGGTCATTCTCATGCTTACATCCAAAACACTAAGACCTCTTCATATAGTCTCATTCCAATACTTATTGGGCATTCCTCGCCCTCTCTTAATCGGCTTAGCATCCCAAAACTCGCACTCCTCATCGGTGCAACAGCTAACCTCCTTTGCAAGTAGACAAACCACCTTAAGCATTTTTTCGCATCTTATCCTCAATCGGAGATACACTAACTTTCATTTTGATTGCATCATTCCGAATCCAATCTTTACGGGTGTGTCTACAGATCCACCTTAGCATTCTCATTTCTGCTAATGTGATTCTCTGCACATGTTTATGGTTCACAAGCCAACATTCAGATCCATAGAGCATAGCAGGTCTTACGACTACTTTGTAAAACTTTGCTTTGATTTTCAAAGGAATTTTCTTATAATAGAGAACAATAGAGGATCCTCTCCACATAAGTCAACCTACATTTATTCTATTAGTAAAATCTCCATCAATTTCTCCATCATGTTGCAAAATAGGTCACAAGTACATAAAATAATCTCTCTTCTGAATGTTATCATCATCAATCTTCACACGGATTCCTTCATCATTGCTTCCATCAAAAGTGCACTCCATATATTCAGTCTTTAGCCCTAATTATACAAAATCATTTAGTTTCCAGTGCATGTCTCTAGACCTCAAGCTTCTCATTTACACCACCTCTAGTCTCATCAATCAACATAATATCATCGGCGAATAACATACATCAATGTATCTCATCCTGAACGTGACTTGTCAATTTGTCCATAATCAAAGTAAAATGAATGGACTCAAAGCTGAACCTCGATGCAAATCAATGTTGATGTCAAAACAGTCAGTCTTCCCTGACTGTTTCCTTGCACAAGATGAAGCAATATCATGCATATCTTTTATGAGGTTAATCTATATGACAGATACTTGCCTCTTCTCCAAAACTGTCCACAATATCTCATGTGGGACAGAATCATAAACCCTCTCCAAATCAATAAAAATCATATGGATGTTCTTCCTTTAACTCTATAAATCTCCATTATTCTCCTTAGGATTTCTCGATATTTGAATTGAAAATCAAATTCTAGAATAACGCCAAGTAGATGACTTCAATAGTTGAGCGACCTCGCATGAACCCGAATTAGTTTTCTTTTACTTTGGAAACTTGCATCAACCTTCTTTCAATCACACATTCCCAAAAATTCATATGTGCCTCGTTAACTTGATACCTGTAATTCGAACAATTTTGAATGTCCCCTTTGTTCTTATAAAGAGGCACCACGATGCTTCTCCTCCAATCTTCAGACATTTTCTTGTTTCGCCAAATAACATTGAATAAATTTGTAAGCCAAGTCAAACCACACTTACATGAAACTCACCAAACTTCCATAGGAATGCCATTAGGTCACACACCTTTCTCAGGTCTCATAAACCTCTTCAAAGCCTCCTCTACTTCCTTCAAAGTTCCAATGATCTTGAAAACCCTCCTTTTCTTTACCATTCAAACTAAAATCGCTAGCTTGCTCCTCAAAACGAGCAAACTTCCCACATCCAATCCCAACTCTATGATTAATCCTTTTTCCTAGTTTCTAATCATCCCTTTCCCTCTATGTAAACACTTCACACATCTTGCATGTGGATAGATGCGTCCTTCTTTCCCACTAGTCTCAGACTTCCTACCATTGATGGTGCCAACGAACATCCAACTGGAAGCAGGTAGGCATTCACATCAATGGTCTACATGCTAAAAGCAGAATAGGAGTTTTCATTGAGGTGTTTAAAACCTTAGAAAAGATTACAAACCAGTACTCAGAGTCTAGGTCGTGCACACAATAGGGTAACAAACTTATTGGCCTACAACTCACCAAGCTTCCTGAACTATTCAAATTTAATACACCAAAACTCCGGCTTTCCATATATAATGTAATCTAGCCGAAAGGGCAACACAACAGGATGCTGAACTTCTCACAGCGTACTCTAGACTAAAAATGTACTAAGCCTTCTCCCACTATAAGCAGGATCGGCTACATGGATTCTTGATCAAATCCATGTTGAAAGATTCGACTATTTTTTACGCTGGCCATCGACTACCTAACGCAACCCTGGAAAGAGTGAGATTTGAACCCTGATCTTTTGTGTGGTAGAAACACTGTAGTGACTGTACAACATACTTTAGACTGAGTGACAATTGAAACCGAGGAGATCAAGTGGAAGTTACTGAGCATGCCGGCAGGGGAGACCCCTTGTGAAGCATGACAACATTAACTGGTGGGAATATATGATTAAAATAGAAATGACTATCAATTTAATCTACTTCTGCATAATACCAAGGTGCAGACCACAATTAAATGCTCAGGGACATTCCCTTGGGTTTGTATACCAGACATGTTACATACCCAAACCACATGATTCTTTAAAATAAAGAAGTCAGAAGTAGTTCAGACACTCAATCTGAAGTATAGGGACACATAACACTAATAGATGGTGATAAACTCAGACGGGATTTGATTTCTCAAGCGAAAATGTTGATGCTTTTTAGAAAATCAGCACTTACTTGATAGCAAATAACCGGCATTCCTCTTCGAGCTCCAATCTGGAATAATAGTGAAAGAACAGCTTGCTATATTTTAAATTTATGCCTGATTGCTATCCCTTTGTGCAAGAAGGTTAGTATTGTCAGAAGGAAAAATAATAATTTACATGGAACTGCATTACATACAAGGAGATGCACAAGAAACAGGATTGGCTAACTAGAAACTCACTGATAGGAGGAGAAAAAGCTGATGGTATCTTTCAGTGCCGAAATGAAGGTGTCAATCTCATCCTTGGTATTGTAGAAGTGGAGGCTTGCACGTGCAGTTGCATTAACACCCAGATGACGGTGAAGCAGTTGAGCACAATGGTGGCCAGATCTGATGGCCACTCCATGCTGACATAGACCACAAGGACAAGTTAGAGTCAACATAAAGTTTACATGTACTTCGCAAAACAAGAATACGGAGAGCCTTGTAAAATTATGGTACGCATGACACAAGGAATTCCTCCATCTAAAGAAGTAATCCTCATGCATTGTATAAATTGTTAAATGTGTAAAAATTGTTTCAGCGGGATGGCCTCCAACCCATTAGAAATGCATGGATGTACGTATATGCAAACGCACGGGGACAGGTGGACTTGTTACTGTATAAATAAGAGTCACTTAGGGATCTCATAAAAATGGTCGTTAGAGACGGTTTTATCTTATTCTTACGTAATTTCTCATTTATGAAAAGTGGATTTCATCTTATATAAGGACCCCATAGATCTCTTGAATAAATCAATTCATTGTGGTGTCCCATATTTCTCCACATGGTATCTGTAGTATATACGTCATATGTACTGATGGGTAAATGGATCTCTCCAGGATCCATTTACCACATCCAAAGTTTGGTCCCATAGCTACCAGTGATGGGACTTAGAGGGTCCGAGAAGGCTATATAAGAAGCCACAGACCCCTTGTATCCAGTGAGAAAGTACAATGAACACATAAGCCCTTTGAAGCATTCTCTCATGGTTTCATCCTTCTCCTTAGGGAGTAGGGTTCCACGTTAAAATCCCGCTGTTCATATTTCTTTATCTTTATTTCCGATACGCTTCCGCATTCCTATTCTCTAACATGGTATCAGAGCGGGTTCGATTCTTGAGGAGTAATTTTTCATCATTTGTTCGAGATTCGATTTTGGTGTTTTGAAGATTATTATTATATTTTGAAGATTGTGTATCCATTCCTGATATCGTTCTTGAAGTTTTTGTTACATCTGTTCTAGTTCAAGTTTTGGTTCAAGATCTCTAGGGTTTTCTGAAACCTTAGATCTACAGTTAAGGCCTCGCTCCAGATCCAACCGCAGGATCTCATCAACGCCGCAAGATCAGTAGTGGGAGCAATCCATCGATGGGTAAACCCTATCATGTTCCAATTCCCTAGCCTACAGTACTCCCTGTTGGCAGCTCCAGAATCCCAACGGCTCAGGTGTGCAACATCTTCATAGTCGTTGTCCTCTTGACGGCACAGATCCCAAGTGAGGGTGCAAACCCTAGATGAAAAAAAAGGCTTGACTGCATCCCTCTTCTCCCAAGGCGATGCGAGCCCTCTCCGGTCGATGAAACAACTTCCATATGAGTCATCCTCATCGTACTCCATGGCTTCGAGCAAGGCGGCAACTCCTCTCTCCATGCGCGCTTCCTGCGCGAGCCAACATCTCCAAGCGGCGTCCGAGCCTCTTCTTCATGGCTCAACACCCCAGGCAGAGATCTTGGAGTAGGCGCATCTCCAGCGCACCACCTCCAGATCATGAGGCCTCTCCAGGTGGCGCGTGGTCTTCAGAACCCTAGGCACCATCGGCAGCGAGACCTTTGCCGCCTCCTATTTCCAGTAGTTGTGCCTCAGTGCCAAGCCCCATCGGGGGGAGTTAGGTATACGAAGGAGAATCCCTAACTGGGAACCCTAAAGCCTGCTATCGGTTTTAAAAATATTTTTTTCTCTCGTTGTAAGAGCCCAAATCGATCGAAAATGTTAAAAAATATGCTGCACTTTGTGAGTCCTATTTGGGCCGAGTGAATTTGTTTAAAAAAAGGTTGCGTACAAAAAAACGTACACGAAAAAAAAGGAAAGCTGTAAAAAGATATGAACGACTTGTTGAAAAAAAGAAGAGGTGACAACTATTAAAAAAGAGGGAATGAAAAAGCCGGGAAAAATTTGATTTAAAAAAAAGTGAAAAAAATTGACTGAGAAAATTCGAAATGTGACGACTTATTTGATTTTGTTTTCCCCATTTTATTATCTTCTCCTAACTTTGTCGAAGTCACTATTTTCTGACAAGTATGGGAGAAGGGGGAGTATTATGTAGAGTTACAAGTCTTTTAGATTCTACAAACTAGCCAGATTTTCCAGACTCTAAAGATGTTCAGATTTTCAAACTTAACGTCAGATTGGTTCCGAGTCTTCAGACACGCATACGTATGCGGTCTTTTTCAGATGTGCACAAGTTTGCCATCATTGTTTGTGGTCTCCATCATTTGTGTTTCAGCCAAAGTTTTCATGTGATCCATAGGGACTCCAGAGTAGAGAACACATTCCCTATGTCATGTGGGCTAGGGTTTTCATGTGGTTTCATAGGGACTCCAGAGTAGAGATCCCATTCTCTGATCCAGATGGGAGAGACCTAGTTCTCCGATGAGGAGACTTTTAGACTTCATTCTCCAGTGTTCGTGAACTCCAGTACGAGATCATTCTGAGGTTCCTATGAGAGAGAACCCACTTTGAGGTCCCTATAAGAGAGACCCATCTTCAGACATCTATGTATGGATAATTAGCGATGTTCTTTATTTGCACATGCTCTCCGACGAGGAGATTCAGTCTAACTCATACTCCAGCATGTTCATCATCCTCACTTGCACAGCATAAGTAGCAACGTTCTCGACAGCAGTCGATAGTTGTGCGCGTTGAGTTGATATCGTATGTCGTATCTTGTATTGTGAGTTGAGATTTCTTTCTGTTTGTCCAAGCTGAGCATTGCATGCTCCAGCTTGAGGTGGAGAGTTGGAGTATATACATCATATGTATTGATGGGTAAATGGATCTCTCCAGGATCTATTTACCACATCTAGAGTTTAGTCCCACATCTACTCATGGTGAGACTTGGAGGATCTGAGGATGCTATATAAGAAGCCTAGACCCCCTGTATCCAATGAGAAAGTGCAATGAACACATAAGCCCTTTGAGGCGTTCTCCCGTGGTTTCATCCCACTCCTTAGGGAGTAGGGTTCCACGTTAAAATCTCGTTGTTCATATTTCTTTATCTTTATTTCTGAAACGCTTCCGCATTCCTATTTTCTAACAATATCCGAGGAGCGGTCCTAGAACTGAGTTTTGACCAAAATCCCACATCCACCACAAGCCCTCATCTCTCTTCACCTGTATAGCCCTTGTGAGGGCTCCTTTCACGACTAAGGCCACGTGCAAGGTCTTCTAGGCATGTTTCTCGACTGCTCCAACAACTAGGGCTCTATATGGGTCCTTTCTAATGACAGTCAGGGCCTCCTGTAGCCTCAGACTGCTCTGCTCAGGTTGTTGCTCGCCAACGAGCCTTCAAGGGGGCTCCGCCCATGTTGTTGCATCACAGTCGAGCCCTCCAAGGCTTCGCCTAAAGCTGCAGGAGGCATCCCTAACCGCCTGATAGAACTCCTGGGCCCTTTTAGGGCTGCAAGAGGCATCCCCAACTGCCCGATAGGACTCCAAGGCTCCAGTGGCACGGGCACCCCCTCTGCCACCCGATAGGAGTCATCGATCCATCTTTAGGGCCTCTGCCAGGCCTTTAAGAGGCCCTGCCCAATCTGATTTGTGGCATCACGGCCACGGTTTGCTATAAAGAAGCTCGAACGTGGACTGAAACGGTGATTTAGGTCACTCATATGATTGTTTGAATCACACATATGCTTGTTTCAAAAAATATCTTCTTCTATGTCACTTTTTCTTGATTTGTTCAACCATGATGACGTCCACCGAAATCAAGCCCATGAACTTGACTTCTTCTATGATGGTACATGGCACTTCTATCAAATTAAAGGGCACAAATCAATGTGCCCATCAATGGTCAACACAAGAATCATATTCTTACCAAGGATCCATTCAAGGAGACAGACAAGGATTATGATACATGGTATGCTGACAATAGTCAGGTTATTACTTGAATAACCAGTAACGTTTATCCAAACATTGCAATGAATCTCCTCTACAAAGATTTTGCGAAGGTGATATGGTAGAATCTAGAACAAACCTATTCTCAGAAGACAACCAAGTCTCGACTCTTCGATATCTACATAAGGATATGGTCAACCACTCGAGGAGATTTGAGTATTGTCGAATACTACATGATGCTAACTGTCTTTTTGAGGAGCTACTTATTTTCCATCCAGCAAGTTGTGATCAACAGGTAGGTGAGCGTGTTGAATGGCGAGTCTACCGATTCCTATCTGGATTGCATCCATGATACAAGCCTGTGAAGGACCAGTTTCTTACGGCTGACACCTGTCATCGATTGAGACCATCTTTGATCGTTTGTAGGAACTTGAGACACCTGTTGAGCATCCTTCTCCTATACCATCTGCAGAGAGTACATGCTACATCTCACTATGCATCGTCAAGGAAAAGAGGATGAAAGAGCTTCCAGGGAGGGCAATGACATGACTTTGATCGTGGTCGTGGGCATGAGTTAGGATATGAACGTGGCTTTGGATGTGGTCATGGACATGATGCTACTACTTCACGGTATCTATCATGCATACATTGCAAACGGCAAAGTTTGGCATACAATTCAATGCAAATAATGCCTATGAGATAACTTTGTATTAGCCCACTTATGATACAACAGATGACACGCTCAATTAGCACTCTGGTGGAACACACCCTTCACAACTTCTGAATACTCCCGTCTGAGGCAACTCCTGCAGAACTCCAGCCTCTTCTGAATACTAATTCTACTCCTGCTAGTCTAGCTACAACCTCGGAATGACCAACTCTATTTGTACTTCCAACCATGCTTGGATTATTGACTCAGGGGCATCTACACATTTGACTGGAGAAGATAGTATGCTTACCTATTCTCAACCCTCTACTTTTGTGAAGACTGTTTGGGTTGCCAATAGGGCTCATTTCCCTGTACTGATGTTGGCACTGTAGAGTTTTCCTCCAAACTTCGACTAACTGGAGTTCATTGTGCCCCTTCTTTTCCACTTAGTCTATTATCTATTCAGAAGCTATGTACCAAGCTTACTTTTTGTGTTATTTTTGAAGAGTTGTGTTATTTTCAGGACATCCGGACGAGACATATTTTTGATCGAAGACATGAAAAGGATAGCCTTTATTATCTTAGTATTCTGTCTGACTCTAGTTTTGTTGATGTTGTGTCTATCTCCGACGATCATCTTCTCTGACATCTTGGACACCCTTTTACCAAGGTTATCTCCATGATGTTCCCTAAACTCTCTCCGCTCAAGCCCTTTGAGTGGGAGGCGTTTCAGTCCGGGAAACATCATCGAGCATCATTCCCTCCATGTATCGAGCATCCTCGTGGAGTTCTTTTCTCTTTTCCATTGCGATATATGGGGACACTGTCATGTCCGTACTCTGAGTGGACACAAGTATTTTGTTGTTTTTGTTTGATAATTATAATCAATCCTCTTGGGTATATTTGTTAAAGGAATGTTCAGAGATCAATAAAATTGTCGAGAATTTCTTTAAGTATATCAGAAATATTTTCTCTACTGATGTTCAAATATTTCGCTCTTGGAATTCACTCAACATGACTTGATGGCTTTCTTTACTTCCTAGGGAACTATCCACTAAAAATTCTATATGTATACCTCTCATCAAAATGAGCCACCGTAACATAAACTTCAACATCTTCCTGAGATTTCTCGGTCTCATCTACGACTCTAAAAGGGTCTACTCCTTTTGCGTTACTATATCCCAAGGAGTCACACTTTCCACTACCTTTGAGAATTTTGACTGTATAGCTTTCGTCCACAACTATCATATTGCTAACAAATTGTCACCTCATACGATCAAATGTGTCATTCTTGGTTATTCTTGCACGCAGAAGGGGTATAGGTGTTATGATCATGTTGGGCATCGATACTATATTTCTGCAGATGTGACCTTTGAATAGACTAGTTTCTTTACACAATATGTCACGAATATACCTTTGGATCTTCATCCTCCACCAATTGTGTATAAGCGCAAGCATACATCTACACATGCTCATGTACCGGTGTATATTCCTTTGTTGCAGGATGACATGCCATCTTCGAGTGCCCCCACCATTGTTGACCCAGATGATCCTAAGGAGCTTCCCATTGCTCTACGTAAAACTAAGAGGCAATGTACCTTACACCATACGACTCATTTCACTTCTGATGCTAGTTTATCATGCTCTAACAAGAGATACGTAGATGCTCTCATGACTATTTCTATTTTCAGAGACCATCACAATGCTTTATGGGATTATGGATGGCGACATGCAATGAATGAGGAGGTGGATGCTCTCACATCTAGGGGGATATGAGACCTTGTACCGTGTCCCATGAGAAATAAACATGTGGACTGTAGATGGGTCTTCATGATCAAACAATCACCAAACATGTTCATTGACATGCTAGAAGCACGGCGTGTGGCTAATGGAATTACATAGACATATGGTGTTGACTGCTTCAAGACCTTCTCCCTACTGCATAGATGGGCTCTATACGGACTACTCTTTCAATGGTTGTAAACAAGGGCTAGTCTATCTTTCAGCTCGATGTTAAGAATATTTTCTCGTATGGTGATCTTGAGGAGGTTTACATGATGCAACCTCATGGTTACAAAGTCGATGGAGAATATGTGTGTCGACTTCGCAAGGCAATCTATGGCCTAAAGTAGAGTCCGAGGGCATGGTTTGACAGACTCACTGCTGAGATCAACACTCTTAGCTTTCAAAAAACAACATATGCCTACCCTGTCTTTGACAGAACACGGCTCACTAGTATTGTCATACTTGTTTATGTTGATGATATGGTTGTCATATGTGATGAGGATGAAGGAATACTAGATACCAAGGTTTTCCTTCGGAAGGTCTTCTTCACGAAGGACCTTGGTCAACTTCACTACTTCCTTGGCATAGAAGTGATACGCACTATAGAGGGACTTCATCTCTCGCAGAGGAAGTATCGATTGGACACATCCAAGTCCTATGATATTCTTGCAGACCCGAGGAAGCACTCCACTTCAACTAGTCATGTTTTCGAAGATATTACATGGTACAGAAACCTGATGGGCAAACTACTTTACCTTAATGTCACTACGTCGGATATATCTTATGCGGTGAGCAAAGCTGGCCAACACATGGAGCAACCCCATTACAGTAATTGGCAGGATGTTCTTCAGATTATGCACTACTTAAAGGAGTCATCATAACAAGGCCTCTTTTATGGGGCGAATGGCCACATATGTTGATGCAGATTATGCGAGTTCACCTGAGGATCGTTGCTTCACTAAAGAATATGCTAATAGACTGTAGTCTCTAGATCCAGTGCAGGGCGATGGCTCATGTTATCTGTGAGATTACTTAGTTACTCTCATTTCTAATGAACTTGGTATTGTTGTCACTACACATGTTCCTCTATATTGTCACAACAAATCTGCTACATACATTGCTACAAACCCTGTGTTTCATGAGCGTACCAAGCACATAGAGATCAATAACCACTTTGTTCGTGATGCCACGAGGAGGGAAGATTTCTACCCTACACATCTCCTCCAAACTTCAACTTGCAGATGTATTCACGAAGGCCCTACCAAAGAAGTGCCTTTCGTGGGTAACTTTCAAGTTGAGCATGATCGATATATATGCTCCAACTTGAGGGAGAGTATTAGAGATGATTTTATGTTTTATCTTAATCAGTTGTAACCTTTTGGGGCTACTTGTCGTTTATGAGTGCTCTAGGGTTTCATCCTATATAAGGACCCATAGACCTCTTAAATAAATCAAATCATTGCATTGTCCTATCTTTATTCACAATGGCAAAGCCTTCCCCACTATAAGTAGGGTCGGCTACATGTGTTCTTTCTTAAATCCATGTTGAAAAAATCGACTATTTTTACGATGGTTGTCGATTTACCTAATGCAACCTCCATAGTGGAGGATTTGAACCCTCGTCTTTTGGGTAAGCATACTGCACTACAACCAGACCATTTAAGTGGGTACAAAATTTAGGGATCTCATGGCTATAAAATAACATATTTTATTTATTCAATTTAGGACCCTAAATAGAACAAATAAACATGTCTTAGACCACCATACAACTCAAATCAAGGGTAAGAAACACAAACTTTCGGGGTCATTGCTGAGTCAAATTCCTAAGTAGTACCTGGGAAATACATAAATACCTAGGTTCTACGTAATGTTTTTTTTTTACTCAAAAACTACAAAGGTGTCGCATGTTCAACATGCGACACCCCTTAAGTTTTTTTTTACCCAGGAACTGCGTTAGTGTCGCATGTTCAATATGCGCTATAGATAGCGCATATTCAACATGCGACATATGTCCAGGGAATTCCTATCGAAATGGACTGTACAGGTATCGCAGGTCTCAAAATTTACTGGATAGGTATCGCATGTTGTATATGCGACATGAAGGGATAACGCATGTTCAATATGCGTTATCCTTCCAGGAAATTTTCATCGGAATGCCTGGGGCAGGTGTGTGCTTTGAAAATTGAACATATGACGCATGTTCAAAATGCGTCATATTTACAGTAAAGTTTTCGGCGAAAATGGCTGTCCAAGTGTGGGCTTTGGAATGTCAAGTTTTTAAAAACCCTTGGAAAGACATTTTTGTAGACATTCCCATGTTTTTAATGTAAATAGACATTTTTGTAAACATTCCAGACAATGCAAACACTGTAGACATTCCAAACATCAAAGAGGACATTTCAATATAGACTTGTTCATGATTACACTTTACATTTTTTGCATCATATTAAAAATTACATTGATTACAATTCAACGTTTTTTCCTCCTATGGTATGTAATCGTAGAATCTGGAGGATGGAACGGTAATAGACGGTTCGCTTCGTCTATCATGTGGATCTGAGAGGGTCCTGCGGCATCCTCCTCGAATGTAGGCATAGACGGCGGCGTTAGTGTGCAGTAAGTTGGTCGTGTCTGGCTGGGGTCCAATCCTTGCCTCAACGGTGCTTGAGGCGTTGGCAAGTCCTCTCTTGGTCGCTCGGTGGCAGGTGTGAAGTAGTCTCCTTGCTCAATGTTATCATCCTCCGCAGCGGCCTCTTCAAAGTCCATGGGTTCCGCGACTTGTTCACGTGCCCTACCACGACCTCTTCCTCGTCCCCGTCCTCTTGCCCTTCCCCGCCATGCCTCCTCCCTGGCCACATCTGCACGCTCGTCATGTAACGTGACTGCATCCGCAAAATGTAATGACAGCCACTCCGTCATTTCCGCCTTCGCTTGTGCCGCAATCTCGCGGCATTCCTCGTGTCCAATGTCGTAGACACGGCTCCACAGAGCGAGCTGCATCCAAGGAAAATACGTAGATGTAAATTTGTAACAATTTTGTTAATTAATTTACCAAAAAGTTATAGTTCGAGTACTTACGTTGCTTGCCAGGGTTGCCCCCAAACGTCCGATAAATCTTCGAGTAATGGTCCCATACCATTGCTCGTATGCGGGCGTCGCGAATACCCCTCTGGACTGATCGATGCGAATAGTTCTAACTTCCCGCTCTTCCCAGCGTGCAATATACAAGCTGTGTTTCGCCCTCCAATCCACATGTACTTTCCCCCTCAAATCGATAGCGTGGAGTTCTGGAAATGTGGAGCAACGCTTTGGGATGTCTTGAAGACCCCCAAATTGTCTCTTAAACCGATCTGGGTAGTAATACTCCACAATGTGGAAGTATATCAAAGGCACTTCAGCTCTCCAAATTTGTTCGCCCTCAAGAGAGTTGGCTGGGAGATGGGCGCGGATCTCATCCGTATAGGGAGTCCAAAATACCTGAATGCAAAAATTGTATTACGTTTAGTATTTGTTTTGTGGTTATTGGAAAAATTTTCAAATGTAAAATTACCTGGTCGGGTGATTGCATGTCAAAAGCATCCCTATAGGGTCTCACCACGTGTGTGGGCTGTCTACGATGGGCAAACGCCGTTGCCCAGCGGACTCCTAACGGGCGCCCGTACCATTCTCTGCCGTCCCTAACAACTGGAGCAATGTGGGGGAAATGCTCCCAAGCCCAGAGCTGAAGTAGGATGACCGAGCCTCCAATCTCCTCGGTCGCCATGTCCGCTGCCAAACATAGATGTCTGTAAAGATATGCAAGTACGGCCGATCCCCAGCTCAATGTCCCAGAGAACTCAAAATCCTGTAGATGTGGTAGAGCTATAAGTGAAACCAAGGATCCAGACTTGTCCGTGAAAAGTACTCCACCAAGCAACTGCAAAATGTATGCTCGAGCGTGTCTCTGTACGACTAGCTCGTCTGCATCCTCAGCCAACTCTGAAAAATTGGTGGACAGCCAGCTTGCTGACACCCTGCTGCCAACTATGTCTGCGGGCAGTGGCCTAACACCCAACAATTCCTCGCATGTATCTGCCCATGTCGCTCCAGGTGTTGTCTCCCCGGTAACCGCAGGCCCATCAATTCGCAGCCCCAAAATGAATGCCACATCCTGCAAGGTGATAGTAATCTCCCCACTAGGCATGTGGAAGGTGTGTGTCTCGGGTCTCCATCGTTCAACTAAAGCTGTCACAAGATGCCAATCCAGGGTAATGAACTCGAGGTCTGAGATGCAACCAAATCCTGCCTCGACTACGTAAGGCAGTAGCCGGTCATCCAAAGGGATCCGACGTACATGTGTCTCTCGTCGCCGGCAGCGCAACCACGAAGATTCCTACATGAAAATTGTTAGGAAAGAAAATTGAAGGAAGGAAGAATTTATAATTACTTACATCGCCAGCCCAAACTCGACGTGAACGATGACGCTCCTGAAGGCGCAAAACTGAAGGATATTCGAGGGGAGCCCATGTTTCACGATCACGCTTTGGGTCCGGTCGTAACTCAGGATGCGTAATGCGTGAATTTTCGACCAGCAGCAATGGCTGCGCTTGCTTCTTCAAAATGTTGAATGAAGTATGACACACAATTATAAAATGTCTTCTCAATTAACGCAGAGATTGGCAAGCAACGGGCATCTTTAAGAACTGCATTGTAGCTTTCGCTCAGATTTGTAGTCATCTGACCAAACCTATACCCACCGTCATAGGCCAAGGTCCATTGCTCACGACGACAATCATGAGTTGAAAACCATCTAGCTGCTCCATTATTCCACTCTTGTAATTTCCTCATGAAGTACGCGAACTTCCTAGGTGTCGTCTGTAATGCTGCTGCTTGCACCAGAGATTTCATGGAACCATTTCTAAAGACGCTATTGAAGTTGCTCGCCACGTGTCTCGTACAAAAACGCCAATATGCAAAGGGTTCTAATAAATCCACGTCAGCATCTTTCATAGCGGCTTTTATACCAGAATGCCTGTCGGAGATGATACAGATTGGTCCAGCTCGCATGCCAATTACCCTTAGACGAACCAACGAAAGAAACCACTTCCATGACGACAAGGATTCCTCGTCGACGATCCCGAATGCAAGGGGGACAATATGTTTATCCCCATCAACCCCGCAAGCAATGAGCAGTTTCTGTTTGTACTTCCCGTACAAATGTGTCCCGTCAACACTAATCAGTGGCCGACAATATTTGAATGCTTCAATGGAAGGACCAAAAGCCCAAAAACATCGTTCAAATCTGCGGCAGAGAGGTTTGCGCGGATCAGGATGGTCGCTGTATTCAATATCAATTTCAGTCCCTGGAATAGCGGCCTTCATTGCATGCAAAAGAAAAGGCATTTCAGCATATGACTTCTTCCAGTCACCAAATACAATTCCGATGGCCTTCCTTCGAGCATCCCAAGCCCTTTTCCTTGAAATCCAGTAGTTGTACATCTCGTGGATGTGAGCTCTACAACTAGATACACGAACATTGGGGTCATCCCTAACAAGAGTTAGCAACGATCTGGACATGAATTTGTAGTCCAACTGAGGGTGATCTTGATTAACTGTTGGGTTTATACAAGTGTGTATTCCAACAACCTTGGAGATCACCCACAGTCCATCAAATTTCCTGAAATGTCCTCGTAAATACCAAACACAACCATTTGCTCTCTGCGAACAAAAAACCGGCCATATCAAGCTGGTGGATTCCTTGACAATGAAGTCAAAATGTGATAGAATGTGGAACTTCTTCACAGCGTACACCAAATCCTCCCTACATTTGAACGTCCTACCCTTGCGGATTTCGTCAGCAACACCATCAAGTGTAGACTTGCTTCGAATGTCGTCTTCATATGTTGAACGAGTATTAGACCCTCTAACCCCAAAAAAGGGTATACGGGGTGTAATAGTATGCGCGGTTTGTTCATCAGTTGGGAGCTCCTCGTCCATCAGATCATCTTCGACATCTTCGCTACCTTCTTCCAGGTCATCATCGGTACCCCAAGGGATGAAATCCTGATCCATCCGGTTAACCTCTCGCAGCAACGGCTCACTCAAGCCCAAATCCTGAACCGTGCTTGGCTGCGTTACAGGCGCATCCGTATCATGGTCGGGTCCCGTGGTTGGGACAATTCTTGGTGGTGTGCTGCGGACAACTGCTGTTTGTGTGCTCGGGACTCCAGACGATTCGTTGTTAGTCATAACAGTTGGGACTTCGCTCACAGATACATCTTCAACATAAATATCGGTAGGCATTGATTTCCCAATGGTCCGAGCGTACACAATAACTGTCTGCACATCATCATCATCGACAATAGATGAAAATGATGGTTCCTCCCCTGGGCCTCGAGGGACGCGATGTAATAATCGGATTTTTTGACTGTCAACATCCAAGTTGAACTTACGGCAAACCAAGTTCAACATCTCATCGAACGTCATATTAGGAGTCAACACAAACCCCCTCACGTTGGTTGACGATCCGGACATGAGTGTACTACTCACATGACACATACAATACAACTGCTCCATTCTAACCTAATACGTGACACAACGCACAAGCAAACGTCATACATTCGAGAAATGAAAATAATATGCATATGATACAAAAAAAATTAAAAAAAACGTTTTACCAAGTCCGATTGTTCGCAGCAGGTGATTAGCCCTAACGAGAAGCGGGGACGGCTAGGACGGTGACAATCACTGAAAACACGGAAAAGGAGTGTTCCGCGGGGCTAGGAGTGACCAAAATGGGTGTTGTTGAGAGAGGAGGAGACCAAAAGATGAGGGTGGAGAGGAGGGCGTCGGGGGCGGCTGCTCGCTGGAGAGGAAGTGGGAGTCGGGCAAGGGCG
Organism: Ottelia alismoides; assembly: GCA_037367405.1. Lineage (NCBI taxonomy): Eukaryota > Viridiplantae > Streptophyta > Magnoliopsida > Alismatales > Hydrocharitaceae > Ottelia > Ottelia alismoides. The sequence continues at coordinate 217,735 of JAZKJV010001570.1, forward strand.
CGGGGAAATGAGAAGGCCGCTGGGCGCGGGTCTTAATTAGGGTCGATATCGCATGTTGAATATGCGCTATCTATAGCGCATATTGAACATGCGACACTAACGCAGTTCCTGGGTAAAAAAAAAACTTAAGGGGTGTCGCATGTTGAACATGCGACACCTTTGTAGTTTTTGAGTAAAAAAAACATTACGTAGAACCTAGGTAATTATGTATTTCCCAGGTACTACTTAGGAATTTGACTCGGTCATTGCTATCAAGGGTAAGAAACACAAGCATTCGGGGTCATTGTTATATAATAATATCAAGGCTCAATCCAATCAAGTCCGTAGCGTCTACCAATTTCGCCACATCCCCCCTTGGTTTGAGACCCAGATTTCGTTCGTTGTGTTGTGATCCCACTCACTTCTTTTATTTATCTAGAAGCTATTGAATTAATTAAATACTAATTCTTATCTTATTTATATCATTCTTATCTTATATCAAAAAAGTATATACTACTATTTTTTATCCATATCCCTATTCTCAACAGTGAGCGAGGGGGGCTGGGCATTCCCAGTGGGCTTATAGGGATACATCACAGTCTAATTCATCTGGTTGATGCCCAGACGCAGGTTAGACTCTGAGAGCCCCCCGTACTTGACCTATTGATCCGCCCCTCGATGAACCCGATCCAATCTACTTGGGAAGTAATATTCCATCTATAATTCACGAAGTGATGGGTCCCTTTTTTTTCTTTGTAGTGATAAATGAAATGACCTTAATACAATAGTAAATAGTATTTTATGAAAGAAAGAGAACAAACAAAAACGGGAACAATCAATATTAACGATGCAACCTTTGTTATATTAAATCCGAAGCAAGGGTTCCCCTTTTTTTGACTGAACCGCCTCTGACCATCAAATTAAATGTGAATAACCCGTCTTCCTCTCTTTGAAACAGGGAGTGCTTCCGGTTCTGTCCGTGCTTCAAACAATTTTGTCTTCTCCATATTACCATATCTCTAGAGTCAATAATTTTCTATGAAGAACTACTGAACTCAATCACTTGCTGTCGTTACTCAAAAGTTTTCTATTGAGGTCTATCCCGTGGAGGTACTCCAATTGGATCAGTGATCGCCTCCGTTAGAGGTGTTTCAGAAATGTCTGCGATAGAGTAAATAGCCCTACGAACGAATGGATAATGCAAAATAGAAACTTGATAGGAAGGAAAATAATTGTATGAAAAACAAAATGATTGAATGACTTGTACTCTGTTCGAAATACACGTCCATGTAACTGCTGACAAACATCATCTAGATCACAGTGCCAGTTACGGATTACATGTTAAATGATGCAACTAAACAGACCTCTGGCTGCTGCCTGTCCACCTACGCTCGAACCTACAGCTTCCTTAGCGTACTCAATTTAGTCAACCTACTCTTGTGAAATTATGATATTTATGGAATATATGGACCAAATAGGATTGTCACTATGAAATACCAACCAAATGTGTGCTACTCCAGATTCCTCATAGAAATCGAGTTTAAGAAATCCAATGGTCAGAAAACTAGATTTGCTTGAAATTACAAGAAAACCCCTCTAAGCCAACATAAAATTTGTAGATGTTGATACCCACAGAAGTTATGAAACCATGTTTGCACTAATGTCTTGCGAAAGTTTCTCCCTGTCTAGTAAAATCCATTCCTTTATAGTTAAACATGGAGATAAAAACTTCGCCAAATCTCTTTATGCTTGTTCAGAAAAGGAGTGACTAGATTAATTAACTATGGGAATCTTCAGTATGTTTAACCGGGAAGAGTCCAAGTCCAACATAAAACACGTGTATAAATAGGAATATAAAGGAGCATAAAGCAAATATAAGAAAAGAAAACATGTTTTGGCATAATAATATTATTCTTCAAGTTGTGTCGCAGGTAATGGACAAAGAACACAAATTAAATAAATAGATAAGAAAGAACAAACAATCACAATGCAAGATTTATGAGGTTCACCCTTAATTAGGTTACATCCTTGGTGGCAGTGAATATTTCTCTAATATGGTGGAGGAATGGTAGTACAGAGAATTGGTATTGGCCCTAACCACAAGGGGATTTATATAGTATGCTTGTAAACGGATCATCTTATGAGCACAACCAACTAGGGCATGTTGACCGGGTAGCGAGACCTATTTTGGATGACATGCAACATTGGGGGAAGCCACAAAACAAGCTTTATATTCCGAGCGTGACAGCCGGGTTAGGATCCAAGGCATCTCAACTCAACAATGTCTATTTGAAATGGAAAATCTTGGATGCATCCCTGTAAGGAATGCTAATAGAAACCTGTGGGCAAACTTGTGTAACTCACATGATGAATAGTATCACTTATGTGATAAATATTGTGAGCATGTTCTTCCATGTCCCCAATGATGCTCAGCTGAGTAATGTCTATCAGATCCTTTGCTATTTGGTACGAAATCTAGGAAAAAAAGGTTACTTTTACTGCAAAGGAAGGATGTGAGAGTTGAAGCAAAAACAATCACTGATTGGGTCAAATCAACCGATGATTGTCGCTCTACCTCATGTTACTCCGTTTACTTGGGTGGTAATTTTGTCACATGGTGAAGAAAGAAGTAAATTGTGAGCGTGATTTAGTGTAGAAGTAGAGTTTTGCGGCATGGCCTTTGGTGTTGTTAAGATGCTTCGAGTTCAAATAATGTCTTAGGATATTGGATTTCAAACCAAAATGCATGAGGCTATATTGGGACAACAAAGTCGTTATCAACCTCGCCAATAAACCCATGCAACATGATCGAACCAAGAGTGTAGATATCGGTATGCATTTTACTTGAAAGGATATCTGATATAGGACAACTTTTTTCTTCTTTTAGTAAATTTACAGAACCACCAAATATATTTTTACCAAACAGAGCTACCAAATATATTTTTACCAAAGGCCTTCTGACAATGCAAAATATGATGAATAAGGCAAGTTAAGATGGATTGAAATTTATGCCCAACGTGAGGGGGCTGTTAAGTCATATCTAGGTTTCAAGGATCTTAGATCTGAATCCATTTAACTTCACCCTCGTTGAAAGTTGTGTTATTTTCATCGACCATATTTAGCATATTTTGTATGTGTAGCTTTTATTATATTTATTTATTCATTTTTTAGTGGTTAAGTTTTTATTCGACTCAGAATTTTTCTAGGATAAGATATCTTCACATGAATCAAGTTGTTTAGTTTATATTCATTAATATGATATCAAAGCATTGATGCTAAATTTGTCCATGGTTGAAACCCTAGTCCCTCTCAAAATCACGTGTCATCACACGGGCTACCGTGACCCATAGAGAATCCATAGTGGGCTACATCCAACACCAGCAGCAAGCGATGTAGCACTACCAATAGGGCCATTTGCTTCTTTGGATGCCTCTAGTGCTTCCTAGTGCTACCTACACCTCCAAGCGCCACCTCTTGCACATTTTGTGCTAGTTAGGAGATTTGAAAATTTGAAAGGAGAGATGCAACCTTAAGCAGAGAAGGGAGACGACAAGAAGCGAAAGACCACTAGGATGCAACATGAACTAAAAAAAGGAGTTAGTGCTGACATAAGTTGTATCTTGTCAGGAATAGATTTTAGGTCAGGGTTATGGCTAGAGCGGAGCATTAAGGTCTTTCTAATATATAGTCTATAGCTTATGACCGGCCAACCAGGTTACAGAGCTCGGGGTTAGAGCTCGGGGTTTGCAGCTTCCCATGCCCAAACCCAGTTCAAAACTCTAGAATGACTTATATTTCATTAAAGTCTAACCTAAGTAATTATGTAGGGATGGGTTAAGAGGATTGGGTTTTTTATTGGGTCAAGCAGGCCTAGCCTAATGCTCAACCCAAGCTAGGTTAGGGTTAATACAAGCATGGATTTAGAAGACCTGTCTCAAGATGTTGAGGTGTAAGCGTCAAGGCCATAGCCTCACGTAGCCAGTCGAGGTGTGCACCTCGAGGCACTAAGGAGGTGAGGTGCCCTTGAGGTGCCGCCTCGAGTTGCATGGGTTTTGTACCCAAATTTGTTTTTTTTATGCATTAACAATTATGATACCTCAAGTATGATATTAATTATTAATATTTTAAATTCTTACATAAATATATATTTATCATATGTTTATCAAATTGTATGTACTCATATGCGTATGTCATAAATCATAATGCCACATAACATATAATATACAATATACTATATTGTTGCAAGTAGCGGAAGCAAAACGTACAAACATGATCAATCAAACCGACATGTAAACATTGATTTACAAAGTTCACATGTGATCGTGCTATATCCTTGGGCAACAGAAATCATTTTCATTACATAAATTCATTTCCAGACGAAGATGTTGCACCCCCCACATGGTGGGAGGGAAGGTTGTACCCCCCCCCCATGTTGTAAGGTCTTATGGGGGGTGCATAGGACAGTTCTTCAACTGGGTTTAGCAGAACATATGATTAATATTCAAGGCATATCCACATATATGTTAGTCAAATGACATTTATAATACAACGTATTATATGTTTCCTATGTTAATCATAAATGTTAGTTACATTATTTTTTGCACACGCACATATAGGGATGAAAATACGAGTCATCATTCGCCAACATTAAGGGAAGTCATATGTTACATAATAAGTTTTACATTGTATAGGGATGAAAATACGAGTCATGATTCAAGGCATCTCATACAAAGAATATTGCATATGCACAAGTTTATAACAGATATGGTGAATATGTTAGGGAATACTTAAATTTATGATTTTATAAATATAGATAGTTATGATTAACTGTAATTTTGTGCATATTGTCCTATACAAATTTAGGCTTACGCCTCAGTTCAACAACGGAAAACTGCCTCGATCTGCGTCACGTTTTTTAAAACCTTCAATACACAACAAAAGAAAAGTACCACCAAAGAGGTCGAACACAAACCCTAATGTTTAAATCCTAACAATATATGCCCAAAATCATGTTCAGTTCAAAAGAAACTAGGGAAAAGGGAATTTTTCATAAAAGAAAGAAAGAAAGAGGACTATTTGGAGAAAAAAAGATGGTTGGTTGTCCCCTTTTTGCTTCTTTTCCCAGCTTTGATTGAATATCTTTAGGCTTCACGATAAAAGAAGAATATAGAGATTTGGACTTTGCCCTTTAATTGAGTTCTTCAAAAAGATATGCATTCCTCCTTGTAGATGAGATGACATGAGACTCGTGTTTATTTACGTGGAAGGGCCATGAATTTGGCTCCTTCCTTTGTTCATGCCCCCCCCCTCATAATGAGATGTGTTTCCGAAGTTCCGATTAGTGATAAAATGCTTCGACATGCACTTTTACCATATAGATATTATGTTTGGGACCAGTGCTTGCATCTAAGAAAGGCAGAAGAGTCAGCACTATACGGCATTGCTTCAATGGTTTGCAATTCAACACAATGGTGTGAAGATGCAAGTCTTTACAATCTGAATTCTGTATTTTTTTTATTATATGTAGACATCTACGTACTTTTTTCTGTTCAAGAAAGAAAAATATAAGGATGCGAGTTTTTGAATTCTGGGTGTGTAACTATATAAGAAGGTAGATAACTACTGATCTTTTGTAGTCATCTTTTCCATTACAAGAAATAAACATTGGAGTGCAGTTCTTGGCGATCAGGACTTTTTGTTGTAACATTATTTTCGGAGGAAAAGGATCAAAAAAAAAGGAAAAGCATAAACAATTTTTTTTAAATATGTCAGCTTCAGAACGCAAAAAGGAAAACTATTGGGTTATTTCATTCAACTAAAAGATATCACCATGAAAGCATGCATGTCTCCATTTTATATTACGGGCCCCTGCACAAAGATACTTCCCTATAAAATTCTACTGAATCCTTCTCTTACAGAAAACTACAAAAACTATACAAGAAAATGCACTATAAAACCTTAAGAAGTATACCTGTTCATCAAGAAAAGTAGCAAGATCAGTGGGATGGATATTCTCAACATTGAAAGAACAAAGTGGAGCTCGATGATTTTTTTCTGATGGAGCAGGACCATAGATTCGAACCTTGGGAACGGAGCGAAGACTTTCGTAGAGATAATCCGCTAAAACTTTCTGAAATTAAGCAATCTTGCAATGTGAGCATTGAGATAAACATCTAAATTAAAAATTGGTAATTTATAACAGATCATCAGACAAAAAAATATGCTAGCTAAACATTCTAAGGTTAATTCCGTACATTTCCTGCGATTATGATCAACAATGTATTCATGCCTTTGAATGCATCTGATCACTCTTCTTAAAATAAAGAAAAAGAGGTGACTAAGGAAGTTCTGAAAAGCTCGCTCTCCCATGGATGTAAGAGCTAGATATTGTCTTATCTCATCCATTTACTTTTCCAGAATTCTAACAAAGAATCAGAGGAATGATTTTAGAGTTTTCCCCTGAGAAATCATATAACTTTGTTGTCATCAAACTATCTGATCCTCATTCTGGGGATCCCAGCTGTTACAGGCAAGGTTTGAAAAAAAATAAAATGCGGAACGAGGTGTTTTCTTCGGAATCGAGGTGAGGCGTAGCCTCGAGGCGGTCTAGACTTAAGCCTCAATTTAAAGAGAAAAATATACAGAAAACTATAACTATATATATGTCAATGTGATTATATGTTTGCCCAATATATAATACTTAGCACTATAAATGAAATAATAGAGATAAGAACACCAGAATAGAAGATAAAACACCATATCCTTTTCTACACATTTTCATCCAATCAAAGAGGAATTCATTGTCTATAAATGTTGTGAAAGAATTAAACAATACATATCTATCTTTGAAATATTGTTGTAATTAAAAGTACGATTAAATATACATCAAAGAAATTTATATTATATGTCTAATATATGGTTGCACGAGAAACTGTGAATCCTATCCATTTCTAGCAATCCTTAGAAATATTGGTATAAATAAAAGTACGATTAAATATACATCGAATAAATTATGTTATATGCCAAACATATACTATATGGCAACATGATAAACCGTAAACCCTATCTATTCCGTTTTGCATGATATAATGCAAAGCTCATTAAGTTTACGAGTATGTTGGATTTTATATTTATGAATTCATTCATTAAATGAGAAATAGTAAGAGTCTGGGAAATAGTTCGAATAGTAAATATGAAGTTATGGTCACAAAAGAAACATCAAATTTAGGCATTTATCTTGTATAATCATTATCCTAAAGAAGCATATATTTATAAGATTCTCTAACTACCAATTAAACCTAAAATCATTTAAAAATACCTCAAAAAAGCAAAAACGCCTAGACCGCCTTGAGGCTATGCCTCAGCCTCTTGAGGCACACGCCTCACTGGACTGGACCGAGGCGCATGCCTCGAGGCTAAAAAGGACTCGCCTCAAGGTGTACGCCTCAACCGCCTCAAGGCACGTTTTTTCATACCATGGTTACAGGCAGAGTTCAACAGCAAAATCAATTATCATTCTCCAAAATTGTCTTCAATCCAAACCAGATCCCTGTGTAGGACTTAAAAACCTTATCAATGCCAAACTTAGTGGCTTTTTAGATGCAAAAACTGGACATGGTAGGATCATCCAATCATGCATAGCCATGCTTGCTTCAAATTGATAAACTGATACTGTATGATTATCATTTCTTCTTTGCAACCATGGCCTACATAAGGAAAAATAAAACTTCGATCGTCAAAGACAATAGAAGCTTTAATTGCAGCATCAACGGTTTTGAATGTGTATTATCTTTCTCAAACTAGTTATTAAAATTATTTGTGGATTAAAAAAATCCAAATATATTCCAGTAGTTAGTTGTACACAGTTAGTATACATAACTAGTATTTAAAGCTAAGTTTCCCCTATACCAAAGTATGGACTACGACAAGAACTAAGGGATAAAAAAGACATGATAGAAATTGAAATCCTTGGGCCCTTGCTGACACAAATCCCTTCTAGCTAGGGATGCACACAAATGCGTGTATTTCCACATCCGATATGCCACTTTATGAGTTTGATACAGATATTGACAAGTGTATCCGTATCCATTTTAAAAAAGATATTGATATAGATCACTTTATATCCGCAAATATATGTATCCTTAACCATTTATCTCTTTTCATATATAAATATAGTTCTAGACTTGTGTTTAACGATGTGTAACATAATTACATACCTTCTTTCACCACATTTGATATTATTGTTATCGAATAAATACATTTAGTATATGGTAACATAGATTACATTAGAGGTCGGGGAGGTTGCTACATGTAGCAACCAATGTGGCTGCTACATGTGGCATTTTCCCAATTTTTTTTATTTTTTTCAAAATTCCACCATGTATATTCATCTATATATCCTTCCTATATGTCATTCGAATTTCGTCATAAAAAGAGACTTCTATGTCCTCCATCTAGAACAGGTTGATTACAACAAATTTCATACCGTTAAAATTACTTGTTCTAGATGGAGGGCATAGGAGTTGTTGTCTCTGACGAAATTCGAATGACATGTAGGAGGGATATATAGATGAATATACATGGTGGAATTTTTAAAAAAAATGAAAAAAATGTGGGGAAACTACCACATGTAGCAGCCTCCCTTTTCACATTATATTATATATATATATATATATATATATATATATATGTGTGCATTCATATTGATATTTAAAAATGAATAAGATATGGTAACACCTACATTCATATCTGTACAATGTTGCAGAAGTCGGTATTCGGTATTTAGTCGAAGGGCCACTGACTAGAGAATAATCAGAATTCGAACGATTATTCAGAACCATTTGATTTTGTATTTTTAAATTATTTTAATTTAAAAATGATTTTTAATACATAACATATATTATCATCAATCAATAAGAATCCAATATAAAAGTATCCATTAACAACATACAATATACAGAGCGTTGACATTTTTGATAATATCATGTCAAATGGTAATTGTCGAAAATTTAAGAAAATAAAAAATCTAGCAGTTAACCACCAGTCGACCGAATAGTCGACGGAATAATTGGGCCGACTATTCGGTTAGGCCAAGTAATTCGCCGACTAAAGGTTACTCAGTCGGGGACCCCCTGCACCTCATAGTCGGACTGAATAATCGACCTAGTTGGCCAACTATTGCAACACAGTATATGTATATGACTGTTTGCATCCCTACTTCTAACGCATGTAAAAATCACCCAAAGTTGTTTCTTGTAGCTAAAGAAACATATACATGTTTAAAGAATAAATTTGAATAAGAATAGTGCATTCAATCAAAGAATGTGCATCGTAATAACAAGGCTAGAAGTCAAAAAGCATTCGTGTTCTCTTCTTTTAGATCAAAGTAGTTTCAAAGAAATGTTTGATACTGATGTTGTTAATTCAACAACAATAACAAAGCCTTTTCCCACATGAAGTAGAGTCGGCTACATGTATTTTTTATATCCATTTAGATCTAATTTTGGGTCATTCTCGAGTTTAGATCCAAAAAACTAAGATCCCTTCGGATAGTCTCATTCCAACACTTCTTTCTCTCCCTCTCTTAGCCAGCTTAACATCGCAATCCGCATCTCTTAACTAGCGCATTAGTCGTCCTCCTTTGTAAATGGACAAACCACCTTAAGCGGCTTTCACTCATCTTATCCTCAATCGGAGCTACACCAACTGTCTTTCTGATTCCATCATTCCGAAAATGATCTTTACATGTATGTCCACGCATCCACCTTAGTATTTTCATTTCTCCTATTGTCATTCTCTGCATATGTCTATACTTAATAGTTGTGTTGTTAATTGGTAGTCAAAAAAAGATGGACTGATAACAAAATATGTGCTTAATGCTACTCATGATAGCAATGTTGTCAAAAGCAATGGCACGTCTCTTTCTACCATAACGTGTTACTCATGACGAAAAGAGATCAAAGAGAACATGTCATAGTAAAGCAATACAACTGCAAATACAATAATTTACATGGAAAATCCTTCTTAGTAGAAGGGAAAAGTCATAGGGATGCCCTAGCGGCGCACATGCAACTAAGTTTTTTTTCTTTCTTGATTTTAAAAATACGGAGGGTAAGTTGCATATAAAGTCACGCATGTTAAAAAGAATCCATCCGCGACCCCTTAACCTGAATTAACATACAACTCAACAACCCCTCTCAAGTTGGGTATAACGATCAAGTATGACCAACTTGTCCATATTCTTCTCAAAGTTCATCATGAGAAGTCCCGTAGTGAATACATCAACAAATTAATGTTTAGTTATGTAGGTTACTACAAGTTCCTCAGGGTCAATTGTTGGGAAAAATCAAAGACTTGTTTATTCCTAGGAACCATAGGTTCTCTTATATAGAGGAGAGACCTATGGGTAAATCACATAAGATGGGTATAAAGAAATAAAATAAAGAAACGGCGCATAGAACATAGATATATCTCTGCACTCCTCCTCAAGATGGAGCATAGATGTCAATCATGCTCATCTTGGAAGAACATTTCGGAAAAGACCCTCTGAACAAGGACTTGGCAAAAATATCTACCGTTTGATCTCCTAAACTGACATGAGAGGTGAAAATCAAGCCCTTCTGAATCATATCTCTAGTATAATGGTAGTCTACCTCAATATGCTTCGTTCTTTCATGGAATGCAGGATTCTTTGCAATGAATAAGGCAGTCCGATTATCACATTGAACTGCATGGGTAAAGGTACAATTATATGCAAATATGCTAGGACTGCTCACGCCATTTCTATGCTTGCTTATGCCATAACCCTTGATCTAGTCACAACCATTTGTTTCTTGCTTTTTAAACAAACAAGAGAACTTCCAACGAATACTGCGAAGCTCGAAGTAGACTTTATGTCCTTAGGACAACTTGCATAGTCAGCATCAGCACATGCGGACACAGAGAGAGTTGCTCCTTTCCTGAATAGTAATCTTGCACCTGGTTAGATATCTCAATATCATATATATAGCATTCATGTGTACCTGTCGGGGCTGCTCCATAAACTGACTCACCCGACTCACTACAAAAGAGATATCAGGTCTAGTGATAGTAACACGGAGAAGATTCCCCACCAATTCTCTATATCTCCTCCTATCAACTTCATATGTACCATCATCATATAACTTCATGCTGGAATCCATAGGAGTAGTAGAGGGTCGCCACCCAATCATGCCTATCTCAACAAGCATATATGTAACATATTTCCTTTAGGTCATCACAAGACCCTACACATTCCTAGCAAACTCTAACCCTAAGAAATACCTTAGGGTGCTAAGATCCTTAGTTAAAAACTGACGACCCAAAAATTCTTTTGCCTTCTTTATCCCATGCACATCTTCTCCTGTAACAAGTATATCATCAACATAAACCATGATAGCAAAAGTACCTCCGGGTGTTCTCTGAACAAACAGTGAATGGTCTACATTTGATCTCTTGAACCCCTGCCTTTCAATCAAATCTGAGAGCTTCCGAAACCATACATTTGGACTTTGCTTAAGACAATATATTGTTTTATAGAGTCTACAAACCTGCTGACACTAACCCTCAGCAGCAAACCTCGGAGGTTGTTGCATGTAGACTTCCTTCTGTAGATCTCCATATAAAAATGCATTCTTAACATCTTGTTGATACAAAGGCAAATCACGTACCACAACAACTGAAAGGACACGTAGAGTTGAGTGACGAGCAACAGGGGAGAACATGTCCATATAATCTGCGCCATAGTCTGCGTAAATCCTCGTGCCAATCTTGTCTTGTATCGATCAAGGCTTCCATCTGCATGATGGTTAATAGTAAATACCTATTTGCAATTGATAACAGATGCTCCATTAGGAGCTGATACCAAGATCCAGGTCCCACTGACTACAGTACAGCCATTTCTTCTTCCATAGCTAAACGCCAGCGACTATCCTTCAAGGCCTCCTGATAACTCCATAGAATTTCCACGGCAGATAAAGAAACATCAAATCTCTGGAAGTCCCCTGTTAGACGATCAAAGGAAACCTGTGAAGGAAGAGGGTATGAAGTGTAGGTACGTTTTGCTTCTGAACTGCAATAGGTATATCCAAGTCATTGGGAACCTCCTCCATCCGTGGGCCAGACTCATGCAATGGTTCCTGCAATGATACTTCTCAAGACCCATCGTTAAAAACATTGTAATCAAAATAAACCTGAGGCATGCTGGATAACGAGCGATGTCCATGAGCAGAAGCAGGTCGATAGGTATAGAATTTTGGTAATGGTGGAACAATGGGCACAAGAGTAGGTGGTGGCGGACTCATAGGAGGTGGAGGAGGTGATGGTAGTGGAGGAGGTAGCGGTGGAACAACGGGCATATGTGCAGATCATGGACGGCCATATCGCGATATATCGTCGATATATCGGCGATATATCGGTATCGACAGGTCACCGATATATCGCCGATATGGACGACATCGGGTATCGACAGGCTAAATCAACTTGCTGGATACGGGAAGTCGGCGATATGCGTCGATATATCGCCGATATATCGGCGATATATCGGTATCGACATTGTATCGATATGTTGTCGATATCGATATGTCCTTCCATGGTGCAGATGATGATGGACTCGTAGGAGGAAGTGGCACATAAACTTCATCATCAGAGTCTGATAAAGCCAACTTGTCACCATTAGGAGAAAAATACATCACAGACTCAAAGAATGCGACATCGGCGCTAATATAATATTTCTCGCGCAATGGATCATAGCAACGGTATCCCTTCTGAGTCTTGGAGTACCCAACAAATATACATTTGATAGCTCTCGAAGAGAGCTTGTCAAAACCTGGAGACAACTGGTGGACGAAGGCCATACAACCAAAAACACGAGGAGTAAGTGAGAACAACTCCTTCTGGAATGCCATGGAGAAAGGAATTTTCTCACCCAAAATATATACGGGCATGTAATTCACCATGTTAGAAATATGTAGCAGATCCCTCTAAAACCCATGTAATGGTATTTCTATACTTTTCTCCCTCCTGCACTCATTAGGGTTTCTAGGTTTGTCCTATATATGAAGCCCTAGACCCATTGGAATAAGACAAGGAATTTCACTCTATTTCTGACATGGTATCAGAGCCTTTCCCTAACCCTCCCTCTCGCCGCCTCCTTCCCGATCCTTAGCCTCTCTCTCCCCCCATCCCGTATCCAATCGCGCCCCTCCATCGCGCACCCCCATCGCCTTCTCATCGCGCCCCATCTCCAATTGTGCCTCACATCGCCTTCCCATCTCCCCACCGCGTGACGCCCCACATCGCCTTCCCATCTTGCCCTACCTCCAATCGCCCCCCCCCCCCCCATTGCCTCCCCATCGAGAATAACCCATCGCGCCCTACCTCCGATCGCGCCTCCCCATCGAGAATAACCCAGGCGACGGCGGCTTACTCCAACGGCTTGATTGCCTCCTACGCTTCAGGCGACGGCGACTCCTATCTTTCAGTTAGATGTGAAAAATGCTTTTCTCTATGGCGACCTTGACGAGGAAGTATGCATGATGAAACCTCCCGGTTATGAAGTCGAGGGGGAGTATGTATGTCGACTTCGCAAAACGATATATGGTCTCAAGCAAAGCCCAAGGGCATGGTTTGACAGACTTACCACAGAAATTAGTACACTTAGATTCCAGAGAACAACATCTGATTACTCAGTATTTATCAGAAAACGAGCATCTGGTACCGTTATACCTGCCGTTTATGTTGATGATATGGTTCTCACAGGTGATGACTGCAATGGGATATCAAAAACCAAGGCCTTCCTTCAAAAGGTATTTGTTACTAAAGACCTTGGTCATCTACGCTATTTCTTGGGCATAGAAGTACTTCGCACTACTGAAGGACTTCACCTCTCACAGAGGAAATATTGTCTGGACATTCTTACTGAAGCAGGTGTTCTCGGATGCAAGCCCTCTGGTATCCCTGCAGACCCAAAGAAGCACGTCAGCCTGTCTGATCCTACCTTTGATGATGTCACTCGATATAGAAGCCTTGTGGGTAAACTCCTCTACCTTACTGCCACCAGACCAGATATCACCTATGCAGTTAGCAGAGCCAGTCAACACATGGAACGGCCGAGTTACAACCACTGACAAGATGTCCTACAAATCTTACGATACTTGAAGGAATCCCCAGGATGTGGTCTATTTTATGGGGCAAATGGGCACACGAAGGTTATTGCATATGCGGATGCTGACTGTGCTGGTTCCCCAGAAGATCGACGCTCTACTACAGGCTATACGATGATGGTTGGAGGAAATACTGTTACATGGAGGAGCAAGAAACAGACCGTTGTATCCAGATCCAGTGTAGAGGCAGAATATAGGGCAATGGCTCAAGCTACATGTGAGATCACATAGCTATTAGCTTTCCTTCAGGAACTTGGTATTAATGTCACTACTCCTATTCCTCTATATTGTGACAATAAATCTGCAACCTACATAGCCACAAATCCAGTATTCCATGAACGAACCAAGCACATAAAGATAGACTGCCACTTCATACGGGATGCTGTCAAAACTGGAAGAATTGCTACTCCACATATTAGCACTGATCTTCAGCTAGCAGATATCTTCACAAAGGCCTTACCCAAGAAACGACTACTGTGGATTATTTCCAAGTTGGGCATGATTGGTAAATATGCTCCAACTTGAGGGGGGTGTTAGAAATATGTAGCAGATCCCTCTAAAACCCATGTAAGGGTATTTCTGTACTTTTCTCCCTCCTGTACTCATTAGGGTTTCTAGGTTTGTCCTATATATGGACCCCTAGACCCATTCGAATAAGACAAGGAATTTCACCCTATTCCTGACACACCAAATAACATGCCGTAAGAATAGCATCACCCCACAACGAATGTGGAGCACGAATCTGAATGAGAAGAGTCCGAGTGATATCAAGTAAATGGCGATGCTTTCGCTCAGCAACACCATTTTGCTGAGATGTATAAGCACAAGTTGTTTGATGAATAATACCACGGGATGAAAAGAAATGTGATAGAACATAGGTGGAAAATTCCAAAGCATTATCATTTCTCACACATTTTACAAAGAGAGAAAACATCCTGCACTTCATTAATAAAAGTTTTGATCACATCCCCTGCTTGAGATTTATTTTTCAATAGAAAGACCCATGAGAAACGAGAAGAGTTATCAACAACAACAAGATAAAACATGTATCCCCGGTGATCAGGAACACAACTCGAACCCCAAATATCAACATGAAATAACTCAAAAAGAGAGATACTGCTCCGACTCTGACGACTAGGAAAAGCAGAACGATGATGCTTTCCCAACTAACAGGCCTCGCACTGGAAGGGTGAACCCGGTGAAATCTACGGTAAAATATGACACATCGTCTGAAGAGGAGGTGACAAAAATGTGTGTGCCAAGTGAAGAGAGAGACTGGTCCTGTAGAATGAGAGGAGATGCCTGCATAGGGAGTTCGGACCAGGCGATAAAGACCATCATGCTCACGACCACAACCAGTCACCTTGCCCGTAAGAATGTCCTAAAAAACAAGAGACGATGGGCCAAAAATAGCTCGACGTTGTAAATCCTTCGTAATATGACTAATAGATAACAAGTTCATAATGATCTCCCCCTTGTCCTGAAAAACCAGAGCATGCAGCACATTCTGCAGATGCATCGAGGGTGTCAATATGATCTCCCCCTTGTCCTGTGATCGAGGAATGAGTTCCGTCAGCTATCACAATAGTTCTCCCTAGAGGAACCAGTCTATATGCTACAAGTCGATCTCTGTCTCGACATAAATGATGTGTTTCTCCGGAGACCATAATCCACTATGTAATCTCATATCCATGACAAGAGGTGAAAGCATAGGTACTACCTGAGACGCTAGCAGTGGCAAAGGTACTGGAAGAGGCAGAGGTTGCGATATCTGAGTGGCCTCCTGAAGATGATAAAGATGCAGGAGGCATACTATCCCTCAGTCTGGCAACGCGGCCATCAAACCTCTGATCTACAGTAGGAGCAGCCGGAGACTCAACTTGCTCCGCTACTCAAGCTGAGGCGGGAAAACCATGCTTGAAGTGGTATGTATCCTCTGTATGTCTCAGAAGATGGCAGCAAGTGCATGACTGACGAATGCGACCTCCTACCACGAGGTCCACATCCAGGGAAATGAGAGGAACATCCTCGACCTCAGGAGGTTGCCATCGTCGAAGAGTTTGACTAAAGGTAGTCGAAGGAATAGTGATCTTGTTGAGTCGGCGAACGCTTCCTCCATAGGAGGAATAGTGGCATCCGCTAAAATATGGGAACGGGTAGCCTCATACTCAGGATCAAGGGTTGCAAGGAATACACCAACCATGGTATCATTCTGGTACGTCTTCTGTTGTACACGAGTAGATGTGAGGGGCATGAAACTGTACAACTTCTCAAACATCCCATGCAGGGACGTGTATAGTAAATGGAGGGATCGTTCATTCTGTTTAATGGTGAATATATCATGTTGTAGCTACAGTATCTTAGTCCCATTCCTCGCTTGGGAATAAGATGCGGCGAGGATATCCCACATCGCATTGGCGGTGGACTGATGTAACACATCATTGGTAATCTCAATCGCCAACAGTGGCCCCCCTACCGCACCAAGTATGCTATACTCGGTCAATATGCGGATCGGGGGTATACTCGGCCGAGTAAACTGCATATGCGACCGCATATGTAATAGAGTTAACTATTTGTTTCTCCACCATCTTCTCGACTTCCACATGGGTTGCTCCTCCACCATCTTTTCGCCTTTGCCAAGGTTTGTTGATTGATCTATTTAGCTCTAAATCTCTCTATTTTTTAAATTTAGCATCAACAAATCTTTGTTTTTTAGATTCTCCAACAACAGCTCTAACTTCTACATTATCTCGTAACTACATGAATATCAAATAAATTACATGTGTATCTTAGCTCTTTTTAGGATAAAATGAATATAGATGTCAAATTTGCATGGAATTTTTAACTGCACGGACCAAATTACATATATTTAATTTAAATGGTTGAATTTTTTAGTATTTAACTTTTAATAGACAAAAACACCATTTACTAAAATATGAAGGTTCATGGTTGTGTTTACTAATAATGTCACACTTCAAAAAAAGGTTTCCTTCCAATTTAGACAAGGATATCCACCATTTTTTCTATCTTCAATCAATTTACACCATTTTCTACTCTCTCCACCGTTAACTTAATATTTTTGTCTTTTGGAAATGGATGACCTTTGAAAATGCTTTGTTTGACATCACATTGTACAATAAAGTCTTCACTTCATATTTCTTCCATGTTATATTTTTTAAACATAAATATCTAATGTTTGAAATTATTATTATATTTTTAATTATTTTTAATTAAAATAATAGAAACCGCATAATCCGCATATACTTCCGCATATACTTTCGCTTGCCCGCTTACTCGCTCCAGACCGCCTGAACGAACGAATACCGCATACCGACTTTCTGAACCTTGATCGCCAATGTACCAGACAGCTAGACTTTGTCATATGTATCATCTGCCTCCCATGAGGCATTGATCCTTGTTTTCTCAGCAACTCCTCTTCGGTAAGAATATGCTTCTTACCCGTAGATTTCATGAGGCTCATGAACGGCATAGCCCAGAGCTTATAGTTCGTTCCGTCCATCTTGACAATCGGTGTTGGACCTATAAAAGCGCTAGTGGCGGGAACATAGACCTTGCTCTCTGATATAATGTCGGATGAAGAAAACAAGGTTTTGTAAACCAATAGATATGTGTCTACATAGACATATGAGAATTTGATTGCATATGTAGACTTATGTAACCAAATCCATCAACCCGATTCCAAACCACGATGCAAGCAGAAGCCGTTGTGGAAGGCTGTAGCAGGGGCCGACTGTTAAAAAAAAGGGGCCAGCCCGACGGTGACGACGAAGGGCAGGTCGGCGGCTTACCGAGAAGAGACCGGTGGTGGAAGCTCACCAAGAGGTGGGGTGGCGACGGCTTGGAGGAAGGTTGGCGGCGGCGGCAGCTCGACAGAGGGGAGAGATCGGTGTCGTTCGTTTGGAGAAGGAGGAGATAGAGGGGTGGCGGGTGTAACTAAGGCTAGGGTTAGGGTACGAGAACTACGGTATAAGACCGTCGCTCTAGTATCATGTTGGGAAAAATGAAATACTTGTTTATTCCTGGGAACCCTAGGCTCTCTTATATAGAGGAGAGACTTATGGGTATTACGTAAGATGGATATAAAGAAATAAAATAAAGAAACGGTATATAGAAGATAGATATATCTCTACATCAATCATGGGGAATAGTCTCCATTGAACTCTTCCTTCTTACTCCAAAAAGGTGTCGAAAAACCAGGCCTTAAGGGGATTCCTTCGCAACTAAGGGAATATTACATAGTTTTCTCCTCTTTTATTACTTTAGATTAGGGTTCCATGATGGAAAGTAACATCATTGTCGCCTAGGGTTTCAAGTATCCTTGATGCATCCACTCTCAATGGTTCCAATGGAATGAAGACATGAATAAGAGAACATGATAATTGATCTCAATGGTTCCATGATGGACAATAATGTATTTGAAATGATAATTGATCTCCAAAAATCAAACACAAGTCCTAGAAAGAACACTGAGCTCAAATCCCTAAAATTGACTTGCTCTATTTTGTATGAAAATAATATGATAGAATGTGGAAACAAAGATAAGATGAAAAACTTTGATTTGCGTAGAACCATATTCCCTACGGAGCAGGATGAAATCACTGGAAAAAACGACAATGGGCTGAAAAATTCTATTATATTTTTCAATGATTACAATAGGTGTACGACTTTTTATATAGCACTAATAATACACCAATGTCCCATCAATGGGTGATACAAGACTAAAGGAGATAGCAGTGTAATTGGATCTTGGAAAGATCCAATTACATATTTAAATCATACTCTAACAAGCTCTAGCTTCAGTGACATTCTCTAGAATTGCATTATAAGATAGAGAAGAGATAAAGCATGTATTCTTACTACTAAGTTTAGAATAACCAATGTGTTCAGTAGTAGCATGTTTGAGACGTTTAGTATAAATGGCAGGCGCCTTAACCTTGCTTCACCCTTGTGTATATATGTGTGCATACGTGTGCTTGCATGCAATGTGTGGGTGTATGTGTAGATGAGCATTTGATGTGTGTGAAAATAATTTCTTTCGAGGTGTATGCATTCATGCGTCTGCGTGTATAGGTGCAGGCATGCATGCGTCTGCATGGACGGATCTGGTGGGGGGCATGGACGGGCACATGCCCCCCCACCATATTTTAAGATGCTATCTTGTATTATTTATATAATATTATGGTTATAATGTTATTTGATTTTCCTATACTAAATGTATTTACAAAATTAAAAATTGTAACTCCCTCCCTCATTTTGGATTTGCTTTATTATCTCTCTCTACAATTATCTCCCATGTCTCATATGTTGAAATCTCTTTCCATGCATATTTTCTTCTTCTACTCTCTCTTTCATTGTAGAATATCTCTCACCCAATCAGTCATGATTTAAAAAATCAGATTTGATTGGTTCACCAGATTGATTGGATTGGATACTGTAGAAATAGTTAGTAGTGTTATTATCTCTTTATGGAGTTTGTTGTTATTTCTTTCTTTTCTATAGACCTCTCTGTAATTTACCCTAAGGTCTCTCCCTATATAAGAGAGCCTAGGGTTTTCTGAATAAACAACGAAGTCTCTTTTCCCAACATGGTATCAGAGCCATCCTAGGACTCTCATCCCTCCCGCCGCCCCTTCCCCACCCGCCTCCCTCTGCTCGGAATCGCCGCCCTCCCGCTGCTTCTATCTCCAGCGGCAGCCTTCTATCGCCGCGGTTGGATCCAGCCCTCCATCTGGTTGGATCCCACCCTCTAGCGGCCCCCGCCAATAGCCCCTGCCAGCCGCCGAAGGGGATCCCAGCCCCCAGCGGCCTCCGCCAATAGGCGGCATCTCCATCTGCTGCCCGCGCACGGCCTCTGGGTGCGTGAACAGCAACAAGCACAAGGTCTTCTAGCGGCTCCTAGCCGCTGAAAGGGCTGTCAGCCTCTTGTTAGGCGTGCCCTAGTTTCTTCCACATCCATTCTATGGATTTGAGTGCGTAACGTCTACATACACACTCAAATCCGATGCAGTTTTTGTAGACATCCAGCATCACGTCTACATATCCTAGTTCTTCTCCAAGCGGCAGTATATCAGAATCAAAAGTTGATATGCCCTCCACCGGCGCATTCAAAGGTCCTGCGCCAATAGTCAAGATGGATGGGTCTAACTACGAGCTCTGGGCTATGCAGTTCATGAGCCTTATGAAGTCGAATGGTAAGAAACATATTCTTACCGAGGATGAGCCCGCAGAGAAGACTGGGACTTATGCCTCATGGGAGGCTGATGATTCCTATGCAAAGGTCTGGTTGTCCGGCACCTTAACGACAGAGATTGCCAACGACATCCTCCATCAGCCCACTGCTAAGGCAATGTGGGAAATTCTTGCCGCCACATATTCGCAAGTGCGAAATGAGACGAAGATGTTGCAGCTTCAGCACGACATATTCACAATGAAGCAGAGCGGCAGACCTCTCCATTCTCTTTATACATCCCTAAGAGGGATGTTCGAGAAGTTATATAGTATCATCCCTCTGACTGCAACTCCTGAGCAGCAGAAGGCATTTCGAAACGCCACCATAGTTGGTATTCTTCTTGCGGCCCTTGACCCAGAGTACGATGCAGCTCGATCTCAGATTCTCGCTGATGCAGTTATTCCTCCAGTTAAGGATGTTTACAGACGGCTTAGCCGCATTCCAGTCTCCTCCAGCTCTTCTACTCCACCTCCTTCAACGAGGGCAGTCTCGCGTGGGAGAGGTGGACCACCATCTGGCCGTGGTCGTGGACGTGGCCGTGGACCCCAGGGGAGGGGTGGTCGCTTTAGTCAGACATGCTCCTATTGTCGTCGCACAAGACACTCGGAGGAGACATGCTATTCGAAGCATGGATTTCCAGCATCAGCACGTATTGCAGAGCACTCTCAGTCTCCACTGACTTCTACTGCAGATAGTCGATTTGACGAACTTGTCGCCCGTCTCCGAGAGATTATGCCACATGCTTCTGGTGATTCGCCTGGTGGTTCCTCAGATATTGCTGCCACTGCCTCTGCCAGTTCTTCCGCAGCCGCAAGCTCCTCAGGTAGATCTATTACATCTCATGATATATCCGACTGGATTATTGATTCTGGAGCCACACATCATCTCTGCCGACATAGAGGTAGATTACAGGCCTACAGGGACATTCCTCCCGGACGTTCAGTGCAGATAGCAGATGGTACTCATTCGCCCCTTATTGGACAGGGGAAGGTTTTCCTGTCCTCCACTTTGCATTTACAGAATGTTCTGCATGCTCCTGAGTTCTCAATGAATTTGCTATCTATTAGTCAGATTACGAAGGATTTGAACTGTCGTGCCATATTTGACCCGTCTTCTCTCATTTTTCAGGACATACTCACGGGCAAGGTGATTGGTTGTGGCTCTGAGCAGAATGGTTTATATCGGCTGGTCCGGGATTCATATGCTGGTGTCTCCTCTCATTCTATTGGACCAGTCTCTCCGTATATTTGGCACCTCCGATTTGGTCACCTTCCACTTCAAAAAATGCGCCATCTTCTGCCTCAGATCTCTCCTAGTTCTTTGTTTCAATGTGAAGCGTGTCAGTTGGGAAAGCATCACAGGTTGAGCTTCCCACGTCGTCTGAGTCGGAGTAGTAGCTCCCCTTTTGAGTTGTTACATATAGATATATGGGGTCCAAGTCGTGTTCCCGATCATCAGGGACACAGTTTTTATCTTGTGGTAGTGGATGATTTCTCTCGTGTGTCATGGGTCTTTCTTTTGAAAAATAAATCTGAAGCAGGAAATGTGATCAAAAACTTGATTAATGAAGTGTTCAATGTCTTTTCTGCAAATGTCAAATATGTTCGGACTGATAATGCCCTTGAATTTTGTACACGCTTACTGTCACAATTCCTGTCATCAAAGGGCATTATTCACCAAACCACTTGTGCATATACCTCACAACAAAATGGTATCGCGGAAAGGAAGCATCGCCATCTCTTAGATATTACTCGTACATTGTTGATTCAGAGTTGTGCCCCTATTTCTTTCTGGGGCGATGCTGTCCTTACTGCTTGTTATCTGGTCAACCGTATGCCATCCTCAGTCCTTGGTGAAAAGATACCTATGTCCATTATTTTTCCAGATAAGGAGTTATTCTCACTAACTCCACGTGTCTTTGGCACTGTTGCTTTTGTGCATCGTCTATCTCCCGGACTTGACAAACTCTCTCCTAGAGCAGTCAAGTGCGTCTTTGTTGGTTATTCCAGAACTCAGAAGGGCTACCGGTGTTATGATCCCACAACTAAGAGATACTTTGTGAGTGCCGATGTCACTTTCTTTGAGTCTGTCATGTATTTCTCTCCTGCAGGTGACAGAATGGTACCATCCACTACCACTGATGAGATCTATGTTCCTCCACCACCTACATTGAGTACACGTGAGTCTTCCCCTGTGTCTGTCTCCACGCCAGCACCACCTCCACCACCCCCACCACCTCCTCCACCTCCACCCAATCCACGGCCTATCATATCACCGTTACCGAAATTCTATACGCGCCGGTCAGGTCCTGCTCAGACCACACAGCAGCCGATCATCCCACCTCAGGTATGTTCAGATGGCATTACTACTGACGGGTCAGGTTTGGTACATGTGCAGGATCCTTCAGTTCAGGCCGACACTAGCCCATCTCGTACAGCAGATGATGATCTTGATGTTCCGATTGCTATTCGGAAACAGAAGCGGCAATGTGCCGCTTATCCGTTTGTTTCACAGGTTTCTTTTCACCGTCTCACAGGTGATTTTCAGAGATTTGCCACAGCTTTGTCTTCTGTGGATATACCACGGACATACCAGGAAGCTTTGCAGAATGAATGCTGGCGATTAGCAATGGAAGAAGAAATGAGGGCCCTGCAGTCTCGTGGCACATGGTCTTTGGTCCCTGCACCTTCTGATGCATCCGTTGTGAGCTGCAAATAGGTCTTTACAGTCAAATACCATGCAGATGGAACCTTGGATAGGTACAAAGCACGCTTGGTCGCTCGTGGGTTTACGCAAACCTACGGTGTGGATTACATGGATACATTCTCTCCAGTGGCGAGACATTCTACCCTTCGTATTCTCTTATCTGTTGCTGTAGTCCGTGATTGGAGTATATCTCAAGTAGATGTCAAGAATGCATTTTTGTATGGAGACTTGCAGGAGGAAGTCTACATGCAGCAGCCACCTGGGTTTACTGTTGAGGGAGAGAAGCAGATGGTCTGTAGACTTCACAAAGCGATATATGGCCTCAAACAGAGCCCCAGAGCATGGTTCCAGAAGTTGTCCAACCTGATTGAGCAACAAGGATTCAAGAGGTCAAATGCCGATCACTCATTGTTTGTCCAGAAGTCATCGGCAGGTACGGTTGTTATTATGGTCTATGTGGATGATATTCTTGTTACAGGAGATGATGCACAGGGCATAGAAAAGGTGAAGGCATTCCTTGGCCGTCAATTTGTTACAAAAGATCTTGGGACCCTGAGATACTTTCTGGGGTTAGAATTTGCAAGGAATGCACAGGGTTCGGTAATGACCCAACGGAAGTATATTACAGACTTCCTGACTGAGACGGGCATGGATGGTTGCAAACCATCAAGTATTCCTATGGATCCCAGCGTGAGGTTGTATGATGGTGATACTGATGAAGTAGATAAGAGGAGATATAGAGAGATGGTGGGCAAACTCCTCTACATCACCATAACTCGCCCAGACATTCAATTTGCAGTTAGCAGGGTGAGTCAATTTATGGAGCAGCCAAGACAGGTTCACATGGATGTTATACACATGATACTGAGGTATCTAAAGTCTTCTCCAGGTTCAGGGCTGCTATTCAGAAAGGGCACGGACTTATCTATCTCAGCATGTGCAGATGCAGATTATGCAGGATGTCCTAAGGACCGAAAATCAACCTCAGGGTTTGCAGTGTTTGTTGGAGGCTCTTTGGTTTCTTGGAAAAGCAAGAAACAAACTGTTGTGGCAAGGTCCAGTGCCGAATCCGAGTATAGGGCCATGGCTCAAGCCAGTACGGAAATGATGTGGGTTCGCTCAGTACTAGAAGATCTACATGTAGCGGTACCTCTACCTATGAAGCTTCAGTGTGACAATCAGGCAGCATTGTTCATTGCCAACAATCCAGCTTTTCATGAAAGGACCAAGCATATTGAAGTTGACTGCCATTATACTAGGGACTTGTTCCAGAGAGGATTGATATCTACTGCACATGTGAGCTCAGGAGATCAGACTGCAGATGTATTTACCAAGCGACTGCTCAGAGGACCATTTCAGAGATGTTCGTCCAAGCTGAGCATGATAGATATCTATGCTCCACCTTGAGGGGGAGTGTAGAAATAGTTAGTAGTGTTATTATCTCTTTATGGAGTTTGTTGTTATTTCTTTCTTTTCTATAGACCTCTCTGTAATTTACCCTTAGGTCTCTCCCTATATAAGAGAGCCTAGGGTTTTCTGAATAAACAACGAAGTCTCTTTTCCCAACAGATACTAACGTCGATCTCATCAGTTCGATCGGTTACGTGGAAGCATAATTAGAAATTTTAAAAATTAGTTTGAATATTGATCATGGTCAATTGAAGTGGACTAGTTTATCTCAAAACAAACCGGTACAAAGAATTTGTATATTATTAATTATCGGCAGTGATTCAACATGAATTTTCGTAGTGCTTTATATATGATTTGCATGATTTAGAATATACGTTCCACCAGTATGATGGTAAATTAAGCTCGATCCAATTTTTTGAGATTGATACAAATGTTGATGTCATGAATACTCAACCGATTTGACCCAACAATTCGATTAAAGATCAAATCAATGACTAAATGGTTTACCCCCCGGTCCTGGATTTTAAAAATTGCATTCTCACCATTTCTCCATACATTTCTCTTTCTCCCTCTCCCGCTCATATTTATCATTCTATTTGATTCATTGAGAAAAATGAGTATTAACACAAAAGATACTTTAATTTATGATTTTTTTATATTGTCTCAATTTTGAACTTATGCTCCATATTTAAATTTAGATGTTTGTGTAGAATTATTTTCCATAACTCTTTTAAATTCTTTTTATTTGGAAAAGTTTCAAAATATTATTGCAATATATGGTTTGTCCAAATTTATAATGGATACGTATGTATCCAATGTTCAATCTTACAATTTTATAGATTTGTAACAAAGTTGAGATATTTCTTAAAAAAATGGAAGCAAAAATCCCTAACATGTGTCACGCTCGCAAAAGGTTAAAAAACTTAATCAAATGAACATTTTATCTTGGACTATAATTTCTCCACATTTTACTCGGTAATGTTACAATCAACATATACATAAATATTTTATTTTGTGCCCCCTCGGCAAAAAGTTTCTGGCTCTGTCCATGTGCGTCTGTGTACATTCGTGCATCTCAATAGTAATTTCTTGTGGATTTCTTTTCAAAGTTGATTGCATTCTATCTATCTATCTATCTACCTCTATGAGTATGCATGCATGCATGTGTGCGCGCGTAAAGGCGAGGTAGAACCTCAATTTTGATTGACGAACCTTATTCCATGTTCCCTCCTCACCCCATCCCAATTTGGCATAGCTTCCGTTACCCCTTTACTCTCCACAACTTTTTCAATCACTGTCATTTCCCTAAACATTTACTTCATTTCAGTCTACACTTTCATTTTTAAGCTACAAGACAAAATCTAAATACAATGAAATAAGCCGATGTTAACTTCACCGTAAAAGCTAATTAATATATGAGCATGAGTTAAATACCAGAAAAGGTGCACAGAGTCAGGCTAGCATCTATAAAAATATTAAACAAAACAGAGCTCGAGTGATCATGTTTCTTTTAATAAAATAGAAAAAATAAAGTCACCTCGTAATCATGAATAACTTGCATGCCAATGCCCGATAAATAATCGACAGCAGCACCCAATCCTATAGCTTCACCAATAGCAGGTGTGCCAGCCTCAAACCTGCTCCGAGAAACAAGTGATAGATAATGCAAAGGAAAACATAGTATTAACCAATTGTCATATTCAACAATGGAGCCATCATTTTTATAGAAAGGTATTGGGTGAATTACAAGTAGGGTCTATTGATCTAAATAAAAAAGAAATGCATGGGAGAAATGCAGCGGAGGTGGCTGCCTGCATGGTTGGGGGCAGCGATTGGCCAAGGGGAGGCCGTGGAAGAGCTCATGGGCGATAGCCTAGAGTGTTTCTATTAAGGTGACTCAGGGGGAAGCAGGCATGAATTATACTGGGTAGCTGTTTATGTCACGTAGAGACTACTATATTCCCAGTAGCGAATGAACATATTTGAGCACATACCGCCTAAATGAAAGGCAAAACTGACACTGTTCTTTGTAAGTGTGCTTCTGATATCGCCTACTTAAAATGCAATACGGGTTTGTCAAAAGGAAATGCGATAGCGGTGTCGCCACTTCAAGATGCAACATTGGTGCAATATTCGGAGAAAAATCATCTACCATAAACAAAACGTTGTCTTCCAAACAGTATTTTTCACGCTATTTAGATATGGCCGCCTTCTCAGTTCTCTCAAAAAAAGCCTAAAACAAGACTTTGTTGAATAGATGATACCATTTGCCCCCAATGTTCAAAAGACACCGAAGATGCTTAGCATCTCTTCTTTGAATGAGTTATCTCGTCATGTTTTGCAAGGTCTACATTTCCACTGACTTTCTAGTGACTCAGAGGTTCTTTCTAGTCATCACTGATAGATGTGTGAACGACGGCCACAAATGATTGCCTTCGTATAAATCCCCATGTTGGGCATCTTGGAATGTTAGAGGTTTGGGTGGTCCGGAAAAAAGAAGGGTGTTGGACTCGAGATTCGTAGAATGGGGCTATGATATTGTTTTTCTTCAGGAAACAAATCTTGTGTCTTGCGACATGGGTGTGTGGAAGTCCTTGGGCGCGAGCCCTTTGAACAACTTTAGAACGCTAGATGCGTTAGGGAGCTCGGGAGGGCTGATTTTCGCTTGGAAGGACTTGTCGTTTTTGTTCAAGGTGGAGGTGAAGTGTTCTCATGTCCTTACAATCCTGCTGGAGTGTACCATCTCTTTAACTCTTTTTGCATTCTCTTGTGTCTATGGCCCTTATTCTTCGGCGTTGCGGCAGGAGATGTGGGAGGATTTGTGTGATGCGTGAACTACTTTTCCGAACTGTACATGGCTTATCGACGGGGACTTCAACATCACTCTCCTCTCTTCTGACCACCTTGATCGTGGGGTGGCCAGGATCCGGGGTCTCTTGAGTTTGCTAATGTTATTGATGAACTGGAACTTGAGATTTTAGATGTTGCAGACACGAAATATACTTGGCGAACCTCGGGAAGCCGATCATGTATTGATCGTTCCCTCGCGTCTTCGGAGCTTTTGGTCGCATTTCCCCTTTATTTTGTTTCCTCCAAACCCCGTATTAGGTCAGATCATGCTCCCTTTTTCTGGGACTCGGGCGGTTCTGCTGGCCCATTTCCTCCTCCTTTTTGCTTTGATCCTCTGCTAATCCTTCTTCTCTTCCATCTTTTTGCTTCTCTATTCACCATTCAATCAACCACAAGAGGAGGTTGGAGCTCCTGCTCCTTTTTGCATTGCAGTGAAGCAAGGAGGAAGAACGGAAGAGTTAAAGCTCCATGTCAGCCATTGATCATGCACGTACCCACAGCCACTGCATCGCAACTTTTTTGTCGTTCACCTGAGATCGAGGAAGAAGATGTCCTTAATCTACAGCTTGTTGGATCCCTTGAGCTGAACAAACGAGTCGTTGAGAACGACACATGCAATCGTGGATAAGGGGCCTGAAAAAGGGGCGGAGGAGGTGGCGAAAGGGGTCGAAGGAGGGGCCGAAAGCGGATGAACGCAGGGGTTGTTGGGGGGTGGAGGAGGGGGTGTCTAGCACACCCTCTGAGCTGCAGCCATCTGCAGCAAAGCTAACTCGAGTGGAGCCTCCACTCACTGCTTTCCTGGTGGTGTTCGCCACTTTGCTCGCTCGTGTAAGGACCACCCTCCGAGGAGCCCCAAATCCCCGATTCCATGTGCACAACCTATGCTATTCTCCCCATCACCTTAGCTCAGGCATACCTCCTCCTAATGTTCCTCTCATATGCGGTTGTCCCCAACCGCCATCTGAAGTAGTGTCGCCGTCGCCCCTCAGTCGCATTCGATCCCATCACCATCACCGTCCAAAGGAGTTGGAGGAGGGGCAGGATTGGGAAAAGTAAGGTGGTAAAGGTGTTGGAGGAGGGCATCATAGGCAACAAAAGGGGTTGGAGTGGAACGACGAAAGGGGAGGTTGTCGATAGGGGGAGGTGTTGTGGGCGTACTGGGAGGGGTGTAGGCGGAGGGGGAGGGGGTTGGAGGAGGAAGGGGGAGGGTTATTCTTTCTTTTCTTTTTTTTTAGTTTATATCATAGCCATTGGATTGAGGATATGTTACATTAACTCGATGCACTGGTTGAGTTAATGGATTAAACTAACAGAGGGTTACGAGTGAGAGATGGAGTGACTATTTGGGGTTTCTCGTGTAATTTGTGATTATCGAGAGTTATGGGTGTAATTACAAAACTACAAGGGGATATGGATGTAAATATCACAAATTGTGTGCTCAAAACATACTTGGAGCGTGTTGGATGATAAGGAAGGCCCATGGTTAGGGGAATAGTGGGATGCATGCGAATGTAAATATGTGGCAACAACAGAGCCAAGGTATTAGGTGACGGTAGTGGAGGAACCACAAGAGCAGGCGATACTAGTGGAGGTGGTGGAGGTGTTGATGGGACTGGAGATGGTGGTGTCATAAGAGGAGGCAAGTATACCTCCTCTCCAGAGTTAGACAGAGTCAACCGGTAACCTGTAGAAGAGAAATACATGACAAACTCAAAAAAGTAACATCGGCACTGATGTAGTACTTCCGTCTAACAGGGCCAAAGTAACGGTACCCCTTCTGGTACAAGTGTAGCTTACAAAGACACACTTGACAGCTCTAGGTGAGAGATTGTCACGACCGAGAGAGAGTCAAGTGGTCGACAAATGCCACAAAGCAAAACACACATGGTGTAAGGGAGAATAGGTTCTCAAAAACCGCAAGCAAGAAATGGACCTTTTCTCCTATAACAAAGGACGGTATATTGTTCACCAAATAACATGTAGTGAGAACCACATCACCACAGAAAGAGTGTGGAGCACAACTATGAATCAAAAGTGTCCACATGACATCTAGTAAGTGATATTGTTTGTGTTCAGTACTACCATTCTTCTGAGAAGTATAAGCACACAAAATCTAGTGTATGATACCAAGAGACCAGGAGAACTCAGAAAGTTGCAATGTGCAAAACTCTAAGGCCCGTTCGGGTAGGGGGTAAACTCCCCTTTGGGGGATTTGAACGCCCTCCCCTTACCCCATTCTTTCTCTCTCCCATGTGGGTCCCACTTTTTCTCTTTTTTAATACATTAAATAAATCAATTCTCTTTCATCAAATCCATCAAAAAATAATATATTGTACCATCATATCATATAAAAATTATAAACTAATCCACTTCAACTCACTTTTTCAAACTTTAATACAATCACATCACAGTAACTACTCACTTTTCCAAACTTCAATATAATCAAATCACAACAAAACCACAACAAACCCCTAGTTTAACCTTCTATCCAAATACCAAAACACAAAAATGGGTTACCCTCTACCAGTTTAACCCACCTTAGCCCGCGTACCAAACGCACCCTAAGGCATTGTCAGAGTGAATAAACTTAACAGTAGCGTAGCTGTATTTCAATAATAAAAGATTTAATGACAGACTCAGCTCCATACTTGTTTTTCAAAGAAAACCCCAAGATAGTCTAGAAAAGTCATCCACAGCTACAAGATAAACCATGTGTCCCTGGTGATCAAGAACAATATCGGGACCTCAAATGTCAAAATGGACAAGCTCAAATAAATATCTGTTACGACGACTTTGATGACTAGGAAAAGAAGAACAACGATGCTTCCCACGTTGACAAGACTCGCACTAGAAGGTAGAATGTGTGGATATCTGTGGGAGGACATGAATACTTCTGCAGAGGAAAGTATCCAAATCGAAGATGCCACGTGTACGGTGAGATTGATCCAGTAAGAACGAAAGAGGCACAGATCATGTGCTTTATTCTCTCTGTTTAATTCGTATGAGGTTAACTTGTATAAATAATAAAATCACAGATCCGGTGCTTTATTCTCTCTCTTTAATTTTCTTCGCATTTCATTTTTCACCATTGCATCATCATTATATTTTCTCTTTATCATATAAATTATCTTAGCAATTAATTATTTATTTAATTTAATTTAAAACCATGCAACTAGAAATCATTATTCCCTGTGTTCGACCTTGAGTTACTTACCATAAATAATAACTTGCACATATTCGAAGGTGTGGATTTTGCTGAATTGAAAATCGTCTCCTATACTACAACTCCTCATAATTAAAGAGACAATTTTCGAGCTCATCAAATGGCGTCGTTGTTGGGGAACGACTGATTTTTAGGGTTTTAAATTATTTTTTATAATTATTTTTGTGAAATTAATTTCTGTGTCATTTTTTCCTTTCGTATTTTATTTTCTGCATTATATTTTGCATATCTCTCTCTACAGATATTAACCGCAAATTCTTTTCGCAGATTACTCTAAGCGATATTTGGATATAATTCAAGGGTCCGCGAAGAAGATTGATTTTTACTTTTGTGAGAGAGAGAGAGAGTTAGTTTAGATTTAATTTTTTTATTCACAATATCCCTCTCTTTGAACCCTGATAATTTGTAACATTTCGGATTGGACTTCTCTGTAGTATGTTGGGACTGTTTCAACCCCTTTTGTGTGGTTGGGACCTGACTTCAGTGGCGTAAGAAATATGTACATATACGCTAGCTTAATTATTCTTGAATTCTTATACCACACTTTCACTAATTATACGCACGTCGGGCTGATAAAAGCGGACGTAGGAGATTGTTCAACATTAGCCAACTTGAAATCAATTCTTCCCGCTAATAGAACTATCTGCCTAGGGTATTTTTCATCTATGCATATCATTTAGTGTAAATTTAAATTTCCTGTATTGCATCCCGCATGAACACGAGGAATCGTTGTAAGTCTCCTTAAGCATGCATCATTGATTTACGCTTGCAATGACTTTTTTTATTCTTCCTCCTCAGTTTTACAAGTTAGGAATTAAAAGAATTGGGAATGCTCGTTAGGCATGAATTTATATGCTCATCTAAAACCTCAGAGATAACCTTAATCTAAAACCAGGACTGCTTATCAAGGTGATTGTAAATAACACAACCTAAAATAAGGCTTGTGTCTAGTAGAGAATAACCCACTCATTGTTTGTAAGGACAAGATCGCACCTCGAGGACAGAGCCAAAAATCGAAAATTTTCATATAGCTACTTCTCAGTGAGGGTCTCAGGTAGCCGTTTAACGGTCCGACTTCCCCTTAGCAGAGTGGGTGGTTTAGAGGACACCGTTTAGGGCTTCATCCTCAAGTAACACGGGTAGTCATTTAACGGTTCGTACTTACACCTATACTGGTTGAAATAGATGCAACTAGTTGTATGAACTCGGACAGTCTTTGTGAAATATTTCGGCAACTAACATTTACGCTTAATTTTGCAAAGATTATTTTATCACTAAATTAAAATTGAAAAGAAAAACGGTCGAGCCCTGACGTGTCTCACCAGTGTTGAGTGGGTAAATTGCAGAGTTTGATTTGAGTTTGCTTTGTGTATTCTTTCTCGAGATGACTCTCTTCTCGCCCCCTCTTGGTCCTGGGATGATCCTCTTTCCAAAGATCAATCAACCTCCTTCAGGGTTCAGTCAATCCCACTCTAGCCCTTCATTTTACTCCTCTGCCAAGGAAACCCCTATCTTTGGTTAATCTTCACATCCTTCAACATCTAATTCTAAACTCTTTATATCTGAAGATGAAGAAGAAGAAGTCACGATGAAACCAAAGAAGAACCATGGTGAGGAGAGAACGACAATGACCCTTTCAAGCACTTTTGGATAGAGTAACTACTGTCGAACAACATAATGAACTCCTTAAAGCACAGATGGCAGAACTGCAATGCAGTGAAGCTGTTAAGGAAGATACTTACCTCCCTGAATTACATGAAGACTATAATTGGTTGAGGTCAGTACCTCCCAATGATGTGTTCGAGCACAAATCGCATTTCCTCGTATTATTACATAAGTTCAGAGGGAATAATCATGAAGAACCATATACCTTCCTCTGTGACTTCGAGCTAGTCTGCGACAACCTGTGCCACCCTAGGGTTAGTCAAGACTACAAAAGGTTGAGTGTTGTCCCCTTTGCCTTAACTGATAAGGCGGCTTACTGACTGAAAAATATAGGGGAACACATGGGCCACCTTCAAGACATTGTTCTTAAAAAAAATTTACCATGTAAGTAGAATTAATCAGATGCGGATCAAGCTCACGAGCTTCACTCAACACCCAAGTAAGTCATTCCATGAAACCTGGGAAAGGTTCACAAACCTAATCCAGAAATACCCAAGGCACATGATTAAGCAAAATGATGATGGTCCAAAGTCTTGTCAGTGATCTGAATCTTGAGACCCAAGGGTTAATAAGCGCATTCTTTGAAGGAAGTTACATGGGACGCCACGAGGATACCATCTACAAGGTGTTCGAGAGACTAGAAAAATCCAGCCGTTCACAGACCACCAGTCGGGCTTACCTAGCCAGCTCTAAGAAGATGATGAATAATTTGACGACAACATGGGAATAATAGCTGATAAGCTCACTATGGTCGAACAAATTTATAAGAACGTGCACGAACTCCATAAATCATCTGATATGGAGAAATTAACCAAATTGCCTAAGTAAATGGAGGAACCAGCTGACAGGGTATCTAAGATTCAGATACATGTCATAACTTCACCCCCCACCCCCATACACCAAATTCACTACATTCAAGGGCAAGGGATAGGGCAACAGAGCCACTGGGGTGGAGACCGAGTCTTTTCCCAACAAACCGAAGAAACCTCCACGCAAACTATCTACAAGGAACCTCCACAGATCATGGAGATAAACGAAGTCTGGTATAACTTGGATCATGTCAACCGATCGGATCTAAGCTCTACTTTGAACCCTAGTCCACCACAATCTCTGCCCATCTACCAGTCTCAGTAGCAACAACAGCAGCGTCAACAGTACCGTCAGGGTTATCAAAACCCGCAACCTCAACAGTAGCAGTATCAACAACAGGGCCAGCAGGCCCAATTCAGCAGTATCAGCAACCTCAGGCCAAGCAGGGCCAGAGGTCTTCTTCTGCTTCGATCTCTCCCGAACTCCAGTGAGTGCTGGACGACCTTCATGATATGAGAGTCGACATCAATTGACTCTCTCGTTGGAGACATGAGGCGACTGCACCCCAAACTGTGATTCTAGTTCAATTCCATGCCAATCCAAACAACCTCGGACAGAATCAGGTATTAATCTATGAATACTCTTTACCTGAATACGAGATCTTTTCGTTAGGTGACACTTATCATATTTCTCTTAGGAGCGAAAAGACCGTAACCATGCCTGATCGAGCGAGAGAACACGGTGACATATCCCCAGTGTCGACTAATACACACAACTCGGTGGAAGAAGAGGAAGAGAGGAACGAGGAGGATAAAGAACAACTCCCACCCACTCCACCCGTCGAGCAATGCACAACTAAGGATCTTGGGGAGTCAGAATCCGAGTCTGAAGAAGAAGTACCACCAAGACATCCGCAATAGTTGTCCGGTCCGAGTCCTATAAATACGTTTAATCTCGCATTAAATAAAAGTGATGTTTTGATCACCATGAGTCAATTCCTTTCCCCCGTGTTTTTATGGATGGAAAGAAGAAAAGCATAAAAAAATCAAAAAAATGATGAAGAGATGGCCCTTATCTGTAGAGAAAACATCAAGGTCACTTTGTCCCTAGACGAGATGATAGAAAGAGACCCGACTTTTAGAAAATACCTTAAGGTGAGATGCACACCAACAAGGACCGATAAAAAGAACCCTAATCGAACAAAGAAGCACATACCCTCTATTGCCACATCTTGCCTGATCAAAAATGAACTACCAAGGAAGAAAAGAGACATGGGTGTTCACTTTGTGACTAGCCAGATCAACAAAATCAAGTTTGTCCGAACACTGTTAGACAATGGCTCCTCCATTAATCCCATACCCACAACTCTACATGAGCATCTAAATCTAGATCATCTTAAGAAGTCTAGAGCCGTACTTCAATTCGCATATTCATCGACTAAGAGATCTAAGAGGGAGATTAAAAATGTTGTCATCAACATAGAGGGACAAAATTATCTAGTAGATTTCATAATACTTAACATGTATGTCCCTAGAAATTGAAAAGATTCCCAAATGTACTAGGGCGACCCTTAGGACCGCAGGAGTTGTATTTGATTACACATCTGCGAGAATCCAGTTTGGAGAAGTTGAACGGAAAATGAAGAACTGCGCTTCAAAGACCTAACACCGAATCCAGCACCGAGTCTGAAAATTCAGAACCTGAGGCAGAACATACAGAAGCAACAGTTGGACCATGGAGACAGAACCTGACCACATTGATAGAATCACTCTCATCTGTAGAGGACATTGATGATAAATTAATCTGTCAGCTCATCCATGCATCGACCTACACTCCCAGAGACTCAGAGGTCCCTCTTGATATGTCAGTTCATTCTCCTTATGGACAATCCCGGAGTAAGGTAAACAGATTGGACGCAACGTTTGCCAAACCATAATGTATCTTTAGCGATCCGATCCCCCAAACAATTAAGGTGGTGACCGATAATGTTATACAGAAATCATCCATATCACAACCAAAATCAGAAAATATAGAGCCAGATTTTGTGAATGATACAGACTTACCCGGGCTCAAACCATTGCCCCCATATTCTTAAGTATGTCTTCTTTGCAAGAAAGGGACAGTTTCTGGTCATCATCAGTTTGCAGACCGAAGAGCAGGAGATCCGCCTGCTTAAAGTTTTAGAGAAAAATCGCAAGGCTATAGGCTGGAGATTGTCGGATCCTCAAGGGATTAACCCAGCCCTTTGTTCACACCATATTTACCTGGAGGATAATGCTAAACCCTCCCGTGAATGCCAATGTAGGTTGAATCTAAATTTACGGGAAGTGGTTAAGAATGAGATCGAAAATGGTGGAAGGCTGGATTTATTTATCCCATCTCAGACTCCAAGTGGGTGACGCCTTTGCATGTCATCCCAAAATAGTTGGGACTTCATAAGATCACCAACAAGGATGGAGAGGAGATCACGACACAGGTACCCACATCGTGGCAGGTCTGTGTGGATTACATGCGCTTGAATGCCACAACGAAGAAGGATCACTTCCGCTGCCCTTTATTGATTAAATTTTGAAGAAATTAGCAGGAAGAGAATACTTCTATTTCTTAGATGGGTACTCGGGCTACAATCAGGTAGCCATCGCCTCAGAGAACCAAGAAAAGACTAATTTTACATGTCCTTTCGGCACTTATACATCCAAGTGCATGCCTCTTGGGCTCTGCAATGCCTCCAGCAACTTTCAATGATGCATGATTACAATTTTTGCCGAAATGGTTGGAGATTTCCTGAAAGTCTTCATGTATGACTTCTCGGTCCATTGTGATTCATTCGATGATTGCCTAGCGCATCTGGATCGAATCCTCGAGAAGTGTAGGGAAGTGAATCTGATGCTCTCTTGGGAGAAAAGCCATTTCATGGTAAAAGAGGACGTCGTGTTGGAGCATGTTATCTCCAAGAAGGGAATGGAGGTTGACCCTGCCAATGTGGATGGGATCAAGAAACTCGAGCCACCTACCAACATTAAACAAGTGCAGTCTTTTCTGGGGCACCTCGGATTTTATAGGAGATTTATTAAGGATTTTTCAAAAATTATCCGACCGCTAACTAACCTCTTAGGGAAAGACATCGAGTTCTTTGTATATCATATGTGTCTTGAAGCCTTTGAGCTGCTCAAAAAGAGGATCATTGAGACTCCCGTCCTACAAGCCCCGGACTGGTCTCTTCCTTTCGAGATCATGACAGACGCTTTAGACTTCGCAGTGGGAGTTGTGTTAGGACAAAGAAAAGATGGAATCCAGTATGTTATTCACTGCGCAAGCAAAGTTTTAGATCCATCTCAGGAAAATTACACTATGATCGAAAAGGAGATGCTTGCAGTAGTCTTTGCCATGGAGAAATTCCGATCTATACTTTTATGATCTAAGGTAACAGTATACAAAGATCACTCAACCATTCGATACTTATGGATACTCTTGCTTCAAGAATTTGATTTGGAGAGTAAAGATAAACTCGGAGTTAAGAATGTCGTGGTTGATCATTTATCACGGATCGAACAAGATATTATCCCGGATTCTGAATCCATCCGTGAAACCTTCCTACACGAGTCATTTTCTGCTATTGACTCTGTCCCATGTTATGCCGACATGATTAACTATCTTGTCTCCAAGAAAGTTCCTCAGGGTTGGCCCAAGAACAAAATCGACCAATTCAAGTTGGAAGCCAGACACTACCATTGGGAGGATCCATTCCTTTTCTTTGAAGGATCAGATTGTATATGGAGGAGATGTATTCCTTAGAAGGAATACCGAAGTGTCATCAATCTCTGTCATACCTTGGAGGCAGGAGGACATCACTCAAGGAAGAGGACTGCTGAGAAGATACTACAATGTGGATTTTATTGGCCGACTTTGTTTAAGGATGCCTATAATTTTGTCAGGTCGTGCCCAGTCAGTTAGCGAATGGGAGGGATGGTCCCAAAGATGTCATTTCTATGCAACCAGTGATCATTTGTGATGTATTCAATGCATGGGGCATTAACTTTATGGGCTCATTCCCTAACAGTCAAGGATTTGAATATATTCTTCTCATTGTAGACTATTTATCTAGGTGGGTGGAGGCTATCCGTACTCGAGCAGCAGACAATAAAACTGTATGCGAGTTTTTGAAAGATCATATTATTTTGAGGTTTGGGATCCCTAAGGTATTAATATCTGATGGGTAGACACTTTGTCAACCAGGAAGTGAAAGTCGACTAAGGCATACGATATCGAGCACCGTGTCGCTAGTCCTTACCATCCACAATCCAATGGCATAGCTGAGGTGTCAAACAGTGAGGACAAAGGAATTTTACAGAAGCTAGTCTGTCCTGACAGGAAGAACTAGTCCCAACTCTTGGAATAAGTTCTATGGGCGTACCAGACAGCTTACAAGACCCCATTGGGCACCCCCCCCCCAACCCCCCATTTCGAATAGTATATGGAAAGCCGTGTTATTTGCCCGCAGAATTCGTTCACAAATCAGAATGGGCAATCAAAAAGATCAATTGGAATTGTCACCAAGGAAAGAAGAACAGAGATATGAATTTGAATGAACTACCTGAAATCTGAAATCATGCATACGAAAATAGCACCATTTACAAGGACAGAGTGAAGAAATGGCATGACAAGAACATCCGAACAAAGACCTTTGTCACAAGGCAGAAAGTATGTTTGTTTAATGCAAGACTAAAAAATTTTCAAGGCAAACTGAAATCTAAATGGATGGGACCCTTTATCGTGAGAGAGGTACGCAATAATGGAAATGTTGCGATCTCAGAAACCGCAGACAGCACGCAAATTTCTATAGTCAGTGGTCAGATGCTTAAATATTTTGTTGAATTAAGTGAGCAGTTGGTGCAATTAAAGGAGATCTCCTTCACTCAGGGCACTATATTAGACGAAAGACTCAAACGGCCCGGATGAACCACCTCTTCGATAAAACTACATCACTCTTCTGTATATCATCGCTCCGTTCATTTGCTCGGTCCCTCACATGTGATTACTTCCTATATTTAGACTGGCCTAAGCCTAAGTATAAGGGGGGCGGTACCATTGTGTATACATCACTTCTATTCTTTCTCCTCACCCTCGACTGCCTCATTTCATGCTTTTCTGTTATGCTTAGTCCCTCCAAAGTCTAAGTATAGGGGAGCATGTCGACTTCTCTTCAGTCATCTATACTTAGTATGAGCTATATCTACATTTCACTTTGTGCCATGAGGACATAGCACAAGCTAAATATGGAGGGTGTTTGTATATTTTTACATACTTTATCCATAGCTTGAAACTTTAAATTGTTTTCATCCAAAATTGGGTATGGATACAAGTTGTGTATATTATGTATATCAAGGTTGCAGAAAACGGTAGTCGGTACTCGGTAGGCAAGGTTACTAAGGATTAATCGGCAGTCGAGCGACTAATCGGATTTAGCCGGTCATTAGTCATTTTGATTTTTTAAATTATTTTAAATATATAAATCAATGTTTATACACATATTCTT
Organism: Ottelia alismoides; assembly: GCA_037367405.1. Classification (NCBI taxonomy): domain Eukaryota; kingdom Viridiplantae; phylum Streptophyta; class Magnoliopsida; order Alismatales; family Hydrocharitaceae; genus Ottelia; species Ottelia alismoides. The sequence continues at coordinate 256,344 of JAZKJV010001570.1, forward strand.
ATATATTTACATTGATTTGTACATTTTATATACTATCATAATGAAATAAAAGAAGTAAATATCTTTAAATATAACATTAAGCGTATAAGAATTAGTTTGCTTTTTGAAAAATTGAAAAACTAAAAAAATAAAAATTCTCTATGGAAAAGTTGACCTTGTAGTCGGCCTTGTCGTCGGCTGACTAGGCCGACTAGTCGGTCGGATTAGTCGGGTTAACCGACTAATGGCCGACTAGGCCTAGTCGAGTCGGCTACCCCACTTACTCGACTAGTCAGGCCGACTAATCGGCCAGTCGGCCGACTTTTATAATAGAAATGTATATTATACTAAATTCTTTCTGTAAATAATACTTATTTTTCAAAAAAAACAAAACAAAAAAACCTTTTTATAAAAAAAGGAAAAAAATAACTCATTATCTTGCATTTCATTAAACATCTCATGCATTCCTTAGTTGGTGTATTCTTGATACATTCACTATCACTCAAGGCATGAGGATTTGAAGACACTGATTTCTGAGATCTTGAGAGTCTGAGTTAGCCAGCCTTAGTCATTGTGGTTTTGAACTTAATAATCCACACTTACCTAGTTTGAAAGATTTGAACGCTATATTACACTCTTCATCTCTACCTTCTAAAGAATATGATCAGCACATCACTTTCAGAACTGCATGATTGATGAGATGAGATGAGATGAGATGAGATGAGCTGAGTTATCACTTGAGAAATTGGGACCAGTGATTTGAGTATAGATCCGATTTAATGATGCTCGAGGATGGGATAAAGTTAATGAAGGCTTCAAGAAATCTGAGTGTCAGCAAAACCCTAACCAATATGTAAACAAGTTCGCATGTTATCTTTGATATTTACCTATGTGACAGGAGGTGATGAAACCTAATTTAATTGTTAATCAGTGTGCACCAACTCTTGATAAAAGCAGTGAAGCTAGCCAAAACGAAAATAAAAGAAAGAAATAGCTCATCATTACAAAGTCAAATTCAAAAGAGCTTCCACCAAAGGCGAGCGCTCCTAACCTTTTCAAAGTGTCCACTTGGACCAAATGTTATTAGGACCAAGGAGTCTGGCTAGCACCAAAAAAGGGCTCTACATCATATAGTGATACAAGTCTGGGTGTCGAAGGTATCTTAGATACTCAAAAGAGATTCACCCCGGTGTACTCCCAGAAAAACAAGTGCAGACGACTCCAAATTCTCTTGATGGACGCATTGATCAACAAACAAAAATATACAAGCATTGAGTAATAAGGCACTCGAGAGGCCCCTTGTTCTAATGTGAGGGAGAGAAAAATATACACAATCCTATGCCCTCCATCATCTGGCCATCCATGTATACTTTCAAGTCTGACAAACTAATGAGATGGTGGATTGAAGCAAGAATCGAGTTATTACCTAGTATTGAGGATTAGGTCTAGAGGAGAGTCTTCGGGACTGGGACCATGGGTGGCATCCTGACTCGACTCTCATGAATGCAGTATAAACTAAAAGTCATATCCGTATTATATGTACAAACAGAGAGTGATAAATAGAGAAGTTGGATTGTTTTTTATTAAAGCGTGGTTGAGCCCAGAATTTTAGGATCATTCAAATTAAGGGTCTTTTATGAATCGAACCTTGAAAAATCACATGCACAGTCAAGGATTACTCCGACTAAGTCATTCACCCATTGATGCTCAAAGACGAGCATGGTTTAAGCATAGGTGTATGATGAATCTCAAATTCAACATACTAAAATTGGTTAATTAGACTATGTTCCCCAAAATCCATATGCATTTAATAATTAATATAGCAACATTAGCGTACATACATGTGTAAATAACATTTGCATTTCATCATGCATAATTGCATAAAATAAGGACCCAAAAATCCAACTGTAAATTGACATAAAAAGGCATTTTTAATTAATTCATCCTAACTCTGATTGACCTAAAACCACCTCCATTATGTAGATATTACTAACAAGAATAAATAAATAAATGCAAAAAAATGCTAACTCATAAGTGACAAATAAACCCTAAACTTAATTTCGCATCAGACAGGGTAAAACATGCACATCTCCCTCATATAGTGTCCGATTTTGATCTACTCACTTTTAAAGTACTCCATTTTCAAATACCTTCAAAATAAGATCAATTTCATAAAATTCGGAGCTCATATGTCAAAGTTATGTTCTGGATCTCTTTTGCGCATTTTATCTTTTTGTGATTTTTGACCTGAGTTTTTATGTACATATTTAACCCATTTTATTTTATTTCTTCTTTATTTGTATTCTTGATGAATGTTTTATCAAGAGTCATAAAAATCCAAACCTAAATCAAGATTGAAATCAAAGAAACTTGTGTCTGAAAGACCTTTGTGAGTCTGTACAAATATATCTTGTTTCGTACTTTTATTTTATTTCCCTATTTTCTTATTTATTAAAAATCCAAAAAATAGATTAATATGTAACTAAGTATCTACTATTTTATCGTATTTTTTCTATAATTTTTATCCTCTTTAAAGATCACTAAAAATTTGCAAAATCCCAAAAAAATCGGTTTTCTATACACTTGAGAACCACAAAAAAATACCGCTTTGTACAGATGACCTCTTTTACTCATGGTTCCTTCATGAAAGTAGTAGATCTCGTCAAGCTTGCAAAAGTCGGCCGACTAGGCCGACTAGTCGGCCCGACTAGTCGAGTCAGAGGGGGTAGCCGACTCGACTAGGCCTAGTCGGCCCTTAGTCGGTCCACCCGACTAGTCAGTCGACTTTTACAACAACCTTTTTTATTTTTTATTTTTTTGTTTTCACTTTTTTTAAAGCAAACATATTATAATATGTTTAATGTTATATTTAAAGTCAATAACTTCTTTTGTTTCATCATGATGTCATATAAAATGTACCAATATATGTATATGCATACGAATATATGTATAAAAACTGATTTATATATTTAAAATAATTAAAAATTCAAAACCGACTAATTCCGACTAGTCGCTCGACTGCCGACTAATCCTTAGTAGGTGACCCCGCCAACCGAGTACCGACTACCGCTTTCTGCAACCTTGGATCTCGTCGATACGAACAATTTTCGTGAAGGAAGCTTTTCGATCCGAGGTCTTCTATTTCTTTCCATTTTTCTTTCTCTTTATTTTTAAAGAAAGTCTTTAGGGTGACATGTGGCAGCCCATGGGCGTACCACGTGGCACCCCACTCTCTCACCCTCCATCCCTCTCTTTCATGCCGCCCCCCAGTCACGTGCAGAGCACGTGACCCATCACCCCCACCTCGGTCACGTGCTCAGCACGTGACCCTCTCCTCCCCTTCCTAGCTCCTGCGACCAGCCATCTCCACGCTTCCTCCTGTTACGACCTCGCACGAGTAACGGTCGCCGCCCACCTCCATGCCTTCCAGTCGTTCGACTCCTCTCGTAACGTCCGTCGACCCGCCCCCTATAAAGGCCACGCCTCCGGCCTCCTCTAAACCTATCCACCTCTTGCAGAACCCCACCCCTCCAGCCGCAATCCCTCCTTGTGACACTAGGAGAAAGATAGCCCCGCCGACGACGTAAAGAGGCGGAGCAAAGGTGTGATCCTTGGCCCCTTACCTTGGCCGAGTAGGAGCTGCTCTCTGAGCTGCAAAGCTCAGGTTCTCCTCGTCGGAGTTCCTTTGAGCAACGACCACCAGGAGGTACACACCTCCCTTCCACCGACGATTCCCTTCCGTTACCCACTGCCTCCTCTCGCCTGCGGCTCGTCGTACCCCCATCGTCGACACACCTCCGTGAAGCCAAAGCTTCATCCACTCCGCATCGCCTTCATAATTCTCCCTTTTCGCTTCCCCTCTATCTTCCAGGTCCCCCGCATCTCTGATCTTGCAAAGGTCAGAGTCTAGCTCCGATTCCTCGACTTTGCAGTAGGAGCTTCGCTCCCCCATTCTTTTTGCTTGCAGGAAAAACAGCCTCTGCCCGTACACCATCCCCTCTTGCGTACCACCACCGCCACCGACCCGCTACGCTCGTCAGCTGACTCCAACCTCGAACGTGTGTCGCCAGATGTCGGCTGACCTCTCGCACCTCGACCGCCACTTACCGTCGTCGCCCTCCGCCCTGCAGCCCAAGAACTCCACTGCCTCATCCACCGTTGGATCGGGGGCTGCCCTTGATCCAACGGTCCGTAAGCCTCCACGTCGACCCCCCCCTTGGAGCCTCCATCCAGACCTAAGGCTCGGGTCATCCATCGACTCAGAGTTTGCCATGTGTCCCCTCCCCGAGCCTCGACCCCAGCCTCAAGGCTCGGGTCAACCGAACCTTAGGCGAGCTCCCTATAGCTGCCACGCGTAGGCTCAAAATCCCCGAACCTCCAGGCGCACGTGTGTAGGAGGGAAAATTGCATCGATACCCATAGTTTTCAAATAAATTACATTGCACACCCCCCCAGGTCATGTGCTCCTTACGTAGCACCATGGGCGAATTGTAGAAGACCTTCAGCGGGTTTCTTGAATTACATATAAGTCCCTCTCAGGGACCCGTTTGAAGAAGAAATACTTATTTTTATTATATTTTAGCCCATGAACTTCATTTGTGCATGTCTTCTTCATCTGAACTCCGATTTTTATGCATAATATATCATTTTGAAGCTATTTTCATGCTCTTTCATATTATCTGATTGGTGGATTTTTCTTTATCATTGCAGGGGCTAAATCGAGGAATCTCCCTAATAATTTATCCAATTAAAATTTGATTTAGAGGAGAAAATTACATGGAATCAGGATTATTCATTAATCTCTTTGCAGCTTGAACTGAATTGGATAAATTACAATCTGAATTTTTTTATGATCTGTGATTAATTTTGAGAATTTATTGAGCATATCATTGCGGATTTAATTCATATAAAATCACGGATCCGATGCTTTATTTTCTCTATTTAATTTTCTTCGAATTGCATTTTTCACGATTGCATCAACATCATATTTTCTCCTTATTTTCCGACACAGAAATTATCTTAGAAATTAATTGATTATTTAATAAATTTAAAACCACGCAACTAGAAATCACTGTTCCCTGTGTTCGACCTTGGTATACTTACCAAGTAAAATAACTTCCACCTATTCGAAGGTGTGGATTTTGCTGAATCGAAAATCATCTCTTATACTACAATTCCTCATAATTAAAGAGGTGATTTTCGAGCTCATCAGCATGTGCATGGATGACATCAAATGAGCATCTCCCTGTCATGTAGAAGGTAAATGAGCCCCGCTCATAATGGCAACTGATATGCCAGGGGGTACAGATCCGTATGAACTAAACTATGCTATGTCTCCATACAGATGGTGGAAAGCGCCAAAGTCCACTATCCACTCTGTCATATCAACCCTGCTACAACTAGTAAAAGCATGTGTTATACCTGAGGAGCTCGAAGATGCTCTGTAGAGGCTGCAACATCTAAAGAAATTATATTGGTACAGACAGCATGAGTCAGTACCTCCCTCAAAAGGAGAAAATAGCATATAATCGTGAATCTGTAAAAGGGGTTGAATTGCCTATGATTACTTGGTTACATGAGCAAAAGCAGTATATCCATGCTTTTGATAGCATGTCTCCTATGAACGAGTAAGAAGACGGCAACAGCTGCATGGACCACGCCGACGCCTGTCTCCTTTGCCACGGGGACCACGCCCTCTGAACTAAGTAGTACCACCCCTACTGCGAGATGCAACCATCGGTGAGGAGTTCTATGTGGTTGCAGGGGGTGGGGCATTATCCTGCTGAGATGATCATATGCATCCTTCATGGGAGGGATAATCGTATAGGTAAGAAGCTAGGTATGCAATGCTTCGTACTCAGGACTTAAAGCAGCCAGGAAAACTTCAACTATCGTTGAGTTATTGTACATCATTTGTTGCTCAGTACATGTGATCACAGGCATGATGTTGTGAAGCTTCTCAAACATGCCACAAAGCGAAGAGTGGAAACTATGCAGACGATGACCATTCTACTTGACGGTGAAGATGCCAAACTACAACTGAAGAATCTTGACCTCGTTCTTTACTTGGCTACATGTGGCTATCAGGATAGCCCACATTGCCTTGAGGGTGAGTTGGTTCATGATACCATTGGCAATCTCTATTATGAGAGACCTAGAGAGCTAAATACGTGTGTACACGTCATCTTGCTTCCACAAAGTGTCCTCGTTATTATATGTCAGCTCTGGTCATGTCAGAATGTGCTCCTTATTATTGCACTGCATAAGGGTCAGAAACTACATAGACCACAGCTCATAATTGGTCTCATTCATCTTGACAATGGGAGTCGGGCCCTTGAAGACACCGGAAGAAGAGAAGACATCATCATTGCTCTCTGGGATGATGAAGAAGAGGGTCGAAACGAAGCTCGACTGGGAAAGTAGATCGATCCGAGCGAGTCTGCGCCATCATAGAGAGGATTGGTTGTATGTGTGATGCAAACAACTATCCCCTTCAACCTTGGATCCGTGCTAGTGTCTGAGATGTGATCTAGAAGTCTAAAACCACCCTTCTTCGGTCAAAATAAAATCGAAAAAGAGCCATGGAACATGGAAAAACATGTTGAACAGAATCACAATGGCCCAAGGGGATTTCAACGGTGATCTTGGGCGGCACAGGCCACAGGTGTGCCCTAGGGGGTCTTGACAGCATTGAAAGAGGTAGTAGGGCCTCTTGCAGCATAGCAGCATACCCAAGGGGGCTTTAGCGATGCTGGAACAGATGTTAGGAGGCTGCAGCACCCCCATTGTGGGAGACAAGATGGTTGTGGAGTCCCTGGTGGGGCCCTACAGCAGCTGCAGAGGCCCTAGGGGCACAAGTAATAGCATTGTTGACCCTAAGGGGCTTCGACGGCAATGCAATCAACCCTAGAGGCATGGTGGCATCGCCGGTGATCTTCTTGGAACTCCGTAAGGTGCCCATGCGAGAGAGAGAGAGGACCAGCGGGTGGGGTAGGGTCTGAGGTATGAGAACTCTGGTCTATGATCATCGCTATGTTACCATGTGTAAAGAGATGAATGAATTTTTATTCATGAGGCTCTAGGGTTCTCTTATATAAAAGGGGAAATATGTTTGGGCAAATTACATAATAGAGACTAAAATAAGAGAATATATAAACATATGATAAGATATATAATATCTCAACGATGATAATGCAACCAGACAACCTATAGGAAGCTGCACGATCACTCGTGTATAATAATGGTTATAAAGCAATGAGAAAAAAAATAAAATGCATAATGCTGGTGATGATGTAATGGTATATAATATCTCAACGATGATGATGCAACTAGACAACCTATACGAAGCTGCACGATAACTCATGTATAATGACGGTTATAAAGCAATGAGAAAAAAATAAAATGCAGTAATGATGGTGATGATGCAATAGAAGCAGGAAGACCCATGCAAGATGATGCACAAAGCAGCACAGTAAAGCACCAAGCGGCAGCGGCAAAAAAACAGTGATGCTCTTAATGATGTTATGTATTCTTTGGAAAATTGGCATGTTGTTTATGAAGAACAAGGTCCGAGTAACGACTCTTTAAGGCAGCACACAATGTTGCTGGAGACGCAACGTGATGATGGAGTTGCTTGTGATGGGTTCCATGTTGAACCCTAGTGGATTTTTTTTCCAAGATGACCCTATCCGAAGAAAACGAGGGATCCAATGGGCATCTACCACATTTTTCCCTTCGTTTGTTGTGACGCAAAGCAAGGAAGGCCGTATCGATATCGATATCGTTTAGGTCCACCCGGAAATGGATATATCGGGATATATCGCCGATATATCAACGATAACTCTAGTATCTGCTTCGATTCATGCAGCAACTATGGTAACAGCTGGCGTTTTCATGATAGCAAGGTGTTCCCCTTTATTTGAATACCCGCCCACGGCTTTGATTGTTATTACTTCTGCAGAATCCCTGACGTCATTCCTAGCGGCAACCACTGGAATAGGTGGAAATGTCGGAAATGGCTCAAAAAAGCCATTTTTTGTCATTTTTTCAGAAATTAAGATCATCCAAGATATAAAAGCAACAAATAACCTACAAGTACACATTTATGCAACACATATCGGTCATTTATAGCACATATATCGCACATATCAATCATCATATCAAACATATCGATGTTAACGTTTATTCCCGACCTTTAGATATTGGAAATGGATTCCATTCAAGTTCTTATAAGATTAAATAACTTACAAATATACACTTAGATGACACATATAGATCATTTGTGAAGACTATGATCCTTATATTGCACATATCGGTCATATCAAACATATCACCGGTACTGTTAGTTGTTGACCTATATATATTGAAAATGGAGTTCATCCAAGTTCTTAGATCACTAAATAGCTTACAAATATACTCTTAGATCACACATATCTATCAATCTATGAAGCTTATATCGCATATATCGATCATTTTGAACATATCGATATTAATATTTGATTTTTGACTTATAGATATTTTGTTTTGAAGAATTGACTTATAGATATTGGAAATCGATTTCATTCAAGTCTTACAACATGAAATAACTTGTAAACATACACCAAGTTGAAGAACCATTGTATGCACCCTCCTGTCGCACCATACCCTACCAGTGCCCTCGACCCGAAACAAAATATATATAAACCATTGTGTGTTTTAATACTAGGTGTAGCTAGATATATGCGTTGTAATACTGGGTGTAGCTAGATACGTACTTGAATCAATCTTGCATGAATAATAGCATTGATATATATAGAGATATCGGCGAAATATCAACGATAGCGATCAATATCCGGGATTTTTTCTACTGAATCTGGACATTTTCGATCGATATGAGCCGATACGGCAATATATCGCCGATATCCCTGTAAAAGGAGATATTGGATAATATCGAAACCCCTACCCTGTCAAAACCGATATATCGGCGATATATCGCTGATATATAGCCGATACGGCCTTCCATGAAGGCAAAGGGGGCATGTTCTGTTACCAAAAAATAGAGATAAGTTAAAAAACAAAAAAAGGAATGAAAACATCAAAGGAGCAAGAGCTGTGAGAAATGGAATTTAAGATAGGGTGCTGCCTTGTTGGGCCTATGTGCCATTTTATTTGCATTCTTTATTTAGGCCCAAGGGGAAAGGTAACAGTAAGGAGGGAGGAAAATGGTTGGAGAAAAAAGAATGGTTAGATCTAAAGGGGAAAAGGAGAAGGTTAGATCTAAAGGGGAAAAGGAGAAGGAAATAGCAGCCATGTAAATGGATGGAGGTTTTTTTATTAAACAAATGAAAAGGGGAAGAATTTGAATGTTTTTTATATCTTCTACATAGATATGGCCCATATGGGAGATAGGGAAAGTGTTAGAGAACATGTCCTTGTTTTGTACGAGGTGCACATATATGATCATTTGTAGAAAAAGTCCCCAAACTCACGAATTTCGCTCAGAGTCTTAAGGTGGACCATGTATGGCATAGACCCATGGTAGAGTCTAGATACGTGAAGATCCACAGAGACACCAGAGTAAAGGTCACATTCTTCGAGCCAGTGTGTGAGAGGCCCAGTTCGAGGCTCTACTTTGAGAAAGACTACAAAAATTTCATGGTGAGACCTATTATTCAGATCTACATATGATGGCAATACTCGTTGGAGAGAGACTTTTCAATATTCAGTATTCAAAACATTCAAAAGCCCAACAACGGTAGTTGTAGATTCCCCAAATCTCAAATGCAAAAAGATGAACTTTTGTTTTTGAGAGTTGTATTTGAGTTATGTGTTCGGCTTGGGTGTGTTGAGTGGTGTATTCTCTAAGTTGAGCATTTCATACTAGCTTGAGGGGGAGTGCTGAGATGATGGCGTAATTAGGCTTCTACGTGTGGAGAGATGCTTAGTCCCACATGGATAAGCAGTGGGACTTGGTTGAGTTGGTGGAGATATATAAAGAGCCCCACATCCCCAGCATTCGATGAGACACGTAATAAAAGATATATCCCTTTCTAACTTTCTCATGTACTTTCATCTTGTTCCTCAGGGAGTAGTATCTATATACCTATTTAAAGGTGGGTTTCTCCCAGAATGGTTGACACGTGGAGCTATGGGGAGACAACTCTCCCAACAATCTCTTTCTCTCGCTCTTTATCCCTCTACGTGCGATCTTTCTCCCGCTTTCTCTCTCTCTCCAAGCGCTGCATGTTTTCTCCATCCATTTTCTTATGTTGTGTTCTTATGTCCCTCTCTCTCAATGCAATATAGTTACCCTCAAATTTTTCCCACTTTTGCAAATTCTATATATTTCCATCCGTGGAGACTATCCTATTTTAATAAATTGAATGATTGTGATGCTAATGATACACTGCATAGAAAAATATAATATCTAAATGGGATGGATTTAATGGGAATGATTTTCGTAGGAATCGTTAAACATGTAATCCATAAGATAACTTTAATAAAATCGATTGGAAATATGTGTAACTTCAATTATAATAAGTGAACAAGGGGAGAAAATAGAATAGAGATATAAAAGCAATGTGAGATTTTTTATATAAAAAAGTTGACATGCAATTATCGATTTTCATTTTGTGTTTATTTATATGTATTCAATAAATATAAATAAAATTCTACCGATATTTCATTAAAGTAATACGTAAAAATTTACACGGATAAGTGATGTCAAACTAAGAAAATAGCATTGTAGGATGCACATACATATCGTAATAAACTTATTGAAGTCATATTTGATATGTATATATATGTTAATTAGAATATTAAAAAAAATTAAATAAACTACAACTTTAATATTATATTATCCACTCTCATGTATCATCTAACATAGATATATTATTTCATTTATTTTTGTGTATAACCTTCAATTTTTGAAGTAAATTATAACTAACACTTAAAAATTTAATTCAAGAAATAATCAAACAAAGACGTGATTTATATTTACTTGGAATTAATTTGAACCCAACCCACTATTAATTTATACTACTAATTTATTCAATCTGTGTTGGATTTTTTCTGATTTTTATTGGATTTTATTTTTTGAAACTAAATATTTTCACCCAACATTTGTTTCAAATTGCAATATTATATTCTTAACAAATAACGACTTGGATAGATATTACATTTAGATATGTAAGAAAAGGAAAATAAAAGTGAAGTGTATATTGATATTACAATTCATATATGCAACGGAGATGATGTTAAAATATAACAATCAATTTTCAAAAGACATAATGAAAACACAAAATAAATTGTAATATTTATTGTTATTATGATTGATTTGTTATCATATTATTTATAACTTACGTTTGCAACAATGAAATTGTAAAATCCTTATCTTTATATATGCCAGTCGTTGTAACAATGTAGACAATCTAACGTTAAGGCAACATTGAATGAGTTTTTCTTATTTATAACATTGTTACTAGAACAAGACATACGTTGAATGAAATTGTGAAATCCTTATCTTTATATATATGATAGTCGTTGTAACGATGTAGACAATCTAACGTTAAGGCAACATTGAATGAGTTTTTCTTATTTATAACATTGTTACTAGAACAAGACATACGTTAAATGATATTTTTTATTAAACATGTAAAACAATGTAATCTTTCTTTGTGCTTGAAGAGTATATCAAACAACATCTATTTGATGGTTACTTTATTAATATTAAACTATTGTATATATAGTAGTAAAGGCAAATTCCATCACATCAAATTTTTTTATCCTTAAAATTTTAAAATAAATCGTTTAATATCATGTAAAGTTTTTATAGTTACTTTTTACATGTTTCCAAAGAAATAGAACAGCTTAATGCCTCATTTGACATCAAATCAGCCCAATTTTGTTCTGTTGCGAAGCGCGGGTTACATCCTAGTTCAACTAAAATCAAAGTCTTTGTGTTTTTTATTCCACATAATCTTTATTTCATAATTTCCATCCAAAAAAGAAAGGAGAAAATAGATTCTGCACAAATGTAATTACGCAAAAAAAATAAAAAATACCGTACATATACAAGATCATACATCCTGACATGTTAAAATTCCCTCAAGAAACAGTCCAATAATTGAGTTCCTTATTGCAAGTCCCATTATGAAAAGGACAGATATCTGGAAGCAATGATTCCATGGAATTAACAATATTTAATCATGGATAATTAATGTCCTGTGATAAGATATACCACGAAAGGGCACATACTACTTAGAAAGAACTCGATTTTTTGCTTCATGTTCTCCAACAAACAAGGGCATGTCATAGTTACAAACCTGGAGGGAGGTTCCGCATACGTAGAATAATCCTCAAAGACTTCGGCGATCATTTCACCACCCCCTTGTTTACAGTGAAACAAAGAGCGATTATTCTCCTAAAAACAATATTGGGGACAAATATAGAGAAGCTACGATGTCGAGTCAATGAACTATTTAGCATTCTTCTTTATTAATGAGAGAGAAATCCTACCTAGGAATGGGGGCATTTCGAACAACAAATTACTTTTTGCATATAGGAATCCAACACCTGTAGGCCCACACATCTGAGACATTCATATTACTTCAGTTTCGACATTCTAAGCAGTAAATGAAATTCAATATAAGTACATAGTAACATAATTAATGTTTGAACCTTATGCGAAGAGGCAACAAGAAAATCAGTATCCATATTTTGGACATTGACCACCATATGGGGAACACTTTGGCAGGCATCTATAAGCACTTTCGCCCCCACCGCATGAGACAAAGCAACAACCTCCTCGACAGGAAGGGAAGAACCTGATGACAAAATAATGACAAAAATGAGCCAGCAAAACGGTTATAGAACCTACAAAGGAACTAGGGAGCATTAAGGTTTCACAAAAAAAAATCTACCCATCAAGATAACATAAATATCTACATTTCCAGTGCATTGGTTTTGAGCAGTAGAAATTCAATGACTGCATTGATGTGTTTCAATAATCAAAGACCGCATTCACATCCAGATAAGTTCAACTAACACGTTGAGTACTCTTTTAAAAATCCGACCATGCCAACTGTGAAAAACAATTTTGAGACTTCTATATTTCTCATTTCAAGAATCAAATTGCAACAAAATCGAAGATTATATGCGTAAATCCTTCTGATAATCTCTATGTTTACACAACTTTCTCAAGATACGCCTGACAGAACTCTCACTTTGTTTCAGATCTTGTCCTACACGAGCTATAAATGTAACAAACCTAGCATAAGAAAACTCCAAAGGGAATTATTAAATTATTAACTGCAATAAATACTCATACGGATATTACAACTAAAAAAAGTTGCAAACACACCAAGTGTATTGGATACATGATGAACCACCACAAGCTTTGTCTTCTTTGATAGAAGTTTCCTGAATTGCCCCATATCTGGAATTTCACCATCAGTTAAACCAACGTACTTCAAAGCTGCACCAGTCTTTTGAGCCACAATTTGCCAAGGAACAATAGCACTGTGATGCTCCGCAACAGTTAATATGACCTAGAGAAAAATAATAGCTTTCTTGAGGATAAACAAACAAAAGGTGTGCATCAGAAGCCAGTTAAAGGAGACTTTTAGAAAATATGAATGCGGAAGCATGATCAGAGAAAAAGAAATAAACTTGAAGAACAGAGGGATTTAATGTGGAACCCTACTCCCTAAGGAGGGAGCTGAAACCACGGGAGAATGCCTCAAAGGGCTGATGTATGCATCGCACTTTCTCACTGGAGACAGAGGGTGAGGGGCTTCTTATATAACCCTCACTAAGTCTCAACATCTCACAACTGATAGATGTGGGACTAAACAACTGGATGTGGTAAATGGATCTTTGAGTGATCCATTTACCCATCTACAACATAAGTAATACACAACACATATATTCCAACAACTCACTGTCAAGCCAGAGCATGCAATGCTCAGCTTGGACAAACAGAAAGAAATCTCAAACTCAAGCTACAGGACACTACGGACAATATCAACTCAACCCGCACAACTATCGGTTGTTGTTGAGGGCGTTGCTTCTCATGTCGTGCAAGTGAGGAGGAACAAACGAGCTGGAGTGTGAGTCAACTGAGTATGCTCTGAACTGTGTCAGTCAGAGCCACTGAAACTGAATGAGTCTCCACTTGGAGAACTCGAGCCCGACGCATGTAGAAGACTGAACTATGTGGACAATAGCTCCATCTCTAAAGGACTAAACTGGAAAAGTTGTGGATAACATCATTGTCGGAGTCCACGGTCGCGGGAGAATGGAATCTAGAAAAGTCTCATCATCGAAGAACTGGGTCTCTCCCATAATGGCTCAGAGAATGAGATCTCTACTCTAGAGTCCCTATGAAACCACATTAAAACCCTATCCCACATGGCATAGGGAATGGGATCTCTACTCTGGAGTCCCTATGGAACACAAGAAAACTTCGACCAAAAACAAAAGATGGGGACCAATACAAATGATGGCAAACATTTGCACATCAAACTGAAGACTCGGAAAACAATCATCGAGTTTGAAAAACTGAACTGTCTCTATAGAGTATGAACAAGTTGTTGGGCTAGAAAATTTGAATCGGGAATCTAGAGAATATGTCAATGTGGCATGTAACTCTATACAATATTCCCCCTTTCTTCCATACTGGTCGGAATAACGAACTTTGACCAAGTTGGGAGAAGACAAGATAATGGAGAGAACAAAAAATCAAAATAAGCCGTTCATTTTTTTACAGCTTTTCATTTTCCTTTTTTGCAATTTTTTTCTTGGCTACTTTCCTTTTTTTAATAGTCAACTAATCTCTCACTCTTTTTTTGTAAATAAGTTGTTTCAATTTTTTTACAGCTTTTCTCTTTCCCATCCCCCTTTAAAAAAAACATCCCTCTCCTTTTTTAATACATATTGCCCTGCTCTCTCTCTCTTTTACTTTTTTTTCTTCTTTTAGCCCACCAGGGGCCCTTACAATAAAAAAACTCTTTTTTTATTTTCTTGGGTCGTAACGCAAGAGCCCCCTCTTTCGGGCTTTATTTAGGTCCCCCGGTGGGAACTCAATTCCTCAAAGAACGTCGCCCCTGATGGGGCTTTGTAGCCACGCTGCCTGGGAGCAATCAAGGGAAAGAATGGCGAGGAGGAAGGACCTCGCTGCGAGGCGAAGGACACACCAGTGCTGGAGCTTGATCATGAGGCGCTTCTCGCTACCGTCGGCACCAATGAGCCAAATGCCTCCGTCGATCGTCGTCGCCTGGGGTTCACCAAAGGGGATCACCGCCTTGAGCACAAGCTCCATCTGGGATATGCGGAGAGAGATGCGAGGGCTTGCGATCGAGCTGGAGGGCGGCGCCCTGCACTGCGGCTGGAAGATGTGGATTTTGTCGAGGGGTTGCGTAGCAATGGTGGAACTCGAATCTCCACACATGGTCCGAGGAAGAAGCTCCAGGCATCTCGTATCTCTCGCACATGTGCTTGGAGATGATCCAATCTAGGGCCTGAGAGGCACAGGAGAACATAATGCGAATTAGGATTTCAAAAACACTCAATCTTCTTAGATCTTCAGGGAAAAATCTTGCGTGCTAGAACATGCTGGAAATTCTTGGAAATAGAACTTTAAACAGATCTTGAATAGGAACACGGCAAATTCGGCTAGCAGATTTTAGGGTTTCAGAAAACCATAAAACTTGAACAAATAATCTTCAAAGAATGAATCTTCAAGAACAAACATTTACAATCGAATCTCGAAGAAATAAAAAATGAAAACCTCGAGAATCGAACCCGCTCTGATATCATGTTAGAAAATATGAATGCAGAAGCATGACCAGAGAACAAAAATAAACTTGAAAAACAATGGGATTTAACGTGGAACCCTACTCTCTAAGAAGAGGGATGAAACAACGGGAGAACACCTCAAAGGGTTGATGTATGCAATGAACTTTCTCACTGGATACAGAAGGTGAGGGGCTTCTTATATAGCCCTTACTGAGTCTCCACATCTCACAATTGATAGATGTAGGACTAAACAATCGGATGTGGTAAATGGATCCTGGAATGATCCATTTACCCATCTACAACATAAGTGGTACACAACACGTATACTCCAACAGGGACTAAAAAGAGTATGAAAAAACAGAGCTGCCGGAATGGCAGCATTCTTTTGGTGGTAACAGCAGCCTCTTGGTTGCTTTCTCATTTTACCATCAGATTTCATAGATGGATAGAATCAACAGGATCAAAAACTCTTCTTCTTCCTCGCAACCCTCTGCTGAACCAGAATCAACAGGACTCTCCTTGATCAGCTGGTTCTCTCTCCATCCTCATCTTTCCCATGCCCAAAAATCACAGTCCTCCATCCCTTCACTCATTTCCTGTCCATCCCACTACTATTCCTCGAGAATAATTGATCTCCTTCTATTTGTATCACATGATCAATCAGGCTTTTATTTCCCCTGATTCGAAAATAACCCACTGCACCTGGTGTATTCAACAGTAGACGGATGGTTCTGCTATCATTTGAGGGCTACCGGCATCTTACAAAACTTATTCGATGTCATATTCTTCACATGCTTCAGATGCAGTCTCCGCCATTGCAGGTCACGATAATGCTATGAGAACCATTGCCAATATAGCCCTACTTCAAACTCCAAATTGATTGTTGACTTAGGCACCTCCAACTATTTAGTGAGGGAAGGATAATAATGTATATTTCTCAAATCTCAATCCTTCAATACAATGACCTCCCTCAGAATTGCCACTGGCTCTTTTTTACCTATCATATCTAGCAACGTTAATTTCTCTGGTAGGCTCAAGCTCTCGGGAAGAGTTTACTGCAGACAAGAGTTTTGAGTTTCTAGTCTGTTTCTACATTATGCAAACAACCTCGTACTAGAGATATCATTATCGAGTCTATTTTTACTCACATGACATCCAGACAAGTCAAATCATTTGTTAAAGATATGATAAATACGACGGAATCTCAGGTTGGCAGGAGGTGATGTCACTGATAATTAAATGAGTAGAGATAAGAGTAAATGCTGCACAATCACCAAATCTAGATGTTTATCAGGTTCTACCATAACGGTGTACATCCTAGAAAGATGCTTCTGCAATTCACTAGATGTTGTCGGTGACTGACCGTCTAGTTTGGTTTATTTTAATGGAGGCGGATTCACATCTAGACTTACATAGTCCTTCAAACTGTCGCGTTAAACTGGTGATGTGATTGTCGTAATCACAGAGCTTGGCGGTGAATAAGATTATGCGACTGGTGACATGGTCGAGCAATCACGTTTTATCTTTGATTTCACTGACAGACAGAGGAGCAGATTGCATTTTTTGATAATATGGTTGAGTAATCTCCAATTGTTGAGATAGTCATATCTCTACGGTGTTTATTTATGTTTGTCTGCTTATCCAGTCTATTTTATGTACTTTTCCTTTAGGGCTTTTTTCCTATATAAGAGAGTCCTAGGGCTATGTGGAATATAACTTTTCACTTCACGTTTTTTTTCACATGATATCAGAGCGACGGTCCTAAACTGGAGCATGTGCCTTAGAGCTCCACCCCCACCCACAAGCCCTTGCGTCGTGTGCACCGCGCGCCGCCCGCGCCACCTGCGTGTCATACTTGCGCCCTTCCACGTGCTGCTCGACTCCCGTGTCATGTGCCTCCCGCATGAGCTGTGTGCGCTCCTCGCGCAGTGTGCCTCCCGCGCCGCGTTGCCTGCGCAGCCACCTATGCCCCCCACGCGATCCGCGTCATCCGCGCTACCGCACAGCACCACAGCCTGTGCGTCGGGCCCTTCTCTATTGCTGTAGCCAACGTGGGCTCCTCCCTATGGCCTAGGGTTCCTCACTCTTGGGTTTCTAGGGTGTAGCTTAACTATCTAAAACACCCTATTCACTCAAAGGAGTCACCAAAGCATGGAAGAGGTTGTGGTGTGAGCAAGGTTTTAAAAAATTAAAGGCGGAACGATGCGTTTTCCTCGGAATCAAGGCGAGGCATATCCTCGAGGCGGTCGAGGCATAAGCCTCAGTTTATAGAGAAAACTATATATAAAAGTATAAATATATAAGTCAATGTAATTATATGTTCTCTACCCAACATATAATACTTAACTCTATAAGATATGATGAAATAATAGAGATAAGAACCTCAAAATATAAGATAGAACAACATCATATCCCTTTCGACACATTTTCATTCAATCAAAAAAAATTCTCTGTCATTGTGAAGAATTAAACAATACATATCTATTTGAAATATTATTGTAATTAAAAGTACGAATAAATATACGTCGAAGAAATTTATGTTATATATCTAATATATAATATATGATCGCAAGAGAAACCGTGGATCCTATCCATTTCGAACAAATCTTTGAAATATTATTGTAATAAAATGAAATATTATTGTAGTAAAAGGTACGATTAAATATATGTCGAAGTGTTGACATGCCTTGAATCCTAAGCATCTGACCATTATTGTTGAAGTTCTGTATACACCCCTCCTGTCGTACCATACACCAACAAGACGAGCCGGTCAGCGAGCCTGGGGGGAAGGATCTAGGAGGGAGCAGGTGCGCCCCCCCCCCCCCGCAGGGGTGTGGGCACAGTGCCCCGACGAAAAATTTCAAGAGCGGTTCTATTCGTATTCGGTTATACGGATCCTCCTATTTGGGGCACAAAAGAAACATCATATTTAGGCATAATTAATAGTAGACATAATTAATAGTAAATATGAAGCAATTTGATGAAATAGTTAGACATATACGGGATAAATGAAACATTATATTTGGGCATTTAACTTGTATAATCATTATCCTAAACAAGTATATATTTATAAGCTTCTCAAACCACCATGTAAACCATTAAAATCATAAAAAAATACTTCAAAAAAAAGTAAAAATGCCTCGGAAAATGCCTCGACCGCCCCGAAGCAGAACGCCTCGAGACTACACCTCAGCCACCTGAGGCGCACGCCTCACTGGACAGGGCCAAGGCGCACGCCTCGAGGTGTACGCCTCGACCGCCTCGAGGTGTGTTTTTTAATACCATGATAACAACTAGTAAAGATATAAGCAATACTTGATGCAGATGCTGATGCAGAGGCAGTTATATATGGTGATCCTGAAGGAGAGATGGTTGACCCACGATCAGGCATAATCTCCCTCAGCCTTGCCACGAGTTCATTGAATATCTGATTAGATGCAGACGAGGAACTACCAACATGCTGGATCTGTTCTGTAACACATGCTGAAGATAGGAACCCATGCTTGGAATAACACGTTTCCTCAGAGTGACATATCCTGTGACAGTAAGTACAAGGCTGACGAGGGTACCGACTTCCCCCTCCCCTACCACGACCACCACGACCATGAAAGTGTGCTGCCTCCTCTGTCACGAGATGTTGCCATGGCTGACGACGTCTGAGACAACTGACAACCACCGAATGATATGGGGTGCGATACACCTCCATTAAAGGTATGGTGGTGTCAGTAAGGATCTGTGCTCTAGTTGTGTCATACTCAGGGTCTAGAGCAACTAGGAAAACTCCTGTCATCACTGAATTCCTATATGCCTTGAGCTGCTCTGGTGTAGCAGTCAAGGGAATGTAACAATGCAACTTCTCAAACATACCCTTAGAGAGGTGTAAACGGTATAGAGAGGATGAATTCTGCTTCGACATAAAGATGTCATGCTGAAGTTGCAGAATCTTCGACTCATTCTTTGCTGGAAAGTATGCAGTGGTGAGAATGTCCCACAAAGCCTTAGTTGTGGGTTGACTCAAAATGACATTGGCTATTTCCATGGATACTGTTCGAGAAAGTCATACACGTGCATAGTCATTGTTTGCCTCCCATGACGCGTTGACCCCAGTCTTGTCAGCAGGCACCTCCTATGTGAGGATATACTTCTTGCCATTACATTGCATTAGACTCATGAACTGCATGGCTCACAGTTCATAATTTGTTTCATCCATCTTCACAATGGGTGCGGGACCTTTGAAGGCACCCAGGGATGGAATATCGACCTTGTTGTCTGACATGATGACAACAATCTCTAAGACTGGGATTGCATACTGGAAGAATAGTGTTTACACGAACATGTAGGAAGATGGTTGTGGGTGTAGACTCATACATCCATGGTATTAAAAGGCTAGCTTCAAGGCGGTCGAGGCAGAACGAGGAGGTGATTTTTAGCCTCGAGACGTATGCCTCAGATGGAATTGATGAGGTGTACGCCTCAGAAGGTCGAGGCGGTGACGCGGTCGAGGCGAGGCGACGCGGTCTGTGAGGCGTTTTCTGGAATTTAAAGCATTTTTTAAAGATTTAAATTGTCTTCTTGGAAGTTTTAAATGTTTATAAATGTATACTTGTCTAGGATATATATTTACAAGATGAATGCTAGTAATTTTATGTGTGTTCATATTCATATTAAGCATTAAACTTGTCTAATTTTTTCAAGAAATTCTTAATATTTCATTTTTAAATACACAATCCATAAAGCCTAAAGAAAAGCTAGCGTTAAGAGAGGTGACATAATGAGTAACGTAATATACCAACTAGAAAAAAACAAGATTAGATTCAAGGCATGTCAATATTGTCATATTTTATATATTAGTCATATAACAAGTACACATCTATTCATATTTTTTTATGCACATCAATATTTTTAACGAAAAATATACTGTCTTTGATATTTTAATGACAATTATAGCAAACGATTCTATTTTTGATTGGGTAGAAATTTAGTAGATATGTTTACGGAATTTACATATCCTTTCTTTTACGTTCTTATCTTCATAATTTCATCATATATTGCAATGTTTTTTTTTGAAATCTGTAAGGTAGGGGGAAGCACTCGGTGGTGCCCGCCCCATCAAAATATATTTAAAACAACAAAAGGTTACAACATACGGTTACAGAACCCCAAAACACAAGACAAATAATATATTGCAATGTTATATATTATATATATGTCAATTAGGATAATCTCATCAGTAAAATATATTTATTATAATTTTATAAGTATTTTCCTATACAAACTGAGGCTTACGCCTCGACCGCCTCGAGGCTACGTCTCGCCTCGCCTCCAGGGAAAACGCCTCGTACCGCCTTTCATTTTTTCAAACCTTGGTTGCAATAATACTTCAAAAAAGGGTTAGTCTACTGGCTCGAGAAGAAAAACTCTTGATGTACATGATGCACCTTGTATAGTCAAAAAAAGGGAGGAAAGAGGAAAAAAAGAAGAGAACTCCAAAAAAGTGGGCAGACCTGATTGAAAATAAAATGCATGCTGGAGTATGTATACTTGCAAGGCATATGCTTCAAAGTCTCATACCAAGAAAGCCTGCAGCTGGAGACTTGGCTACACTGGTCAAGCTCCACGGATATGTGACTATACTGGTCCCAGTCCATTGTCTTCTCTACCCCCTCTTCTTGAGTTGGTTGCACTTAAACTTAGAAGGGAATACCCCGCTCATCGAGGAAAGAGTTGCTAGACCGGGGAATTAGAGTTACCTTATTAGAGGAGGTTGTTTCTTTGCCATTTCTGATGTGGAAAGCTATATCTCACTTACACAGTACAAGTAAGATTCATAGTCATCAGAATTTGCGTATAAGGTTCTGTTCTGATATGACTGTTGAGGCGACTTGAATAAGAGACTTGTGGAACTTAAAGGTTGTTAGGCCTTAAATTCAATTCCCAAAAAGGTTCTGCCACACTATTAATCCAAAAGTCGAGTCAAGCTCCATTTTCACCTTTTATTCATGACCTAAGTATGGAACCCAAAATCATTTCACTTTTGCAATTCATTTTAGCTGCTCGAGGACGAGCAAGGCTTAAGTATAGGGGTTGATGAATCTGTGATTCATCACTCTAAAAGTAAAAAATAGAGCTTTGTTCCCGAACAATTAGCTGCATATTTCCATCTATTTTGCATTATTCGCATTCATACATTTATAATTAATGTTCGCATTTTAGCATTCATATTTGCATTAAATAAGGAGTCAAATTCACTTGTAATATTCACCTATATATTAGCTAACTACATCTATTTGTATATATTTATACTAACTCAAAATCCAATAAAATCAACTCTATAGTGTATATATTACTAACACAAATAAAAGAAAAAATACCAAAAAAATAGTAGCTTGTAAAATTGTCCAACAAAATCCGAGCCCTAGTTTGAAACTAAGAACTTTCAAATGCACATATCTCTCTCATACAATATCCGATTTAGGTCTAGTCACTTTTAAAGTACTATACATTCAAAGACCTTCAAAACAAAACTAATTTCATAAAAATCGGAATTCGTATATGAAACTTGGATTTTGAGCCCCTAGTGTATATCGTACATATTGACCAAACTACCCCTTTATTTTATCTTTTTATTTTCTTAATTATTAAAAATCCAAAAAATAGTTGAAGTTGTAGATATTTGTCTGATATTTTCTCTACATTTATTTTGATTTTTCTGCAAAAGATAAAATACGGTACTTTATACCTATAAGATATCATCCAAAAATACATTTTGTACATATGACTTCTTTTGAATTTTGATCCTTCACGAAAGTTGTAGATCTCGTCGAGACAAGCAACTTTCATATTGACCACTTTTTTATTTGACCTCTTTTGTTATTTCTTTTTAATTTTTTATATTTAATTTTTGTTTTTTTTCTAGGTGCGACACGTGGCAGTTCCTCGAGTCACCACATGTCAGCCCGATTTTTTATTTAATTTAATTTATTTTATTTTATGTTTTATTTATTCATTCATTATTTTTATTTATTTTAATTAATTATTTATTTACATTTATTTTATTTATTTATTTTCATATATTTTTCTTCTACTTTTATTTTCTCTTCGTTATTTTTAGTAGCCTACTAATTTTACTTTATTTTTTATTTTATTTTTTCCCTTATACTTGCTCTCTACTCCAACTCCCCATCCAAGCCACCAACTCAACTTTATCCACCTCTTTTCTAACTTGCCCCTCCTTTTTATTCCCTTCTCCTCTTCATTTCTCATCATCTGCCTTTTCCTAAACAAGAGAGAGAACTCCAACCTCGTCGAAGCTTCGAGGTGACAACTCCACCTTCGACGTTGAGCGATGAGGAGTCTCCAGCCTTCTTCGGCCATTGGCGAGATCCGCGAAGCTTCGCTTCGCGTTGCAATTTCTTCCAGGTTGTTGCCCAGTCTCGCATACTCCGCCACATGCTTGAGGCCACGATCGGAGTTGCAGCATAGCTCCTTCAAAATCCGGAGAACCACACAGCAAGTTTCACTCTACTTTTCCTCATTTTTATTTATCTAATATTTTTTATTGTCGCTCTACTCCATATCTCCACCAAACATCATAATCATCATCATACATCATCATCACCACCTCTTCATCCATATACATTTTATCTCATGTTAAAAAAAACATAAAAAATAAAAGAGAGAGAGAGGGGGGAAGCGGCAGCAGCCGCTGCCGCTGCCGCCCCCCTCCTCTGTCGTAGCACGTGCGCCCAGCCCTCTCTGACCTCGGTCGCACGCCCTTGTCGCAGCCTCAGCCTGGCTGCCACCCGCTCCAACCTTCTCGTGCGCGAGACCTGCGCCACCCGTCGTCGACGGACGCGTGTACAGAGCCACCTATGGTCATCCTCCTCCTCTGGTCGCACCAGCGGCAACCTTCCCTTGATCGCGCCCTCCTTCAGGTCGTCGCCACACGCATGCCCGCCCCTTCATCTACGCGCACCGTCGCTAGCGATCGTGCGTCGTTCCACGTGCCTCATCCACACCGACCACCCGCACGCGCGCTCCACCCCAGCATGCGCCCCCTCCATTGTGTGTGTGTGGCGCTCCGCCCCAGCAGCCGCTCCTGCACGTGCACGTCCAGCCCAGGTCCGCCTCTTGCGTCGCTCTGTCCAGTCATCATACGTCGTGCCCTCCGCCCGCGTGCACTGCCAACCTTGCGCCACTCCTGCTCCATCTCCTTCCACAGTCGTCTTCCACGCATAGCCACGTCGCAGCCAATCCAAGTTGTTGCGTGTCTCCACCAGCCGCAGCCGCGCCGCACGCCCTCTTGTCTTAGCGTAGGTGGGTTCCATTTTTGGAACCCAAGTTCAAGATCATTTTATTTTTTTATTTTTTTATTATGAATATTACGCCTCTCATGTTTCTTTAATGGCAAAGAAACCATGTGCATATTTCAATTCATTAGGTTTTGTTTTCATTATTGCAAAGATAGCCATGCATGTACGTATTATTTAGACATTAATTTTGCATTATTTTTATCAAAAAAATCGTATTTTTGTTGAAAAATTAATTATTTATCTTTTGGCTATTTATTTAAATTTTTATTAGCAGTAATTAATTAAATAAAATTGATTTGGTGAAAAATTAGATATTTTACCCAATTCATGATCTGAAATTTATATTTAATTAAATATTTCTCCAAAAATTGTGCAAAAATCATAAATGATGTCTCTAATTGTGCTTTAATTAATGTACAAATTTTATCTAAATTGGATATGTCTTACATATAAAATAAATTGTTGAGTGATTTCTGTAATTGATTTTTTATTAAATCCACGAATGTTATTTTTGTGAAATTTCAACTCTCTTGGATTGCTCATTAAAATACCTTTTTGAGAAAAATCACTCTGGATAATTTGATTTTATGGATTTATTAGAAATTAAATACCCGCAGTCACTCTGTTTTCATCAAAAAAATTATAAAAAAGTCATACATTGTCAGAATATTCCAAAAAAAATATTGTAGCTTCATTTCATCATAGTAAAAATTTCAAAATTTTTTCATTCTGTTTGCATGAAAAATTGCATAAAAACCCATAAAAAGTTTGCATTTTTTGTTGTTGTGTCTTTAATCCAAAAATTCCAAAAAAAATACATTTTGCATTTATCATTGGGTTGGGTTTCCAGGAAAAATATAACTTGACTAAATTAGATTAATTTTACATTAAAATAAATTTAGCTAAGTCCCTTGATTTCTTAATAACCTAGTTCAATCGCATTTGTGCATATCGCATTTGTGCATTGGTATTTTTATCGCATAAAAATTTTTAAAAATCCAATTTAGAAAACTGTGAGCTAATTCATCTAATTTGATCCGAACATTTGCCTCCTTGGGTCGACCCTAAGGCTTGTCCATGTTAAAAATACTTAAAACTGCACATTAATTAATTTATTGATTCATCAATTCGTGTGGTTATTTTTCATCGATCCCGATTGCCCGACTACAACAAATCGACACTATTAAATGGGTAAATTCACGGGTTCATCAAGCAGCAACGCGCCTACTGCGTATGGTTGCTGGACATGGAGAATCTGAAGCATCAGGAGGTTCCGCATATACCTAGTGCATGGAACCCTTGCTGAAAATCTAGACTAGAACATGAGTTGATGGCATCTGGACTTGCTTAGGGCATAAGAAACGTGGAACATGACAACGATCTGGAACTTGAAAGAACAACGCGAAATCTGGAACTTGATGACTCGAATAATACTTCTCCAACTTTATCCAAACAATCGAAAAACTAAATTTGATAATACAATTTCGAAAAAAATTCTCAAGAGAAAAACATAGGCCAACAAAGAGTACTAGCACAATGATATCATAGGTAAGAAATTAAAGATTGAAATGATAGCCTAGAACTTGTATCTAACCAAAATATTTTCAACATAGAAAAATATTTATTTTTAGGAATTAAATAAAGCAATAAATGCATTGTATAGCTTGTGATCATAAAATATATGCTATACAAGACAAATAAATCAACTAATACCAAGAAACTGCATAGCATTCACAAGTATAATCTATATCCAACCTGATAGAAGGTAAATACTTACGATTACAAGATTTTAAAGGTTGCTAACAACCTAGCCCTCACAAAACCATACATACTCCTTGTAATAGAGAGAAACCACAAGAAAGGAAAGCTTTAAATCGGATTTCGATTTCATTTCGCCATGTTCGAAAAGAGAAATTTCGGAGATTTTTGGTGAATTCGTCGGAAATCTTGGAAATGTTTCTAAACTGAAGTTTTTCCCCGAAACTAAGGTTGTAAGTACTCTTAAGTCAATAAATAAAATAGAAATGTACACTAATTTGTAAAATAAAATCATAAATATAGGTTTTGAAGTAATATTATTGTCATAATCATCACACATGTTGATATGTAGAGCAATGTGTTGCCAAGAGTCAGTACTCAATGAAAAATTCGAAGCAAAAGTCATGATAATCACAAAAAATTAAAGCTCTTCAGTTAAAAACTTAATTTAACTCTTAAATATTGTGTCTAACTGATTTAGTTTGGATTTAGATCTAAAATTTAGAAACTAACTAAAGAAACTTCTTTAAATAACATAAAGCACTCTAAAAACTCAACCATGGAATGCCATATCTGTATCGATATTGATACTGTGTCGACACAATATATCACTTATATATCGACGCCATCGCTGATATTGAACCGATTTCGTGAAGAAAATGCTCCAAGGTCAAATATCGGCGATATACCGATCACATGTCGATATCGATATATCGTCGATATATCACGATATGGTCTCCCATAAACTCAATACGTCGACGATTAAATAAGTGAAAATTCAATAATATATGCAAATTTCGATGGAAGTTACGGGGAGATTCTCTTATTTTTGTTGTTTCGCCAAAACAATATGCAATTTCGATGAAATTTTCGTTGACATTTCGGTGATATTTCTTTGAAATCCTGGAAAAAGAAATAAGGTAGCGTTTCGATTTCGGTGACCAAGAGAAATGGAAATTTCAGAGAAATTCAGTGGAATTTCGTCTATATGGATCATGTTCATGGATTAACGAAAATGTGCAAAAGCTCTATTTGCCTCTGCCATTTTATGAGTCTCTTCCTTTTTGCGTATAGCATCGCCACTCCCTTTGGCAGCATCTACTAATTCGGAACTTAATTTGAAAGCCATATTTCGACCCGGACGTTTTCGGGATGCTCCTAATAACCAACGAATGGCAAGTGCTTTTGAAATTTGAGGCCATGGGCCTAGTCGGTCAACTTTTGCATAGGGAAATATTCGATAACCCGCTTGCATGGATTTAGGGGTTACTATCTAACAGTAACCCCAGTACCCATTCGTTCGAACCTCTCCCCCCACCCCCATGCGCAGGACAGCCCTCTTCTATGTCACTGCCTTCGTCGCGACACCGCCCCCTCCTCCGTGTCGTCAGCATCCAGATGATAACTCCTTTTGGTGTCAATCCTCTACCGCCCCCTCCTCTGTGTTCCCTGACTTCCAACGACATGGTTAGGGTTTTTAAAAATTTTTTTCTTGCTTGGTATAACTCGCCTATGGCCGATCCCAAGCCCGAGTAAATTGAGGAGGGTCGCACGTTAGGTAGCCGACAACGCAGGAGAGATAAATTCCTAAATTGTGTTCTTCTTATAATACTATTTACGAATTTATCGCGAAACCGTTCGGATAAATTCCTAAAAAGTTTTCTTTTAAGAACACTACTTAGGGATTTGTCTCGAAACCGTTCAGATCTTTTAAACATGGATTTAAGCAAACATCTAGATTTCGTTGGGGCATTCCCTACTTGCGACGCATTGCATCGCCTGAATGCAATGAGAAGTTGGCAAGGGACGCTACATCGTTGCCCGGATGTAGTTCAAAATTTGCTAGACTTCTGGCATAAGGAACGCATGCAAGTAAGCTAGTTTCGTTGCATCGTCGCCCGGATGCAATCCAAAATTTACAAGGGTTCTCGCATAATGGACACATACGAGTAAAGAAGTTAGCTCAAATGAGATTGCAAAGGAAGGTGCGAATAAGGGACCTGCCATAGGTGAGTTATACCAAGCAAGAAAAAAAATTAAAAAACAAAGGAAGCTATAGATGAATACGAAGGAAGTAGAAGAGGCTTTAAAGGTTATGAGGGTTTGGGACCGGCCATAGGTGAGTTATGCCAAGCAAGAAAAAAATTAAATGATGACATTTAAGTCCAAATCTAGCTAGTAGTGAAAGTTACTTGAATCATGCAAGCTATAGACGAATACGAAGGAAGTAGAGGAGGCTTTAAAGGTTATGAGACATGGGAAAGATGTAGGACATGATGACATTCCTATAGAAGTTTGGAGAGTTCTAGGTGAGCGTGATTTGACTTGGCTTACAAATTTATTTAATGTTATTTGGCGAAGTAAGAAAATACTTGAAGAATGGAGAATAAGCATTGTGATGCCTCTTTATAAGAACAAAGGAGACCTTTAAAACTGTTCAAATTACAGAGGTATCAAGTTGATAAGTTATAATATGAAAATTTGGGAACATGTGATCGAAATAAGGTTGAGGCAAATTTCCAAAGTAAAAGAAAATCAATTCGGATTCATACTAGGTCG
Source organism: Ottelia alismoides (assembly GCA_037367405.1). Lineage (NCBI taxonomy): Eukaryota > Viridiplantae > Streptophyta > Magnoliopsida > Alismatales > Hydrocharitaceae > Ottelia > Ottelia alismoides. Next base: position 284,726 of record JAZKJV010001570.1, read on the forward strand.
CTCAACTATTAAAGCCATTTACATGCTAAGGAGAACAATGGAAATTTACAGAGTTAAAAGGAAGAACCTCCACATGATTTTTATTGATTTAGTGAAGGCTTATAATTCTGTCCCACGAGAGATGTTGTAGAGAGTTCTGAAGAAAAGACAACTACATGCCTTATACATTAACCTCATAAAAGATATGTATAATAGGGCTTCATCTTGTGTAAAGATACAATTTGGGAAGACTGACTATTTTGACATCAACAATGGTCTGCATCAAGGTTCAACTTTGAGTCCATTCCTTTTTACTTTGATTATGGACAAGTTGACAAGTCACATTCAAGATGAGATACCTTGGTGTATGTTATTCGTTGATGATATTGCGTTGATTGATGAGACGAAAGATGGAGTAAATGAGAAGCTTAAGATCTAGAGACATGCAGTGAAGACTAAAGGATTTTATATAAGTAGGACTAAGACTGAATATATGGAGTGCATTTTGATGGAAGCAATGGTGAAGGAATTGAGGTTAAGATAAGTTATGATAACATTTAGAAGAGAGATTCTTTTAGATACAAGTCGGGATCTATTTTACATGATCGGAAATTGATGGCGACGTTACAAATAGAATAAATATAGGTTGGATAAAGTGGGAGGAGCCTCTACAGTTCTCTGTTATAAGAAAATTCCTTTGAAAATCAAAATAAAAGTTTACAAAGTAGCTACGAGACCTGCTATGCTCTACGGATCTGAATGTTGGCATGTGAACAATATACATGTGCAGAGAATGGCAGTAGCAGAAACGAAAATGCTAAAGTGAACGTGTGGACATCTACGTAAAGATCGTATTTGGAATGATGCCATCAGAAGGAAAGTCGACGTAGCTCCGATCGAGGATAAGATGCGAGAAAATCTCTTAAACTGGCTTAGCCATTTGCAAAGGAGGTCAGTTGATGCACCGATGAGGGGATGTGAGTTTTGGAATGTAGAACTGGATAAAAGAGGGCGAGGAAGGTCCAAGAAGTGTTGGAATGAGACTATACGAAGGGATCTTAGTTTTTTGGATATAAGTCCGAAAATGACCCAAGATAGATCTGAATGGAGGTAAAGAATCCACGTAGCCGACCCTAGTTAATGTGTGAAAAGGCTTTGTTGTTGTTGTTGCTTGGTATAATACTTTAATGCTTGATCTTAGATGTTATTGCTTAGATTTTCTCTACTGCATGTCGGTTGGTTTGTTAAGTTATTTTAGGAGTAAAAACTTAATTTTTCATGAAGGCATGTTGGTTATCTTATATAAGATTAACAATGTATTTATTATTCTTCAAATGTTGCTTAACTTAGATATTTCTTTTTTATTAGCATGTTGGTGTGCTTATTAGGTTATTTTAGGAGTAAAAACTTAGATATTTTTGTTGATTTGCATGATGGTTAACTTATATAAGGTTAGAATTGTGTTTATTACGCCCTAACTTATTAATTTGCATGTTGGTTAACTTATATAAGGTAGAATTGTGTTTACGCCCTAAATGTATGTTAACTTAGATACATCTTGTTGATTTGCATGATGGTTAGCTAATTTAGGTTGTTTACCTTTTGTGATTGTTGATTACCATTATGCTAGTTAATTTGCAACTTCAACTTATGATTTTGTTTGTCGATTATCAACTTCAATTTGTGAGTTTATTTATATTTATGTTTGTTGATTGGCTAACTTGTGAGTTTGTTGATTAGTAAGTTGTGAGTTTGGTTATCTTTATGTTGTTGATTAGTAACTTATGAGTTTATGACTATGTAGATGGCTACACCTTCAGCGACGTCGTTGCTGGTAGCAACTCATCTTTTTACATGATGCCAGGATCAACTAATCATGCATGGCAATATGGTTACCTTTTAAACCGTGCAGATCTGAATACAGTTACTTGCACATTGTGCAAGAAGGTTGTCAAGGGTGGTGCGTACAGATTCAAGCAACATCTATCACACCGAAGAGGCAGTGTGGATGCATATCCCAAGGTGGATAAAGAGACGAAGAAGATGATCGCATACCTTGATGAAGTTGCCAAGAAGAAGAGCCAGAAAGTCGATGTTCAGAAGATGAGAGAGGAAATTGATATCACTGGAGATGCGGGTTCGGCAAAGAGATCACGAGTATTCGACTCCTTGGAGTAAAATGTCGCAGTGGAAGCGTCATCACATCATATGACCATAAAAGATGCATTCTCCGAGGATCGTTGTGATAAGGTCACCCCGTATATAGCCAACTGAGCATATACATCGGCGATTCCTTTTAATGCACTAACGATGAAGTCCTTCATGCAGATGGTGGAGGTGATTAGGAGTATAGGGATAGACTAAAGACTCCCACGAGGTATGAGCTTAGTGGTCCACTTCTGATTCTGAAGAAAGCAGTGAAGAAAATACATGATGACTTGCAATGTCATCGTGATACGTGGAAGTTGACAGGATGCTCTTTAACGACTGATGCGCGGACGGACATGCGTGGAAGGAAAAGCATTAATTTTTGTGTCAATTGTACCTTGGGGACTTCATTTTTGAAGTCCATAGATGCCCCAGATGAGGCTCACACTGCAGAATACATTTTCAAGATGGTGGAGTGTCTTAATGAAGTGGGCTTGGATAATGTGGCTCAGATCGTGGCGGATAATGCATCCGCCAATGTAGCAGCGGGAAGATTGTTGCTCACCAAATATACGTGGACTTGATGGACTCCATGTACAGCACAATTGGAGGAGATAAGCAGAGAGACAAATGTGAGGAGTGCAATCACAAAGGTGAAGAGGCTTACAGTGTTCATCTACTCTCACACCAAAACTCTAAGCTTGATGCGCAAGTTCAACAGCAAGAGGGACATTGCAAGGCCCAACCAAAAAAGATTTCCAACCACTTTTCTCACTCTTAAGAGCCTAAATGAAAAGAAAGACAAGTTGAGATTGATGTTTTCCATAACAAAGTGGAAGAACTGCATACACTACAAGACCAAGAAGGGAGAAGCAGTGACTTCCATTATATTCATCCCTACATTCTAGAACCACACCGCACATGTTGTTCAAGTTTTCACTCGATTGGTTAGTTTATTGCGTGCGGTTGATGCAGATCAACGCCTATCCATGGGCTTTATCTACGGAGGGCCAGAAGAGGCCAAGCGGGAGATAATTGCATCATTCAGTGACGTGGAGCCGTCTTACAAATTTTTGTGGATGTTGTTACCTCCTAGACCAAAGGGATGCTTGATACTCCATTGCATCTAGCAGCATATTACTTGAACCAGTTTTTCTTCTACACAGAATCTCGTGGTGATCCGGATGTTGTGGTGATGAGAGGTTTAAGGAGCGCATGGAAAGATTTTATCCATATTTGTATATACAAGATGTAATTATCATGGACGAGCTTCTAGCATACAGACTTGGCCGTGGAGATTTTGACAAGCCTTTAGCTATGAGACAGAGAGGGTGACAAATAGTGGCAACTATGATTTAGGTATTTCAGTCATTGTTTTCTATTCATGTCAATCATATTTTTATTTTATTATATTGATCAATTCTCTATTTCAATAGCTAATTAGTGGTATAATAATGGAGATGGCATACCTCATTTGACAGTCATGGCCATGAAGATCTTGAGCTTGACGTCTTCATCCTCCGGATGTGAGCGTAATTGGAGTACATTTGACTCGGTAATGACTCCACTCCATAGACCCAATTCGATTAATTTAAATTTTAAATTTAAATTAATGATTGATATAAATTTAAAATTTACTTTTTGATCTTCAAATCCATACTAAGAAGAGAAACAGGTTGGAGACGAAGAAGCTGAATGAACTTGTGTATGTGTGTTTCATTTCCAACCTGCAGGAATGTCGAGTTCAGAAAGAAAGAGATCATCTCTCATCTCGTAGTCATGCACACATGGTTGAATGGGCCGAAGATGTCGATGCTCATGACGAGGAGGTTTTTCCAGGTTCCGGATTGACATGGAGTATTGTAGCACATGCTAGTTTTGTTGAAGAGAATTTAGAATCGAGAAAAAGGCAACGAGGTGAGCGTGGAAGGGGAACTTCATCTTCGACATCCTTGGTCTATCGACATACTCGGTTCATTCAACCATGTGTGCACGAACACAAGATGAGAGAGGATCCCTTTCTTTCTTAACTTGGCGTTCCTGCAAGTTGGAATTGAAATGTATGTACACATGATCATTCAGCTTCTTCGTCTCCAGTATGTTTATCTTCTTGGTATGGATCTATAGACCAAAATACAAATTTTAAATTTATATCAATTACTATTTTAAAGTTTACTATTACTAATCAAATTGGTTAGGTGGAGTGGAGTCATTACCGAGTTAAACGTAATCCAGTTAAACTCGTATCTGGAGGATGAAGACATCAAGCTCAAGATCTTGATGGCCATGACTTTCAAATGAAGTGTGTCATCTCCATGATTATACCACCAATTAGCTATTAAAATAGAGAATTGGTCAATATAATATAATAAAATTATTATTGACATGAATAGATTGCAATGACTAAAATACATGGATGATAAATGCCATCATTTGTCATCCTCTGTCTCACAGATAAAGGCTTGCCAAAATCTCCATATGATGGAAACTCGTTATTGGTAACTGCATTTTATATTATCTCAATCTGGATAAAATCTTTCCATGCACTCCTTAAACCCTCCCCTCACCACAACATCTGCATCAACACAAGACTCTGTGTATACGAAAATGGGTTCAAGTAATAAGATGTTAGATGCAAGGGAGTATCAAGCCTCCCTTTGGTCTAGTGGGTAACAATGTCCATAAAAAAATGTAAGACAACTACACACCATTGAATGATGCAATCTCTCGTTTGGCCTATTCAAGTCCTCTGTAACAAAGCTCATGGATGGGTGTCAATCTTCATCAACCACATGTAATAAACAAACTAATGGAGTGAAAACTCGGACAACATGTACGGTGTGATTCCAGAATGTAGGGATGAAGACTATGGAACTCGTCGCCTCTCCCTTCTTGGTCTTATACCATTTGCAGTTCCACCATTCTTTTAAAGAAAACATCAACATCAACTTGTCTTTCTTCTCATTTAGGCTCTCAAGAGTGAGCAAAGTGGTTGCAAATCTTGTTTGCTCGGGTCATGCAATGTCCCTCTTATTGGTGAACTTATGCATCAAGCTTAGAGTTTTGGTGTGAGAGTAGATGAACACCGTGAGCCTCTTCGCCTTTGTGATTGCACTCCTCACCTTCGTCTTTCTCCTTATCTCCTCAAAAGCAAGATCAATGGAGTGTGCGGCACACAGAGTCTACCAAATCTGCGGATATTTTGTGAGCAACAATCTTTCTGCTGCTACATTGGCGAATGCATTATCCGCCACAATCTGCACCACATTATCCACTCCTACTTCATCCAAACACTCCTCTAACAGACTGAAAGATGTATTTTGTGGTGTGAGCCTCATCTGAGGCATTTATGGACTTCAAAAATGAAGTTCCCAAGATGCAATGGACAAAAAATCGACGATGCTCCTTCCTCGCATGTCCGTCCACGCATCAGTCATCAAAGAGCATCCCGTCAACTTCCACGTATCAGTCATCATGCATTTTCTTCAATGCCTTCTTCAGAAGCGAACCACTAAGCTCATACCCCGTGGGAGTCTTTAGTCCAGGCCCGTACTTCCCAATCGCATCCACCGTCTCCATGAAGAGCTTCGTCGTCAATGCATTAAAAGGAACGGTGTATATGCCCAGTTGGATATATGCGAGGTAATCCTATCACAATGATCCCTGGAGAATACATCTTTTATGGCCATCAGGTGAGGCCCTTCCACTACGATGTTCCACTCCAAGGTGTCGTATACTCGTGATCTCTTTGCCAAACTCGCATCTCCAATGATATTAATTTCCTTTCTCATCTCCTGAGCATCAGCGGCTTTCTATCGCTTCTTCCTGACAACTTCATCAAGATATGTAATCATCTTCTTCTTCGTCTCTTCGTCAACCATGGGACAAGCAACCACGTTGCCTTTTCACTGTGCTAGATGTTGCTTGAACATATACACACCGCTCTTAACAACCTTCTTGCACAACCTGCAAGTAACCGTATTCAGATCAGCATGATTCGAAAGATAACCAAATTGCCATGCAGAATCATTTAATATGGTGGTGCGTAAAAAGATGAGTTGTTGCCGGAAGTGACATTCGATGGAGGTGTAGCCATCTACATAGTCAACAAACTCACAATTTATCAAATCAACAAACACAAAGCTAACTAAACTCACAAGTTACTAATCAACAAACTCACAAGTTATCCATTCAACAAACACAAAGCTAACTAAACTCGCGAGCTGGATTTCCTAATCAACAAACAAAATCACAAGTTGAAGTTACAAATTAACCAACACAAAGCTAACCAACAAGCACAAAAAGTAAAAAACCTAATTATCATACAAATCAGCAAGAAATATCTAAGTTAACGGAAATTTAAGGCATAAGAGACACAATTCTAACCTTATATAAGCTAACCAACATGCAAATCACCAAAAATATCCAAGTTTTTACTCCTAAAATAATCTAACAAGAACACCAACATGCAAATCAACAAGGAATATTAAGTCAACCAACATTTAGAGAATAATAAACACAATGCTAACCTAATATAAGCTAACCAACATGCCTTCATCATGAAAAATTAAGCGTTTACTCCTAAAATAACCTAACAAACTAACCAACATGCAAATTAATAGAGAAAATCTAAGCAATGACATATAAGATAAACAACGAAGTGATAAACACGGTAAGAAAAACAGAAGAAAAATTGGGAAAACTCTAACCGAGTTGCAGGGAGACCACGGATGTCCCAAGGAGAACATAGAGGAGGAGGCCTCGCAGAGCAGCGGCTAGAAGAGATGGAGAAGGAGAAGGCGTCGATCGGTGTTGAAGGAGGAGTAGAAGCAGACAATTGCATGGGTTTTGAAGAGGGTTTAGGGTATCGTGATGGAGAAAATCGTGGGAGAGGCTAACTGCCAAACAGTAAGCCCCAACTTAACCTAATTAATGGGTATTCAGATCGGACCAAAACCCATCAACAATCCAACCATTTTTGTATGCAAAAAGCGACCAATTAATCGAGTGGTTATACCGATTAGTCGTCTGCGGCAAATCGGATCGACTAATCGGGTTAGTCAGTTGATTTTTGCAACCCTGCCTAAATATGGCCATCACTAGACCAGATATATCAATTGCAGCAAGTATACGCATGTATGGATGTAGTCCATATGATTCTGTGGTATCTAAAGACCTCACCTGCACTTGTCTTCTATTCATCAGAGATACATCCCTTGTCGTTACAGCTTGTACATAAGCGTATTATGCTGGGTGTCCCAAGGACAGGAAGTTTGCCTCAGGCTTTGCAGTGTTCGTAACGAATTCCTTGGTGTCATGGAAGAGCAAGAAGCAGACATTGGTAGCCAGATCCAATGCACAATCAGAATACAGGGCCATGCCACAAGATAGAACAGAGATGATGTGGATCAGATATGTTCTTACATACCTAACAGTTGAGGTGCATATTCCTATGCACCTCCAATGCGACAATCAAGCTGCTTTCTTCATTGTCAACAACCTAACCTTCCATGAGAAGACCAACCACATCGAAGTAGATTGTCACTACACTCGAGACATGATATAGAAGGGCCTCATTTCCACTACTCATGTTAGCTCGGGAGATCAGACAGCAGATGAATTCACCAAGGCCCTAACCAAAGGGCCCTACCAGAGATGTTGTTCCAAACTGAGCATGATTGATATCTATGCTCAGCTCGAGGGGGAGTGTTAGAGATATTATTCATCTTGTCTTTCTTGTATGTATTTTCTATTCTTTTTGTTCTCTTTATGTAATTTTCCCAACGGGTCTCTCCTCTATATAAGAGAACCCTAGGACCTCATGAATAAGCAAGTTGTTGTTTTCTCCCAACAGTCTTTCATTTGTTGTTTTCTCCCAACAGTCTTTCATGAGAGGACTAAACAAGCGGAGATTAACTGCAACTACACTCATGTTCTAAACATATAGTACTGCTCCAAACTACACATGTGTCATCCACTAATCAGCTTGCAGTAGGCATGAACATTCGTTGGATTGACCTGACCCAACCCACAAACCTGACCCATGAGTCGGGCTCAAACTCAAGCCTGATTTTTATTGCATTAGGCTTCGATTGAAAATTTATCCATTAAATGAACAAGTCAAATCTAGGTCGAGTTTGACCCGAAACCATGAGCTACCAACCTGACCCAATTGAGAGGCAAATAAGATGTCTCATATAACAATCCATGATTATATACAATTATATTTCAGATCGTAGATATTCTACCCCCACTTAATTGTGAGAAAAAGCTTTGTTGTTGTTCTCTTAGATATTCCAACCAATCTCTACTGTGTATATACACGTAATACATGCATGTTATCTTATAATAAACCCTCAGTAAGTATTTCCCCAATCATCTTCATTGCACATCACTTTTCTTACTATATATCAACACTCGTCTCCTTATTCCAACATGTGTCCCTCGCGTAATAATACACATTTTCTATGAAATTGTTAATTTTGAATCGTTGCTTCCTCTAGCTATAAACCCTATAATGTTTATTATTCTAATTATTTTATCAGTAGCATATACACATGTAATTATTTTTGTTCCTTCTCCCTGATCCCTTTTAAAAAAATGTTAAATGGATCAGCTCAACCATAACTCGAACCCGTGCTAATTGGGTCGGATCAGGTCCGGCCATGAGTTGGTTTAAAAAAAATCATGATCATGAGCCACAATTCGACCCATAGCTCATTAAATTAAATGGGTCTTAGGCCCAAATCACCTCCTACCCGAAGGAGCAAGCCCGGTGCCCATCCCTAGTTTGTAAATATCTTAAGCAAACCACTAACGAGGGCCTTATTTGATCAATTTGTTTAACAATTGAGCATGCATGATATTAACACTCCATCTTGAGGAGGAGTGTTGAGATAATGTAGAGCTTTGGAGGAACATTTGACTATGTATGTACCCTTCCGTTATTTGTTTTATTTTTTCAGGTCATTGTGTAATTTAGCTACCCTCTTCTTATATAGGAAGAAATCACTACATAATAAAACTAGTCTTTCATTTTTTCCAACAGTACATGCGTCTAAGACCAATTTGCAGATTTTTCGAGCTTTAGATATTCCTTTTTTTTAGCGTAATATTGGTGATGATAATGTTTTAAGAAAACCAGAAAACCTGTTGTAAATATTCATGCTTTCAAATCCAAATATGCCTGTACTTCTTAAATATCTAGTAAATTGACTAAATGCAGAGTTTCTGATTGTCGAAAATAATTACTTAAAAACTACCAGCATGCAGAAATTGATACACATAAAATCCACTAAAATGACTTGTCGGCGTAGAGTTGTGTTTATTATACACGAAAATCTGTGATCAATTTGATTATCAAATCGTAGACGACTTCACATAAGGATTATCTAACTTTTTTAAAAATGATGAGCAGGCTGCTCATATCGGGTTGCAGCGGGAGAATTGTATCATACTGGGTGGATATACTTAACATGCGGCCTCGATATTGCAACACCCACCATATCTTTTAGTAGGGAAAGAAGATGCGGAAACATATCCACCAATTAGGTGCTAAGACCTCTCATTCCCATGAACTTCCCATTTTCCAAGACGGGTTTTACAAATAAATATAATTCTTATTGATGTTTAGTGGAATTTGTGCTTCTATGCTGCAGGATCTGATTATTTCCTTCTAAGCTGTTATTTTTGCTATATCACCGTCACCGACTGGTAAAGATAACATACGATTCTGTATTCAAATTAAAACAATTAAATAATGATTCGCGATATACAATAAAAAAATAAATTATCTTTTCAGAAAAAATTCAGTATTTCAAATTGGGTGCTGCAATGTAAAGGATGTTACCTCATCTCCAAAAGTTAAATTAGACAAACCCCAGGAATAAGCCACCAAATTGATGGCCTCGGTAGCATTTCGAGTAAAAATGATCTCATTAGGCTCGAATGCATTAATAAAATGTGCAACTTTCTTCCTCGCTAATTCATAAGCATCAGTTGACTTGATACTGTGACAAAAATAAATGATAGCTTAAAAAATTACTGCTTTCACTCAACTAATGTTTAAAACAGATCATGCTAACTTCCAAATAAAAATAACAATTTAACAATTCAAACAAGCTCAGAATAGCATTTCATAAAGCTATATGCTACTAACTTTGACCAACTTACACTGCATGGACACCTAATACAAAATACATACGACATTTGGATGCAGGATGTGTTAATGGGGTCATATTCAACATGTGCAAATTTCTTCTTGAAGAGTCAGATAAGACTGCATGACATGGGCATGTAACTTGGTGTAGTGCGGGCTTGAACATAAGCAACATTATTAAAATCCTGAAAATGGATGTTATCACCATATAAAGCACCTTCTCCTTTGCAAATAATACATGGTCAGAACGAAAAGGCCCAATGTACGTACAGTATTTCGGTTCTGCTTATTCATGCTAGATTCCTGACTGCTAATTCTTAAACCTCTCCTTTTTCTTTTAAAGAGGAAAAAAGAATAGAAGGGATTGATTTCACTGATGGGGCAGCCTCCCTTATACAAGGAAAGAGACTTCCTTATATAAGGAAGGGGGTATCCACCCCTGAGGGGATATGATATGCTAGAAAAAGAAACGCAGCCCGGTCAACCAAAATCAATCTACAGTGAGACCACACTCGCAGCCTGCACTGAAATAATGCTTTACCACTGCATATCAACTTGTAAGTCTAGGGGTTAAGTCAACATTGGTTGATCACTTTTAATGCCTCTAATTCAAAATCGAACATGAAATATCTGGAGACTTACGATATATAAATCAAAGTCCCTTGCACGGAGAATACTCCAAATACCTCAAGATCGTCATCACAGCATGCACTTGACATGGCTTTTCCATGAATTGTTAGTTTGATTAAATGCAAAGGAACATCAGGACGAGTAATGGCGTGATACAGTAACTCGCGCACTTGACACGTATTATATGGCATTACTAGGTTTAGATGAATGTCCATGTAGACATGCATTTTGGTCTATGGGAACCAATGCATGCTTCAACCCTAACATTTTAGTCTCTTACATAAGATCAATCATGTATTTCCTCTACAAACGAATCAGGCCACGGGCACTCCTAGCAACCTTAATGACAAGAACGTGGCAAAGTTATCCTATGTCTTTTAACAATGTGTTAAGCAAGATATTCCCTGGATGTCACCTCCAATCAATATGAAATTGTCCACATATACTATAGACATAGCATTCCCCCTTTTTCTCTTCCTAATGAATGGAGAATGATCTGTACTGGGTTGGCTAAGGTCAAGTTTGGACACAATATAAGCAAGAAGCATGTATCAAGTACATTCTCCATATAATGTCTTTCTTTTTGAAACAAACTGAAGTATTCCTAAGGAACACATTGCCCAACACACTGCAAGATCATTGTCTGATCGGCTTTTAAGCGCGAGATGTTGATGCTCCCAAGGTTTTACAGAACAGCTCTTGCCATGAGACATGCCACCATGTTATCCCAATTCTCCTCTAAACATCCATAATGCATTTGCCGAAAGAAAATGTAATATAAAAGAAAATGTAATATATGTATTTCCGTTCACTCCCACAAATCGAGCGGGAAATCGATGTGTTCGCCAAAAAAACATGCCCTGAAGACTCAACAAGTTTTTCTTTACAAAACAACACAAAATATTTCACTTTAAACGGTGCCCACACTATCCAATTCCATACAAATTCAGAACTAATGTATGGAGAATGAGACAATATAAGCTTATATGTTCTTTCACCAAAAAAAATCCATTCCCAGGCCCAGAACTCACATTAGGACCATCTTCCATCCAAAGCTCTTCCAGCAACTTTCCAACCACTGAGCCAAGTAGCAGTAGCCACGCCCCATTTTTCCTTAACGCAGACCAATAATCAACTATTAATGCACCATTGTCCGAAGCCACAACGAAGCATGGCTTTAAATGTCAATTTCGTTGTAGTTTCTCCAAACTTGAAAATCAACATAGTTGTGGAAATGGTTATAAAATTAGATTTAGTTTTTTTCTGAAAATTAAGATTTCAATGTTATTTAACCAATAAATTAGATGGAAGTACACACGTATTTGCTAAATTAGAGGTCTAAATACAAGTTTTGTAGACGTATCGTCAGTATAATCACTGCACATACTGATATACAATTTTGAGTTAGGCATGCAATTAGAAGTTTAGTCATGTATAATGCATAAATAAGTCAAAATAACAAATAACATTAACATATAAACTTAAAACTCATAATATAAATACAATAATAAGAATGCTTACCATGTAAATAAGTTGAAGAAAATTCGCGCTCGTCAAAAATCGAAGTTAATACTACAATGAAAGACAATTACATTATCAAAAAAATCTAAAATTAAAAACTTATAGTTCTCACTTGCACACTACATATTACATAAATTATATACGTCTTGAGATGCATTATATCATAGTCCATATGTTCAATTGGACACATTGTAAAACTTACTGTGCAACCTCCTCAAACGTTGGCATGTGAAACCCATCGTCTAATTCAGTTTAATAATTCATATTTAAGTTGCATGGTCATGTAAATATTTTCTTTGGTAGTTGGGGCCGTGTTTGCATGTATAATATATATTATGACTAACATATGTGTTTATGGGAAAGGCAACTTAGTGGATATGGGTGAAATGGGGAAATATATTGCTCAAATTGACTCATTTCCCTTAAAAATGGAAGATGGTGATATATTGTTGCAGAGATATATATATATATATATATATATATATATATATTTATGTTACCGTCTTTATTTCATGTTTCCTGGATTGTTTCTTAACTTTCTTTACTTATGTACGCTTTATGTAATTTACCCATAGGCAGCTCTCCAATATAAGAGAGCCTAGGGTTATTGGAATAAAGAGATTGATCATTTTTCCCAACAAGGTATCAGAGCGGGGGTCCTAGACCAGAGCTCTCATACCCAAAATTCTAACTCTAGCCCTCCACCGCCCAGCATCTCGCGTGCCCAATAGCCAGCGCCACTCTTGGCCTCTGCATCCCCGCCACCCCCGGTGATCCCCGTAATCGCATCGTTTTCTTCAAGGGGGTTGGTCGCGATCTAAGTCTACTTTATGTGAGTTTAGACATTTACTTTGGCAAGTCTACGATCCTCGTCTTCTACGATCAGCAAGATGCCACAAAACAAGGTTGATATCTCCACCACAGGCGGCTTCAGAGGTCCAGCCCTCATAGTCAAGATGGATGGGTCGAATTACGAGTTGTGGGTCATGCAATTCATGAGCCTAATGAAGTTAATGGGTAAGAAGCACATTCTTATTGATGATGAGCCGACGGAGAAGACAGGATTGTATGCCTCATGGGAGGCTGATGATGCATATGCACAAGTCTGGATATCTGGTACCTTGATATCAGATATTGCAAACGATGTCCTGCACCAGCCCACGGCCAAAGCCGTGTGAGATATTCTTGCGGCCACGTATTCACATACCAAGAATGAGACAAAGATTTTATCATGACATCTTTATTATTAAGCATAATGGATGTCCATTACATGCACACTATATTGCCTTGCGCGGGATGTTTGAAAATCTTCATAGCTTCGTACCTCTCACGGCTACTCCAGAGCAGATGAAAACATTCCGAAATGCTACAATGGCTGGAGTATTTCTGACCTCTCTTGACTCATAGTACGAGGATGCTTTTTCCCAGATACTAAATGATGCTACCATTCCTCCCATGGAAGAGGCCTTCCAGAAGTTGAGCAGGATCAATGTTCCATCTCCAGCGCCAAATTCCTCTGTCGTGGCAACCTCTTGTGGAAGAGGCAGTTCATCTCAGTTTCGTGGACGGGCATCATGTGGTAGAGGAGGACGTGGTCGTGGACCATAGTGTATCTATTGTCATAGATCTGGTCATACAGAAGATACATGATATTCCAAGCATGGTTTTCCAGCATCAGCACGCGTAGCAGAACAAGCCCAGCATCAGCAATCTGCTCCACTCACATCAGATCAGCGATACGATGATCTTGTGTCTCAATTGAGAGACATTGTGCCCCCATCTAATACCTCAACACCTGCTTCAGAGAACAGTTCGGACTTTTGCCGCAACTGTAGGAGCAAACACCTCAAGTAGTGTTCATGCCCATGTTTCTTAACATGGTTCTGATATCTCGGAGTGGATTATTGGTTTTGGGGCCACATATCACTCGTGTGGAGATAGAGGTCAGTTCACAGCCTACAAGCAGGTTTCTCCAAGACGGACAGCGATCATAGCTGATGGGACTCGTTCCCCAATCACAACACAGTGGGAGATCACCTTGACACCTTCTATGCGATTGCAGGACGTGTTGCATTCTCCTGATTTCTCGATGAATTTGCTGTCTATCAGTAAGATTACTAAGGATTTAAACTGTCGAGCAATATTTGACCCATCATCTCTTGTTTTTTAAGACATTCTTACGAGCAGGGTGATTGGCACTGGCTGTGAGCAGGTCGGACACTATCGACTGGTCCACACAATGTATGCTAGTTTATCGTCCCATTTCATTGGACCGGTTTCTCCCTACCTATGGCATCGACATTTTGGTCATCTCCCACTTCAGAAGTTGCGTCAAGTCCTTCCTCAGATTTCACCTCGCTCGCCATTCAATAGTGAAGCATGTCAATTAGGAAAGCAACATCGATTCTGTCTTTCCTAGTCCTTAGAGTCGGAGCAATAGCTCCCCTTTTGAGTTTTTTCCATGTTGACATTTGGGGTCCAAGTCGTGTTCCCGATCATCAGGAACATAGATTTTATTTAGTAGTTGTGGATGATTTTAGTCGTCTGTCCTGGATCCTCTTATTGAAGAATAAATCTGAAGCTGGAAATGTCATCATAAATTTTATTAGAGAAGTGCGGAATGTGTTTTCAACCTCTGTGAAGATTATACGAACTGACAATGCACTTGAATTATGTACAAATGTGTTGTCTCAATTCTTTTTTTAAAATGGTAATCTTCGTCAAACATCGTGTGCATATATATCTCGACAGAACGGTGTTGCTGAAAGAAAGCACGCACCGTCACCTTCTTGATGTCACACATACACTCCTGATACAAAGTTGTGCTGGGTGATGCAGTTCTCACGGTATGTTATCTTATTAACTGCATGCCATCATCAGTGCTAGGGGAGAAATTCCCCGTTTCACTTGTTTTTCCTAACAAGGAGTTTTTCTCTCTTATCCCTCGTGTTTTTGGATCTGTTGTGTTTGTCCATCGGTAGTCTCCAGGGATTGACAAGATCTCTTCAAGGGTTTACCATGCAGATGGGAAATTTGATTGTTATAAGGCAAGATTAGTAGCTCGTGGATTTACTCAGACCTACGGTGTGGACTATATGGACACATTCTCTCCCGTTACGCACTACTCCACTTTACAAGTCCTTCTTTCAGTTGTCGTGGTACGTGATTGGTCCTTGCTTCAGTTAGATGTTAAATGCATTTTTGTCAAGGCCCTAAATGTCGGTTTCGATCACCATTTCGGTATCGACCAAAACAGAATTTCGATGGAATTTCGACTAGAATTTCGATCATTTCGGTCATTTTTTGTACCAGGACCCCCATATTTCGGCCATTTGGGTCATTTCGGTCGAATTTCGATTTCGACTAGATATCGATATTCGACAGAAATTCGACCGAATTTAGCTGAAATTTGAGGCCATGATTTTTGTATAGAGATCTACAGGAGGAAGTCTACATCCAACAGACTTCGGAGTTTGTTGCTGAGGGGGAGTGTCAGCAAGTTTGTAGACTCCATAAGGTAATATATGGCCTTAAGCAAAGTCCAAGGGCTTGGTTTCAGAAGCTCTCGGAGTTGGTGGAAAAGCAGGTATTCAAGAGATCAAATGCACACACCACTCATTGTTTGTGCAGAAGTCACCTAGAGGTATTGTTGTTATCGTGGTTTATGTGGATGATATTCTCGTTACAGGAAATGATGTGCAGGGGATGAAAATGGCAAAAGAATTTCTGGGTCGTCAGTTTGTCACAAAGGATTTGGGCACCCTAAGGTATTTCCTAGGGTTGGAATTTGCTAGGAATGCACAGGGTCTTGTGATGACCCAAAGGAAGTATGTTACAGATATGCTTGTTGAGACAGGCATGATTGGCTATCAACCATCCACTACTCTTACGGATCCTAGCATGAAATTATATGATGATGATATAGAAGAGGTTGACAAGAGGAGATACAGAGAGATGGTGGGGAAGCTCCTATATGTTACTATTACTAGACCTGACATCTCATTTGCAGTGAGTCGGGTGAACCAGTACATCGAGCAGCCTTGACAAGTACATATGGATGTTATATACATGATACTGCGATATCTGAAGTCTTCTCCAGATGCAGTATTATTATTCAGGAAAGGAGCAACTCTTTCTGTTTCTGCATGTGCTGATGCAGACTATGCAAGGTGTCCTAAAGACAGAAGTCTATGTATGATTATGCAGTATTCGTTGGCAGTTCTCTTATTTCTTGGAAAAGTAAGAAACAAACTGTGGTGGCTAGATCGAGTGTAGAATCTGATTATTGGGCTATGGCACAAGCAAGTACAGAAATGATGTGGGACCGAGCAGTGCTAGCAGACTTGTATATAAATGTACCTCTACCCATGCAGTTATAATGTGATAATCAGGTTGCTTTGTTCATTGCAAACAATCATGCATTCCATGAAAGAACGAAGCATATTGAAGTAGACTGTCATTATACTAGAGAAATGATTCAGAAGGGCTTAATTTCTACCTCCCATGTCAGCACAGGAGAGAAAACGGCAGACATCTTTACCAAGGTACTACTCAGAGGATCATTTCAGAAGTATTCTTCCAAGATGAGCATGATTGACATCTAAGCTCCATCTTGAGGGGGAGTGTAGAGATAATTCTATGTGCTCTGAGTATTAGTTTCATATTTTATTTCTTCATGTCTATCTTATGTAATTTACCCATAGGCCTCTCCTCTATACAAGAGAGCCTATGGTTCCATGGAATAAACATCTTCTCTATTTTTCCCAACATACTGAATGTCGGAAAAGGCTTTGTTGTTGTTGTCGTATAAAGACTTTACGAAGCTGGCAGACCTTGTGATACATACTCCCCCTTGACTTCAAGCGCATGGTGTTGTTGCATATACATTTCTTCACAGCATCCTTCACATCGAGTTTGTGGAGAGGCCTAGACAAATGAACAGTCAGTGAAATTGAGATATGTGTGATTAGAAGACAGAATTGGAGAGATTTACGTAATCCATAACATAGGTCCAAGTGTAGATGATGGCCACTAATTTGGCCATGTATCTCTCAGTTGATCCATTAGGCGAATACTTTATGGTCTTAGGAGGGTCGACCAAGGTCCAGGTGCAACGAAAAGGAAGAGCCTACATCTCTGAATTCATAATTACATCCATATAAAAAACTGGGGAGCATGTTGATGGGTATAAAGGACATTAATCGAGGGCCCTACCACGAAGTTTTTGCAATGCGGAAATAACATTACTATAGAGACATAATTAGAAATAGGATGTATGGGCTAGTATGGTGCATATGAAAATAAGTAAAATAAAATGTGGAATCAATAACAAGATGGACACTAGGTTTTATGTGGAACCCTACTCCCTAAGGAGCGAAATGAAACCACGGGAAAAGGCCACAAGGGTTCTTTCCTATATTGAGTTTTTCAGTGGATACAAGGAGTGTCGAGCTCTATATATAACCCTACCAACATAAGCAAGTCCCACAACTCATCCATGTGGGACTAAACAATTCTTACTCAAATGGCCATTGCACAAAATCACAACACTTTGTCTAAAGCTAGAGCAAGGAATGTTCATCTTGGACAAACAAATTAAACACCCACTCAAAAACTGGATATACGACAATACATAACACCTCAATTCAACTCATACTCTATTGGTTATTGTTGACAACGATGCGTCTCGGGCCAAACTAGGAGGAACTAGAGGGCTAGAGCATGAATAATGATCCATTGAGTAATGTTGGTAGACAACTGGCTTGTGTGTTATGTATCTACATTAATCAGACTCACCGACACAACAATAAACACCCCCACATGGGTACTCTCCTCGACGGAAGATAGCTTCATCTCTCTCAAGGACTAGAAAAAATGCCATGGGAATATTCATACGTCAATCTCGAAAAAGGTCACGCTCATAGGGACCTCGAAGCAGGTTCTCTCTCATAAGAATTTCGGAAGAATCTCATATTGGAGTTCACGATCAATGGATGATGGAGCTTACAATGAGTCTCTCTAGAGCTCTCTGAAAAATGGCTACTTCTATGTATGGTGCCGCAAACAAAGGTAGATCCTTAAAATTATACTCAACATACCCCCTTTCTCCCATACTTGTCGAAAACACAAGGATAATTGACCAAGTTCATACAATAAGTGGTGTTAAAACAAAATTATGCCCTCCTTTTTTGTGCTCTCTTTTCTTTAGAATGTCCTCCCTTTTTTACATCCTCCTCTCTTTTTGTCAAAATCCATTTTTTTCTTACAGTTTTCTCTCCTTTTATTCCTACTTCACATCTCCTTTTTCACCATTGACTTTTTCCTTTCTTTGTCATTCATTATTTCGTGAGTGGCTACAAAATTCCAGCAATCGCCTCACATTGGTTCCTAATTTAAAAAAAGAAAAAAAAACTAGCGAGAAAGCATGTAGACCCAAAGGGAAATACGCTCCCCACCATTTTTTGCTATGAACGTTCATTCAAAAAAATCAACAATCATCACCATCGCTTTGAGCTTTTTGTTTGGTCCTCTTTTTTTACTTTTGTTTCTCACCTTTCATCCTTTACATCAGTGGGCCTCTCTTTTATGCTTCTAAAAAATATGAATTAACGAAAAGCTTTAAAACCCACTAGGGCATCGTCTACTACCCTTGAGACAGGGGTTCCAATGTACCGCAACCCACTGATATCTCCATCTTGCAGCCACTACCGATCATGCGCCCAGTGTCGATGATACTGCTAATGCCCCACCTTGCTTGAGAAGATCGGTGATTGGAGAAGACCAGCACACGAAGGCAATACGAAAAGCAGATAGAGATGATTGGCTCCAGAAGTAACTCTCGAGAGGATGGAGGAATTCTACAAAAGACATTTTGCTAGATGAGAAATTCCGTAGACAAACTCTGTTGGATCCTAGGTAGAGAAGCAATAATGAAGATGCTTGCTGGCGGAAGATTTGCGACGGAGACTATAGGTAGAGATCGGGTGGGATTTGACATTCTTGAACAACCATATATTGTTGAATATGTATACATTCTCTTCCCCTCATAAATGGCGACTGAGGGTGCTAAAGTTCGATGGATATCGCAAACAGATCTGCAAGAGGAGAAGCATGGGTCTACAATGAGCAGACATCCTTTGCCTCTTTGAACAAGGGTTTCACCATGAACCCTCATGGCTTCATCGATAAATGATCATTGTCATCGTAAAAATGAGAAAAATCAAAATTAAATCGACTTCAAAAAAGAAAACATATTTAGATCTTTTGCTCTAATATAATGTGAAAATAAATGAAATAAAAAAATGGCAAAGCCTCTCCCACTATAAGTAGGGTCGGCTACAAGGATTCTTGCTCAAATCCATGTTGAATGATTCGATTATTTTTTACGCTGGTTGTCGACTATCTAACGCAACCCACACTATGGCGAAATTTGAACCCTGGTCATTTGGGTGGTGGGCACACTGCACTACCATCATACCATTTAAGTGGGTACAATGAAATATAATGTGAAAATAAATGAAATAAAATGTGGAATAAAGAACAAGATGAACTCAGTGATTTTACGTTGAACCATGAGGATCGGGATGAAACTACAGGAGAAAGGTACAAAGGTTATTTGTTTTATAAGTTTTTAAATGGATAAAGAGGTGTGGGGATTTATGTATAGTCTCACCACATAAGCAAGACATGCCACTCATCCATGTACGACTAAACAGCTCCCACTCAAATGCCCAATGACAATTATCTCATCAGTCCATATATACGTCCTTTTGCAGTGTGTTATCGAGAGATTATTATCAAGTTGAAGAGCTCAAAGACATGGATCATCTCTTCTTTACGTGCAAAACCTCACGACTGGTTTGGGAGGGGATGAGCTTTGAATGGCTCAGGACGACCAATTGCAGCTCCTTCTGAAACTCGATTAGAGCGGCATGTAGAAACTCACAAGATGATGCAACATCAATCTTCGCACTTTTTTGGGATATATGGCGTGCCTACATTAAAAACATCTTTCATGTCAACGTTTATATACAAAGAATGTATTTTAGGGCATTAGTTTCTTCTTGGAGCCATGCTTGATGTACTTTTTTCTTGTTTTTAAATTAAATTTTGTGGTGAATCCCACCTCGAGACCTCACCCTTTCCTGTATCAAAAAAAAATTGAACGTGTTGCATATCATCATCTATAGACTAAGAATATGCAAGCGTGTCACATTCTTACACATAAAATTCTTGCCATTCTTACTTCTATCATATACCTTGTGTTCAAGTGAGGTTGTTGCCACATGGGTGTAGTATCATTGAGTAACCACACATTGGGAACGGACCAACCGACACCTCTCCCTATGGATAGTATCACCAGATTCATCACTAGATGTAGAAGGCATAGGGAGATAAACAACCTCATTTGTGTTAAGAGTAAACACACAAGATTGAGAAGTGTGATAGTATGGGATGACTCGAAGAAAGTAACACCTACACCATCTAATAACGAGATGAATGGATCATGATAGCGGTATCCCTTTTAGGTTTTAAAATACTAAATAAGAACATACTTCATCCCATGGCATAAGTTTGTCCCTTCCTGTAGATTGATGATGGAAGTAAGATCTGCACATAAAAACCTTCGATCATGCATGAATGTGTTTTCTTATGAAAGAACAAAGAATAGAGTCCGCTCTTCTACTATAATGAATAATTTATTAGTTTCGCTCGGTAAGGACAATGTTTTGAAAAGCGTGCCATGAGGAGGAGAGACGAGCCTCACCTCAAGGTACTAATGAGACAGTGAGGCAACAAGGCATTGTGGCATTAACAAGGCGTGGCCTGAGCCATGTCAACTAATTACACAATAATCTATGTTTTTTTAAAAAATCGCAACTTCTCAACACAAAAAGCTTATCATTTTATACCATAATAGAGGTTCTTAGTCTAGTCTTTGATATTTATACTATTGCATCATAGAACCATAGGTATGAATAGCTCAAATAAGTCGTTATCAGTTATATGAGATTAACAATATCATTAGCACGAATCAAATTTATATGTGCAACGGAGACGATCCGAAGGAGGGCTAGCCTCTGAAAGGATTGAGACTTATATGAAATAGAGTTTATAATAGCACAAGGGATTAGATGGGGTTGAGGTCTAGTTTCGTACCCACTTCAATGGTCTGGTGGTAGTGCAGTGTGGCTACCACCCAAAAGACCATTGTTAAAATCCCTTCTTGTGGGGGTTGCTTTAAGTAGCCGACAGTCCGCGCAAAAAATAATCAGATCTTTCAACATGGATTTGAGCAAGAATCCATGAAGCAGACCCTACTTAAAGTGGGAGAAGACTTCGCCATATTTAAGTTCGTGAAGCCTAGATAAAATGCAGCTTCAGTACTTCACCGATGGCAATTAAGCATTCCACAATCTTGCCTATGTCCGAAAGAGGCTACAGTCAAGGTGGGAATCTTTCTAGCTTGTAGGAAAAGAGCTTGACCTAAGTCTGAAGCAGAGCAACATATTTTTTTATCAGTATGTCATGTCTAACTAATAGGAGAATGGTGATGCGAAGCGAAGTGATTCTTTTCTTGGGTCAGAAAGGAGATTATATCAATAAACCTCTAATATTTGATTAACGGGGCGTTAAAGTTAAGTTATGGTTTAACCCATGCCCAATTCTCATTTCTCATGGCTCAACATTTGACTCCCGTCTGATTTCATAGTAAGTCATCTTGTTTACATGTAAGCATCCAAATAAGCATTCGATTAAAATTAATCTTACTTTATAAGCTACAGCAATAAAGTGAGATAAGCAAGCACCTTTCCTTAAATATAAACAAGATTATGTAGTATCTGACTCTATGAAGTGTAATATGATAGCAATTAAAGAAGTTATAAGTCATTATATGCATATATTGTTCCCATAAAGGTATAATAATGTTTAAAATATTATATGTAATTGTAATGCCTTGATATAATGTTTAAAATGGTACGGAAGTGGTATAGCACAGCCTTATTCCCATGATACGTGAAAAGTTTATTTTCGCTTAATTCTAGATTACTTGATATTCCGCCCATAAAAGTGAGACTTACACCTCGACTACCTCGAGGTTTACGCCTTGCATCGATGATAGAGAAGCTACCTCGTTATGCATCAGGTTTTTTTAACACCGATAAGGAGATCAACTCCTGGAAGGTAAAAGTGGTGCCACTCGGGTCAAGTATTGCACTAGACTCGCGGAGGATATAGCGATGTTTTTTGTCATATGCACCATTCTGCTAAGAAGTGTAAGGACACGATGATTGGTAGAATATGACATGCTCCGTAGAGAAAACTTATAAAGAATGATCGCATAAAACAAATGCATTTTCAGTACTAACATATTTGACATATCTAATAGCTTTTCAATTCAATTAACAAATAGTTGATAGCAGTTCCAACTTCGGCTTTTTATTTCAAAAAAACACATGCATGACACGAGTAGAGTCATTAACAACACAATATCAAACCTATGTCTAGAATGATCAATGGCACAATTGGGATTACATACATCAAAATGCACCAAGTCAGAAGCAGAGTTAAATACTCGATCATGTCAACTTGGAAATAAGCTCCTATGGTGGTTTTGGCATATTGTAGATAGACCATGATTGTACTTGATTAATTCTCAGAGGGTATGCAGATGGTGATTACTTCTATGTACGACCCAGTGGGAATCTATCATAATAGTGAGTTGTGAATGAGTTGAGATTAGTCTGGGCCTAATTTTCGCAACTCTTGTGTGTTGTAGGTGTGATTTCAAAATCGCTTTATTTGTGGATGACTACCCTATAGCAAGAGGGGTTTGGGCCCTGCTTCTGATGATTTTGCTAGCCTTATCAGTAAGATGTCATTGGAGGCTACGAACATGTTTGAAATATCATAATATATCGATAATATATAGCCATATATCACTGACATATTGGTATCAACAATGAGGGTATTTCAACATCCAGTTGAATACTGATTTACTAGACATTGATCGATATCTCACGAGATATAGGTGTATCGCCATGTGTCGGTCGAAACTGGAGGTTTTTAGTTCAACATTTCCCATCATCGACCGATATGCCTGGATATCGATGTTTGTATCATCGATATCACTTGTGTGCCTGATTTTGTTGCTGGCTTTTAAGGAAAGAAGCTTAGAACGATTTTTTTATTACAATAAAAGGTTGATTTGTTTCGGATTTTGTTTGTGATCTATAATTTTGTTTTGAGGTTAAGAGGTGTTGCCCCATTACAAACAGGAGGCTTCACCCCTTATTTAGTAATGGAAATGTAACAACTAACAACTCTAAAGCTAATCAAGGAAAATCGACATATTGTTATGTTAATATTTAAAATTTGATACTTGGTAAGTAATAGTAATCGAGTGATATAGATTCACAAATCCACGACATACTCCAAATTGGTATTGATTTTCTTTAGTTCGGTTGGAAAGTTTAGTTTCTAGCCTATTTGATTCATATTTTTCTTTCAAAATTATTATTATTATAATGATGTTCTTTAAAAATCACATATTATTATGTGTATGTGCTTGCTTGTTTGATTTCCAATATATCTCAACATTTGTTAATACATGATGGTATGCGATGGAATCATGTAATATAATGCTATTATGTTAATATGCTAAATACACCCCCTTTATGTCTATAGATTGTTGTAGTTCAGATTCTATCATTTCCTTTCTAATACCTCCCAGTGGTCAACAAACTCGGCATTGACAACAGAGATATCTGAAATGTGCAATATAATGTATACCGATGTGCTATACATCGGTGTGCATATAGGTGTGTATTTTTATATTATTTATTGTTTTAAGAACTAGAACAATATTGATTTGCGAGAAACCATCTTCTTGATCCATTTCCAAGATTTCTAGGAATATTGTCAATATATCATTTTGTTGGGGTTATAGTCGTGATGAGCTCTCCACCCGATGATATTGGGTGGGGTCCCAAGTCTGGATTTTGTTCCATTCGACGTGGTATCGGAAGAGGTGACTGCTTGTTAGCTATTGTACTGACCTAAAGGTGAGGTC
Organism: Ottelia alismoides; assembly: GCA_037367405.1. Taxonomy (NCBI): domain Eukaryota; kingdom Viridiplantae; phylum Streptophyta; class Magnoliopsida; order Alismatales; family Hydrocharitaceae; genus Ottelia; species Ottelia alismoides. Next base: position 309,235 of record JAZKJV010001570.1, read on the forward strand.
ATAGCTTACCTACTTAAGCCTTCCTTTCATATATGGTAGGCTTCGTGAGATTGAAAGTCTACACTTACTGGAAAACGTAAGAAGAAACTCATCAGTTCAAAAGAAACATGTCTTTCAGGGGTATGGGTAATTAGTGGTTCTAAAGATGGTTCTCCCGCATTTCTGATTTTTATCCTCTCATCTCGTCTGCACTCATAGGAGGTGCAGAGCTTCGTCAAGTCTTTGGGTTGTATCAACATGTAAATGTTTAAAATAATATTTTTCAATCCATAAACTACGAGGGGAAAAAAATGGGCCTTGATTGAGGTATAACGTGGTAGGGGTAGGTCAACCGAAACAAGCAATCCATCTCTAACCATCATCTAGCTACTTCTTCGTTCGATTTCTCGTGTTAGGGTAGAATCAAGGCACCATCAAATTGAATAACAAACATCTTTTATTTGATAACAACATTCCGAGAGTGTAATCTCCACCATCTACACCTTTCTCTCAATCCAATTTCCGAGTCATCGTGTATGTCAATACCCATCTTCGTTCTATTATATCAACCCAAAACAAGCAATCCATCTCTAACCATCATCTAGCTACTTCTTCGTTCGATTTCCCATGTTAGAGTATAATCAAGGCACCATCAATTGAATAACAAACATCTTTTATTTGATAACAACATTCCTAGAGTGTAATCTACATCATCCTTTTCTCTCAATCCAATTTCCGAGTCATCATGTATGTCAATACCCATCTTCGTTCTATTATGTCAAAGACATTCTAGACTTATCTCATTTCCAGATTTTTTTCACTGTTGTAAAGGTCGGCCGACTAAACCGACTAGTCGGTCCAACTAGTCGAGTCGATGGGACCATGGGGTAGCCGACGCTCGACTAGGCCTAGTCGGCTTAGTCGATCAATTCGACTAATCGGCTTAGTCGGCTGACTACTTGGCCGACTTTTACATAGAACTTTTTTATTTTTAACATTTTTTGCTTTTTAAAAGCAAACTTATTCTAGTATACTTAGTGTTATATTTAAAGTCAACTACTTCCTTTGTTTCATTATTATAGTATAGAAAATGTACAAATCTATGCAAATATATAAGAATATGTGTATAAAAAATGTTTTACATATTTAAAAAAATTAAAAAAATCAAAACCGACTAATGGTCGACTAAAGCAGATTAGTCGCCCGACTGCCGATTAATCCTTAGCCGGTGACCCCACCAACCGGGTATCGACTACCGATTTCTGCAACCTTGGTTTTTTGAAACGAGAGGGAGAAACACGAACAGGTGCCCCTCGCAAGATTTTGAACCTTGATCTTTTGAGTGGTAGGCACACTGCACTACCAACAGACCATTGAAGTGAATTTAGACTTCCCACTTCAACGTGATCTTCATTCTATAATGACAGACATTCTAGACTTCCCTTTGATGTTGAAGTAGCATGCTCCTCACCAAAACAGTGCCATTTGCCAAAAAATTTGCATCGAGATGCACCCTCTTAGATGCATGTACAACACAATCCGCAAGTAAATAAGGTGTGGACATTCAATCGATTCTTGGTCTTGGTCAATGATAATATTGAGATAATACGGTCTATCCCACACTTATCTTTCAATCATATAGACCTCTTACAGGATTGATCTAGAATGAAGCCGTGCATATTATCTCCAAAATTTCTGCTTAGCGTCCCTTGGAGTATTGCACGACTTCTCCAAATCACAAAATCTATATGACATATAGACGTAAAAACGTGACTAAGAATATTAACAAGGCAAGGAAGATGTTGGACGAAGTTGGATAATACACGCAGCCAAGTCAAGGAGCCGGGACTTCAACAATTGCTGTTAGGCCGATTTTTTTTCATGGGGCTTTCGTCACGTGAGTGTACCTCAGATGATGGATACCACGATGCACGTTGGAGTTGTAGGACTCGTAGTACTCGTTCAGCGCCTTGAGCACCGTAACCGGCTTTTGCGACGTCGCGGCATTGTCCAAGTAAACAAGTGGGAAGCCGTTAACCTCCTGGCGACATAAAAGCCATGCTCAGAATTACCAAAGTCGATCTAGAGATTAAAACCCGTCATCTTGAAAATCCGAATCCAACAGCACCTGGTGGAGGATGGGGAAGTCGCGGCGGGTGGCTTCGCCGAGTGAGAGAGGCGGCGACTGGTTCAATACGGCGGCAGTGCGGTGAGAGGCGAGGCGAGGGCAAGAGGAGGTGAAGAGGAGCTTCGGGAGGCGGAGGGAGCGAGATACCGGAGGGGAGTAGCATAAGAGCGCCATATGGTCGTTACTTCCCTCCCCTCCGAACGAGAAAGGGGCAGGTTGAGAGATTACGGGCAGGAGGGCCGCAGTTCTCGAATTGTGAAGCCCGCGAGTCGGTAGCCCTGGGCGCAAAGGCGAAACCGACACGTGGCAGTATCTATATCCCCACATCTGCATTGGAAGCATCTACCATCTTTCCGGTTTTAATTTTTGCATTCCGCCCATGTTCACCTCCTCTGCCGCCATAGGCACACTACACCTCCTCCATGTCGACGGCCCACCCGCTCTTCCGCCTTCACTCGTCTGTATTACCACGCACAAAGCTGTCTCCTAAATCGGCGCATTCTTTCCCCTAGACTTTCGAATTGAGAATCTAACTCTACAAGTGCATCCATCGGACATATCAGACAAGATTTGCAGGATATTAGATGCATTTGTGGTTCTTATGTTGCTATGGGGAGGAAAATTCATCTCGACGCGTATCATGGAAAGTTATTCCACGTGACCTTTGTACGAACATTTATTTTTGTTAAGTAGGACAAGTAAGCTATGACCGCAGCTCGCTGCTTCTTTGTTAGAAGAATTGTGGGTTGACGTAGGACTTGTTCGGTTCGAGAATAGGCTTTGGAATAAGGATCCTATTCTCGATATCTCCCCTCACTCCATCGTACAGCAATTTCTCTTGTGCCAAGCCCACTGCCCCATTCTTGCCCTTCCTTATTCCCCGCCTAGCGTCAATGGCTCGTCCTCCTGCGCTCTCTCTTCCCCAATGGTTCGATCTCTCTTATCCTTGGCTGCTTGCTCTGCTCCTCGATCGCCCTTCCTCAACCTGCAGCTTCACCCGTGATTCCGTGAAGCATGATTCTCGGACTATGCATGCCCTAAGTTTGTCCCGTGAATGGAGAATCTGAGGTAGGTTAATTTTACTATGGCATCAATGGGATGGTTGGACTTTGCAGGGATTCCTTTTGATCCTTTTCCATAGAAGCGTCGTGTCCTCCACTGCCCCTTGAACTGTCATCTCGAGTATGTCCTCCTCCATGGAGTATAGGGTTTCCGATAACACTTCCTTACCTTGTAAATTGGGCCGGAGATCGACCTCTGATGGCTCACCCAGGGACATGGTTATGCATTTTGTCCTTTGTTGTATGCCTGCACGTTTGTTCTTCCATTTGTTGGATTTCGAGTTAGCTGCTCAACCAAGCTTCGTTTTGGTTTTACAAACCATTTTATGTATGATGCCTTGTTATTCTTCTTGGTTGTTCATATTGCTTGGTTGACTGATGGTGCAATGTTAATGTTGATGAAATCGGGTTCCATTAGACTATGAGCTATTGCTTTTATGCCATGCCTTGTTTGGATTGTTGGTGATCACATAGTCATGAGTGGGATTTGGCATGCAGTCCTACTGTTATGTTTATTTCATTTTGAAACACTGACTGATGTCTCCCGTGATGAGAGGATTTGTATGGAGCCTATTTGACGCATTTTGCTTTTCATATGATTCTCTATTGCGTGGAGCTTATGCTGAGAGCTACTCCGTTGCTGCTCTGTGATGCATTGTTGTTGGTCTTGATGTCCATGTTGGTTGCTTGATTGCCGATACACTGTTAATTTGATCTGAGATTGTCATTTGCTGCGAGATGTTAATGAGCTTATTAGAGTGTGCATTTGTCGGGATCACTATTCTTTTGATGCTCCATCAGCTGAAGCTTGAGCTGAGAGCTGCTCTGATGCTACTCTATGCTGTTTGATTGGTGTTTTTTTGGATCTTCTTCCTCATTGTTGGTTGATATTGCTCAATGATGCATGGTTATTGTACTCGGATTTTCAATTGTTGGGAGGATTTGTATGGATCTTATTTGTTGTCTTTGCTCTTCCTTTGATGCCCAAGTGGCCGAAGATTGAGCTGAGAGCAGATATATTGTTGCTCTGTGATGCATTTTTGTTGGTCTTAGATATTCCCATTGGTTGCTGCTTTATGATGTTCGAGCTTGATCTGAAAGATGCAATCCTGCAATGTTGCTACAAATTCTGTTTCATTAAAAAACACCCCATGATGTCTCCCTTGATGGGAAGAGTTGTATGAACCTTATACGGTGTGTTTGATCTTCATTTGATGTTGTATTTGGTGGAGCTAGTACTGAGAGCTACTCTGTTGTTGCTCTGTGATGCATTGCTATTGGTCTTGGATATCCAAGTTGGTTGCTTCTCTTGGATGGTTGAGCTTGACCGAAGAGCTGCTTTGTGAGCTCTATGATGAGATTTTTATGGTATGTCTAAATTTACTGTCAGATGTTCATATGCTCATAGATGTTATGAGTTGAGAGATGTTCATTTGTAGTGTTTGCTATTCGTTTGATGCCATGTTGGCTACAAAAATATGTTAAGAGCTAAGATGTAGCTGCTCTATGGTGCCTTCTTCCTGTTCTTGGATGTTATGTTTTTGATTGATCGATTGGTACTACTTTGCTCTGCTTTGGTGCATCCGTTGTTATTCTATGATGCATTTTTTTTCATCTGTTGCTGCTTTACGATGTTCTTGTATGTATACCTTGTTTGCATGTTTGTTCTTGTATGTATACCTTGTTTGCATGTTTGTTACATTAAAAACAACCCCATGATTTCTCCCCTTATAAGAGGATTTGTGTGGACCCTATTTGTTGTATTTTCTCTTCATTTAATTCCCTATTGACCGGAGACTGAGCTGAGAGAAGCCCTGCTACTATTTTCTGATGCATTCTAGTTGGTCTTGGATGTTCATGTTGGTTGTTACTCTATGATGTTTGAGCTTTGTATGAGAGATGTAATCCTGCAATGTTGTTATAATGTTTGTTTCATTATAAAACACCCCATGATGTCCCCCTGATGGAAGGATTTGTATGAACCCCATTGTTGTGTTTGCTCTTCGTTTGATGCCCAAATGGTTGGAGATTGAGATGAGGGCAGTTCTACTGTTGCTCTGTGATGCATTTGTTTTAGTCCTGGATGTTCATCTTGTTTTTTGCTCTATGATTTTTGATCTTGATATGAGATATGCAATTCTAATATGTTTTGTTTCATTATAAACCACCTCATGATGTCTCTTCTCATTGGAGGATTTGTATGGACACCATTTGTTGTGTTTGCTCCTCATTTGATGCCCCGTTGGTTGGAGATTTGAGCTGAGAGTTGCTTTACTACTGCTTTATGATATGTTTTGTTGGTCTTGGTTGTCCATCCTGGTTGTTGCTCTATGTAGTTTGAGCTTGATCCAAGAGATGTAATCCTACAATGCTCTATGGACCCTTTTTGTTGTGTTTTCTCTTCATATAATGCTCTGGGTGGAGCTTTACTTGAGAGCTGCATTTGTGGCTGCTCTATGATGCATTTTTGTTGCTACTCTACGATGTCTGAGAGTAATCTGAGATCTGGTTTATGACACCTATTTGCTGTGATGAGGCGAAGAATGACCTAAGAGTTGCTTTGTTGCTACTCCATGATGCATCTTGTTACGGTTTTATCGAAATTAGTTGTATTTCAATTATTGCCCTATTGGAAGATGTTCAATCACTAACATAACCTGCATTGGGACTGGTGAGGTGCTACTCATAAATCGGAACATGCTTTAGTCGTTTAACCACATCCATATAAGATGGTCGCGGGAGGTGCATGCATACCGGGGGTGCTCATTGGGGACGACGAGTCTCCTGCCCACCGAGTGAAGTGGATACTCGCGATGGTGAGTGTCTTCTTCAGTTGTTCAAGCACCATTTTGACATAGGGGACTCGGTTGGAGGGTCGTTCACACCACCAGCATGGCATAGGATCATTGCACACTTCAACATGCAGACAAGAAAGAATTGGGATAAGGCAAAGCTAAACAATCGGTGGAAGATAATAAAGGACTAGACATCATTCGTATACCTGATGACAGAGAGCGGTTAGGGTAGGACCCGATCTCTTGTACATTAGTCGCACCAGATGAGGAAGCCTGGCTTATGGTACGTAAGTATGTTAGTCCCTGGTATAGATGTCTAGAATTTGTTTTTTAGCATTTTCATCACGTAATGTTGCCTTCAGATCGACAAGACCTACAAGCCCTACCGAAGGAAGTCCTTCCCTCATTACAACTAGATGTATGCAATGGTAGGAGACTACACCGCAGAGGCTACTGACACCTTCTCCTCTCAGACTGCACCACCATGGTCGTTGCGGCCTTTTTTGAGGGGGAGACAATGACACAACATGCATTCGAGGATGACGTAGGGGTGGAGAATGATGCGCCTGTGATGCCCAATCCGGTTGGAGATGGAGGGTCACCTACTCAAACATCCAGAAGAAGACGACACAGAGATTCAGGGGCACATACCTCGGGTAGCAAGCCTTCCAGAGTAATGGTGCCCTCCTCACTTCACATGCTTTACGTGAGGGTGTGGTTCACATGACGACACGAATGTTGGAGCTGCGAAGGGAGCAGATCCAAGCGTGGACCCCCAAGGATCCCCATGAAGGGGTGGAGGAGATTCTGAATGAGTTGGAATCCTTGCTTACAAGCTTGGGCCAGAGGCAAAATCTGGCTCTCACGCAACCTCCGTGACCCCTACGAATGTACCATCTTCAACGTGCCAAGTCTGTTCCTGCTAAGTTAGTTGCATAAGTAAGAATTCAGCTCGGCAAGCCGCAGTGATGATTCACCATAATTGTTTTGAGGGTTATGACATGTCATGTAGTAATGTATGTTTAACATTATGAACTATCCTTGGTGTTGTAATTTATCTGGCTTGTTTTTAATTTGAGTGTTGATGGATATTATGTAGGTCGGTACCAATTGATATAGATTGTAACAATTTTATTGTAAGTTAAACCTTGGTTACTATCCTACTTTGTGAAACTTTTTAATATTGCATTCTTGTTCCTGACACTTTTGTCAATATACCATACCATAATTTTTGTCAATAATTATAGGAGCTCTGCCTCATCAATGGAGGGAATGGCAAAAACCGTCACGATGAGGTACAACTTGGTCATGTTGAACATGACATATCTAAGTGCAGTCCTAAACGACGAGGCCGACAGAGAGAACACGTGTGGCAGTTACATCCCCCGAGTGCCAAAGCACATCTTTATGTGTACATGTCATATATGGATCCATGAGATGCTGCACGGTCACGTTGGTTGATCGTACGAGTTTTTTGGATGTATACTGACACCAACTTACGTTTATGCGCCATCCTCAAGGAAAGAGCGGGCCTGAGGGATTTGAGGCACCTGAAGGTCGAGGAGCCTCTCTGCATATTGTAGTATTACCTCAGCCATAAAGCAAAGAATCGGGTGCTTTGTGAACATTTCCAACACTCTGGTGATACCATTTCAAATCATCTCAACAATATCCTCACATGCATCATTTCCCTAAGAGATGCTTTCATCCGCATGTTGGCAGATGATTGCCTGACCCCATATGTTATAGTCCATAATAGCAACTTCTATCCATATTTTAAGGTAAACCTTCGAAATTGTGATGTCTGGTCCACGCAAAATATTTTCAAGTGAGTAATACGGTATGGAGACCGGTATCTATTTTCAATATGCGATTGCAACGATTGACGAGACACTTATCCCACGAATATCCCAACAAATATTGTGTCAAGGTTAAGGAGCATGCACCAAACATGGCACAAAAATGTGATGGCATGTGTCGGCGTCAGTTACATATTTCTGTACGTGGCTGCCGGATGGGAGGGATCATCCTCTGACATAAAGGAGCTACGGTGGGCCTTGGATGAGGATGGTTTTCATGCCCTAATTGGATGGAAGTTCCTTCCAAACCGTGGATACGCGGACACAGATACGTTCCTCCTACCATACCGTGGAGTCATTGTGCACCTACCACAGTTTAGAGCTCGGAGAGGCCACAACTATGTCAGGTATGAGGAGATGTACAGTCACTGACACACGTTGCTCCGGTCTTATGTCAAACAAACATTCAGGATAATGAAGGCTTGCTTCAAGGCAATCAGTGAGCGACCATTCTAGACCTTCGAGAAGCAAGTGATGGTAGTAATGGCGTGCTGCATCATCAACAACTTTATCCGTGATGTTCGAGGAGAGGATCAAATATCGAGTGCATTTACCCATGACTCATCACAAGGTCGAGCTCCTGCAGAGTCCACGACAAGTGACGAGGACTTCGATAACAACTTCACGACAAGCGATGTCAGAGTCTTTGACGAAGACATCCGAGTAGGAGAGGTGTTGCGTGATGGTTTAGTAACGGCCATGTGTGAGAACGCTTAGCCTTCTAACTGGATTGACTACATCTCCATGTCCTTTCTTATTACTATTTTATATTTTACTGTTGGGAGAAAAATCGATTATGTATCAATTTTTAATCCAGAAGAACAATATGTCCAGCAATCCTGATGGAAAATTTGTCGTAACTTACTTCTTTTTAATATATTGTACAAAGCTTCATTCCTTCATGACTCTTATCTTTACTTAATTGTATTCAACATTTCTCCGGGAACCCAACATAGTCATGGTCATACTTTTTTGCGATCAGACAAAGACTCGTGGGCATATATGCTTCTACTTAGACGGTGCAGACCTGCTCTTTGAGGATATGCGTAGACACGAGGAAGTTGAATCGAAACAGGGGTTATCTCGGATCTAGGAAGGTCCATGAGAAGAAGGTGGTTGGACCTTGGAAGACATGATGTTTGGACGGCTCAATGACAAGTTCGCAAAATCCGAACGGATTTCTGGCCAACTATTCATCTTCGATTTCAAGATAATATGAGATCTGACACATTAGATCCCAAAAAAGACTAGTAATATGGTGCACTTGAAGGTGCGGATTCAACTCACACAAATCAAACACAAAGCAAACCCCTTTTATAATCTCACCAACTCAACTTGTAAGGGCCGTAAGAGCTGAGACAAACTATCTTTTCAGTTTTAAGTTAGTGATTCAAATAATCTTTTCAACCATTACACACAGGGAGTCTCCTAGTATGCCCAGTTGAAGTTTTGTAAGCTATGAATGAATGGTGTGATCTTCCTGAGCTGCCTGGTTCAATATCACCCCAAAAGAAACTTATAAGTGCAGACAACCAAAACATATTTCTAAGGTTGAAAGCAACCATTTGCAGCTCCCAAAATCAGTGAGAGTCGGACTTGGAGACTTAGGATTGAAGTCCAAGGATTTGGTCTCTAACCATAGGGATCCATCCTCGCTCACTTTGTCTGGGGGTAAGTACTCATGTCCTATGAGGGTATTACTTCCCATGATATAAGGTTAATTTTATTCCAAGTTCATGTAAATCAACTTGTATAAATTATTACCGATTTTAAGAGTTAGGTTGTCGCCTGAATTAATGTGACCACATAAATACAACTAACACTAAGTCCCTTTTCATTTATCCTTAAGTTTAGAAAAAGAGTAATGAGATGGCAAATGGAATGGATGCAAAAATTAATGATGTACGCGGTCGTTCACAAATACTCACAATGCTTCCCAATACTCTATATGTGGATGATAGAATGAATTTAAAATCTAACTATACAATGCAAGTTGAAAAGCCACACCTGAACAATAGTTCTATTTGTGGTGAACAAGTCCAACTGATGTTGACTAAGTAGAACGTATTTATGGTGCATCTATTAATGAATCTCCTAAGATGTAAGTAAATATTATTATATCCAAAAAATATGTGTCTTAAATTACAAAGGGGGCACAAGGCAACATGACCTATGTTTGACTATTTGAATCGAAGTGTCTATTCCTAATTCACGTCACTTAAGCGGAGAATCTCTCTTGACATAACCACACAAATAAAAGAATAATAGTGGCCTTTATTTTCAAACACGAGATCTCGAATGAGAACCACTATAAATAGGGAAATTTACCTAAATGTTACAAATAATAGTACAAAAATGTCACGACACAAAAATCACTACCCAACTAACTACAAATCTCCTAATTCAATTGTGATGTGGACTCTTAATCAAAAGCTCCAAGCTCCTCCCCTCCACATTCCTTCGGTCTTCGTAGGCTACACGAGCCCTGCTACAAAACAATAATATGTTTAGAGAATTCTTAAGAGAAATGTATAGCTACTTAAATAGATGAACAACAAAAAAATGTAAAACAAGCAATGAGTACAACACAACAACTTAACCATAAATACACTAAAAATAACTAAAAGCAAATATCTAAACTTAAAGGAAATCAGCTAAAGTGCCTAGTCCCCGGCAACAACACCGTCTGATTAATGGCTATTTGGCTAACGTAATTTGATTTAATTAACTATTATTCATAATCGGGTCAAATAATTGCTGGGAAGAGGATTTGGCTTAAAGTTATCTTGGGCACATCCAAGGTCGAACATACAAGCACGAGCATTTAACTAATTTAATCTATGAATGAAATATCTACTTTAGTTATTTAACGGTGATCTAGGTCAAGCAACAACATGCAATGCAATGCACGGTATCTTTAAGAGATTTTTATGCAATTATATTAAACGAACAACATGATAATGCAATACTACACTAATGATAAACATAACACGCAATCGAGTTCCTAAATTATTAATTAAATCACTTTTATACCTAATAGAAACTCAATGAAAATTAGGATATTTTAATATTAAAGATCCACAATAGAGTCACTTTTCAATTTAATGATAAATCTGAAAAAACAAATTTACACTTTAAATTTTGATGCGGGATTAATAGATCAAATCAACAATTTAAAGGCACCAATTTAAAGAGCATATTTGAAGCTTTAAAATGATACTAATTTCATTAAAATTGGATAAGCAGTTCACAAGTTATTCAAGAAACAACAGATGATGTGCGACTGCAATTTGTCCATCCCACGTGCCTATCGCGTGTGTCATATAGGCTAGAGATCGATGGGAGGCTCGAGACGTGTCGTGACAAACTACACTTCAGTGTTGTTTCAGCTTGCTTCATGGCTGGGGCTACGGAGCATTTCTTCGGAGCTGGTGATGTGTCTATCTGAGAAATGTTGGATTATGTCGAATTGGCTCCATCCAACGGTACCTGCTTCTTCTCCTCGAATAGATCCTATGCATGTGGCGGAAGAATAATGGTGCTCCGGTGAATCATGCCTTCCTCCTTCAAGCTATTCCATTCCTGCTGAATGTCGATGAATATGCATGCCCTCCTCGCGAAGATGTTGGTGAAGGATTCAAGGACTGAGAGACCTTGGATCTCGCTGGTGATGTAGTGTGATCGGAATCGATTCGAAGTTGGGTTTTTCGACCAATGATCCTCTCAAGCACCTGCATGGGTTAGATCAAACGAACCAAACTATGTGACTCTTTAAGCGAAGCAATGGAGTGGGATGGAGGGTTCTAATGGTGATAGGAGTTGAACCCTACTTGATTTATTGGTCCTTCCAATACCAAGAAATGATAATCACGGTCATGATGACGGAGAAGCAGAGTGAATCCCCTAGAATGTACGCATGAATTAGTGGAGCAAGGCAAATGGTACGAAGTTCTTACATGACAAATCGAGTATGACCAGAGAGGAGAAGTGGTTGGCGAAGGTTATCGAGGTGGTTTCAACCGCCCTTGGAAAAGAGTATGTGAGGAGGAAGAGACCAACTGAAAATTAGGTGAAGAACAAAGAGGAGGTTGCCTCAAGTGAGGCAATCGATGAAACAGGGAGAAGGGTTAAGGCGTGAAATGACACGACTCTTGGAAGCGGAAGTTTGAAGTAAGAAGATGATACATGCGTTGTTGGATTGAAATCCAACGGACCTGAAATGGGCGCTAATAGGTGCCCACAATGAGTTTGATCATGAGATCAAACGGCTGGAACCTCGTGCTCTTACGAGCAACTCAGATCTGCCTCCCAAATCTAATCTGACGGGGGAGAATAAAAGGCACAAAAAGATAAAATGCTGGCATTCAGAATTATCTGATTTGGCCACGTAGCTTAGTCAGAAAAATCCCAATACCAAAAATGTAATGTAAATCAGTAATAATTAATTAGGAGTTAAATTAGATAAAATGTTCAATGTGAACGTTCTAGATCTCGATGAGATCTACAGCTTTCATGTAGAATTCAAAGTGAAAATACAACAGCGCATACATAGTAAAAAAAATTGCAAGTAATTTTAAGGTATTAAAATTATCTATTTAATTCCTTTTCTTATTTTTAAGTTTTTATTTATATTTAATGTTAAATTAATTATGTACAATATTATAGTAACTACAATATTATTTTTAACTAATTTTTATTGGATTTTAGTAAATGATTGAACACATAAAATACATACACCATAGTATATATATAACTACAATAATTAGGGATAATTATTTACAAAAAAAATTTGTTAATCAATGTTAATTATGCATTGATGAGAAGAAATATCTCAAGCTAAAGAGAAAATAATCTATAAATAACCAGATAAATCATGGATTTATCATAGAGGGCAGTATGCAATTGCATGGTACGAGAGAAATGCACTTCATGTGCTTAGATGTGCATGCACGAGGGAGTTTGGGAGAGATGAGGATGAGATCTAGTTGCACATGCGCGAGGGAGGTCTAGCTAGGCGTGCTCGCGGTTAGTGACGGGGAGGGCGCGAATGATGATGACGATGGCAAATGGCTAGGGAAGAGGTCTGACTGTGCGTGCATGAGGGAGGTCTGAGAGGGCCAATGATGAGGTATGTTGAGTACGCACGAGGGGAATATGGTTGTGCATGTGTGCGACAGGGGACGAGGATGCCAATCGGTAGTGATGGGCACGATCGAGGGTGGAGAGGTGCATGGCACTAGTGGGTGTTCCAATTGGAAGGCCTAAGGGGGTTTGCATTTAGGTATATGTATTTTTAGAAGGGTGTTTTATTTAGAAATATGGAAGGGGCTGAAGAACACTATGAGCATATATTACTTTTTTTTTTCAAAAACAACCAGTTGGCTGGGCAATGTGATTTCCAGCAAGTGGAGTGGGATAAAGCTTGAGTTGGAATATGTTTAAACTATAAAGAGAGTAGCCTGGACATTTATACGTAGATTTTAAATAAAATTAAATATATAATATCCTTTAATGACACCATGCAAATTACTATATAATATTTATTTATATATTAACATATTAACGTATTGGATTGGATCGGATTCTGGTAATAATCCCTTCTAATCCATAAATGAACGAAATTTAAAAATTTTAATCCGGTCCATTATACTTGTAAAATCAAAACTTATCCAATCCAATGACAATAGATTGAATTGGATTATGGATTTTAATCGATCCACATGCACACCTACTTTTTAGCTTCTAATTCACTGGTTAGGCCCGTTTCCTTGAGTCGACCATAAGACTTACCTAGGATAAATAAATAGACGTCAACCGCAATTCTTCACAAAGCCATTTTGCACGATTAGTTTCGATTAAATCTCTTTTTCTTTGTACAACAATATTTTCACATAATTAAACAAGGCGAGTTGTGAATCATCACTTATTCCTTTCACTTTTGATTTCAAGTATACCTTAAGTCACTTGGGTCCCTCAATCTTAATGACTCTAGTCAGTTGGGTTATGGACCTAGACGATTCAAGTTGGCTCATGGGTCACTTCAACTTTATCGCTTAGACATGATCGAGATTTGATAAATGTGTACCAAGGTATAATAACATTTCAAATGTTATAACATCTCCCTTGTAGGGAATAGAATCCATCATTACATGGATAAATCTAAAAAGTTATAGCATGTGTAATGATGATGATACTCAACTAACTTAAGGCGGAGCCAATGAAGAAACTTCTTTTCCTTAGTTGGAAACCCCTTGATATCACAATATATGAAGATGCATATAACACTGACTATCCTTGAGGTAAAAAATCCACCACTGCATTTTTATCCGAGGGAATCTTACTACAAGGATATGCAACGAAATGGATAGTTATACTTATATTTAATGTAGAGTCGTAACATAAAGGGAAAAATGGGTCTGCCCCCTTGAGAGGGAGCTAACTTGGCCGCCCACTCCATTTTTTTCTTCTATTTTTTCTATTTTTTTGAAAATACTTATGTGGATTTTCATCAATATATACCTGTATTATGCCATTCAATTTCGCGCGAAACAGAGATTCCTACGGCCTCCATCCAGACATGGTCGATTTTAGCAATTCTATTACCATTAAAAATGATTATCTGGTTGGAAGTCGTATGAGTCTCTGTTTTGTACGAAATTTGAACGACATAATATATGAATATAGTGGTGAAATTCAACGGAAGAGTTTTTCAAAAAAAATGGGAAAAAATTGGAGGAGGGGGAGGGGGGGGGGGGAGAGCCAAGTTAGCTCCCCCTAGGGGGTAATCCCATTAAACCCTAACATAAAACTATAACTCATGTTACTACTAAGGTGACATGGGTTCGGCTTACTTGTGGAGGTACATCTCCACGTTACAATTGAGAGGTGATAATCATGCATCACTACTTATAGTTAACAATCTAGATTTGATGAGAGGACCAATATATATATATATATATATATATATATATATATATATATATATATATTTCAATTGCCACTATATCAATGATATCACACATAAATGATATGTGGACACTTATTTATGTTTCTTCTATAGAGTTGACCATTGACATCTTTAGGAAGCCATGTCTTCGACTCGTCTTTGCGAGATTTTGCTCTAAGATTAGTATGGTGGATCTTTACAGCACAACTTAAGGGGGGGGGGGGGTGTTGAGAGATTTTAACATGCGTCTCTTTTGTTTGCTTCTTTTTATTATTTATTGTTTATGTCATCATTCTCTTGGTTTCCGCTATATATAGAGGCCATATGATATTTATTCTTATTATTCAATTACATCCTCTTTTCCCAGAAGAACATGGGATAATGTGTATATAAAGAAGTTTTTGATTTGTAGTATCATCATCACAGAGTGTTAAGAGCATAAGTGTTATAATAGCTTACGGGGATAGAAAGGTATCATTCCAAATAAGTTTATAAACCACAAATTGTATTTTATAAGTCTGTCACCATACATGTGTTATTAATTAAGATTTTTTTCACTTGTGTCATTTTTAACTTCTACAATATTAGTTATGCTCTTCCTTTTCTGTAATATCAATTGTGCCAATAACTTCTTATAAAATTCACAATTCTACCCTTTCGAAATATCAATTATGCACCTACCTTTTAACCTTACCTCAATGTAAGTGCAGAATTGTGAATTTTGTAAGAAGTAAGGGGTGCCACTGATAGTAAAAAAAGAAAGGGTATAACTGATATTACAGAAGTTAAGGACACCATTGATAGAAATCTTATTGCTTATTGAAAGGATTTAATGGGGCAGCCCTGCCCCCTAATTTCGGTATATTCATCCATATATCCGTCCTATATGTCATTCCAATTATTTTTCGGTATAATAGATGAGTATATATAATGATATTTTTCAAAAAAAATAAAAAAATAACGAAAATGACGTGAGTGTAGCCACGTTCGGCGACCAAAAGTGCGAGCCCCATTAAACTCCCTGTTTGGTTGGAGAATAGGCCATAGAATAAGGGGTCAATTCTCCTCACGACACAGTTCCTAGTGATATAACTATTCCCCATTATTCCATCTTATTTCACTCTTATTCATATTTTTATCCCACCTTACCTACTTTATTTACCTTATTCTCCATATTCCTATCTTCCAGCTGAATAGAGAAAAGACCTCTATTCCTCTTATTCTCCATCCTTATTCTGCTTATTTTCCCATACTCTTGATAATGGAAGCTAGAGTAAGATAATAATATTTAATTGCGTTTACCTTGCCATGGAATTTCCAACCTCGTCCGGCTGTCCTTCGTTACCTCCCCTCCCATGAATCGCATAAAAAAGGGGAAGAACCCCTTAGCTTCTCAGCCCACCCGTCAGATTCGAAGACATTTCCAAGTAGAGCTTAATCCGCTGCTGCGGAGAAGATCTACTGTTCCTCCTCTTCCTCCACGGCAGGAAAGTTCATCTCCCAATGGCCGCCGCCGCCGCCATCTATAGCCTCTTCATCATCAACAAGTCTGGCGGGTCCATATTCTACAAGGTAAACAAAAGATCCTCCCAAGTATTCTTCTTGCTTTTAAAATTTTTGAATGAAGTTGAAAAGAAAGATACATTTTTCATCTAAAAAGAGAATGCATGAAAACTGACAGGACTATGGATCTGCGGGAAGGATGGACACGAACGACAGCCTGAGGCTGGCGAGTCTCTGGCACTCGATGCACGCCATCTCCCAGGAGCTTTCCCCCACCCCCGGTTGCTCCGGCATCGAGCTCCTCCAGGCTGACACCTTCGACCTCCACTGCTTCCAATCGCTCACCGGTCTGCCCTCTTTTCTTTTTTCAATCTCTTGATGGCTGCTAATTATAAATTTAACAATGCATGCGTTGGCAGTTAGAAAATAAATGTATGGATAAGTGGCAAGTTCATTATATTGTTAATTATCTAATATTTACACTTGCTTTAAGGCTTCTCTTCTTATATAACTGACAATTCACTTTTGATAAAAATACTATTTGATTACTAATAATATGTAGTAGGAAAACAAGTTATGTCATTATGTTGTTATTTTTGAGTTATGGTGGTGATGGAGAAAAATGTCATAGGATCTCGGTGAAGTATGATAATTTATTCGAATTCCAGTTGCTGGAAGAAAAGAGTTGCTTGTAAATTTAAAAAGGAATTGACTTCTTGATCTAGCAAATAATATAGATGTCTTGATGAAAAAAGTGTGGACACCACTGGAAAGTGTACACCCAATGTTTAAATCAATCAAAAACTGTACATACAAGAATCAACATCAATACTCGTGTACTAACATGTGCTACAACATTCTCACCATAAAGTGCTCTTGCTGAAAAATGATGCACACAACCCTAAGAGGTCTGCGAAGCAAGTCGTCACTATCACCCTGGAGCATTACACCCATTTCATGGCAAAATTTATTTATCACGTTAAGTGTCACCTCCTTGCTGCCAACCTTCCTTCGCTGTCTTTGTGACTAAACTCGATCAACAAACACAACCCCCTAGCTTTCTTAACTAAAACCCAAGTAGATAAATCTTTTCATCATAGTCTAAAGGTGTATCCCTAGAGGAAGCTTGTACACTGACCAATAAAATAATGTATCACCGAATGATCCAACTTTAGAAGCATCAACTTGCCCCTTCCAATATACATCTTGCCATCCACTTCACCAGTTTTGGACTCCATTATATCCAACATTAGTTGCCAATCTGTCTGCCTGAGTTTGCCCCTTAGATAATGACAACCCCAAGTACAGTAGAGGCAAACTCTTGTGAGGTGTACCCAAGGCCCGATAGAATTATGTTGCAACCTCCTTAGACATAACAAAAGTCATGAATGCATGCTTTTCTCTTTTCATTTGCTAACCAGAGAATCTGCTGACAATCTCAACCGTCGCTAGAAGACACTTAGCCTCCAAAATTGCACTTTCCACAAAGAACAAAGTATCATAAAAGTGTTTGCAATGTGAGAAGAGACAACCCATGTGTCATGTACCGAGCAAAGCTCATCCTTAAAACCATCTACCTTGCATATAAATTTTTAATGTTATCAAACTTAATTATGCGACTACTCGATGTCAGTTAATATTAATCAACCTAGCCTATACTTGGAGTAACACACCCTACACTAATTAAGAGTTGTACAACTCTAATTAAATAAATTTGCGAATGACAAAAAAATCATGATTAACTATGCTAATGCCATTATAACCACATGCCGTTTGGATGACTCTGGAAGCTTAATCTAATGTAGTGGATGACTTGAACCCAATTAAATAAGTTGAATTAAGGTGGATTTAAACAACTATGGAAGAGAGCAAAATAAGGGAAGCAAAGGACGGATCGAGGAATTTCCCCAAAGAGTAGGGATTATGTTAAGACTAATAGTGTCCATTGTGTAACCCCATTTGCATACAAAAGATCACCCTTGGCTGCTAGGTAAAGCTGCTTTCATAGCCCTTTTATAAATCAAAACCATTTGCCTAAAAGATGGAACTTTAGCCCCTTGGAGAGAGAGATCTTACCCTCCCTTAGAGATTTCCACACTTAGAGAAGTAATTGTGGGCACAAGAAGCTATAGAAGCTTTTTATGAGTAATTGAGGTGACATTTTCCTTTTAAATCAACATTTTTTGATCGGACTGCAATTGTTAAATGGGAACATCTCTTATGCATGTTTTTTCTGAGCTCTATAGATCTGGGGGCAAGAAGTGGATCGTAATGGAGAAGAAGAAGCCATGACAATAGTCACAATACCACGGACATGTGCAGAGAATGGCTGTAGCAGAAATGAAGATACTAAGGTGGACGTGTGGACACACACATAAAGACCAGATTCGAAATGATGCAATCGGAAAGAAAGTTGGTGTAGGTTCGATCGAGGATAAGATGCGAGAAAACCACTTAAGATGGTTTGGTAATGTGCAAAGAAGGTCAGTTGATGCACCAATTAGGAGATGCGAGTATTGGGATGTTGAGCCGGCTAAGAGAGGGCGAGGACGGCCCAAGAAGTGTTGGAAAGAGACTATATGAAGGGATCTTAGTTTTTTAGATATAAGCTCGAGATTGACCCAAGATAGATCTAATTGGAGGCGAAGAATCCATGTAGCCGACCCTACTTAATTGTGGGAAAAGGCTATGTTGTTGTTGTACTTCCCTTTTGCCTGAAGCTCGTGATTTGTTCAAGCCAACCTTGGGTGATGGACGATTATTTACATTTTGGAAACACAACTGAAATGGTGACGAAACTCTAGCATCTAGGTTCGCCTTTTAGCACTTTCAAATTCTCAAGATGTATGGGTGGCCAATGCTTGAGTGGAAAATAGTTGGTCGGCGAAATTTAATGGATCCTTATCAGATCAAAGGGTTATAGATTTTGCGGAGCTTCAGGTGGTGTTGTCTTCTCGTCATAGCTCAGGAGAAGGTAGAGATCATTGAACTTGGAGTAATGGACATTTCGCTATAAAGAAGGCCTACAAGAGCTTGGATAAACCCCCTGATCCATGCCCTGAAAGCTTAATTAGAGACTACATATTTATTTGGGATCTAAAGGTCCTACCACGTGTCAAAGTTTTTTTGTGGTTGCTTCGCCGTGGGAGAATTCTCAAAGTAGATTGCCTTTTAGCACCTTTAAATTCTCAAGATGCATGGGTGGCAGATGCTTGAGTGGAAAATAGTTGGCCGACGACATTTAATGGATCCTTATCAGATCAAAGGGTCATAGATTTTGCGGAGCTTCAGGTAGCGCTATCTTCTCGTCATGACCCAGGAGAAGGTAGAGATCATTGGACTTGGAGTAATGGACATTTCACTATAAATAAGGCCTACAAGAGCTTGGATAAACCCCCTGATCCATGCCCTGAAAGCTTAATTAGAGACTATAGATTTATTTGGGATCTAAAGGTCCCACCACGCGTCAAAGTTTTTTTGTGGTTGCTTCGCCGTGGGAGAATTCTCAAAGTAGATCGCTGGCAAGAATGTGCGGTGGCTTGATTGATTGCTATCCTCTTTGTGAAGATGCAACAGATACCATTGTTCACATATTCTTTGAATGTGGAAAGTCGCAAGCAATGTGATAAGACCTTGAGATTGATTGGGTAGATTGCAGAGACCTTGTACATTTCTGGGACTGCATCTACTATGCTAGATCTCGGGCTTCATCGGAGCTGTTGCTGTTGCCGATTGCTACTATTTGGGCACTTTGGCTTCGCAAGGGAGTTATTTTTCATCGGATCACTTTTATGCTGAAAATGTGATCATCCAAGCAAAGAATTTCCTTGCCTCTTGGTTGTCATGAGGTAATTTATGTATCTTTCCGATAAATAATACACATGGGGCAGTCATCTAAGCGTGTTTCCCCCTTTTTGTCTAAAAAATCTTGTATTCTTCATGTCTGGATGTCTTCTACCTTCTGGTATTCGTCTTAGAATGGAGATGATTATGCAGAGATTTCTGTGGGGAAAGTCGGACCATGAGGGGTTGGGAGCCCATTTAGCAGACCGGGAACTGTTACGCTCCCAAAGATGGCAGACGAACTTGGGATTTCATGCCTAGAGACCTTGAATGAGGCTTTGATTCTCAAGTTGATATGCATGATTTGGGGTAGAATTGAGGATGTATGATGCATACTCATCCGCCGTATCTATGACATTAGAGCCCAATACATTTTACCCCAACATCCGACCTTCTATTCCTCGACCTTTTGAAAAGGAATACATCCGGTAATGCCGTGGTTTCCTGATCCTTTTCACTCAATTCTTGGAAGCGATGAATTTTTTGTTTTCTGGACAGACAACTAGAAGAGTAATGGCCCTCTTTCCACCCGTTTTCCATGCCTCTTTACGTTGGTCGCGGACCATGAGGCACAAGGTGCATACTGCTAGACCGATGGGAGCTGGATGCATTTGTTCTTATCAGATTTTTTAGACCAACGATTAGAAGAGTTCCGTCATCTTCTGGAGTATTCGAGTCATGTAGACAACCCATCTGTAGAAAGAGATCACTGGGTGCGGAAAAACAATATGTTTTATGTAAGGTTCGAAATATCATCGATATCATATCGATCCACGAAAAAGTCATTTTTGATGTTTTTTTCGCAAATTAGTACCCTCCACGTTACTAAAACAATAAATAACTTACAAATACACACTTATATCACACATATCGTTCATCTATACCCCATATATTGCACATATCAGTCATATTGAACATATCACTGTTAATGTTGATTGCTGACTGATAGATGTTGGAAATGAAGTTCATCTAAGTTCTAAAAACAACAAATAACTTACAAATACACACTTATATCACATATATCGATCATCTATGACCCTTATATCACACATATTTGTCATATCAGACATATCGTTGTTAATGTTGATCGCTGACTGATAGATATTGAAAATGGAAAAAAGCTAAGTTAACCACACTTTGAACACATCTTTGTTCATGGAAGACAATGAATGACATTATAAATGAGATATTTAATTATAAAATGTAGATAATGATTAATGGGAGAATGTTTCATTCATAGAAATAACTTTCGTGGACAAGGTTCTAGTGAATTAAAGAATTAATTACATACTTACATTACAGCAAGTAAGGATGCATCTATTCACAAAAATAAATGACAACATGCACATTAATGCAATAAAAGATATTACCTGGCCATGGTTACATGTGTATGGACATTTCAGATGTACATGTATGTTGTATTTTGTGGACATGTTTACATGACATATGTAAATGAAAAAAAGTTTAGTGCACTTTCTACTATCTTTTCATGATATGTTTCTCGCTTGGTTTCATACTTCGAATGTGGGGTTGTATAAGTGGATTGGATTGTCGAGTATCCAGGTCCCGGGGGCGTCACACTAATGACCCACTCCGTGCTTGACCTAGTCATCACAATGACTCTAATACAGATCCAACCTGATCGTCGTGAATCCTTCCTCATGCGAGGTCTTCTCCCAACATTGACTACTCCGAGCTGGTATCCTCTATTGTTTTAAAAAGCGTTGCCTCGAGATGAGCCACGCCAAAATCGCCGCATACCTCAAGTCCTTGGGTTGGGGCATACGCCTTGACCTGGCTTGAGGCGTTTGAGGCGCGAGGCAGAGGCGTAAGCCTCGAGCTGGAGGCTTTTTTTAACTTTTTGATTATTTGCTTTGCACTCGACCCTATTTTTACCTAAGCATTATTTTTTTATGTTTGTGTTTATGTCTTAATGTTAAACCTTGGATAGTTGCATATTTCTATATATAGATCCATGAAAAAAAAGAAAAGATTGCCAGACATAAAAGAAGCTCAATGATCTTGTATACATCATGTTTAATTTATCGTACATCTACACACTAGTTCTATTGCACATAGATTTGAGTTTGAATTGTAATAAATATCTTATACGAGTTCAAGTTTGCAACTTGATGTTGTTATCTGGTTGCATGAGTTGCATATCTTAGAATAGTTATCACATATATGAATAATCAAGGTTGAAAAATAAAACGTGAAGTAAAATAATTATTATATTTTATTTTGAATAGCCAAATAGAATTAGAACTGTTAGTAAAAAAATTGATATGGCAGGAGGGGATGCATATGATGGTTCTTCAACTACGTCTAGCAAGACAAATGTTGTGATTCAAGGTATATTAAATTTTTTTACTTCAAATACTAAAAATTATGGTTTTTATTATACTTTAGTATTTAGTATAGACTTTTGTTCAATACTTATATAGAATCATGGAAGTTGGAGCTGGAACTTGATATTCTGTATAATATTGGCTTAGTATTAGTTTTTTTGAACTTCAATGCCTTCATCGCTTATGTATTGTATCTTTTACCAGTTTTAAGTTATTCTTGAATGTATTTTTGGCAAAGCTTAATGTTATTATATACTTTTTTCAATGTATTTTGCTTTAAATTTTTTCCCCAAAATTGAGGCTCACGCCTCGACCGCCTTGAGGCTTACGCCTCGCCTCAATTTCGAAGAAAACGCCTCAGATCGCCTTGCGTTTTTTTAAACCTTGGTCTCCTCCCATCTATCTCCGATGTGTCGATTGAAGATGTGTTGTAGTATCTTTTCTTTTGTTGCAACCTGCAGTTTTCTTAGCTCCAGCTTAATGGGGAGTATTAGAGTATGCAATAATTGAGTAATTGGATCTCTCCAAGGTCAAATTACTTCCTCTCATGTTTAGTCTCACATCATATATAAGTGGGACTCTAGTCTGTTTGTGGAGCTATATAAGAAACCCCACATCCGCTGTATTCATTGAGAGATTCAATATAGAAGATTCAACCCTTTGAGGTATTCTCTGCGTGGTTTCATCCCACTCATCACGGAGTAAGGTTCCACGCAAAATCTGAGCGTTCTACAATTCTATATTTTTATGATCTTGAGTTTGGTTATCGATTTGCTTCCGCTTTATATTGAAACAACAATCTCTAACTAAATAACTAATTAATTGGAAATTGCCTGCAATGCCATTATTTAGATTAAAGTAGAAATTTTGACGGACTCTAATTGAACGCAAGTAAAATTAACTCTAACCTTAATTTATTTCAATGATTCTGATTTAAATGAACGAAAAAATCTAATTTTATTGGAACCTTAATTTTTCCCTTTTGCTCTAGTTTGGATTCTGCACTGCATAAATGCGTATCCATGGATCCTCCTCGTATGAACAAGTCCAATTGTCCAATCTTGCATCTAATCATGTTCATTGCCAAATCTAAAATACTGTTGCCTGGCTTTCTTGCTCATGTCAAAAATGAAAAAGAATAGATATTGGATATAAGTTCGTGTTTAAGCACATCACATATACACTACATTGAAACAACCTTTTCACTGACATTCCACCATGGTAGATTGGTGTTCAATTTAGATTGCTTTGTGAACATTTGAAATTAATGTTACACAGATACATCGATGTTTACATTTAATATCATCATTATAAGACGAAGATATAGTTGTCTTATACTTGAGCATTGTTTGACATTCACATAGAGCCCTTGGTCAATGTTCAAATGCCATCAATGACTAGACTCGTTGTGTACACTATTATAAAATGTTTTTTTTGATGATGCGGATTTTGTAATTTATCACTACATTGTTCATCATTAAATATATAACAATGAATAAGATGCATTGCGAGATTGATTTTTTTAACCTGAAATTAGCTAGGAATAACATATATTTTGCTATATTATTAGCGACAATTCTTATAACAATGGTTATTTATTGCATTTTCATAAAAATATGCACTGATCATTGCTAAACATAACAACAATTTGTGCAAACTTTAAGGATAAAGGCTACAGATCGCTGTTGCTAAATAAACCGTTGCTAGCGACAAAGGTTACAAATAACAATTTATGCCAACTTGATTCGATGTTTGAATATCAACCTAGATATGGTCCTAGATCAACACGTCTTCTTAAACATCGGCTGAGAACTAAGGCAATGAATTTAGGCCTATCATGAGATGTTAATGTCCATATTCTTAATATCAAAATACAGTTTCCTTGGTGTTTGAAAATATAAGAAACATGCTATTTTTAGTAGCGATATAATTTATATATGGGAAAAATGGGGCTGCCTCCTGGGGGAGCTATCTTGGCTCCCCCATCCATTGTCCCCCAATTTTTTTGGAAAATGAATCTATGAAAATTCATCACTATATTCCTATATTATGTCATTCAAGTTTCGTGAGTTACCCTTTATATATACTTAATATGTAAGCATGCCCATATGTATTTGTACATCTGAGTATATATTCTGTATCTGTGAATAATGTTAAATCATATAAGTTAGATATGCCTTTTCAATCTAATTCTGAACGATTTGGAATATTCTTGATCCAATTTTGCTGCACACCCCTAGTTTTCACCCACTATCTACTGCAAACCTTGTTTAGACAAACTTGGTGCACCTTAGGAATCACCCTCATTACAAGATGATCCCCTTCGCTCACTCTCCCATAAACAGTAGTAGTACCAAATTTTATTGCCTGCGACCTCTCTGTTAGCTCTCATCTTGGCCTCCTTTACATATGATCTCACACTCAGTGACCTCTTCGTCAGCCAATCTCAACTAACGAGAGTAAATTTTGTTTGTGGTGTGTCATATATGACCACCACTATTCAGAATTACCTGATGCTAGATTGAGTTCTCAAGGGCTGAAACATGTGATTGTAGAAACAACCTTATAAGTAGGGATGGAAATGGATATGGACCTATCCGAATATCGGTGGAAATTATATTCGAAAAAACTGAATACGGAAAATCCTTATTTGAATGTTAATTGAATATGAATTGTATATGGATATCAATTATAAACAAGTCTGAATATGGATATGGTAACAGCAAAAAGATCAGGATTTAGATTCAAATAACCAAATACAAAAATCTTATATAATATAGTATAATATATATGTTAGTAAATAACTAGGCTAAATAGAAGCATCCCCTCGACCTTCAATAGCCAATATACCTCTTTGCTACAGCAACTTCGTAAGAATCATAATAGGACAAGCCTCATGTAGGCTAACGCCCCTCAATGACTAGCATGCACCTTTGCGATGATAACAATAATTGATTGGTTAGATATTATTATCATGGTATATATATCGTGATCTTTTCTTAAATCACTTCATACTTGATACCAATTTTATTCAAATTCACAATTTATCCTTATTCAACCATCTTTTATCCAATCTTAAGTTGATCAATACTTGTATCTGCTCTTTATTCGATCCAGATTTGTATCCGATGAATATTCGATTCGAATTCATATTCGATTATGTTAGGATATGGTTCCCTAAATCCTTACCCGATTCATATCCATAGCCGTATTCATATTTGGCATAGATGAAGCAAATATTGTTTTGGAAATAGTCATATCCGATCCATATTTTATCGTGTTCATCCCTACTTATAATGGAAACACCGAGAACCCACACTGTGTAGAGGTAGAGGATGAGAATACATGCTCATGGTTCTACTGTTGTGGCTTGTGCATCACCAGGATCCCAAGATTCTGCATCTACTGCCAATCTTGTTACTCTGCATTGGGATTGTGCTCTCGAGAATTTTGTTTGGTTTTACACGATTTCAAAATTTGTTTGGTTTCTCTGTTCCCAAGAACAACGAAGAAACACAGAATAAGAATAATTCACCATTATTCCACATTTATCCCACCAAAATAATATCTCCTAGGAGTAATCTTCCTTGTTCCCGCAAAGAACAGAACCTAATTTTTTGGGGGCATATATGAAAAAGAACTGCCAGCAATAGTATGATTTTGTAGCGGTGTGTTTCTCTAATGTTTTTGGGGACATCTATATTAAACTCCTATATTTACAGGTTGTTAATAATAGTTGAATTGTATCTAAATGATAGAAGGCCTTTAACCAGCAAATTTAAAATATGCGATCACTTAGGACATTTTTAATAAGCTCTCCAACTGAATGTATACCAAGTGCTGACACTGCTTAATGTTTTGTCTTCTTTCACTTAGATTCCGAGATGAGACTGTCCAAGTTGACTTTTTTGTTGTCAGTCTATACTTCATGTCATTCTAAACAGTGCCAGCATAGAATGGAAATCTATATGTCCAAATAATTGTTTTGAAAACGGACTTCTGGTATCAAACTTTATATCATCATTCTATAATTGTTCACTTGTTCTTTTGGCAGGGACAAAATTCTTTGTCGTTTGTGAACCTGGCACTCAGAATATGGAAGCTCTACTCAAACTCATTTATGAGCTATACACTGATTATGTTTTGAAAAATCCTTTTTACGAGATGGAAATGCCCATAAGGTGTGAGCTTTTTGATTTAAATCTATCTCAGGTGATCTTGAGGGATCGAGTTGCATTGCTGGGGCGCTGACTTCTAGGTATCATTTTTCCATTGTTTTTTTTTGAGGGAATCATTTTCCATTGTTTTCAGTGTATGCAGCCGTTCACCCCCATTCCTCTTTTCGTAAATAATTAGGCAAAAAAATTACCTCCGGAGTTTGCTTTAGTTGTTGAGACATACCAGAAAGGTTCTTTGCTACTGTAGGAGACCTTGTCCATGATCCAAAACCTTAGTAGAGAATTTTCAGTTTCTTTAACCATGTACATGTGTCGGGTCTTCCTGAATTTTGAAAACACATCATAAGTTTAGTATATGGTATCATTATGTATACTCTGGCTAAGAATTGAATTTCAATTGCAAAAGTTGGTAGTCAATATTTAGTTGGTAACCACTAAGAATTAATCGATAATGAGAAGACTAATTGGATTTAGTAATTTTAATTATTTTAAATATATAAATTATTTTAAATACACATTCTTATAAATATATATAGATTTGGACTATGTAAATACTACCATCATAGTTGTAGAAGTTGGTTGACTAGAAAGACTAGTCGAGTCGGTCAGTTGATTAGTTGGCTGATTAGGCCAACTAGTCGGCCATTTTTTACATGGACATACTATATATTTTTTGCTTTTTTTTCAAGAGCAAACTAATCTAAGATGCTGAATATTTGATTCGAATTCATATGCCTTTTATTTCATTATGATAGTATGTAAAATATGCAAAGAGCAAACTTAATCTAAGATGCTGAATATTTGATTCGAATTCATACACCTTTATTTCATTATGATAGTATATAAAATATGCAAATATATGTAATATATATGTATACAAATATATATTTAAAATAATTTAAAAAGGTACAAAATCGATTGAAGGTCGATTAAATCTGATTAGCTGTCTAACTATCGATTAATCCTTAGCTAGTAACTTGGTCGACTGAATATCGACTATCGGCTTTTGCAACCTTGAATACCTTAGTAAAATAAAAGTAACAATTGAGTCGTAGCCCAACATTATTCATATTATTGTGGGTTCTCTTTTAAAAAGATGAGAAGAAAAGAAGAAAAAAGCATGTCCTTTTTTTTAAAAGTTGGCTAACTAGTCGACCAACTAATTGGGCCAACTATAGGGAGTTGGATTGATGATCGACTTGGCATATTCGGATGGGGGCCCCATGATCTGACTAGTCGGTCTAGTCGACCCACTTTTGCAAGCTTGATAAAATGCATCAACATGTTCTTTTTGAAGGCAGTAAATTTGGATTTACATTTTATCGTTGTTTTTTCATTTTTCATTTTTTGTCGTTATTAAGTAAATTCATACTTGAAGTTATACACGACTTCCTAAACATGAAGCAATTTTTACTTGCGTCATAAAGATTCATCTAATGATAGTAAATGCTAACCTTTTATATATAAGAAGAGGCTAGGGTTTGAGAGAATACATGCGAATAGAAAATACAAAGATACCTCTGGTGGGTTACAACTCTAATATACTCCAACACTCACCCTCAAGATAGATCATAGATATCTAGCGTGCTCAAGTTGTGGCATCATCGCTCAATATAGGCTATGGAGAGTGCTTTGGTATACATATCTATAGTTTGAACTACAGAGTGAGCATTGGAAGTATGCAAAAGTTCATGCTGGATGAGATCCTTGGTTAAATAACAATTAACCTCAACATGTTCAACTCTTTCATGAAACATGGGGTTGTTCACTATGCATATGGCAATCGTGTTGTTGTATCTCATCTCCGTCATTGTGTTTGACGAGAGATTAAGGTTAATAAATGTTAATGTATTTATGGATGGGTAATTGGATCCTTCAAGGGTCCAATTACCTCATCAACATGTTTAGTCTCACATCGTCTATTTGATACTGGTGGGGCTATATAAGAAGTCCACACCGTGTGTATTCACTAAGAGAGTTCAATATACAAATCAACCCTTTGAGGCGATTCTTCTGTGGTTTGATTATGCTCCTTATGAACTAGGTTTCCACGTTCAATCCCGGTGTTCTTCATGTTCTTTATATTTTATCTTTGATTATTATGCTTTCGCATTGTCGTTTTCTACATGTTATCAGAGTGTGTTTAGTTATGGTATTCTTATTATGGAAGATTTATTTTTATGTTCATGTTCGTGATCGTTCGAGATTCAAGTTCAAATTCAAGTTTTAGGATTTCTGATGAAACCCTAATTCGCGTGCAAGTTTGAAGGTCGCGTGCAACTTCTGTTGGGTTCTCTCAGAAAACCCTACATTTGATCGTTGTTGATCCAACACCATCTTCTCCATTCGGTGACACCATCATCATTTGGTTTGGATTCACAAACCCTAAACACCATCTACTCCAACCTCTAGGTCATCTCCAGAAGAAGCATATTTGTCGACTCTAGGCGCACCATCAGCTTACCTCCAATCTTCAGGCAGTGACCAACCTCTACCGTGATCGAGAGACATCTCCATGCAATCAGCCCTCCCCCCATACACAGATCATCAAACATACAATAACCATTGGCCCTAGTTCTTGAAGAAGAAAAAGGGGGGGGGAGCATTGCCAGGAACAACAAGAAGAAGAGGATTGTTGGAAGTACGACCTCGTGCCATCTCTCAAAACCCTCGAGTCAGTGTCACCATCTCTATAGTTCCTTGGCGGAGCACCCTCTACGCTGCACCTCCAATTCCTCGCACGTGGCGGCACCAACACCGCCCACCACTTCTTTCAGGGAGCAAGCCCAGTCATGGGCGAAGCCACCTTCCTCCGCGTAACATCTGCTCTAGGCGCTTAGGTGATTCCAACACCCTACCTTCTACCTCCATGGCGATTGGGTCTAGGCATCGACCTCGTACGTACGAGCAACAAACACCGGGCGAGGGGGGGATCTGAAGAAGTCCCATCGGGGATGACTTCGAAAGATGGTTCCCAGTTGGGAACCCTAAATACTCATGGCCCCAACCGGGTACGAGCCTATGCATTACAAAATGAAAAGAGAAAAAGAAGAAAGAAAAGAAGAGGAACACGATTGGGCTGCTGCTTAAAAAAATGAAGAGGGTTGAGATTTTGTGCCCAAAGTTGCGCTACCACAATTATAAAAAAGGGAATGTGTTTATGGGCGCTATTGAGCCGTATTTGCAAAGAAAGGGCCTAAAAAAGAGTGGTATGAAAAACGACCATTACGTAAAAAGGGGAGAAACACCGGAAAAAGTGCTGGCTTATAAAAATGGGAAAAGTTGAAAAAAAGAACGGCTTATTAAAAAATGATGATGACAAGATTGATTTTGTTTTTCCCATCTTCAGATCTTTTCCCAATTTGGTTGAGCTTCCTATTCTCTGACAAGTATGGGAGAAAGGGAGGGTATAATGTGAGTGATCCTCATACTCTTGATTTTGGCTCTGGATTTCCATGTGGACCACATATGACAAAGACATATGGTAGAGGCTCAGTATGGAGAGATCCATAAGGACTCCAGAGCAGAGATCACATTCTCTGAGCCAATGTGGGAGAGACCTAGTTTCTTCAAGTTCTTCGATAAGAAAACTCAATTCAATCTCCTTCTCCAAAGACCATGGTCTCTGATGAGGATATTCACACATCTTTTGATGCAAAATAAAATCGACGACGGTGAAAAAAATTATTTTGTTGGTGGATTTTCGGTAGAAGAAGAAATTGGAGGGGTTGAGAAGAGAAGCTCGTCGGAAAAACGAGGGGTTCGGAGAAAAGAAACGTGAAGATCACGTGGGGAAAGAGAGAGAGACAAGAGAGAGAGAGATAAATCTCAAATTTAATTATCAACTGAACTGTCTAAATAAGAGCCTATCATCCCTTTATATAGGAGGGGTGAGGTTACAAAAATAGAAATTCAAATTCAAAATTCAAAACAACTTATCCTATTTTGACTCTAACCGACTAACTACGAAATTCAAATCCCTAACTAATTAATCGAGATCACAGGTGATCTCGTTTATTTAATTTAAAATACGATGACTTAAATAAACGTAAATAAAATTAACGGATAAAAAGTAGATAAAAATGTGGCCCTATTTCTCCCGTTCACGCTGCATCAACTCTCCTCTACTTGAAAAATTCGTCTCCCGACGAATTGTTGGATCTGCAGGCTTGGAGGCTGATAAGTTTAAATCAGCATTCTCGATCCTCCCATGGAAGAACTGGTGTGGAGCAAATGGCGGGATCCATGCGTGCGTGGCGCGAATGTTGGAGACGTTGGCTTCGTGACGGGAGAGCATGTGTGGCGCGAATGCGGGCGCCCATCCAGGTTTTGTCCCTTTGACACGGTGTTCGAAGAACTGATGGGGCATCTTCATGACGATCAACTTGGCCTTTGGAGAGTCCATAGCAAAGCAATAGCACAAGGAGAGTAGAGGAGGAGATATGTCCAGGGAATTAAGCAATGTGGCCTTTAAATAGGTGAAACCCATGGTTCTAGTCCTAATTGGATAAGGAGGCCTTCTAGGTTTCTCCTTTTCAGCCCTTCTTTTAAAATATTTCTGCTCCAGGGGGTTGGCATGCAAATTTCGTACCTCTTCAATTATGGCTTTCAGTAAATGTTTTTATGAGGAGGGGTTTTCCGGCAAATTTTCCCATTCAGTTCCCTAATTTCCAGGGACTTGGTTGTGACTGTATCCCTAACTAGTGTTAGGGTTCTTTTCCCTAACTAATTGGCGACGACAATAGGGACGGGGGAGGCGGCGTCCGTGAGCTTGTGCCTAGGCGTTCCGGGCGGCTGACAGTGCCCGCAAAGGTGGCGAGATGGACAACGGGTGGTTGGGGCATTTGGCGGCAGTAGGGGTGGTGGCGGAGACGGCTGGGTGACCGCAGGGGAGGTGGGGATGGGATCGAGGAAGTGGGGGAAGGCTGCGGAACAGGGAGGCGAGGCGGGGAAGGTGGTATGTGGGGCGAGGCAGCGAGGGAAGGAAGGAGGTATGCGGGGAGAGGCGGCGAGGAGGGGGAGGTATTAAGCGGGGAGAGGCGGCGAGGAGGGGAAGGCGGAGGCGCGAGGGTTGGCGCGCTGAGGGATTGCGGATCTGTGACGTGAATGAGGGCGAGGGAGGGTGGCAGAGGAGGAGGGGATCGATATTTGGAGAGAGACGACGGTGTGGGGAGATTAGGTTTCGGTGGGGAGGAGATGCAGGAGGGGACACAGGGTTTGGGGGGTGCATCGCGATGTTCCCTGGAGTGGTGGGAGAGGTTGACGGGGCGGGGTAGGGGGAACCGGCGTTGGTGCATAGATTGCAGGGGGGCGCCGGAGAGAGCATGGGGAATGGCGATGATGCCGCAAAGGTGACGGGGTTGGAAGTGGCTTGCGGCGATGGTGGGGCGGTGATTGGGTTCGCAGGTGCAGGGGTTGGGGCCGGGGGTGCAGTTGTGGTCAACGATAGAGTTGGGGGGCTCACCAAGGGTGCGGGGAAGACAAGGCAGGGCTGCAACGGGGCTGAAACCGTTGTCGGGGGTGATGTCATCAGTGGTGGCTGATTTGGAGCATCCTGGACTGCAAGAGCTTCGTTACTTTTTTCTTCTGGAATGACCTGGACTGCGTATAAATCGTCGATGACGGTGATATTTTCGGGATTTTCTTCATCGTGGGTCTGGACAGCGGCTTCTACAATCGAAGACTTTGATTTGGCGGTGCATAGGATCTCGAAGTCAGGCATCCAATCGCTAAACTTTGACTAGAAATCAAGTAGCATGCCCATCATCTCCTTTAAGCTTCTTCGGCTCGCCGTTTACGCTCTGACGAATGATGGTGTTTCATCGCATGTCGGCGCGAATGTCTGGACGGATCGTCAAATCGTGAGGACGATCTGTAGGCCATGCTCTGATACCAAATGGTGCAAAATAAAATCGGCGACAGTGAAAAAAATTATTTTGTTGGTGGATTTTCGGTAGAAGAAGAAATTGGAGGGGTTGAGAAGAGAAGCTCGTCGGAAAAACGAGGGGTTCGGAGAAAAGAAACGTGAAGATCACGTGAGGAAAGAGAGAGACAAGAGAGAGAGAGATAAATCTCAAATTTAATTATCAACTGAACTGTCTAAATAAGAGCCTATCATCCCTTTATATAGGAGGGATGAGGTTACAAAAATAGAAATTCAAATTCAAAATTCAAAACAACTTATCCTATTTTGACTCTAACCGACTAACTACGAAATTCAAATCCCTAACTAATTAATTGAGATCACATGCGATCTCGTTTATTTAATTAAAAATACGACGACTCAAATAAACGTAAATAAAATTAACGGATAAAAAGTAGATAAAAATGCGGCCCTATTTCTCCAGTTCACGCTGCATCATCTTTCTTCATTTTGGCCTTTCAGAGAAATGGAGTAGTTATGAGCCAGCCTTCTCTGACGAGGAGACTCATTCTGGTTCAGGTGACTTTGTGTAGTATAGAGCACACATTCTCCAACGAGAAGGCTCATTCATGTTTAGGTGACTCTACACAATAACACACATTCTCCGACAAGGAGACTCAGTTCAGTTTCGGTGACTCCGACTGACGTAGTACCGAGCACACATTCTCCGACGAAGAGATTTATTCCTCTCCAGCCTTTCAGTTCTTCCTCACCATAATGGTATGTGAAGCAACATCCTCAGCAGGCTGCCAATAGAGTATGCATTGAATTGATATTATCCGTAGTGTCTTGTATTCTGTGAGTGATTTCTTTCTATTTATCCAAGTTGAGCTTGGCTTCGAGGATAGAAATGAAGAGGGAAAAGTCATTCTGGATTTTGTAACGGCTTATGATCTTTTCGTAGCAAACACACTTCAAGAAGAGGGAGGGGCATTTAATTATTTATAAAACTGGTCCAATTAGAACACATATCGATTACTTTGCATTGAGGAGAAGATATCTGTTGTATTGCAAAGACTACAAAGTAATCCCATGAGAGAGTTTGACAAGCAAACATCGCTTGTTAGTCATGGATGTGCAAATAAAAGGGCTGGTAAAGAAAAGGAGGGTTTCCAAGATCACTAGAACTAGATGGTGGAATCTTCAATTAAAGCAATCAAGCTTCAGGGAGAAGGTTTTAGAATACTTATCTTGGGATTATAACGAAAGTGCAAGCGAGATGTGGGGGGCGGCGACATCTTGTATCCAAAGGGTATCCAAAGAGATGCTAGACGAGTCAAATGGAGGAGCTCCAAGCCAAAATGAGGCTTGGTGGTGGAGTGGAAGGGTGAAAGAGAAGCTCAAAATTAAAAGAGCATGCTCTAAATCTTATGAAGTTTTGTACAAAAATCTTGACTCTAGGGAGGGCTAGAAGGATATATTCAGGTTGGCCAAAGCAAGAGAAAGAAAGACCAAAAGTCTTTCTCAAGTGAGATGCATCAAGGATGAGGAATGTTACATGCTTGTTACTTAGAAGGATATATAGATTAGATGGAAGCAATATTTCCATAAGCTTTTCATTGGGGAAGGAAATAGAGAGGTCACTTTTGGAGATCTAGCTAGTAGTGAAAGTTACTTGAATCATGCAAGCTATGGACGAATACAAAGGAAGTAAATGAGGTTTTGAAGATTATGTGACCTGTGAAAGATAAGGTTGCAAAAAGCGGAAGTTAGTATTTAGTCGATAAGACCACTGATTACTAACTAAACAATATGCATGAGTTTAAACAAAAATTAAATGGGTTATGCGGTTTTATATTTTTTAATTAATAAAAAATTGTTACATACATAATTAATAAAAATTATAAATAACTTTAAAAATGTAATCACGGATTCATAATATAGATCAAATATGGTCAAATTCAAGGATTTTTCATCCAAATGTCAAAATAAATAGTATAAACAACTAGAATCCATAGCCAAATACCAAAATAGACAACATAAACAATTATAGTTCATATCATGAATTCAAAAAAGTCATGGATAACATATAATGTCATTTAAACTCCACTTATCTCTATTTAAATGACGGTTTAACTCCGTTTAAACAACCGTTTAACGTCGTTTATGCAATCCACCAGCATATGAGCCCGACTTTGACTAGTCGGTGCGGTTGAGGGCCGCATGCATTTAAATGACCGTTTAAATGGCTGTTTAAATCGTTTTTTGCATCCTCAGGGAAAGGTGTAGGACCTGATGACATTCCTATAGAAGTATAGAGAGTTTTAGGTGAGTGTGGTTGGACTTGGCTTGCAAATTTATTCAATGTTATTTGAGAAGCAAGAAAATGCCTCAAGATTGGAGGAGAAGCACCATGGTGCCTCTTTTTAATAATAAAGGAGACATTCAAAATTGTTCAAATTACAGAGGTATCAAGCTGATGAGTCACACTATGAAAATTTGAGAACGTGTGATCGAATGAAGGTTAAGGCAAGTTTCTGAAGTAAGAGAAAATCAATTCGGATTCATGCTAGGTCGCTCAATATTGAAACCA
Organism: Ottelia alismoides; assembly: GCA_037367405.1. NCBI lineage: Eukaryota > Viridiplantae > Streptophyta > Magnoliopsida > Alismatales > Hydrocharitaceae > Ottelia > Ottelia alismoides. The sequence continues at coordinate 344,331 of JAZKJV010001570.1, forward strand.
TCCACTTGTTGAGGAGAACGATGGAGATTTATAAAGCTAAAAAGTACCTCCATATGATTTTTATTGATTTGGAGAAGACTTATAATTCTGTCCCACATGAGATATTGTAGAGAGTTTTGGAGAAGAGACAAGTACCCGTCCTATACATTAATCTCATAAAGGATATGTATGACATGGCTTCATCTTGTGTAAGGATCCAGACCGGGAAGTTTACTTATTTGACGTCAATAGTGCTCTGCATCAGTGTTAAGATTTGACTCCATTCTTTTTTATTTTGATTATAGACGAGTTGACAAGTCATATTCAAGACAAGATACCTTGGTGTATGTTATACCGTGTTGATTGATGAGACTAAAGATAGAGTAAATGAGAACCTTAAGGTCTGGGGACAGACTTGCATTTGAGACTAAAGGTTTCGTATAAGTAGGGTTAAAATTGAATATGTGGAGTGTACTTTTGATGGAAACAATGGTGAAGGAATCGAGGTGAAGATTGGTGATGATAACATTCAGAAGAGAGAAGCTTTTAGATATTTGGGATCTATTTTTCAACATGCTGGGGAAATTGATGGAGATGTTACTAATATAATAAATGCATATTGGTTAAAGTGGAAAGGAGCCTCTACTATTCTATAAAAAATGGCGAAGCCTTCTCCCACTTTAAGCAGGGTCGACTACATGGATTCTTGCTCAAATCCATGTTGAAAGATCCGTCTATTTTTTACGTTGGTTGTTGGCTATCTAACGCAACCCGTACAAGGGGGAAAGAATCCATGAGACTTGCTACGATAAGAAAATTCCTTTGAAAATCAAAGTTTTACAAAATAACCGTGAGACCTAGCCATGACATACTATGTTCTATGGATCTGGCATGTAAACCATAGACGTGCAGAGAATGTTGTAGCAGAAATGAAAATGTTATGGCAGATGCGTGGACACACACACACACACACACGTAAAGATCGGATTCGGAATGATGCAATCAGAAGGAAAGTTGGTATAGCTTCGATCGAGGATAAGATGCGAGGAAACTGCTTAAGGTGGTTTGGCCATTTGCAAAGGAGGTCGACTGATGCACCAGTTAAGAGATGCGAGTTTTGGGATGTTGAGCAGACTAAAAGAGGGCGAGGAAGGCCCACGAAATGGTGGGATGAGATTATACAAAGGGATCTTAGATTTTTGGATCTAAGTCCAAGAGTGACCCAAGATAGATTTGAATGGAGGCAAAGAATCTATGTAGCTGGCCCTATTTATTGTAGGCATTAGAAAATAAACATACGGAAGCGAACATGGAAAAAGATAAAGAAACAACAAGAACAACGAGATTTAACGTGGAACCCTACTCCCTAAGGAGCGGGATGAAACCACAGGAGAACACCTCAGAGGACTGGTGTGTCTATTGCACTTTCTCTCAATGGACTACAGGGGTGTAGGGCTCTATATATAGCACCCACAGAGTCTCCACATCCCACAGGTGGTAGATGTGGTACTAAACTCTGGATGGGATAATGGATCTCTCCAGAATCCATTTACTCATCTCCCTCATAGATGACGCATACAACGAATACTCCAACACTCCCCCTCAAGCTAGAGCATGCAATGCTCAACTTGGACAAACAGAAAGAAACTCAACTCACGCTACATGACACTACGGACAATATCAACTCAATGCGCACAACTGCTGCAGTCGAGGATGTTGCTTCTCATGCCGTGCATGTGAGGAGGACGAACGGGCTGGAGTGTGAGTCTGCTGAATCTCCTCGTCGGAGAGCATGTGCTCTGAACTGCGCTTGTCAGAGTCACTGCAACTAGAAATGAGTCTCCTCGTCGGAGTACTCTAGTCCGCCACAACATGTGGACAACTGCTCCATCTCTGAAAAAAGTCGAACTGCAAAAGGCCGTGGAAGCGCAATCCTCGTCGGAGTCCATGGTCGCTGGAGAATGGAGTCTGAAAGAAGTCTCCTCGTTGAAGAACTGGGTCTCTCCCATCTGGCTCAGAGAATGGTCCTCTACTCTGGAGTCCCTATGATACCACGTGAAAACCCTTGCCAACATGGCATAGGGAATGGTCCTCTACTCTGGAGTCCCTATGGCTCACATGAAAACTCTGACCAAAAACACAAGAAAAGATGGGGACCACTACAAAAGATGACATACTCGTGCATGTTTGAAACTGACTCGGAATTTGACGTTGAGTCTGAATAACTGCGCATCACACCTGTGGACATTGAGTCTCGAACTGCACATGTAGAATCTGATAACTTGTAGAGTCTGAAAGCTGGCTGGTCTGGAAATCTGAATTGACCTCTGAATCTGGAACAAGACCTATGACTCTACATAATACCCCTCTTTTTCCCATACTTGTCGGAAAATGACATCGACAAAGTTGGGAGAAGACAAGATAAATAGGGGTACAAAATACCAATAAGCCGTTCACAAATGTTTTTGGCTTCTCAAATCATGAATAACATTTGGCTGTTTCATATTTTTTTATTTCAGGGCTCTTCCATCTCTTTTTTTTGATGCGTACGGCTTTTCAAATGTACGCGCCTCTTCTTTTTTTAATCATTTTTGAAATATTTTTTTAACACAAACTTCGACCTTTTTTCCCCCTCTCTCTCTCTCTCAATCAAGCCCATCATTTAAAAAAATTGACGGTGGCCAACTTGAGGCCTAAACTTCACTCCTTTTTTTTTTAAATTCGGCCGAACAATTTTTTTTAAATACCGCCATAGGGTTCCCAACGTGGGAGCCCCTTTCGTAAAGCCTAGCACCCCGTTGGGGGTTCCTGTACTTTGGGCTCGAGCAAAGGGTTGGCGACGCCGCCTGGGTGATGCGACAAGGAGGAGAGGTTGCCTCTCAACTGGAGGAGGCCGCACAATGCTGAACGGGAGGTGCTGCCTGGATGGAAGGCATGGGGAGCCGCCTGGATGGAAGGAGAACGCGCTGTCAGATCTCCTGGAGGAGATCGTTTGGAATCATCGTCGAAGGGACTGTGCTCTTTTTGCACCGTCGCTGCAAGCAGAATGGGGAGGAGGGGTGCACTGCTGGGACGATCGGTGGGGTCGATCGCTGGAGGGAGCCTAGCGGAGCCGTGCGCCGCCTAGGAGGTCGATGACTTGGGGAAGATGGAGATGTTGCCGCCGCCTGGGCAGCTTCTTCGCCTCCGCCTAGAATGGAGAAGGCAAGGCTGCACCGATGAGAGGTCCCCTTGCACCGCCTGCGCGAGGACTCGAGATGGAGAGAGGCGGTCGAGGGCTGCGTCTAGGGGTAAGCATGGAGAGGTGCGCGCTGGAGTGCTTGCGCGGAAGATAGTTCCCTTCTTGGGAACTGCATACGCCTGGAACTTGAGATTTGCAGAACCGTGGCGTGGCTGGAGGTTCTGGTGCCTGACGACGGTGCCCTTGCGCCTAGGGTTGCGTGAAAGGCTGTTGGAACGCTTGTAGCGCAAGGCGGAGGCTGGATTTGTTCCCCTCTTGGGAACCCATAACCGAAACTAGGGTTCAGAAACCCTAGATGCGTTAGGATCTTCAGAAATAGATTTGTATCTCGAACGAATTACAAAAATCTTCAACAAACAAATCTTCAAGATAAAACCTCAACATCGAATCTCGAACGAATTACAAAAAAATAAATCTTCAACATAAATTCCTCGAGAACCGAACCCGCTCCGATACCATGTTAGAAAATAAACATGCGGAAGCGAACATGGAAAAAGATAAAGAAACAATAAGAAAAATGAGATTTAACGTGGAATTCTACTCCCTAAGGAGCGGGATGAAATCACGGGAGAACGCCTCAGAGGGTTAGTGTGTCTATTGCACTTTCTCGCAATGGACTACAGGAGTGTGGGGCTCTATATATAACACCTACAGAGTCTCCACATCCCACAGGTGGTAGATGTGTAACTAAAATTTGGATGCGGTAAATGGATCACTCCAGGATCCATTTACCCATCTCCCTCATAGATGACGCATACAACGAATACTCCAACAGTAGGCAAAGACTTTATTGTTGTTGTCCGAGGGAGAATGTTAGAGTATGCGTCCATAGATGGGTGACTAGATCCCTCCCTACATCCACATGTTTAGTCCCACATTGTCTATTAGTGGACTTGATCATACTATTGGACTATACAAGAAGCTCCACACAACTTGCATTCATTGACAGAGTTCTATTTACAAATCAACCCTTTGAGGCGGTTCTCTTGTGGTTTCATCCCGCTCCTTATGAAGTTGAGTTCCTCGTTAAATCCTGGCGTTCTTCATGTTCTCCTTATCTTTGATTATTACACTTTCGCATTGTTATTTTCTACAATAAACACTAATGAATCTACTGCATGTTTGTTGTTGCTCAAGGCCATCTTTGACCAGCAACAACAGCTCGAGATCTCCATTGATCATATACGTCCACTGATGAACTAGTTCAATCAATCCACGGTGGGTTCCAATCTTGGGACTGCACCTTCTTTTCTCTATAAAAAACATCCGCAGACTGATGAGAACTGTGCTTTTCTGGCAACTTTTGGATGAGGTGATTGCTACAACTCTTGAGAAGGCCGAGGCTGTGAATTTAGTTGTGGTCATGGCTGCACTCTGCGTATGCACTATCGCAGATCCAACCACTCATCTGAGAAGTGTTGGGTAATGTTTGGCAAACTACCATAGGTCAATTTGGCATCATTGTCTTGATGCAACCACCCATATGAGAAGTGACCTCGGATTAGGAGATAATTGGATAGAATGTCCAACTGTTTGGTATATACTACTCTAGACTCTTGCAACTGCTACATAATTCTCCTACCAATGAGAATCCTCCTACTACGAATCTAGCTACAACTCAGAAATTGTAGCCAACGCTGCTTCTACCTCAGTGCTAGCATAGACTATAACTCTAGCTCATCTACTCGCTTGACCGGAGAAGATAATATGCTGACCTCGTTAGAACCTTCTTCCATTGTGAAGACAATTTATTTTGCCAATGATACCCATTCACCCATTACTACCATTTAGACAATGGAGTTTTCCTCCAAACTCAGGCTTTCTGAACTTTTATGTGCTCCTGACTTTCCTTTGAGCCTACTGACTAGTAATAGATTATGTGTTGTATTGAACTATAGAATGATTTTTCATAAGCGCGATTACTATTTTATGGATGATGCTGATCTTTGGTGGAGGCCATGGGAAGAATGACATGTAATATCTTGATATTCCTACAATTGATATGTTCCTATGGCATTTGTTGTTTAGTCATTCTTATTCTGGATCCCTATCTCAGATGTTCCCTGAAATGTGTTCGTTGAAGACTTTTAGATGTGAAGCTTGCCGGTCTAGCAAACATCTTCGGATGTCTTTTTCTCAGAGCAAAGAAAATGCTTTTTTTGAACTGAAAGGACTTGACAATTTCATTTATTTCTGACCATTCCGTTATCAAATACAATGAAGAGGATATGTTATAAGACTTCTAGGTGACAATGCATTGAGTTTGTTTAACAAGACTTGATCACTTTTTTTGCTACTTAAGTTACCCTTCAACAAACTTCTTGCATGTATTTCCTCGCAGCAAAAACAAGTTGTAGAAAGAAAACCTCTCCATCTTTTGAACATTTCTAGGTACCTCCTTACTCATATGAAGGTCCCTAACACCTACTGGGAGGATGCTGTTCTGACTATCACAGATCTTATTAATCAGGTACTCTCCTTGATCCTCAATGGGTAACTCCCTTCTCCTTCCTATACAAGGATGATGAACCATTTCCTTTACATTTACAGATTTTTGGTTGCATTGCCTTTGTTCATAACTTCCATACTGCATATAAACTATTCGCTCGAGCTATCAAGTTCGTCTTCCTTGGATATTCTTGAACCCAAAAGGAGTACATGTGTTACGATACTGTTAGTTATAGCTATCACATTTCTGTTGATGTTGCCTTCTTTGAACAAACTAGTTATCTCACTCAGTCTGTGTCTGTCAGTGATATTCCTCGGAGTTTCCTCCACCTCCATTGTCTCTAAAAGGAAGCACATTATATAATCTAATTTAATTCATTTACCCATTCCTTACTTGTAGGATAATGCGCTTTCTTCGAGTGGCCTCCCTTAGAATTCTCCATTGCTCTATGGAATCCAAAAGGCAATGCATTCAACACTGTTGGAGTATTTGGTTGTGCGCAACTTGAGATATGGATAGGTAAATGGATACCTTCAAGATCCATTTACCCCATCCATGTGTTTACTCCCACATCTACCAGTGGTGGGACTTGAAGGCTCTGTGGAGGCTATATAAGGAGCCCCAGACATCTCATGCCTCTGAGGCATTCTCTCGTGGTTTCATCCCGCTCCTTAGGGAGTAGGGTTCCGCATTAAAATCTCCGAGTTCGTGTTTATCTTTTAGTTCTTAATGCTCTGTTTATCATTTTCGCTTCCGTATTCATATTTTCGAACATGGTATCAGAGCGGGTTCGATTCTCACAGTTTTTATGCTCTTGATTTTGGTTCGAGATTCGAAATTCAATTATAGGGTTTCTATTGAAACCTAATTATGTTTTTGAAATTTTATTGAAGATTATTGTTGGTCAAGACCAAGTTCCTGGTCTAGGGTTTTCTGAAACCCTAGATTTATTCGCGAAGATCCAGCATCTCCAGGCGGCATCTTCAGCCGCAAATCGCATCTTCTCCAGCATCACGATGCCGCAATCCTTCGTGCAACTTCCAGGGCGCAACATCCATGCATGTCTCGAACCTCTAGACTCGAACCCCCTTTCAACAAAGCTCCAATTGTGCGCAACTCCCTCCAGACGTCTCCAAACCAGGCGGCGCTGAAGCCCCAACCTCGCGCTGAAGCCCCAGGCGCGAAACCCTAGCCCCCAGCGCTGCCATCGATCCCTCTAGCTGCACATCCTTCCTTGGCAGAGCTCCATGCGCGAAACCCTAGCCTCAGGCGCAGAAGCTACTCCCTCTCGTGCAGGCGGCGCATCACGCACAACTCCAACGCACGTATCACTCACAACTCCGATGGAAGAGCTCTCCCTCGCACGCAACTCCTCGTCATCTAGCAGCTTCAGACGACGTGGTTCCTCCCACTGGCGCCAGTTTCCAACGATCCATCATATTGAGGCACCACTAGAGCCCTGAGGGGCTGCTGGAGTCCCTCATCCTCAACCCCTGCGACGGCGTGCTTCCATCTCCTACTCCATTCCTCGGTGTCATATCTCCCATGCGAAATCCTCCAGGAGAAGCTCGGAGCCCATCGTCTCCCTTGCACCATCGACGGTGCTCCAGTGGCAGCCACGCCTCCTTACGCAAACCCCAAGCGGAGGGGGGGGGGAGTGCTCCTACTCTCCATACCTGTGAGCACTTCCCCCAGTCATCTAGGTGGCAGCAAGCCAACAACATTACAAGGAGAGGAGCCCCCATGGGGGGGCGGGTGGGTGGGTGGGGGGGGCGGCTGTTTGTTTTTGAAGAATGGGTTCCTTGCGAACCCTAAAGGGCGCATGGGTTATTTAAAAAAAAATGTTTTGTAGAGGGGCTTATTAAAGGCCTTGTACGGGCCATGGTCTTTAGGTCTAAGAAGGCCACATTTCTTTGTTGAAAAAGGGGGCCAGATTTAAAAAATAAGTGGGGGGGGGGGGGAGGTTTAAGTTCACAAAAAGGTGCATACAAAAAAAAAGCTGTACACAAATTGCAAAAAAAGGAAAGAAAATAAAAAGCCGTAAAAATGTGAACGACTTTTTTTTAAAAAGTGATGGCTATTAAAAAAGAGAAATGAAATAGCCAAGAAAAAATGTTTAATTTTTTTTAAGAAAATATGAATGTTTGGAAAGCCAAAAAAATGATTGATGATTATCGGCTTATGCATATTTTATTTACCCCAATTTCTTGTCTTCTCCCAACACAATCGATGTCATATATTCCGTCTAGTGTGAGAGAAAGAGAGAGTATATGTAGAGTCACAAATATTCTTCAGATTTCAGACTCGTCAGACCAGTCGGATTGCTCAGACTTTACAGTTGTCAGATGTTCAGACTCGACGTCAGGTTCCGAGTATGTTGTTCAAGACGCACGAGTATCTTCAGTTTTCATGGTCCCCATCATTCTTGTTGTGTCGACCAGAGTTTTCATGTATCCCATTCCTTATGCCTTGCTGGTTAGGGTTTTCATGTGGTATCATAGGGACTCCAGAGTAGAGTACCATTCTCTGAGCTAGATGGGAGAGACCCAGTTCTCCGACGAGGAGACTTCTCCGGATTTACACTCCAGCTCGTTTGTCCTCCTCACATGCACGTCATGAGAAGCAACGTCCTTGACAGCAGTCGACAGTTATGCGCGTTGAGTTGATGTTGTCTGTAGTGTCATGTATTGTGAGTTGAGTTTCATATGTTTGTCCAAGCTGAGCATTACATGCTCCAACTTGAGGGGGAGTGTTGGAGTATTTTGTTTTGCGCAACTTGAGTTGTAGATGGGTAAATGGATACCTCCAGGATCCATTTACCCCATCCATGTGTTTAGTCTTACATCTACCGATGGTGGGACTTGTAGGCTCTGTGGAGGCTATATAAAGAGCCCCGGGCCTCTTGTATCCATTGAGAAAAGCAATAGACTATCAGCCCTCTGAGGCGTTCTCTCGTGGTTTCATCCCACTCCTCAGGGGATAGGGTTCCACGTTAAAATCTCTAGGTTCATGTTTATCTTTTTGTTCTTAATGCTCTGTTTATCATTTTCACTTCCACATTCATATTTTCTAACAAACACCCATCGTCAAACTTTACTTCATTGATAATCTATCCAGTTGTGACATGAATTTTACATATGCTCTCATAGCGATCATTGTTTCTTGTGATAATCACATCACCCTTCAGGTCCATGGTTGGAAACCTGTCATGGATGAGGAGATGGACACATTTATTTTTAGAGGCACGTGGGACCTTGTTCCATATCCACCTTTGTGTGACCCCTGTTGCATGCGTGGTCTTGCTTGTGGCACTTTTAATTGCCACCTTGGTGGAGTATGTATGACGATTATGTGAAACCATCTATGGCCAAAAGCAGAGTCCACGAGCATGATTTAACAGACTTACTTCTGAGATCATCTCTCGGTTTCGAGAGGACAACATTCGACCATTCTGTGTTCATCAATAGGAGGTCCTTCTATACAATGATATTTGTTGTTCTATTGATGGAAACGATTGTCTATGATGATGACAATTCATGCATTCTTGAGACCAACACCATCCTTTAGAAGGTATTTATCACCAAGGATCTTGGTCATCTCAGATACTTCCTATGTGTTAAGGTGATACTCACAACAGAAGTGCTACACTTGTTACAAAGGAAGCACCCTGTGGATATCCTTATTGAAGCCAACTTAATCGGATGGAAACCATCAACTATCCCAACTGAATTAAAGAGATATGCACCTCTAGTGATCCGATATTTGAAGATACCACATGATATAGAGGCCTAGTGGAAAAATGATGTATCTCACTGTGACTAGCCATGATATATCATATGCTATGAGCAAAGCTAGTCGATACATGGAGAAGACTCATTACATTCATTGACATGATGTTCTTTTGATTCTTCGATATCTGAAGGACTCTCTATGAGAAGGCATCTTCTACATGAACTAACGACCATACAGATATCACCTCCTATGCAGATGCTGACTATGTCAGTTCTCCTATGGAAACACACTCCACTATTAATCACTATGTTTGTTGGTGGAAACATTGTTACATAGAGAAGCAAGAAATAAACATTAATATCCAGATCAAGCGTAGCAACTATATATATAGCAATGGCTCAATCTACATGCTAGATTGCGTGGTTTGTCTCCTTTCAACAAGAACTTGGATTCCTTGCTACAGCTCCAGTTCCTCTCTACTGTGGCAACAAGTTCACTGAATATATTGTCAGTAATCCTATTTTCCTTGAGTGGACCAAGCATATTGAGAGGAGGGAAGATATACATCACGCATTTCCACATAGTTCCAACTTGCGGATATATTTACCAAGGCACTTCAAAAAAACACATATTTATATTGACTTCCGAGGTGGGCATGATAGATATATATGCTCCAACTCGAGGGAGATTGTTGACGGCATTTACTTTTATTATAAATGACATGGTTTCTATTTTTGGTTATTTCCTTGTTCTCTATTTCTACTTGTAGTTGTAACCTATCAGGGACAATAATGTAATTGCCGCCTATTGGACCTAGAGTTTCATGCTATATAAGAAACCCTAACCAAAATAGTTTCTATTGCATTCTCATTTTTCTTCACAGCCTCTTCGAATTCCTTCATAGGACTAATTGGGGCTTCAATACTTGTAGTGGAGAAGAATGGGATAGTCTAAAAAAATGTGACTCAATGCTGATATATTGTCGGCAAGTACTGGAATTAAAAAACTCACACCTTTTCTTATTTATAGCATAACAAAAAAGAACACTTGATTGCTTGTGGAGCTTGTCCGTCTCGATCTCAAGATGTTGTACAAAGACAACACATCCACGGCCCTTAAGAGACATAACAAAGACTGGACGATCATGACATAGAAAATTAATAAGTTTCTTATTAATTGTTGAGGAGGGAAGACGATTAATGATATACGAAAACACAAGTACTGTATCTTGCTAACAAGATGATGGGATATTGACTTGAATAAGAAAATTCTTAGCGACATCATGTATAGGTTGATGTTTGCACTCTGCAATACTATTTTGCCGTGATATATAGAGGCACACGATGTCTTGTGGATTACCTTGAGAAGTGTAGAAATCCGGTAGTTGCAGGAAATCCGGTAGTTGCAGAGCAGAACTCTCAAGCATTATCATATCAAACACTTTTTACAGTGGCTTTAAATTGTGTTTTTATCTCATTAACGAACTAAATAATCCTTGAATGGGCATCTGACTTGTTCATAAGAAATTCCTATGACAAGCGAGCAAAATCACCCACAATCACAAGATAGTATCGGTGACCAAGATGACTCGAAATTCGACTAGGGCCCCAATTGTTCGTATGGACAAAATCAAATGGTAAGGGAGAATGTAGGTGATCCGAAGTTGGAAATGAACTCTGATGATATTTCCCAAGTTGACATGACTTACACTCCATTTTGCAAGTAGGAATATTTGATTCAACTGAGGTAATAGACGTCGAAGCTGATAGAGAGGAATAACCCATAGGTTGATGCCAAAGAGAAGCCAAAAAAGCGGATGACTGATGAACGGTAGTTGCGGTAACTAGTGGAGACTGAAGAAGATGGTATACTTCCCCTTCTTCACGACCTTGATTGATCAAAGTCCCTGTCATAATATCTTGAAAAGTCATAGACACAACACTTAAAATGGCTCTATAGTGCGTATCCTTATAAATTTGGCTAAAAGGTAACATGCTAATCGGAAAATCTGGAACCAACAACACGTCGAAGAGGATGAGGGGTAATAGTGACCCTTCACTTGCCCCCTAACTGGTGGTAGGCTACAATCGGCAACATGAACCACCTTGCTTGGGGGAATTTGTTAACTATGTTAAACTGCTTGTTGTCTTCAAAAAGTGGCTACAAGCACCATAGTCTACTAACTAATCAAACTCAATAAACTAGATTGAACGGGTCCGTATACTTGAACGACAATGGAAACAAATGATGACCTAGATGCGATAGATACTACTGCCACCTTCGGCATCAGCATCTTAAAGACTGATGGTGGTGTTCATGTGGGATCAACCTTTCACGATCCAACTTAGCGGTGAGTTGGTTGGGGATCACAATGGGCAATGTCCTTTTCGGAGGGGGGGGGGGTGAGGGCATTGACCTGGGATGATTTTTTTACACAAAGAGAATCTACCATGTTCTTTGAGTACTATGGCTGGTTTGAATAACGAACCTTGTCTAAGAAAGTGGGGACCCTCCTCCTATGTGGTTTCAGTGAAGGCTAGGTGCACCCCCACCTTTCTCATGGTACCGAATCCCCTCATGATTATGGGCCCTAACGTGTACAAAGTTGAATGACATTTCATTACCATTGACGAACTGTGCAATTCCACGAGCTGTAAGGCTTCTTCTCCTAGCCATCATGCTTGAAGTAATTTGTGGTCACGACCCACGCTTGTGGGTGCGCAAATCCTGATCCGACTTGCGCGACATGACCAAATTGTTGTTGGTGAGGAGATTGGAAAACGAGAAATAATCTTGCAGATCGTCTCTCTCTGGCTTCTCCCTTGCTGACCACTTCTTCGTGTGCTCCCACATTCTCATGTGGGTCTCAGATTGCAAAAGCGACAACATCGGTCGTTTGCTCATTTTTGAATTGCTGCTGCAGATGGACTTCATCACTAAAACATGATGATCTCGATGTTCATGCACGTGCTTCGGCATGTTGAATGACATAAGAGAACATACCCCAAACCAACTTTCTCTGGAACCATGTGTAAGAGAATAAGAGAGATTCATCTATTAATAATAAACCCTAATGTTTACAGATAAGAAGAGGCTAGGTTTAGAGAGAGTACATTTGAATGGGAAATACAAAAACTCCCTTGAGGGATTACTACTCTCATAAGCTCTAACAGTTTGGCTTAGGCTACTTCCGTTAAACTGAAATCTCCTTGGATAAAAGGTGGTCACTAGATTGTGTACATAGATGGTTTGTAAATAGAGAAAGACATTTTTTGTTAGCAGTAACCTCATGGCTAGGTGTGTGCGTGGTTTTCGGGTTGGATGGATACCTGACCTGATCCATATAGACTGACCCTAATACCATTAATATCTAATATATCATTACATGCCGAGTACCCGCTGTCGCGCGTATTCGGCGCACGAGCACCAACCCGATCAACATCGGTTACCTACGGGGCGACCCACGAATGCCATCAAATTCGATACACCAACCCGATCGACATCGGTTCAAAACCTCGTCATCGCATCCCCGCCCGTCGAAGCTCTAGATAGTAGCCACCGTCTCCCCTGCCCTCGTCGGTCTTCGTTACCTCCACCGCTCCTCCATTCCCTTGCTGCCTCCACTACCTCCGAAACCCTCACCACCACCTCTCTGCCCATCGAATCTTCCGGCTCGTTCGACCTTTCTTGCCGCTGCTATCCACTCGTCCACATCTTCCCGAAGCTATTGATTTCTGTTAGATCGATCTTCTCTACTTTGTTTTGCTTCTAATTGCTCCTGATGATACGTCTTCCGATCAACACACCTGCTCGCGGTCTAATCTTGTGCTGAGATTTTAGGGCTTTTCTTCGACACTCCAGATTTTATAACTTTCTATGTTTTCGTGTCTGTTTTAGAGAATTAATGTACCAGATTTTGATGCCGAGGCTTTGAATTAGGTTGTTCAGCGTTAGGGCTGGATCTTTGTGGTCAAAATAAGTTGCGGCTTAGACATTTGTACGAGTTTTACATACCGGAGGGACATGCAAAGAGTTCATAGATGGATGTGCCAACAATTCTATCCTCATGCGTAAGGTGATTTGAGGTTCGACCCACGAGTTCCTGTAATTCAATCCTTCACCGTTGTTTCAGAACCCTCTTCCTGTAATTCAATCATTCACCATTGTTTCAGAACCCTCTCGCAGAAGACTGGAAGAAGAAACAGAGGGGTTTTTATGAAAGGGATGAAGATGGCCAAATATTAAATTACAACACTATTACTTAATTACTCTATACTATTTTTATAACATTGATTTTCTTACATTCTAATTCTGTTCCCGAAAATTTTTTGTCACGGTTTTTTCTAACATTGGTTTTCAATATCACATGCAAGATAGTTGCAGGCTTTGTATATTACCTGGATCGAATTGTCCTATCTTCATTCTAGAAAGTATGGGATCAGAACACTGGACCAGAAGGGATTTGACACAAAGGAATCTATGCAAGAAGATCATTTGATTTCCATTGAATAATATTTAACATACCTGCTTGGTATCTGTAGTATTTGGTAAAGTTTTAGTTTTGCATAAACAAAAGGCTCACAAATGTTGTCCTTTACACTTTTGCATTTCAAGGTATTTTCAATGGAAAATATTGAAAAATGAATGTCAAGTTAGAAGTACAATTTATGGGAATCAATACAACTTATGAGCATAAGAAGCCTACTGGAAAGTGCCTAGAATCCGGAAGTTGTGGATTAATTTTATTTTATCCGAAAGCTGTGAATCTGAAAGCCGTGGATCATTTTTTTAATCATATTTTGCAGATTTGTGCTGCAGATTTCCAGGTTTGAGTTATGTAGTTGGAATCTTAATATTGTTTTCCTTGTTGCGAGATTCCTGAAAACTAAGAAATTCAATTAATATGAATCAACATTGTTATAGTCAATAAGCGTCATAAATCAAATGAAGAGATCCTAATTCCATTATCATAAGGTGACTTCAGTTTGGGACCTTATTTTATCAGATTTTTGTGGTGATCCACGGATACCCGCGAGTAACCGAGGTCCATCCAAATAATTTGGGTACATGTACCTGGTATCGGTTGGAATGGGTCGGGTCGACCCGTTGACCCGATATAATGCGGCGGAGCAGATCATGGTTGAACCGTTGACCTGTTAGCCTTTGCGTGGATCGAAATATGAGGATGAAAGCCACTCATCAACTGCAAAAAATGTGAATGAGAATGCATGGTTTATTTATGGAAGATGTCTCTATGCGTAAGAAAGCCTAATGTGGAAATTGCATAAAGGCTCTGTTGACATAATAGTGAATTGGGCCAATTGTGTGGGAGTTATTTAGTCCCACAGATGATTGATGAGACTAAATTGAGCTAGTGGGGCTATATATAAAACCCCACATCCTCCGTGCACATGAGATTTTTGTTTCAACTATTATGTTTATCGATTTGTCCAAGTTTATGCTGCACGTACAGGTCCTTCCCTAGATGAGGTTTTAAAAACCGAACTGAATCGGTCGGTTGAACCATTAAACCAGGAAACAGAGGAAAAATGGTCCAATCATCCGATTTTTATTCGGAAAATAAAAACCAGTCAAAATCGATCAAAATCCGGTTGGATCGCTCAAGCTCGGTTGAACAATTGAATCAAACTATTGGTTCAACCATCCATTTTTTGATAAAAAATAATTTCCAATAAACTATACAAATTTTTTCAGAAATATTCATAATCTAGCCACATTCTAATCCACAATACTCATTTATCTCTTCTCCTGCACATGTGCTAATGACTCATCATCACTTGTCCATTCATTCCATATGAACATTGCCTATCTCTTCCGACATTATGTATGAAGTTGTCCACTTATAACAATAACGAACGAAGAAAAAGTTGCCATAGCCATACTATGAGAGGCAACAAATTAACAAACTTGTCATTAGTTTTGAATTACATCACATATATGTATGTACATAAATTTTATGCAATATTATTATTATGCACTTTTAAGTTTCTTTAAGGAGGAAAGGGAGCCTACTTTGCGAAGTAGATAACCTTACCTACTTCACATCTATTTTTAGCAAATTTTTTTATTTTTCTGAAAAATACCACCATTGATATTTATAACTATATCACTCTAATATGTCATTCAAATTTTGTCAGAAACAGAGACTCCTACGACCTCCATCTAGATAGTCATTTTTTAATGATCATAGATTTGCTGTATTTTACCTGTTCTGGATGGAGGACACAGGAGGCTTTGTTTCTGACGAAATTTGAATGACATATTAGAGGGATATAGTTATCAAAATCCACGGTGGTATTTTTTCAAAAAAATAAAAAAATTTGCTAAAAATAGATGTGAAGTAGGTAAGGTTACCTACTTCACAAAGTAGGCTCCCTTTCCTCTTTTTTTAATAACATTTATACCCCTACCTTTTAAGGTTATGAGACCTGGAAAAGGTGTTGGACCAGATGACATCCCTGTAGAAATATGGAAAGTTTTAGGTGAGCGTGGTTTGACCTGGCTTACGAATCTATTCAATGTTATTTGGCGAAGCAGGAAAATGCCTGAAGATTGGAGGAGGAGTATTGTGGTGCCTCTTTATAAGAACAAAGGAGACATTCAAAATTGTTCAAATTACAGAGGTATCAAGCTGATGAGTCACACTATGAAAATTTGGGAACGTATGATCGAAAGAAGGTTGAGACAAGTTTCCAAAATAAAAGAAAACCAATTCGGATTCATGCCAGGTTGCTCAACTATTGAAGCCATCCATTTGCTGAGGAGAACAATGGAGATTTATAGAGCTAAAAGGAAGAATCTCCATATGATCTTTATTGATTTGGAGAAGGCTTATGATTCCGTCCCACGAGAGATACTGTGGAGAGTTTTGGAGAAGAGACAAGTACCTGTCCTATACATTAATCTCATAAAGGATATGTATGATAGGGCTTTATCTTGTGTAAGGACTCCGAGGGGGAAGACCAACTTGTTTGAACGGTTCCGAAAAAGGTGACCTTAAGTGGTCAGCAACCGCACCCCGGCCGTTTCGCGGCCGGCGGTTGCGGGATGACCGGATCCGGCGGAATACTTTGAGGGGGCACGAGGATGAGGGGCGGACGGCTCGAGGGGCTAGCGCCCTATAAATAGACTCCCAATGGAGGAGAAGCCGATTATCGGAGAAAAACACCTCGAGTTCGGGAGCCCCCAACCATCCCTATCTCTCCATCTCTCGCTCTCGTTCTCTCGCAGCAATACCGAAGGACGTACCTGGGAGAGACGCTTGATTGGTATCAGAGCTGCTCGATCACGGTTTCTAATCCATCCTCAAGTTCTCGTTGTTGGTTGTGGGCTGCTTGGAACAAAGAGGAGCCGCCGCGCCGTGTGCTGCTGAAACATTGAGAAATAGAGCCGCCGCCCTCTCTTTTCTTTCGGAATCGTCAAACCCTAAAAGGGTTCAAGGTTAGGTTTTATTCCAATATTGCCCCTGCCTATCACATGCTTTGCTAAAAAGTAAAAAAAAAAACAACGTGAGCCATCTTGCTTTTTCAATCACGTGAACAAGCCCTCCCTCTCTGTTTTTTTGACTTTTTTTTGGAGGGAGTTTCACGTGCTCCCAGTTGTTGTTTTATAAAAAAATCAAGAAAAGTTTTTTTAAATAAAGAGATTCCTAGATTCGTTCCAGGAGTTTTTTTTAGCGTTTTTTTTGGATTGAATTCTTTTTTTTTTTTATAAAAAAAACTTTTGTGAGTTTAGTTTAAACAAAGTATTAATAATTATTCGAATATTTTTTTTAGGACCGTGGTGCCATTTTTTTGGACACCCTTACACGAGATTTTGCTATAAAATTACAGTTTTTTTTGCCATTTTTTCTCTCTGCTTGCAATATTACCGTTCTTTTTGCATTGAGTTTTTTTATTGCCTGCGTTTTTTTGTTTTTTCCTAACGTTATATTTTTTGGTTGGGTTTTTTTGGCTGCGATGCCATTTACGCTTAATTTATTTTTTTGGATTTATTCATTTGATTGGTATTAGATCAACCATTCCAAACCAACCATTCCAAAGTTTTTTTTGTTGGACGTTTTTTTGCCTTGACATTGGGCCCTTTTGTGTCATTTATTTGTTTTTTTTGAAATTAAGGTTTGATTGGACCTTAATGTTGGGTTCACTGTTTTCGTTTCTAATTCACGTTGCAGGAGGCATGATCAGATTGGAATAAAGTTTTTATTACATCCGTATCGGTTGCTTTAACTTTATCTTGATTAAGTTTTTTTTACCCACGTGTGTTTTTTTAAAAGGTACTCATTTTTTAATTGGAAACTAAATCTTATTAAATATTGCCGTGTTGAGTAAATACATCTTTTTTTAAGAAAACCGTAGAGATTAAAGTTTTTTTAAGTTAATGTTTACTTTAGGCTTTGGGTCTTTGTTTTTATTTAAAAGAAACGTGCAGTGTGCGTGTTTGTGTTTTTTTGTTGTTAGGTCAACGACGCTTTTTTTTCCTTGTTCATAGTTTTTGTTCTTTTTTTTTAAAAAAGGGAACTAATAGAATTGAATTTTTTTCAATAAAGGGGAGGATCTGTTAATTTTTTTAAGTAAAGCCTTCTTGTTAAAATTGCTTCACTAATCAATCTGTTAAGAAGAAACGTTTAGTTATCTGTTAGTTAAAAAGAACTTGTTTTTGCACTTGTTTGTTACAAAAGTTTGCATTATTTTTTTAGGCCCGTCCATTTCTATAAAAAAGGGAATTTTCTCTTTGTTGTTTAAATTGGCATTTTTTTTAATTCAATTTGGTTAAGTTTCTCATTCTTTAAAAAAAATAAAACTTAATTTGGTGTTCAAATTTTTTTTATACCAACATTATCTTAGTTTTGTTATTTGTTATTGATTGTATTTCCTTGTAGTTAAAAACGGTCTTTTTATTAACTATTACTAACCTCTAACGTAGTTATTAAAAAACATAGTTCATCTTACTCTTTCGTTTATAGTCATGCACCGATTTTTTTGCTTACTCTTATCAATTATACAATCTCATACAACCCTACATTTATTTCTTTAGATCAACAAAATGACAAGCAAAACTATTGCCTTTGAGGTAGGAAAAATTGAGTACCTTAACGGTACCAATTATGAATTATGGAGTAGTAAGATCTACTATGGCCTGCTACATGATAGCATACACACCATCATAGACAAACCTGGCCCAACTTTATCTGAGAATCCAACTATGGAGGAAATTAGGTCCCGCGAACAGTGGGAGAAAACAGATAATAGGGCTAGGAGCTTTATGCTGACCCACATGGATCTGAATCTGATTCGGGTCTTTGAGACCTACGAATCAGCTTACGAGCTCTGGACCGCTGTTAAGGACAAATACCACTCCAAATCGGAGGTGAGCGTCCAGCTTCTTCTACACAAATACAACTCGTGTAGAATGAAGGAATCTGAAAGCGTCCTCGAGCACATGAACAAAATGATCGTGATGGCCAAGGATCTTGCGGCTGCTGATTGCGCGATTCCGGAGAGGATGCAAATCGCGGCCATACTAGGAAGTCTCCCTCCGTCATTCGACATGGTTGCCACATCTCTGAGGATGAATGGCAACATTAAGTCCGTGACGGACCTACCTGCACAGTTGGCAATTGATCAGGACCTCTCCAAACAAAGATCGAAAGCTGAGATCTTTGAGGTCGAGGAGGAAGAAGAAGCGAATGCCGTGCACGCGAAGAAAAGGCTAGGCCCCTCCAAGGCGAATTTCAAGGGAAAGAGTGGGAAATACCCACGCGGCTCTTGCTACGGTTGTGGCAAATATGGCCATTTCAAGGTCAATTGCCCCAACAAGAAGAAGCCGGGAAATTCTAAAATGCCTGAAAATAAAGGCAAGAAGAAGATGGAATTCGCGGCTGTCGTGGAATGCAACTCAGTCATCACGGACAGTGATGGATGGTGGATCGACTCTGGAGCAACCAGACACATCACCAAGATGAAGGAAGGCCTGGTGGACTTCAAGGAACTGAGCAAAGGCGAACAGAGGATCTTCATGGGGAACAACACCTACCTAGACGTGGAAGGTGTTGGGACATACAGGCTTGACCTTGGGGATAGCATTATGGTACTGAATGATGTACTGTATGCCCCAGGGATACACCGGAATCTGATCTCTGTCCCAGTGCTGCTCAAGAAAGACTTTGAAGTTAGGTTTTATAATAAGCGTGTATCTATAGGCAAGAATAAGAAGGTCTATGCGATGGGAAAGTTTGTGCCCGAGCATGACCTATTCTATCTTCCTGTAATAAATTCTAGTGAATCAATGAATGTCGCTTCTGATTATTCCTTGTGTTGTTTGTCTGATTATGACTTGTGGCACATGCGACTAGGTCATCTAGGAAATTCTAAGATGGATCAAATGATTAAGGCAAATTTGTTGCCTAAGATCACAGGTGCAAGGACATTGCCCTGCGAACACTGTCTGACCGGTAAAATGACGAGAAAACCCTTCTCAACCGGAATTCGGTCAACAGAGTTATTAGGTTTGATCCATTCAGACATATGTGGACCACTAAGCGTCAGCACACATAGAATTAAGGAATATTTTATAACATTCATTGATGACTATTCGAAGTTCTCCTATGTCTATCTCTTAGGAAGAAAGTCGGAAGTACTCGAAACATTTAAGAGATATAAGACAAAAGTGGAGACAAGATTGGGAAAACTAATCAAGACTCTTAGGACAGATAGAGGTGGGGAATATACCTCAAAGGATTTTGAGGATTATTGCATTCAAGCAGGCATTCCTAGGCAGACTACAATGCCATATACACCACAACAGAATGGTGTAGCAGAAAGAAAGAATCGAACTTTGATGAATGCAGTAAGATGTATGCTTTCACACTCAGGACTCTCCAAGAAATTCTGGGGAGAGGCAGTGTTGACTGCGAACTATATACAGAATAGGATTCCCACCAAGTCCATAGAATCAACGCCATATGAAAAATGGAATGGCAGAAAGCCCGAGTTGGGCCATCTTCGGAAATGGGGATGTGTAGCACATGTTCTGGTACCGAGTCAGCTTAGAGACAAGCTAGACTTCAGGACATTAAAGTGCAAGTTTATTGGGTTTAGTGAGAATTCTAAAGGATATAGGTTCTTCCATGAAACTAAAGGTCTGATCGAAAGTCGTGATGCTACTTTCCTTTAAATTCATCAAGAAAAGGAGCATGAAGTAGAGGAATCAGATCCTCTGATTGTCTTACAGGACAATGAAGACGACTTGAGCATTAGACAAGAACTTGCGGATGATATCGATCATCCAAATGTAGAGAATGAACCTATGGAACATGATGATCCTTTAGAGGAAGTGGGTGGACCCACACAACCCACGAGTATAATCGACAACAAGAGACCCAGAACACGGCCCGCATGGATGGAAGATTACCATTTCTATGGATGCGAGGCGTCGTGCTACACCGTAGATGAGGATGTCACGGATTGTACAGATCCCATATCCTTTGATGAAGCTATGGCTTCATCTGAGTCGGAATCATGGTCGGCCGCCATGAGAGATGAGTTGGACTCAATCGAACGAAACGGTGTTTGAGAATTATGTGATTTGCCAGACGGTAGGCAATCCATAGGATGTAAGTGGGTATTCAAGAAAAAGTACCGAGTTGACGGTACTGTTGACAAATACAAAGCCAGATTAGTTGCCAAGGGTTATACTCAGCAAGCTGGAATAAATTTCCAGGAAACCTACTCTCCAGTGGCTAAGTTTGCATCCATTCGGATGATCTTAACCATAGTCGCATATATGGATTTGGAATTATTCCAAATGGATGTGAAGACGGCCTTCCTTAATGGAGAATTGAGAGAGGAGATTTATATGCGACAACCTGATGGATCTCAGGTTGAAGGTCAGGAGAAAAAGGTTTACAGGTTAAGAAAGTCATTATATGGCTTAAAGCAGTCTTCACGACAATGGTATCTCAAATTTCATGAGAAAGTTATTCAATTTGGATTCGTTTCAAATAAATTGGATAACTGTGTGTATGTCATGAAGAGTGGGAGCAGGTTTGCAATAATGTCATTGTATGTAGACGACATTCTGCTTGCAGGTAATGACATACAAATGCTCAATGAAATCAAACAGAAATTAAGCAATGAATTTGAGATGAAGGACATGGGCGAAGCATCCTATGTGTTCTTGGAATTCAAATAACAAGAGACAGGAACCCAAGGACATTGAGCCTTAGTCAGGAAAGATATTTGCATACTCTATTAAGGAGATTTGGAATGCAGAATAGCACTCCAGCTCCAACACCACTTGTGATGGGAAAGAGACTCAGTAAGAGTCAGTGTCCCGGAAAGGGGCAGAAATCTTTAGATGTACCATATGCACAGGCGGTGGGAAGTCTAATGTATGCAATGTTGTATACTCGACCTGATTTAGCCTATCCAGTAAGCTTAGTTAGTAGTTATCAAAGCAATCCCGGTCCAGCACATTGGGAAGCTATAAAGAGGATTCTTTGATATCTGAAAGGGACAATACATCTGAAACTTGTGTATCAAGAAGAATCGCTTGACGTGGTAGGATACTCTGATGCCGATTTCGGAGGGGATGTGGATGATAGAAAATCCACATCGGGTTACCTGTTCATGTTTGGTGGTACAGCCGTTTCTTGGGGTAGCAAGAAACAAGGATGTGTATCTCGACATACACAGGAGGCTGAGTACATTGCATGTAGCATGGCCACCACTCATGCTGTGTGGATCAGACGTTTTCTAGAGAATCTAAGCCTCGAATTGGTCAAAGGGCCAATTGAAATGTATTGTGACAATCAAGTTGCGATAAGCTTGATTAATAGTGGGGCTAATAGTTCTAAAGGAAAACACATTGAGATCCAATATCACTATGTACAAGATATAGTGGCGAAGCAAGAAATCACGGTAACCTACATACCTACCAGTGATATGTTGGCTGATTCCCTAACGAAGGGAATAGCAGCAGGAACATATATTAAACATGTTGGTTTAATGGGACTCAGGAATGTATGAGTCAAGGAAGAGGTTTCATAGATAATGATCCTCAAATGATAAATCTCTATGTATGTGCTACACGAATAGTGGGAGCATATATGTTTTGACCACTTCGGTCAAGTGGGAGATGTTTGAACGGTTCCGAAAAAGGTGACCTTAAGTGGTCAGCAACCGCACCCCGACCGTTTCGCGGCCGGCGGTTGCGGGATGACCGGATCCGGCGGAATACTTTGAGGGGGCGCGAGGATGAGGGGCGGACGGCTCGAGGGGCTAGCGCCCTATAAATAGACTCCCAACGGAGGAGAAGCCGATTATCGGAGAAAAACACCTCGAGTTCAGGAGCCCCCAACCATCCCTATCTCTCCATCTCTCGCTCTCGTTCTCTCGCAGCAATACCGAAGGACGTACCTGGGAGAGACGCTTGACAACTATTTTGATATCAACATTGGTTTACAACAAGGTTCAGCTTTGAGTCCATTTCTTTTTACTTTGATTATGGACGAGTTGACAAGTCACATTCAGGATGAGTTACCATGGTGTATGTTATTTGCTGATGATATTGTGTTGATTGACGAGACTAGAGATGGAGTAAATGAGAAGCTTGAGGTTTGGAGACATGAATTGGGGACTAAAGGTTTTCGTATAAGTAGGGCTAAGACGGAATATATGGAATGTACCTTTGATGGAAGCAATGGTGAAGGAATCGAGGTGAAGATTGGTGACGATAACATTCAGAAGAGAGATTCTTTTAGATATCTGGGATCTATTTTGCAACATGACGGGGAAATTGATGGAGATGTTACTAATAGAATAAATGCAGGCTGACTAAAGTGGAGAGGAGCCTCCGCTGTTCTCTGTGATAAGAAAATTCCTTTAAAAATTAAAGGAAAGTTTTACAAAGCAGCCGTGAGACCTGCTATGCTTTATGGTTCTGAATGTTGGCCTGTGAAACATAGACATGTGCAGAGAATGGCTGTAGCAGAAATGAAAATGCTAAGATGGATGTGTGGACATACACGTAAAGATCGGATTCGGAATGATGCAATCAGAAAGAAAGTTGGTGTAGCTCCGATCGAGGATAAGATGCGAGAAAACCGCTTAAGATGGTTTGGTCATTTGCAAAGAAGGTCAACTGATGCACCGGTTTGGAGATGCGAGTGGTGGGATGTTGAGCCGGCTAAGAGAGGGCGAGGACGGCCCAAGAAGTGTTGGAAAGAGACTATACGAAGGGATCTTAGTTTTTTGGATATAAGTCCGAGATTGACCCAAGATAGATCTAAATGGAGGCGAAGAACCCATGTTGCCGACCCTACTTAATTGTGGGAAAAGACTTTGTTGTTGTTGTTGATACCCCTACCTTTTAAGTAATTTCACTTGTGCTCCTATATTTTCTTAAAAAATTCACATTATCGTCCTTATATTGGTATAAGATGGGAGTACAAGTGTACTAATAAAAGTCCACTACTATTGATTTTGTAAAAATATAGAGGACACATGCAATTGTATTGAATAGGGGTATAAGTATTATTGAAAAAATTTGGAAAGATGAGAGTAAACAAATTCACGAAAGATATAATGTAACATTTTTCCTATTTATTTGTATGATATACCGGTCTAACTCGGTTCGATCCGGTTGAACCGTACAAACCAAACCAACAATACAACGGTTCGTTCTTTTCCATTTCTGTGAACTGCTGACATCATCACCGATTTGTTCTGTCAGTCCCATTGATCCGACCATAAAAACAAAAAACCGATACATACCCAGTTTGATGTCCGGTTCGATTTTTAAAACCTTGGGTGCAACCATTAGTGGCTCTGTGCGTAAACCTCAAGGAGATAGACAACAGAGGAGAGATGCAAGGAGAAGTGGTTTGCAATAAGTTCGCAGACACTGGTGGTAGCCTTGGGCAATGGTGATACCTCCCTCCATGCCACACGAAGAAATCTAGCGGCAATGGTAACTGCATGCTGCACTGGTGCGATAAAGACATCATGATCAATCAACGGCGATGAACATGAAGTTGACACAAACAAGGAGTGCTACCAGGCGATTGATGCTCCCTGCAGCCAAGAGAGGCATGATCGATGGCGATGCTGGTCATAGGAGAAAATGGTAGCAAGGTTCCTCCAGAACCCCCGGCGATGGGCGCGACCACGCTCCACTAGATGAGGGAGGTGTCTCTTGGAGGTGATGGCAATGGATAACCTTAGGTGCCGTTCGGCTAATGGGTTAAACCACCTTCGGGGTGGTTTAACTCCCCTACCCCATATTTTCTCCCTCCACGTAGGCCCCACTTTATTCCTTTTTAAAAAAATAAATAAATAAATTTTACATCATCAATCCTATCAAAAAATAATATATTATACCATCATATCATATAAAAATATAAACTACTCCACTTCTACTCACTTTTTCAAACTCCAATACAATCACATCACAATAACTACTCACTTTTTCAAACTCCAATACAATCGCATCACAATAAACCCACTTCTAATCCACCCCCAGTTTAACCCTTTATCCAAACACCAAAACCCAAAAATGGGTTACCTGCAACCAGTTTAACCACCTAAACCCACTATCCAAACACACCCTTAGGGTTCGTTTGGTTGCAGGGTTGGACAGAGTTGGATTGGCCCAACCCGAGGTACCCCTCCTTCCAAACATCCCAATCCTCCTCACAGTTTACTATTCATAGGGGTACCAACTGTATGAAGTCGAGTCCAGGTACACCATTCCTTCAGCTGCGGGAGAACGAGAGAGAGAGAGAATCGGGTATGTCGAGAGAGATGGAGAAATAGGATGGGAGAGGGCTCCCTGTGGCGATGTTGTTTTCGGATGATCTTCCCCTCCTTGTGGAGGTAATCATATATAGGGGCGTGAAAGTCCCCTCGCCAAGTCCGCCCCCTCCCCACGCCCGGCGGTTACGGCCTCCGTGAGACCCGGCCCTCGCGCAACCGTCGACGATGGTTTTGACCACTCGGTCATTCCGCGCGAGAAGCGTTCTAACATCTCCCACTTGACCGAAGTGGCCAAAACATATATACTCCCACTATTCGTGTAGTATATACATGGAGATTTATCATGTGAGGATCATCATCTATGAAACCTCTTCCTTGACTCAAACATTCCCGAGTCCCATTAAACCAACATGTTTAATGTATGTTCCTGCTACTATTCCCTTAGTAAGGGAATCAACCAACATGTCACTGGTAGGTATGTAGGTTACCGTGATTTCTTGCTTCGCCACTATATCTTGTATATAGTGATATTGAATCTCAATGTGTTTTCCTTTAGAACTATTAGCCCCACTATTGATCAAGCTAATCATAGCTTGATTGTCACAATATATTTCAATTGGTCCTTTGACCAATTCAAGGCTTAGATTCACTAGGAAACGTCTGATCCACACAGCATGAGTGGTGGTCATGCTACATGCAATATACTCAGCTTCCTGTGTATGTCGAGATACACATCCTTGTTTCTTGCTACCCCAAGAAACGGCTGCACCACCAAACATGAACAGGTAACCTGATGTAGATTTTCTATCATCTACATTCCCTCCGAAATCGGCATCGGAGTAGCCTACCACTTCAAGCGATTCTGCTTGATATACAAGTTTCAGATGTACTGTTCCTTTCAGATATCGAAGAATCCTCTTTACAGCTTCCCAATGTGCTGGACCAGGATTACTTTGATATCTACTGACTAAGCTTACTGGATAAGCTAAATCAGGTCGAGTACACATCATTGCATACATTAAACTTCCTACCGCTTGTGCATATGGTACATCTAAAGGTTTTTGCCCCTTTCCGGGACACTGACTCTTACTGAGTCTTTTTCCCATCACAAGTGGTGTTGGAGCTGGAGTGCTATTCTGCATTCCAAATCTCCTTAATACAGTATGCAAATATCTTTCCTGACTAAGGCTCAATGTCCTTGAGTCCCTATCTCTTGTTATTTGAATTCCAAGAACATAGGATGCTTCGCCCATGTCCTTCATCTCAAATTCATTGCTCAATTTCTGTTTGATTTCATTGAGCATTTGTATGTCATTACCTGCGAGCAGAATGTCATCTACATACAATGACATAATTGCAAACCTGCTCCCATTCTTCATGACATACACAGTTATCCAATTTATTTGAAACAAATCCAAATTGAATAACTTTCTCATGAAATTTGAGATACCATTGCCGTGAAGACTGCTTTAAGCCATATAATGACTTTCTTAACCTGTAAACCTTTTTCTCCTGACCTTCAACCTGAGATCCATCAGGTTGTCGCATATAAATCTCCTCCTTTAATTCTCCACTAAGGAAGGCCGTCTTCACATCCATTTGGAATAATTCCAAATCCATATATGCGACTATGGTTAAGATCATCCGAATGGATGCAAACTTAGCCACTGGAGAGTAGGTTTCCTGGAAATTTATTCCAGCTTGCTGAGTATAACCCTTGGCAACTAATCTGGCTTTGTATTTGTCAACAGTACCGTCAACTCGGTACTTTTTCTTGAATACCCACTTACATCCTATGGATTGCCTACCGTCTGGCAAATCACATAATTCTCAAACACCGTTTCGTTCGATTGAGTCCAACTCATCTCTCATGGCGGCCGACCATGATTCCGACTCAGATGAAGCCATAGCTTCATCAAAGGATATGGGATCTGTACAATCCGTGACATCCTCATCTACGGTGTAGCACGACGCCTCGCATCCATAGAAATGGTAATCTTCCATCCATGCGGGCCGTGTTCTGGGTCTCTTGTTGCCGATTATACTCGTGGGTTGTGTGGGTCCACCCACTTCCTCTAAAGGATCATCATGTTCCATAGGTTCATTTTCTACATTTGGATGATCGATATCATGCTCAAGTTCTTGTCTAATGCTCAAGTCGTCTTCATTGTCTTGTAAGACAATCAGAGGATCTGATTCCTCTACTTCATGCTCCTTTTCTTGATGAATTTCAAGGAAAGTAGCATCACGACTTTCGATCAGACCTTTTGTTTCATGGAAGAACCTATATCTTTTAGAGTTCTCACTATATCCAATAAACTTGCACTTTAATGTCCTAAAGTCTAGCTTGTCCCTAAGCTGACTTGGTACCAGAACATGTGCAACACATCCTCATTTTCGGAGATGGCCCAACTCGGGCTTTCTGCCATTCCATATTTCATATGGCGTTGATTCTACGGACTTGGTGGGAATCCTATTCTGTATATAGTTCGCAGTCATCACTGCCTCTCCCCAGAATTTCTGGGAGAGTCCTGAGTGTGAAAGCATACACCTTACTGCATTCATCAAAGTTCGATTCTTTCTTTCTTCTACACCATTCTATTGTGGTGTATATGGCATTGTAGTCTGCCTACGAATGCCTGCTTGAATGCAATAATCCTCAAAATCCTTTGAGGTATATTCCCCACCTCTATCTGTCCTAAGAGTCTTGATTGGTTTTCCCAATCTTGTCTCCACTTCCGTCTTATATCTCTTAAATGTCTCAAGTGCTTCCGACTTTCTTCCTAAGAGATAGACATAGGAGAACTTTGAGTAGTCATCAATGAATGTTATAAAGTATTCCTTATTTCTATGTGTGCAGACGCTCAATGGTCCACATATGTCTGAATGGATCAAATCTAGTAACTCTGTTGACCGAATTCCGGTTGAGAAGGGTTTTCTCGTCATTTTACCGATCAGACAGTGTTCGCAGGGAAATGTCCTTGCACCCGTGATCTTAGACAATAAATTTGCCTTAATCATTTGATCCATCTTAGAGTTTCTTGGATGACCCAGTCGCATGTGCCACAAGTCATAATCAGACAAAAAAACACAAGGAATAATCAGAAGCGACATTCATTGATTCACTAGAATTTATTACAGGAAGACAGAATAGGTCATGCTCGGGCACAAACTTTCCCATCGCATAGACCTTCTTATTCTTGCCAATAGAAACACGCTTATTATAAAACCTAACTTCGAAGTCCATCTTGAGCAGCACTGGGACAGAGATCAGGTTCCGGCGTATCCCTGGGGCATACAATACATCATTCGACACCATAATACTATCCCCCAGGTCAAGTCTGTATGTCCCAACACCTTCCACGTCCAGGTAGGTGTTGTTCCCCATGAAGATCCTCTGTTCGCCTTTGCTCAGCTCCTTGAAGTCCACCAGGCCCTCCTTCATCTTCGCGATATGTCTGGTTGCTCCAGAGTCGATCCACCATCCATCACTGTCCGTGATGACAGAGTTGCATTCCACGACAGCCGCGAATTCCATTTTCTTTTTACCTTTATTTCCAGGCACTTTAGAATTTCCCGGCTTCTTCTTATTGGGGCAATTGGCCTTGAACTGGCCATATTTGCCACAACCATAGCAAGAGCCGCGTGGATATTTCCCACTCTTTCCCTTGAAATTCGCCTTGAAGGGGCCCGACCTTTTCTTCGCGTGTACGACATTCGCTTCTTCTTCTTCCTCGACCTCAAAGATCTCAGCTTTCGATCTTTGTTTAGAGAGGTCATGTTCGATTGCCAGTTGTGCAGGTAGGTCCGTCACGGACTTAATGTTACCATTCATCCTCAGAGATGTGGCAACCATGTCGAATGACGGAGGGAGACTTCCCAGTATGAACCAACCCAATCTAACCCTACCCAATCCTGCAACCAAACGAACCTGTGTTTGTGCTTAGCAGTGATGGAGATGAAGCATAAGTAGGTTTCCTGGTCCAGTTGATGGTGTCATTGACGGGGAAGAAGCAGCGGCAGTGCTCAAAGCTCATCGCGAGGCGGACTTGATTAATCCTGCAACTTAGGGAAAAAAGAATTGGTATTCAATTGCTAAATACAGATTAATATCCGCATTAGCTTCTCCTTTTCCTGTTGAGCTCTTTATATAGAAAGTATAGTCGCGGGCTTGAAAGTAATTTGAGGGTGGCCTGCTAAAAAGAAAGATATGGTAGAAGTCGGCCTTCCATGGATCGAGGAAGCCAAATTGTGATGATGAAAGAAGTCCAGTTTGAGGAATCCGTCGCATATCATGTCTTCGATTCCTCGCTACCACCTGGGGATTTGTTAGTTGTTATGGCTGAGACTTGATCAAAGCCTAATCTTCCTACATTGCGTGCATCTAGCGTTAGTGGTTTGGCATTATCACTTCCACTCAGAGATTTGATGATCATAAGAATGATGATTGTAATGAGCGCACCCATTTTCATTAATATTTTCTATTTGAGTACTATGGTTATTGGTTTACAATGTTATAAATCTTCTCACTACTAGTTATCATTTTCACAAAGAGAAAACTATAATAAATATGAAATGGTCATTAGTAAGAATATAAATGATTGCATCTTGTATTATTAATTTCTTTTCTATTCTTACTCATGACAATTTTGTATTAATTTAAACGATTGTATCTTTATTTGTATTATTAATTTGCTTTCTATTCTTACTAATGACCATTTTGTATTAATTGAAAGTTTTTTTGTGTAAATGATTACTAGTTGTAAGAGTATGATATAACATTTGTAAACAAATAAGTATTGCGTTCAAAATGATATAAACCATTAGTGAAAATGGGTATGCCCATTACAATCCTAATGGGTTTCGGGCTTATTGGAAAATTTCTCTTTCTCTCTCTCTCTATATATATATATGAGAAAAGGGATCCTACTCCATGGAGTAGGTAACTTACCTACTCCATTTTCTTCTTTTTCGAAATTTTTTTATTTTTTTGAAAAATGCTTTCTATTGATTTTTATAACTATATCCCTCTAATATGTCATTCAATTTCGTCAGAAATAGAGATTCCTACAGCCACCATCTAGACAACCATTTTTTAACGGTCACAGATCTGCTGTATTTTTCATGTTCTGGATGGAGGCTGTAGGAGTCGCTGTTTCTGACGAAATTTGAGTGACATATTAGAGGGATATAATTATGAAAATCCATGGAAGCATTTTTCAAAAAAATAAAAGAAATTTGAAAAAAAGAAAGTGGAGTAGGTAAGTTACCTACTCTATGGAGTAGGATCCCCTCCCCCCCCCCTCTCTCTCTATATATATATATGGGTAAAATGGGGCTGCCCCTAGGGAGTAGCCAACTTGGCTACTCCCACCCCTATTTTTCCCTCATTTTTTATTTTTTAGAAAATAATAATTTGTATATTCATCATTATATCCCTCTCACATTTTATTAAAATTTCGTCAGAAACAGAGACTCCTAAGCCCTCCATCCAGACGTCATTTTTTTAACGGTCGCAGGATTTTTTAAATCGACCATGTTTGGATGGAGGCCGTAGGAGTCTCTGTTTCTGACGAAATTTTAATAGAATGTGAGAGGGATATAATGACGAATATATAAATTTTAATTTTCCAAAAAAATAAAAAAATGAGGGAAAAATAGGGGTGGGAGTAGCCAAGTTGGCTACTCCTGGGGGCAGCCCCATTTATGGGGGAAACTTCAAATGAGGTGGGTTCCTTTTTGAGTTAAGGAAATCCAACGTCACTTTAAATATTTTATCATATATTTTACATTTTACTAAAAAATAAATTTAATAATAAACATTAACATCACATGTAAATCAAGATAAAACTGTAAACATTTTAATATATTAGGTGAAAATGTTAGTTACCGATAGATGCTATATTTTTACAAAATAGTCTAATTATTATTTTTTACAATGTGAAGTATATAAGTTACTAAATTTTTACATAGTTTACTATTCTTTAACTCAAGAAAGACCTTGTATTGGTCTAACTTGGCTCCTCCCATTTTTTCTATTTTTTTATTTTTAATGAATATGTGAGTTTTCATCATTATATCCTTATATTATGTCATTCAAGTTTCGTCTAAATAGACTCCTATGGCCTCCATCCAAAGAATCATTTTTTAGCGATCATGAAATTATTGAAATCGACCTCGTCTGGATGGAGGCCGTAAGAGTCTCTATTTTGCATGACACTTGAATGACATAATATAGGGATATAATGATGAAAACTCATACATTTATTTTTTAAATAAAAATAGGAAAAATGGGGCATGTGAGCCAAGTTAGCTCCCCCAAGGAGGCAACCCCATTTTACCCACATATATATAGGGTAGCATGTATACACAATCGTGGAATTGCTAACTTGGCTACTCCCACCATGTTTTTTAATTTTTGTGCGGAATTTTTTTGAATGCACATGGAGGGATTTAGATCATCTAATATCATCACGTTGTCATTCAAATTTCAACTCTTCTAGATGTATATGTTAGAAATGCATATTTTTTTCGATATTTGAACTGGCATCATCATGACAATAGGGATCTAAATCCCTTCAGAAGTTTTTAAAAGATACCACAAATTTTTTAAAAGAGCGGGAATAGCCAAGTTAGTTACTCCATGGTTGCATATACATATTACCCATATATATACATACATACACATGATCCTTCAATTGAGACATGGTTTTTCCTAGTTAATGAAGGCCAATCTCATTTTTTGTAAAAGCCACCAACAATTTAGTAAAATAAGCAAAGATTTGTAACCTGTAAATTGTAAATGGGTAAAACGAGGTTGGTTCTCCACGTTTTTTCGTATTTTGTTGTGAATATTTTTAAAAATACATGTGAGGTTGATATTTTTGTCATTCAAATTTCGACTCAATTGGAGATTCTTATCCCTTCCATCGAGATCATCAAATTTTAACAGTTTAAGAATGATCGAAATAGATACTTACCTGATGAACAACTTAACATTGTCTATTTTACATGGAATTTGAATGACATTGTCATCGAGCTATCAAAATCCCTCCAGGTGTTTTTAAAAAAATCCGCAAAAATATGAAAAAGGTGTGAGGGGAGCCAAGTTAGCTCCACCATGCGGGCACACACATTCTACCCATTGTAAACATGCAAATTACAAAATTGTACATTGCAAAACACACACAAACACGCACGCGCACGCGCGCGCACACACATATATATGACTACCTTTTTCGTCTAATATAATGTATTTTTGAAATTTATCTTTATGTGATTGTACTATTAGTATTTAATTATTAAATCCAAAATTAAACAACATAAAAAGTATATTAGAAGCGTCAAAAAAATGAGGTTAGCCTTTGCTATCTAAGAAAGAAGACCACAAAGATGACGCCCCTGCCTTCTGAGAGCTACTATCTATAGGGATGAAAAGGAACACAGATATATCCAAATATCCGCTTACCGTATTTGAAAAAATATCGGATACAGATATCCGTATACGAATATTAATCAAATACGAATCGGATATGGATATAGGTTGTAAAAATTTTCCGAACGGATACGGATATGGCAATAGCTTGAATATCCGGATTCGGATCCGGATATCCGAATACAATATTTAATATTATTTTATATATTAATTAATATAATATAAGCTACAACCTTATGCTATTATATTTGTATTATACATTATATAATACAATATATTAATGATATTAATAAATTTCTATTTCTTTGGGTATGCGCGGTAACAAAATTTATGAAATCCTATTCCCTTTTTGCTTCCGGTCAAGAATACATGTCACGTCGACACTTCCTTTTGTTATGACGTAATTTATTTATATTTCATTGCTATTTTTAAAATCATTTATGAACTTTGATAAAAAATCAATTCATATTCGTATGTGGTTTTTATTCAATATGTATTCGGATTTCATGTTTATTGGATCCATATTGGGATTTCACTCTTTATTCGATCAGTATTCGGATCCGCTCTTTATTCGATCCGTATTCGGATCCGCTCTTTATTCGATCCGTATTCGGATTCGATAAATATCCGATTCGGATTCGTATCCGTATTTTTACGGATATGGTTTCCATAATGCATATCCGAATCATATCCGTATCCGTATTCATATTCGATATAGATGAAGCGAATATGGATTTGGAAATAAGCATATCCGATCCGTTTTCATCCCTACTTCCAGCCTTATGAGAGCTACTACCTACAGTGGAGCGGGAAAAAGTTTCGAGGTGCACTTGTCCTTATCTTTCTCTTTCCCTAAGGTCATATATGGTAGGGAATTTGTAGCATCTTCTCTATATAGTATTGAAAGGGGATATCGCATAAAAAAAGAGAGACATCTTCGAAGGCAAAGAGAGATGATGGTGGTTCTTCTTTGAACTATGCGCATTGTTGATAATCAAGCCTAATAGGGGCTGTTCTATGAAAAATCAAGAGGTCTGATTTTTTTCAAATAAAAGAAATGTCAGGAGCTTTTTGAAACAAAATTCAAAAAACGTAATGGTGGAAAAAAGGATGGTTGATAGAAAAGGAAAACAAGTTTTTTTTGGGGGGGGGGGGATTTGAGTATCTCCCACTTGGATAAGGGAGATTGGGGAATGTTAGTGAATATCTCCATGATTTGTATGAGGTGTCACATACAAGATCCTTTATTCTTCAGAGATCACCATACTCATGTGTTTTGGTTTAGAGTCTGAATGTGGCCACATGTGAGAGATACCAAATGTAGAAGTAGGGTTGGCTATTGAGGCCAACGAGCTGAACCAGTTCTTGGCTTGGGTTCGGGCTCGGGCTCGATAAGCCCAGCCGAACTTGGGCTTCTTCAAGCCCAGCCAAACTGGCTCGGGCTCAAGCTAGCCCTTATCGAGAGCTCTGTCTGGGCACGAGCCCAAGGCAAGCTCGTCAAGGAAAATGGGTACTTTTTTGTGGAAAAGTGTTTTGCACGGATTGTAACTCATGGCCTGCTCTATCTAAACCTTCCTTACCAGTAGGCAACTATCTAAGTTGTGAATAAAATCTTAATTATAATATATATTGTAACATTCTATTTGCTTATAAAAAAGAAAAATTACTAATTTTCTAATGCATGGGCGGGCAAATGTGTGTGCATGAATGTGATTTTGAGAATTAGGTCATGACTTGTGACTCGTGGGAGGGGCAAAGTTAGTGGAGGGAAAATTGCAAAGGACTGCTTTTATTCTGTTTGTATTATATATAAGTATTGTATGTGTATATATTCCTTATCGAGCTCCTTATTCAGTTATCGAGCCGAGCGAGGCTCGGCTCGTTAAGCTTTCGAGCTTAAAATTGTGGCTCGGGCTCGGCTCAATAGTCTAATGAGGCAGGCTCATGAGCCCTTATCGAGCCGAGCCCGAGCCTGACTCATCGAGTCATGACTCAATAACCATCCCTAGATAGAAGGTTTGGTACAGCGAGATCCGTATGGACTCCTGATTAGAGATCCTACGTTCTTATCCACTGTATGGAAAAAGCTCAGTTTGAGGCTCTTGTTGAGAGAAATCGCAAAAGTTTCATAACGGAAGTCCATTGAATTGATGTTTAAATGATGGCATCACCCATGAAGGTTTCTGGTGAAGAGGGCCATTTCAGTCTTCAAAAATCCAATGCAGTTCAGAACCCAATAGGTACAGATTCCCAGAACACAAGTGCAAGAAGATGCAGTTGATAGTTTGAATTGAGAGTCGTATATGTATATGTTCTCTGCTTGTGTATGTTGAGTGCTTTATTGCTCTTGTTGAGTGTTCCATGCTCTAGCTTCAGGAGGGATGTTGAGAGAATTGTGAATTAGGTTAATTTAATTCAACATGGATGAGTGGTGGGATTTGGTTAAAGCAGGTGGAGCTATATATAGAGCCCCACACCCATTGTACCCCATGAGAGAAATATACATGCAAGTCCTAGATGCTTTCTCCCATGATTTTATCTTACTCCTTAGGTAGTAGAATTCATAGAGATCATGTTTTTGTCACCTGTATTTTGCAAGTCTTGTCGTAGTCTTGGAAAATTTGGCATCGTCGAAGCCTTGCAGTTAAACATGATTTTTCTTTTAAAATAGCAGGTGGACTTTGTCAAGGATGATGGCATGGTGGGATAGGTGTATGCTTGGGAAGTTTTCAGGGAGAGAGGAATTCCACACGAATTGGTTGGATGAAGAGGTGAATCACAACAACTTTTTAGTTAGATGGTTGAAAGATAGACATGGGGTCGGATTAACCTCATTTGTGGAATTAAACTGCGTGCACTTTGTCATACATTGCTTTGGATACTTGAGAGGCTTCATTTCTTGCTCGAAAACCTAGGTTGCGCTACATGAATATTTTCTCATTCTACAATATAAAGATGACACCATTTTCTTTATCGAAGGAGGTGGAGAAATAGACTAAAACTTTGCTCCTTATTTTTAGGGCATAGTCAAGGCTGGAAAGTGACTACCAAATCCTTGTTCATTCCCCTTGGAAAATTTGGCTTCATCGAAGCCTAGCGGTTACACATGATTTTTCTTTTAAAATAGCAGGTGGACTTTGTCAAGGATGATGGCATGGTGGCATAGGTGTATGCTTGGGAAGTTTTCAGTGAGAGAGGATTTCCACACGAATTGGTTGGATGAAGAGGTGAATCACAACAACTTTTTGGTTAGATGGTTGAAAGATAGACATGGGGTTGGATTAACCTCATTTGTGGAATTAAACTGCGTGCACTTTGTCATACATTGCCTAGGATACTTGAGAGGCTTCATTTCTTGCTCGAAAACCTAGGTTGCGCTACATGAATATTTTCTCATTCTACAATATAAAGATGACACCATTTTCTTTATCGAAGGAGGTGGAGAAATAGACTAAAACTTTGCTCCTTATTTTTAGGGCATAGTCAAGGCTGGAAAGTGACTACCAAATCCTTGTTCATTCCCCTTGGAAAATTTGGCTTCATCGAAGCCTAGCAGTTACACATGATTTTTCTTTTAAAATAGCAGGTGGACTTTGTCAAGGATGATGGCATGGTGGCATAGGTGTATGCTTGGGAAGTTTTCAGTGAGAGAGGATTTCCACACGAATTGGTTGGATGAAGAGGTGAATCACAACAACTTTTTGGTTAGATGGTTGAAAGATAGACATGGGGTTGGATTAACCTCATTTGTGGAATTAAACTGCGTGCACTTTGTCATACATTGCCTAGGATACTTGAGAGGCTTCATTTCTTGCTCGAAAACCTAGGTTGCGCTACATGAATATTTTCTCATTCTACAATATAAAGATGACACCATTTTCTTTATCGAAGGAGGTGGAGAAATAGACTAAAACTTTGCTCCTTATTTTTAGGGCATAGTCAAGGCTGGAAAGTGACTACCAAATCCTTGTTCATTCCCCTTGGAAAATTTGGCTTCATCGAAGCCTAGCAGTTACACATGATTTTTCTTTTAAAATAGCAGGTGGACTTTGTCAAGGATGATGGCATGGTGGCATAGGTGTATGCTTGGGAAGTTTTCAGTGAGAGAGGATTTCCACACGAATTGGTTGGATGAAGAGGTGAATCACAACAACTTTTTGGTTAGATGGTTGAAAGATAGACATGGGGTTGGATTAACCTCATTTGTGGAATTAAACTGCGTGCACTTTGTCATACATTGCCTAGGATACTTGAGAGGCTTCATTTCTTGCTCGAAAACCTAGGTTGCGCTACATGAATATTTTCTCATTCTACAATATAAAGATGACACCATTTTCTTTATCGAAGGAGGTGGAGAAATAGACTAAAACTTTGCTCCTTATTTTTAGGGCATAGTCAAGGCTGGA
The DNA here is from genome assembly GCA_037367405.1 of Ottelia alismoides. NCBI lineage: Eukaryota > Viridiplantae > Streptophyta > Magnoliopsida > Alismatales > Hydrocharitaceae > Ottelia > Ottelia alismoides. The sequence goes on from JAZKJV010001570.1 coordinate 381,349, forward strand.
AAGTGACTACCAAATCCTTGTTCATTCCCCTTGGAAAATTTGGCTTCATCGAAGCCTAGCAGTTACACATGATTTTTCTTTTAAAATAGCAGGTGGACTTTGTCAAGGATGATGGCATGGTGGCATAGGTGTATGCTTGGGAAGTTTTCAGTGAGAGAGGATTTCCACACGAATTGGTTGGATGAAGAGGTGAATCACAACAACTTTTTGGTTAGATGGTTGAAAGATAGACATGGGGTTGGATTAACCTCATTTGTGGAATTAAACTGCGTGCACTTTGTCATACATTGCCTAGGATACTTGAGAGGCTTCATTTCTTGCTCGAAAACCTAGGTTGCGCTACATGAATATTTTCTCATTCTACAATATAAAGATGACACCATTTTCTTTATCGAAGGAGGTGGAGAAATAGACTAAAACTTTGCTCCTTATTTTTAGGGCATAGTCAAGGCTGGAAAGTGACTACCAAATCCTTGTTCATTCCCCTTGGCATGGTAAACAATGTCAAGGTTGCATATAGTGCAACCTTGGAGGGATGGTGGGTGAACCTATTACAGGCTTGGGCCTTCCATTAACAGCTGGATGCTTGACAGTTGACACTCAGATTGTGAGCTGCTGTTGGAGTGCCTGGAGAGATAACAAAATGGTTGACTTGAAGCTTCATGAGAAAATGGAACTAAAATGAGGTAAATGGATAAACAAATCATTATATAAGATATGATATCCAAGAATTTTTGGGATCGGAAAGGAGGATGAATTGCCACTTCAAATGTCAAGTTAGATCCTATGGTGCTGCAGAAGTGGGTAACACTATTCAGTCAGAGTGGTCATTAAATAAAGAATAATTGGCATTCGAAAAAATATTCAAAAATATTCGATTATGCATTTTAATTTAATTTAAATATAAAAATTATGTCTAAATACACACACACACACACACACACATATATATATATATATATGGTCATCAATCAATAAGAATTCAAGATAAAAGTACCTATTAACGAGTTACATATATGGAGCTTCGACATTTGTCTTGAAATCGAGATAAATGGGAATCTTTAAAAAATAAAAAAAGAAAAGTAATAGTGTGTTGCAATAGTTGCATGAATATTTGGTCGAATACTCTAATATTCGGACCGAATATTCAGGAATATTCGGGTGTACCGAATATTGATCAAATAACAATATTCTATTTGGTCACCCATAGAATAAGAATATTCGTCCGAAGTATTCGACCCATTTGATCGAATATTGCAACAATGGTAAAGAGGATATTATACTATTTTTATTGTTTTTTTCTTGCTTTTCCATATTTTATCTTCAATTTTCATATAAAAATTTGATATTTCTTACTTTCATTATGCAATCCCTATTCATTTCTTCTTCTTAAATGAGAATATACCATTTTAGTAGCATGTATTTTAATATATGAAATTTTATATAATGTTTTAATATAATAACTTCTGATATAATAATAGTATATGATCTCACATATCAACTTTCCTTAAACAATAAAATATAGGATAATAGTAGAATTACATCACTGATGAGATACAAATTTTCCTCTTTAATAATTAGGAATACTCGTAGTATAAGAGGCAAATTTGGTTCGTCGAAAATCACAATCTTTGAATGTTGTGGAATAGTTATACTCGAAAAGTCTATCAAGGTCGAACAGAAGGACACGAGCCTCTCTAATGTATTTATCAAATTTTAGATTTATGTGTGAATAGATTCTCATTTACAGGTCTTCATGCAGACGCACAATGAAATGCAGATAAATCAATGCAAGGAATGATGCATATAATTTTTAGTTGATTTTTTAATGCAATTATAAGATGACACATGTTCAGGATGAATGAATGAATGCAAGGATAGACATGTAAAAGATGAATCACAAATATGCCTGAGAAAAATCACATAATTAAGCATCTGATTAATGTTTAATTTCATAGTCTATTCTAGCATTACAATCATGATTAAGCATCTAATAACGACAAAGATTGATGAGCAAGTGATACTACATAACATAAAATTTCATTATATTTCATTTAGTGTCAAATGAGAAAATTAGCTATGCCATTAGATAGATGATGAAAAGAGCTCAAAATGACGCTGAAATAATGCAAATTGGATCTAAGATGTTCAAGATATGAAGTGAATAATGCAAGAGCATAAATAAATAAAAATACGAGGAATTAAAGGATAAATAATCACAAATAGGCGTTGGAGGGACCTATTTGCAATTTAGCAAAATAGCCAGGGGCCTATAAAAATTATCCAAAAGTATGATGAGGCATTTATGTAAATACGAAGACCAAGCGTGGCTTCCTTGTAAAATGTCCAGGCACGCACGTGAGACACATGTGCCTGGACCTTCTTGTAATTCTGAGAAAGCCTGAGGTTGTTTTTGTAAATAATCCAACCTCACGTTGGGCACATGCGGGTCAGGATCGGATGGCTTGCAACTACTTCGTTCCACGTGGCACTTGATGGTCGCTCGGTGGAACCGAACTTGGAGGCTAGGCGTGAGGCATGGTCGGGCCACGTGGCATTACAAGGGCCATCTAATCGAATCGATCGGACTGTATCTGCACCTTATTCTTTTATCGTAGGCCACCGGAGAAGGTAGGGGTACGACAACCTCCTGGAAGCTCCTCCATGATCCAGACACTCACATGAAGGTCAGAGAAGATGGCTGAGGGGTTCACGGAGGAGTTGGAGGTGCGGTGAGGCTCCATGAGTGATTCGAGTGGCTGATCGATGGAGCTCCACCGGCAGCGGAGCCTAAGATCGGAGCTTAGGTGCGACGTCCGACCATTGAGGATTGGAGGTACCTGTATATGTTTAAGTATAGCCGAGGCATGCTATGCGTGGATGAAGTGAACAGAGGCCGATGAAGAGGCGGAGAAGGTGGCGACCTTAGGTTCCCTCTGCCTTGATGACAAAGGAGATGGATGAGAGCGAGGGAGGGTTATGGAGGAAGGGAACGAAGGTCGAAGGCATGAGGAGGATGTGGGGGTAGTGTTAATTGAAGACGAATTTGTGTGTGCGTGTATGATGGGGTAATTGGGAGAAAAAAATAATAAAAACAATGGAGGTGGTACCTGGTAGATCAGAGAAAAAGGGGCGGAGCAGAGTGGTCTGGGCTGAGCTCGCATGGAGCTCGGGGTCATCGCCCGGCATGCGTGACCATGCACGGAGCTTGAGCTACCACCGGGGTGGCAGAGTGTACATGGCAGAAAAGCCATGTATCTCACATGAGAGCACGATCATTTTTGCCTCGATACTGCCCTCCGCTGTCACCGGAGGGCAGAGGAACCTGGGCCGTAGCCCCCTTGGATGGTGGATGGGGTGAACGGAGGGCAGAGGCGTGGGTTTTATAGGTGGAGAGGGGGGTGGTTTCAGGTGATGTGGACGTGATTTTGAATGGGTGTAGTGATGGCGTGGAGTCATGGAGGGGGCATTGATGGGTGCACAGAGATGGTGAAGGAACGGTCGATGCGATGATGGCTTTATGGAGCGAGGAGGTGCTCGGAGGAGAGGTCTATAACTGGAAGGGGGCGGAGGCTGGCGAGGCGTAACGATTGGGGGTCGGGTGAGTGGGAGGAGGATGATGACCCGTAGCAGTTGGATCATGTGATCCAACAATCCAAAGGAAGGCGCTGATGTACGGTGTAGATCAGATCTTTAGGATCCGATCGAAGGGCTGAAAAGTGCGTGGAGGCGGGCAGTCCAGATGGAAGTAGGGTCCCATCCAATGGTGGGGTTGAATGGGTGACTTAGAGCACGGGCGACCGTAGGATATTAGGGAGATCGGGTGGCTGAGAAGAAGGCAGAAGGAGTGGCGGTGATCATATCTCAGGGGAGATCTGACAGCTGGAAGTGAGTGGGAAAGAAACGACGGCGATGGAAGGCGGTCATGGGCATCCAACGACCAGGATAGGGGCCAAGTGGTGAGTGAAGAAGCATGCCACGTGGGTAGTCCAGAGGCCGCCATGTGGCCCAATAGAAAAATCAGAAATTGCAAAAATAAAAATAATTCTAAAAGAAATAGTTAGAGGCAAAATAAGAAAAATGTCAAAACATGAAAGTTGTAGATCTCGATGAGATCTACAAGTTTCATGTTGGATAAAAAGCCAAAAGAGGTCATTTGTACAAAAGTGTATTTAGGAGGTATTTTTAAAGGGATAAAACATCGATTTTTGGGGTTTGATAATTTTTTGTAATTTTATCTCTTTTATAGGTTAGGGAAAATATAGACAATTATTTAACTCTATTTTTAGGGTTTTTTAATAATAATCAAAAACAAAGAAATTAATACTAATTAGTTATAATAAATATTTAAAATATGTTTGTACACAATATAATACAAGATAATAATGAGGAATTATTATGGAATTTTATTGAATTATTTAAGTTAGGAGTTTAATAAGTGGATATTAACATGATGAATTCGAGATTCATCAATCACTTGTACATTTAGGAACTAGTAGCAATTTTATTATTTAAAAAGTAATTGATTTTAATCAGTTTTGACATGATTCGAGGGTTCCTTCGGTATGCTAACTCAACATGGCAATATTGCTTTACCCTCAATGAGACCCTTCTCAAATTTGATGACAACCTCTTGCTAAAGCTATGGTCCCTAGCATAACTATCTAACCAACATGTTATTCATCTCCTTCATTGATAAGTTGCATCGTCCTACACCTAAATGTCTCGTAAACTCGCCCTCCAGATCTAGAGTCCAGCAACTCCACAATGTTCCGACATCCTCTATTAAAGAAGTCTCGATAAGAGGGTTAAACAAGACTTTGGGGCCATCCCCCAATTTGGATCAACAGACTTTTGTAGCACCTCTGTTCCCTGTCGCGACGAAACATAAGGGGAATTTTGCATTCTCTCTATCTAGTCATATGTACTTAGGCCATAAGATTTGCAAATATACACTACTAACTACATATTAGGGGATGCTTCCATAATTGTCCTATCTAAGCCCTTTAGAAACTGGAGGGGTATTTCATCCAAACAAATGCCAACTCAAGAGTCACCCTCACTTTGTATATAGACACCAAGTTCCAAGCAAGTGGAGCCATCTCTATACTCTTCTACTTGAAGGAATACCAAAAGAATCTTTGCGTGATGTTCTCAAGCCCTTGGTGAATCCCAGATGACATTCTTACATTGATAGGATGAAAATAAGAATGCCCAATATCACTAACTTCAAGATCACCTTTTTCTCGAGACACCTACCAACTTCCAGCTAGGCAACTTCCTTTCTATCTCGCCAACAGAAGCCTTCGTCCTAGCACATTCAACAAGTCATCCATTAGGGGCACATCCCCATATACACCTTAAGCAACCCTCTTCTTGCAGATCCTAGAATGTTGCCACACGTTTGCCCATATCTCCTCATTTATGCCAATACAGACATAAGGTGATTTCTCCCTATTAAATTTGCAATCTTGAGAAAAATCTCACAATGTGGACATGCATATCTCCTTGTGAATGTCACCCTCCATGGACAACAAAATGTCACTTGCAAGTTGAAGCACCAAACTAGATGTCGAAACTCTAAACCTGCCCCTCGAAGCCACTCAAAAGACACATTAATGAGCACATCAATTGCCAAAAAGGAGGAGAACGATAAGGCGGTCGTGTCGTGCCTCGTTAAGGGTGAAGAACCCCCTTGAAAACTTTTAAGAGAAACAATAAAGGAGGATATGGTAGCATATCTTTTCATCCATGCAATCCATAAATATGGGAACTCCATCTTATGTATAGAGCTCCAACGGAAACACCAATTCACGCTATTGTACATCTTGGAGAAGTCTACCTTCTATATTAAGCCATTGACCACCTTTTTACCTCTTCCTATCAATAGAAATCTTCACGGTCATAACCGTCCTAACCACCATTATCGTACAAGTGATGAAGGTCTCCTGGATCTGACTGATAAGGGAAATTAGCACCCCTTTTAGCGTGTTTGCCCTGAGCTTCATCATAATCAAATAAGTGTTATATAATGCAATGGGACGGAAATCCTCCACGTGAAGAAAGATGATGACCTTGTTTGCTCGTCCGTCCACTCCTTAAATATGGTTCCTCAACCTCAAACTTCTCAAATAAGAAGAAAGAAGGTGAGGTGGCCTTGGTCCCTCTCCATTCTACCAGATTAGAGTGGTGTGATCCTATTCATTATCAGACAAATTTTTAATCGAGAAAAGGTGAAACTCTTGAAGTATCTTTGCAGAAATTGAGAATATATCCAACCTCAGTCTAGACTTTGAGTTCCTCCATGTAAATTTATACTTCGAAACATCCATAATTATTTTGACATCAAGTTCCTCAAAATAAATCAATACTTCTATACATTCATAATTTAATCCTAGTAAAGTTTAGTTTAAGTCCTCACCATCATCATATTTCCTGCATTCCCATTCTCCAACCACTTGTAGGTTGGACAAGGATATTTGCAACATTTTTATCAAAAAGTCAAGCTTGCACTTCGACTGTTGTTGGAGTATCAATGAACTCGAAAGCATGCATGTGCAGCATCATCTGCCACTTGATTGCAGCTCCATGCGTCTTTTTAGTTAGCTAACTGAAAGTGCTCGCTCATAACTACAATTCATCACATGTTGTTTGCTGACCATTTTGGTTAGACAACTTAAGACCTCTAATTAGCGAACCGAGCTTCCCTCTTGTCTACTACTCACCTACATCCACCTTACAGTCCACCAGCCATTTCTGCTGACTTACGCTTCACACCGGTTGACTAAGTAGAATTTCAGTTGACTAATTGATTTTGTCAGTCGACCAATCAAGTGAAAAGGCCATTTTCTAGGAGTTTTCCCCTCTTTTCTCATTTCTTTATTCTTCCTTAGTTGTATTTTATATTTGGATCATGTCATAACTTTTTCTAAGTACTTGTTAATGTTAAACACACGTGCTTAGTGTTTAATTAATTATCTTTCACGTTGCATTTTTTCCATTAAAAATCTACAAAAAGAACCACCTATTCTCTTGTGTTTTGACTTGGATCAATTTTTCATTATATAAACCTTGCAAAAATAACTTCATGTCCTTGAATTCGACCCTTTTAGTTTCGCTATGCATTCAGCTTTTGTTCATGGAAACAAGATTTCCTAAAAATTGATTATAGAACTTGATTTTCGCCTCACAACAACCCTTATTCGACGCAGTTAAGAGGGGAACAATCTCTGTATCAATGCGTCGTTGTTAGGGACATGCTGATTTTAGTATAATTGTGGTTCTCATCTTTTGAGAGGTACTAATCATCAAGTACTGTAGTGAGTATGCAAGACTACTGCTTTGGTGGAACACGGAGCAAATTTGGATGATGCACCTTGAGAGAGACTACAAATTCTTTTAGCACTTTCTTTATCATAATTTAGTTTCATTATGTAGTAACTTTATTATTGTATACTTCACTATTTTTCTGTCATCAACCCTTCCTTTATATGTGTAATAATTAGCTTTGTTTGAAATTCAAGTGTTATTTCATACATCTAAAAATGTCCAAAAATTTAAACAAAAATTGCTTTTCACACATTTTGCAAGATCATCACGAACATCACATTTTAGGGTGCATTTTTGTTTGATTAAGTTTTCTTCTTGTCTTGCATCTTGCATTGTAACATTTTTGACATGCTAATGGATCGTAAACAAGGCCTCCATTTGGACTAATGGCAAAAAAGTTAAGTTTGATCAAGCCTTGTTTGGTTGGATAAAATCAATCCGAAAAGTGAATTATTAATTTATTAACAGAAGACTAATATATATGTTATGGATTGAATTTACAAAAGGTAAATCTTTGGTTTAATGGGACTAATGTCAATTAGATGTTGGCTATAAAATTGAATGTTACCATAATGATCTGAACAATCAATTAAAAAATATGTTTTGAATTAAATGGACTTAATGTAGATTTTGATTATTTTTGAACTAGTTGAGGAGGAGGGAGATTTAAACTTCAAATAGGAGTCGAAGTTCTAGATTTAGAATTTGGAGTTGAGGCAAATTGGATGAGATTAGTTTTAACATGGGATTAGACTTAATACTTGGGTTTTTGTACGAGGGCGCCTTAGCCTTGGTTCGTCTTTTAAAATTTCACATGCTTTAGTTTATGTCAATTGTTTTCTTAATTGCATCCACAACCCTTTGCTTTGTGCTTCTTTTTTTATACATTATTCTCATCATATTTTTTTTAAAATAGCATTAAGTTTAGCAATCAATTCTCTATGCATTGATCTTGAGTTTGCATTTTGTTCTGGCATAGTGGATTTATTAAAATTCATCGTGTGAATATTGCTATATTTTTCTCATTATGTTCTCATAAAATGATATAAAATCAAACTTATCTTGAAAAATTATGAAACATTTTCTTAGGTGCTTATTGTGCACAAAAAGAATTACAATTTGATATTTCCTTTGCTCTTAATATTTTCTTGAGTAGTTTTTGTAATAAATTTTTATTCAAGTCCACACTTAGATTTTTTTTCAGAATTTCGACCCCGCTTGATTATCACTAATATACAAAATCATGGTGTTTTTGGTTTGGATTGATATTCATATGTCTGTATATTATATTTGAATTATCAAAATTCACTTTGTTTTCGTTAAAAATTCATTGAAAATCAAATATTGCCTCAAAATTCCAAAATAGGTTGCTTTATTTCATCTTGTTGTAGTTCCTTTCCGAGTTTAATAATTTTTGCACTCAGTTTGTTTGAAAAAAAAAGCACAAAAGGCCCTAAAAGTCATTGATTTTTATGCATCCATATTAAGGTCTGAAAATACAAGAAAATATGTTTTATATTTTTCATTAAATAATCAATTTAGCGGAAAATATCTTTCTGAAAATTCGAATTCAGTTGCTATATAATTTGGATTTTCTAAGAGAGGCTTATTTGACTTTGAAATTGACTTTCTGCAGCTCTCACTTTGTATTTTGCATTGGCATTGCATTTAACTTGCATAAAAAGTACACTAAACAAATTTCTTCTCACGATAACTTATTTGATGAAATTGTCCATGCTAAATAAACATGGGAACACTTGGCCTTAATTGTATATTTTGAGTGATTTTTGATTAAAATATATGATACTACGTGATGATCAATATGTCAAATAATGTTAACACATTCATTAGAAGCCTCAATAAACATAAGATAGAGTGCAAAAGTATTTTTAAAATAAAACCATACTTAATAAAAATCTCAAAAAAGTTTTAAAATGATAAAATATATATTTTATAATTTTATGGATTTTTTTGTAGATTTTATTTGGCCTCAAAACACAATTATATGTGAAAAGAAAAAATCCAAAGAACTTCGTGCAATTTTATAAATATTACAAAGCAATTTAAGAATGCATAAAATGGGGCTGCCCCTTGAGGGGAGCTAACTTGGCTCCCCCGCCCACATTTTCCCCAGTTTTTTTATTTTTTTGAAAAAAACTTTCGTGGATTTTCATCATTATATCTCTATATTATGTCTTTCAAATTTCATGCGAAATAAAGACTCCTGCGGTTTCCATTCAGACAAGTCGATTTCAACAATTCTACGGTTGTTAAAAAATGACGATATAGATGGAGGCCATAGGAGTGTCTGTTTCTCATGATACTTGAATGACATAATATAGGAATATTGTTATGAATTTCTATAAAAGTATTTAAAAAATATAAAAATGAAAAAATGAGGTGGGAGAGTAAAGTTAGCTCCATTTTACCCTATAGAAATTCTAGGAATACTTTTCAATTGCAATTGGGCAATCTTCATGATTTTCTAAATTTAAATCCACTCCTTAGCATGCCTATAAATTTCCCATTTAAAACTATTTTTAATTGATTTATAAAGTGGAGGGGTATGTCCACAAATGTCTTAAAAGAGACCCTACCCACTCATGCTTTTATTTATTTATTGCTAGATGAAAGTGCCATGTGGCAGCCTGCAGTCGTCCTTGGTAACACCATAAGAGTCCGCAAATGGAAGAATAAGATCCTTAATTCCAGTGATCCAGTTTTGCGTAATTGTATGAGAAAATTAATTTGACCATCAAATGATGATGTATTAATTCAAAATTTAAGTTGTACACTAATGAATGAATGGTCTACGTCAAGGTTTTAAAAATCGGATCGAACATTGAACCAGTTAGTCTTCGGATTGGTCCAACCGGGTCGGACCGTCGATCCAAACCGGTCGGATCGGTGATGATGTCAGCATGACATTATCATTCATATCGGTTCGGAAAAAACCGGATCGGGCTTAATTTACTGGTTCGACCGGTTGAACCGGTTTTTGGAACCGATAAAACCGGATACACATATGTAAATATGTATTTATATATCAATGAAATATTCATTTAAAATGTCAAATCTTTCAACAGAAAAACATGATTGTCTATTTTGAATAAAACTCTAAAAAAGGTAGTCATATTTTCTAGTATTATATATAATATTGTAATAATTTATTTATAATTTCTTCCAGAAAATTAATCAAAGAAAGTAGTGGCACAAGTTATATTCCAAAAAAGAGAGGGACATAACTGAAATCACAGAAGTTAAAAAGGATATAAGTGATAAAAAACCCTATTATTTCATTATTTAAACCTTTATTTTTTAAAAATACACTAAACCATCAAAACTGGGTCAATCCGGGTCAACCCGGTCCAACCATCCGGATCAACCCGGTCTGACCCGATTTTTTATTTTCTTTTTTTTTAAATTTATAATACCTAGAACTGGTCGAACCGATCGGATCGGGGCTGATTCACGATCCAATCGATCCCACCGTCCGGTCCGATCCAGTTTTTTAAATCCTTGTCTACGTAATGATTCTTTGATTTTGAATCAAATGGTCAGATCATTCCAGAAGAAAATTTCGACCACCAAAAACACCTGTAAGTGTGGATATATCCAGATCCGTGCAATTCAATGTTGCAAAAGTCGCATGACTAACCTGATTAGTAGGTCTGACAAGTCTAGTCAGTAGGGTGATCGATTGAGTATTGGCTAATTACGACTAGGCTGACCACTCGATCAATTTTTACTTGGAGATGCCATATTTTTTGCTTTTTTTAAAGCAAACTTATGCTTAATATTTTATTTAAATTCAATCGCTTCTTTTCTTTCATCATGATAGTAATTTAATTGAAATTAATTTATATTGATTATTATTCAATATATTTAATTAAATTAAACGGACTCCCAAAATATTATATAAGAAGAGGCAACCTTAGGTATTTAAAAAGATAATGATAAATATGTTCTCCCCCCTCTCTCTACATGCCAAGTCTCTCTTCTCTCTCGTTGTGATCATCCATCATGGAGCCCTAGAGATAGTCACCATCACCACTGCATCACCGCTATGCTAGCGGATCATTTACTCGTGGATCTCCATCTCGGTCGGTGAGCCTTGCCTGTGAAGAAGATGTCAGATCTCGTATGACCAGATCAGCAGATTCGCCACTTGGATTGTCAACATGGATTACGAGGAGCACATGTTTTATCAACGTGCTCCCAAGCGTCTCCTCTGTCAAATCGGCATTAAGACATGAGTTCTCTTTTTTAGGGACTCGATCGCAACCACACTTCAAGAGGTAACCTTAATGGTGGTTTAGAAATGATACGAGAAGTGTTCTTCGATCATATGATTTCTTAGTTTTAAATTTTTAAATTTCGCCGCCCTGAGCAACTAGTATGACTAGTCGCTCCCGATCGCATACGATGTGATCCTCACAATTCCGTGATGCGCTTACATATTTTCTCATATCTTTCTAATGGTATTAGAGCCAGATTGGAGGTTTTGGATACGATCCATAAATCTAGGACAACTTGGGCACTTTAGCATTTGTGATTTTTTAATCTCATTTTGTTCATGTAGCTCTGTATTGTGCGATTTTTTCACCCTATTTAAGTGCATTAAAATATTTATTTTATCACTTGTATTATTTTCCTCATTAAATAAGGAAACCATGGGACTTGATTTTGCGTGATTTGGATTCCCTTTGTTCAAGTTATGATCATTTTAATGAGCACGTACCTATTGTTTCGGGGATGGAGAATCTTAACATAATTAAAGAGTTAATTATGGCTTTAATTTATCTACAAATTTGTGAACATCACTTGAGTTCTGTTATAAATCAAATTTTCAAATAAAAGAAACTTAATTTGCATTATTTGGATTTAAATTGATTGAGATATGCTAATTTTAGTAAGTAGGGGTCACTACTGAAAATTACTTTCCCAATAAAGAACCTTGTAATTGTCATTTAATCTTATATGGAAATTAATTTTTAATTTCCTAAAATAATTGTTGATCAATATTTTGTGAAATATTTAAAGATGATTATTTTTAAATGACATTAACTTAACCAAAATTGATTAGATATGATCTAGAACATAATTGATCACATCAATCCAACAAACATTGTTACTTGACTAGGAATGAGAATTTGTTTAGCAAACTTCCTTATAATATTATCAAAAATATTTTGATGAATATTATATGTGGTATAACTTCTGTTGAAATACCGATTATCATCTCAACTACAAAATGATCAAATCATATTATTCTGACTTGAGGCAGATATGGTGTCTAGTCAGGGATCATTGGAATAGTAGGTTGCTCCGTGAGTGGACTGTCCCACTCCAATCGGTGCTGGACATGACAACGGGTAAGGAAAGGATAATGCTTGAAGAGATCATGACGAATTTTTATAATTATTAAAATTTGAATAATATGTATTTTGAGATTATACCATCCTTGTAATCAAAATCGTTGGTTGGTTGATTGATTGGATTGATAATTGATCTAATATAATTAAATTAATTAGATCCAATTATACACTATATTATGAATAGAGTTGTAATTCCCTTAGAGGAATTAATTATGTTTATATGATTCATAATAACTAATTAAAATTTGAACATGATGTGGAAGATCATATAAGTGATATCCATGTTCTCCTGTCAAGGCGAAGGGTTTCGTCGCTAGGAATTTTATGTAGGAGATGCCTGCTCGAAGTTATAGCTCATGCATACAAGCGCATCTGGATCGAGTTCTTTGCTTCTCGAAAGAGTAAGGTCGTGTACATAGTGACCCCAATATCGGTTCCTAATATTCTTGGAATGAGATATTAGATTGCAAATAGAGAGTGCTATTCATGTTGATGGTTTGTTCAATTAATGACGGGTCAACAAAACCTTAGGGGTGGTGGTCCCGGATGTTGAAGATCAAATTGGGAGATGCAAGTTGGACTTGCAAGGCTGAATGAGTTCCCGCTTCTTTTTATCCGAGTTATAATTTCTCATATTATTGGGATGTAACAAAGATAAGAAAGAAGATCCCAGATCTTGCTTGATATATAATGGTAAGTATATTCCTTACATTGAAAGTGATTAAGGGAATGCCTTTCAGTGTTGACAAGGCAAGTCAACTTTGATATAAAAATTCCTAAATTAAAGTAAAATATGTATTTATGCAAATTATCTTATTTCAGATAACCTATATTAAACTCACTAAATAATATACTAAATAATAACCAGTAAATTCTCATGGATTGAATCCATGATCAAGATATTGTACTTGCAGTTGTACACATAATGTATGTGGTTGTAATGTGCGAGTTTCCTCATAATAATAAATAATGACCATTACATAAATAATAAGACAACAACCTAGGGTTTGTGTATCTCTATAGTCTTGATCTCATCAAGAGTGCTTTGAAAGTATCATGTCGATGATGATCGTAATAGTCAAATGATCCTTATAAAATTGCAGAAGATGTTTCGTCATACATATGTGCTCTCAACATTTAATCATGAATGACATGGTTCATCGCATTATGCACAATGGTGGCTCGCTATTAGATGATATAATCAAAATGTTTTGAGTACCTACCTGAACCAAAGTCTTTTAAAGTTTAGATGGATGTAGATACGATGAGTGCTACTGTCTATCCTCAAGTCATTCATGAAGCTTCATAATATTCATATTGTATGAATTGAATGAAACATGTATAAATGTTGAAATATTGAAATCCTTTGAATTCAACGTAAGAGATCCTTCGTCTTAAGCAATGGTTGTTTATAGATGAAGGGAGTGCAGTGGAAGCATGTGTCAGACCTAAGTAAGAAGGAAAGTCAAAGAGTTGACTGTACTTCTATAGTTTTTATAAATATGACATCCAAAGAGTTGGATACATGTCAATACTACAATAAGCCGATGTGCTGATAGTGTGACTATCTAGGATCCTTAGAGAAAGATTCAGATAGTGCATCGAAATAATTTACAATTGATCATTGAAATAGACTTACTTATTAGATAAGATCAAAGTCTAATAATTATTTCTCATTCTTCTAATAACACTTGCAATTTGTTGCATATGTTTTAGAAGATAGAGAATCTAATCTTAAGGTTTAATAAGTCATCCACATGGATGTTGATGTAATTGTTGCAACAATATCCATCAGATAGATATACTATATTTTCAGAGGGAGAACCCTTAGTCTTAGAGAATGTATCTATGATCTAGATGTTAGAATACATTTATTGTTTATTTCTAAATATTGGAAATAAACATACATTCTGGAATAGACCTAACATAAAGAGTTATAATGGATATATTTCATATAGTAATCTAACATCTAACGGAATCAACTAAATTAGAATATTCATGAATAGTTCATCAATATTTTTAAATACTGAAAATTAAATCTTAAAAGGATCAATAAGAGGACGAAGATCATTTGACAATGATATGACATCATACCTTGGACATAAGTCTGTTGATGCGATCAATAAACTAATAAGAGATGAAACTTTAGATCATCTGAAATTTCAAATCTTACATACTTGTGAATATTGTATTCAAAGTAGAAATTGTCCAGTGCATCCTTCTCTGGGAATGGATTTGCTTCACTAATACACGTGTTGCGTGCTCAATGGTGGATGACGATTCACTCTTGGATGGCTGGGATAAATACCTAGTGTCTAATATGATGGTCGATGGCACATTCATCTAACGACTGAGGTTCAATCTAGAGCGAACGACCGATCTAATGGTTGCTGCTATTCACGAAGAACATGCAAGAACATCTGGATGACGAACTTAAATCCGTCCTCCAAAGTAGATGCAGCCACCAGAGGGGCATGCGAGTTTCTCAAAAGAATGCTGAGAGGTTCCTGCAGTGGTTGTATGCTTCTGATGGCTCCAAGGACCGCCGAAGGGGTCCTAGGAGGTCGAGGAAAAATTGGGATACATGGAACCTCTAAATTCAGCAAAAATCAACCCGGGACGAAGTCTTTGCCCTCCAAAACCTATAGCGGAGCACAAGCACGCAAAAAGTTGGAGTTGTTCGGAGCTTTTCGATGAGGCGACAGAGATGGATAGTCGATACCTCAATCTGAGCAAGATCGAGGGGGTGGAGGTGCTTGGGATGTAGCTGAAGCGAAGGGGAAAGGAATGACGGTGGTAGGTGTGTCAGAGAACAGTTGGGAGACGATGAAACAATTGCCAGAGCTCAGCTCCGGTGAACTACAAATCGTAGATTTATGAAATAAAATATGATTTTAACAGAAATAAAACCTAAACTACTCTACCCTAAATCCTTGGAACAAAAATAGAACAAAAGCTAGGGCTCTACCTTACTGGAGAAGGGAGTCGACGAAGTTACAATGGAGATGGTTGACAAGCTCGAATCTCTGCCTCCTACTTCTCTTCCTCCATGCCAAATAAGTCAAGAAGCTTACTACTGAGGAAGCTTCAGAACAAGTAAACTCAAGGATTTTGAGGTTTAAAAAATAAAAAATGTGTAAAAATATGAAAAATATAGAGTATAAATAAATTGATTATTTTATCAAGTATAATGTATAATAGGGATCCAAAATCTAACTTTTGCATCTTAACTCTAAATTGAATGAAACCACCATTAATTAGATAACTAAATTAATATATTACTAAAAGTGAGTTTGATCAATTTTGATATAGTATGGAGAAGATACAGGCTTGTGAAGTTGGGATGTTGATTTTTTATTCTGAGTGTCTAGTGCACATTGTGCGTTATTATATATGAACTAAATTTTGTTTATATATATATATATATATATTTGTATCTACAACTTTCATGTACAAAGTTTATTTATTTGAAATATAAATAATAAAGAATAAAGTAGGTTCCAAAATAGATTATTGAGGAATTAAAAATTAGGATTTTTATAGTCTTTTTGGTCCATATCTCCTCATACTCTATTATTTGTCGACCTAGTCATCATGATGCCTAGGTCTCGAGGTTTAGGGGCATTCAATACCTATGGTATTTCATTCTTTTTCTTTTCTTTATTCTTTTATTTTGATATTAATGAGGTTTTTTGTTCAATATTTACATTGTAAATAATAGATATTGTTTTATACAAAATAATGATATAAATATGCATGTAGCTAGGTTTAAAGATCAAAATGAAAGAATAAATGTGATGTAATGGAGATTCATCAACGTTACATATGTTAGCATATCATTAAAATTGGATATAAATATAAAATAGATATGAGTCATATACAGAATTTCTTAGTAGATTAGCTTGAGTATATATGAATTAAATGACTTATCATCGTGCAAATATATAATATTTATTTCACAGAATTTGAATGAAATATAATGAAGAACGGTATCAAAGTTTGTTACATATAACAAATAATTCTACTATTGCATATTAACTTGGAGATATAAATACAGACGCATATTCTAAAGATATTAAAATGGATTTTCTATCCATGCCCAATTTAACATGAATATAGATACAACTGTTAAAATATGTATATAATTGATTCCATAAGAAGTCAGATATGTACATATCTATAGTCACATGCATCTCTACATAGTAACCATATAATATTTTTCATTTTAAATTTTAAATTTGACATTATTACTTAAAATTAGATAGAAATGTATTCCATTCAAACAAAGGATTTTATAATGATGTTTTCATTAATAATACACCATTTTTAGAAATATTTTTTTGAAATGTATTTCATTCGAACGAATGATTTTATAGAGATGTTATCATTACTGATACAACATTTCTAGAAATATGTATTTAGAAGCAGTACTTTGTAGAGGTATTCTGTAAAATTTCTTTATAAGAAATTAGTGAAAGGTATATTCGAATAATTTCCACTAAAATTATGCAACGAATCACATTCAACAAACATTAACAACAAAAATAAATAATAATTACAAAATAAATTAGATAAATAATGCTTCATCATATTTCCCTCCAAATAAAAAGTTTTCTCTTAATTGGGGAAAGAAAGAAGTTTCCAGGTTTAAGTTGTGTGGAATGCCATTTCAAAAATGGCAATTTATATTTCGATTTGGGTAATGATCCTAAACATGGGTTGTGTAGTGCAAGTTTCGCAAAAGAATTCATCCTATTTGAATTTTAGTTTTTTTTACATAGAAATTCAATATTTCTTCACCCTTTAATCACTACAAAAATTGAACTATAATGACAATTTTTTCAAAATCTGTCACTAAATTAGTCATTGTTAAATATATAACGACGATATTATTCATTGCGAAATAATTTTTGTACTCAAAATTAGCGACGAATATCATATATGTCGTTATATCATTAGCAACGATCCACGTAGCGACGCTTATCCGTTATTATTTTTCAAACTTCTAATTAATTGTCACTAAATTTTGAAAAATAACAACAAATAAACGTCGCTATGCAGACCGTTACTAATGATATAATGACATATGATATTCATTGCTAATTTTGAGTACAAAAACTCATTTCATAACGAATAATATCGTCATTATATATATAACAACGGCTAATTTAGTGACGGATTTCGAAAAAATCGTTACTATAGCTCAATTTTGTTGCAGTGCGTACTATCCCTTTAAAATTTTCAATTTGCTATACTATATAAATACATGCTCCTATGTTTAATTTTGGCTTCTATGCACTATTCCTTTGTAAATGCATTTATCGTATATAAATGCAAATTACCTTCAATTAAAAAGGGCTAAAAACTAATTGATTCATTTTTTATTTTTTTTCTCTCCGGAAAAAAACAACACTTCTAGAATTGATCATGTCATTACATCAAGGATCTCTTATGTAGAATTGATCATGTCATTACATCAAGGATCTCTTATGACATCTACAATCGAGGTGCAGTAATTCTATTTTTTTATGATTTTGATTTCAAAATTCAACTTTATGTTTTATATCATTCAGTACACATATCCTTCAAATTTCACCCATATCCAAGGGCATTTGCTAGTTTATCTTAATGGTCAAAAGTTCATTTTTTTAAATAGCATTTAAGTTGCTTAAATGTTAACCAGACCTTTGACAATTAAGATAATATATCAAATGCCCTTGAATTCGAGTGAAATTTGAACGATATGTGGAGCATTAGTCGAAGACATGATCTATAAGGTTGGATTTTGGAAATTGAAATCACAAAAAGGAAAAGAATGAAATTACATCAACTCTATTGTAAATGCCATCAGCAGAGGATCGATCCTCTTCTTGTAGTCTACCCCAAACGGTAAGAGGACAAGCACGGATCCTCTGCAGTACTGCAGAGGCCGGATGTAATGGGGTGCATGTTCCGAGCCGCTTGATCTCGATGGAACGGTTCACACGAAATCCGGATTTTTCTTAACCCTTACCGTGTGAACCGATCGATTGAGCTGCTCGGAATATACACCTCATAACAACCATGTGCCAGAGGATAAAAAGGATCCCCTGCGGTGGTGTTGTGCCTACCGTAACCGTTCGAGTCACACGATCTTGCGCGCTACGGAGCCACAAATAGTGCAAGATCGTGCCCCACCCGATCAAGATCGAGCGGCTAGATTTGTTGCAGCAGAAATTTTACTTCACTGCATGCTACAGCAGACGATCCGCCTCCATAAGAGGATCGTGCTCGGAAGGGGACATAGGAGTTTGGTTAGTTTGGGAAAATTAGACCGTGCACGTACGCTAATTTCCTAAAGCTAAATATGGAGAGCGCGCGCGTCCCTCTTCTCCATCGGTAGCCCGTAACCAAAAATAGCAGCAGCTCCCACCGCTGTCGATGTCCCGAGACGGAGTTAACCACGGTGGCCGCTCTTATAAAATGGCCACCGCTCCCGCAGTGCACCATCCGGAGTCGACGTCCATTCACCCGCACCACATGTGAGTTCGTCTCGTTGTACATTAGCTATCTTTTGATTAATCCCATGGCATCTCCATCCCCGTCTCGCGCGGCCTTCTCGCTCGCCTTCCTCGCCCTGCTCGCGGCGGCCGCGGCCGAGGATCCATACCTGTTCTTCACGTGGAACGTCACCTACGGCACGCGATCGCCCCTTGGAGTCCCCCAGAAGGTGATCCTCATCAACGATCAGTTCCCAGGACCCAACATCAACTCCACCACCAATAACAACGTCGTTATTAACGTCTTCAACAACCTGGACGAGCCCCTTCTCTTCTCCTGGAACGGGATCCAGCAGAGGAAGAACTCGTGGCAGGATGGCATGCCCGGCACCCAGTGTCCCATCCTCCCTGGCACCAACTACACCTATCACTACCAGGTGAAGGACCAGATCGGCTCCTTCTTCTACTTCCCCTCCATCGGCATGCAGAAGGCGGCCGGAGGATTCGGCGGCCTCCGTGTGAATAGCCGTCTCCTCATCCCTGTGCCCTACGCCGACCCCGCTGATGACTACACCGTCCTCATCGGCGACTGGTACACGGACGGCCACGTCGCCCTCCAGGAGACCCTCGACAGCGGCAAGTCCCTCGGCCGTCCGGCAGGCATCTTGATCAACGGCCTCCCGGGCAAGGACGCCGCCGGAAACGACCAGCCCCCGCTCTTCACCATGGAATCCGGGAAGACGTACCACTACCGCATGTGCAACGTGGGCATTCGCACCACCCTCAACTTCCGCATCCAGGGCCACCCCATGAAGCTCGTCGAGATCGACGGCTCACACGTCGTCCAGAACGTCTACGACTCCATCGACATCCACGTTGGTCAGTGCTTCTCTGTGCTCGTCGACGCCGACCAGCCGGCGGGCGACTACTACATGGTGGCCTCCACAAGGTTCACCAACAAGTACGTATACACTGCCACAGGCGTCATCCGCTACGCCGGATCCAACACGCCCCCTTCCCCCGTCCTCCCCGAGGCCCCCGTCGGCTGGGTTTGGTCCCTTAACCAGTGGCGCTCCCTCCGGTGGAACCTGACAGCCAGCGCCGCCCGCCCCAATCCCCAAGGTTCCTTCCACTATGGCAGCATCGACATCACCCGCACCATCAAGCTCCGCAACTCCGTCGAGACAGTAGATGGCAAGCTCCGCTTCGCCATCAATGGCAAGTCCTTCACTTACCCCCCTACTCCCATGAAGCTCACCGAGTATTTCGGTATTGCTGATAAGGAGTTCAAGTACGACACCATTCCGGACGAGCCGCCCACCGGAGATGCTCCCGTCACCATCGAGCCCATCGTCCTCAACGCCACCTTTAGGAACTTCGTCGAGGTGATCTTCGAGAACCCAGAGAGGAGCGTGCAGAGCTATCATCTTGATGGATACGCCTTCTTTCCTGTTGGGTACGTACGGGGCAATGCATGCTTTCGCACGTACATATATACACAAGGCGGTTTTAGTTACTTACAATGAGTGATGTTTACAGGATGGGGAGTGGGACGTGGTCACCGGAGAAGAGGGCGACATACAACCTTCTCGACGCTGTGAGCAGGCACACCATCCAGGTCTTCCAGAGGTCGTGGACGGCAATCATGCTGACCTTCGACAACGCCGGCATGTGGAACCTGAGGTCGGAGATCCTGGAGAGGGCTTACCTCGGGCAGCAGATGTACATCAGCGTGGTCTCACCGGCTCGATCCCTGAGGGACGAGTACAGCCTGCCCGACGCGAGCCTCCTCTGCGGCGCCGTCACCGGCCTCCCCAAGCCCCCTCCATACACCTAGACAAGACATAGACGGTAAATAAACGGGCAGTTGTTATTCTATATAATGATCGTGATAAATAAGGGGCTCCTACATATGATGATCGGAATCTTCGTTTCCCTTTGTTGTTCGGAGGTGGTGGATAGTAGAGATAGGCGTACGTGTGATGGGTCATTCTCATCGATTCTTTTCAGTTTTCCGTTGTAATCTTTATATGATTCTTGTTTGATTCGTTTTTCGTGTGGTGTTTTGCCTTGAACAATGAAATGAAGTTGATTTGTTTTTGTTTTAGGGCTTCGCTCTATCTTCCAGCAGGTCTTATGGAACAACCAGATTGATGTAACATGAGTGATAGATTTCGTCGATAAATCGATTCCTAACGTGTTAACGTTGAAATCCAATATCAAAATATCAATTTTTTATCCATAATGTTGTCGCCCAACAAAATTTTGAGCGCTACCTCTGTTTGGTTGGAGAATAGGCCCTGAAATAAGGGATCAATTCTCCTTCCGACACGGTTCTCAGTGGTACGACTATTTCCCATTATTTCATCTTATTTCACTCTTATTCATATTTTTATCCCACTTTACATACCTTTATTTCACCTTATTCTCCTTATTCCTATCCTCTAGCCGAACAAAGAATAGACCCTTGTTCTCCTTATTCCCCAACCTTATTCCTACTTATTCCCGAACCGAATGCACCCTTAGTATATAGCAACCAATCTCGGATCCCGTGTTATTTAAGGATGAAAACGGATCAGATACGGAACGGATATGTCTATTTCCATATCCATATTCGCTTTAATTTTATCGAATACGAATATGGATACGGATATGATTTGGATATACATTAAGGAAACCATATCCTTAAAAATACGGATACAATTTCGAATCGGATATTTATCGAATCCGAATATGGATAGAATTAAGAGCGGACTCAAATACATATCGAATAAAGAGACAATGAAAATATGAAATGAGTGAATCCAAATATGGA
The DNA here is from genome assembly GCA_037367405.1 of Ottelia alismoides. Taxonomy (NCBI): domain Eukaryota; kingdom Viridiplantae; phylum Streptophyta; class Magnoliopsida; order Alismatales; family Hydrocharitaceae; genus Ottelia; species Ottelia alismoides. The sequence continues at coordinate 403,350 of JAZKJV010001570.1, forward strand.
TCCAATAAACATGGATACCAAATAGTGATTGAGTAAAGACCATGTATGAAGATGAATTTAATTTTTACCAAGTTCATAATAATTATGTAAAATAGCAATGAAATATAAATAAGTTGCATCATGACAAAACAAAGCACCGATGTGACCCACATTCTTGATCATAATAAAAAAAGAGATTCGGTTTCGTAACTTTTATTTGTGTCCGTCTCCATACAAACATAAGTTTATTAATATCATTAATATATTGTATTATATGATATAAATACTAATATAATAACATGGGGTTGTGACCTATATTAACGAATATCTAAAACAATGTTAATTGTTGTATTCGGATATCCGGATCTGGATATTCAAGCCATTACCATATCCGTATACGTATTCGGAAATTTTTTAAAACCGATATCCATAATTGATTTATATTCGATTAATATTCAGATACGAATAGAATATCTGTACCTCATAATTTTTCGAATACAGATATATTTATATCTGTTTTCATCCCTTGCGTTACGAAGAAATAAGTGCAGAATTTATTATGGAAATAATAAAAAACGTGGAATGACTCTGATAACCCGAAATGTTAAACATTGGAAGTTTTCAATATGATTATGAGCTCTATCTAGAGAAATCCTGTCTAGATCCCTTCGATCAAAAACTATCAATCCGGGATTGGATTTGATTCAACCCGTTTAAATTGGAAATGATTCAATCAATGGGATTTAAATAGGCTCAAATCTGTATTAACCATTACGGAATATAATAACTATTAGAAGAAAAAGTCAATAAATAAATATTGATATATGTTTCGTTTCTAAAAGTATATAACAACCAATGCAATATTCATTATTGGAAAGTTCAATATTTTCAACATAGTTGTTACAGTGAACTATAGAACCGTCACAAATACATCATCATTTGCGGTGATCTTTTAAATGGACAACATCAAATTAGTTCTTTGAAATTTTAAAATGCATGGCATATTATTTGATGTCATTCTTATGTTATTATTTACAACAATTATCAGCGGCCTTCTGACGAATCTCCATTTCATAACCTTTGTTCTTTCATTTCGGCCTTAAATCCCTAGCTAAATACATGCATATATCATTTATTTACAAAAATAAATACTTTATAAATGGTACAAAATGCTGTATAAAATATTATATTAATTATATATTTAATTCCAAAATTAAAGAATAAAGGAAGAAAATAAAAAGAAATAAAATACCGTAGGTATTGAATGGCCTTAGACCCCGAGACATAATTATCACGATGACTTGATCGACAAGGAATAACGTAGGGGGGATAGGGCAGATAAATTGTAAAGAAAACACATAAAAAATCTAATTTTTAATTCATCAATAATTACTTTTTGGCACCTACTTTATTTTATTTTTTTACAGCTCAAATAATAAAACCCTCAACATGAAATTGTAGATAAAAATACAAAGAAAAATAAAAAAAATATTTCCTGTAAAAATAATGTACAATGTGACTAGGACATACAAAATGAGAAGCCAAAATAAAAACTTTGCAGACTTTGCAGACTTGTATCTTCTCCATACTATATCAATATTGATTAAACTCACTTTAATTGTATATATAATTTAACAAGCTATTTAATGAAGGGGTTTCATTAAATTTGGAGAGAAGATGGAAAAGTTATGTTCTGGGCCCTCATTGTGCAATATATATGTATGTTATATTCAACATATTTACTCTTTATATTTATGGAAATATCTTATTTTAATAAAAGTGTATATATTATTAAAAACATATGTAAAAATAAAATAAAATAAGTAATATATTCTAATACATAGATGTAGTATACTTATGTATACATATACTAAATATGTATATAATTATTTAGGTGTACATAGAAATTCAAAAAATACAATAAAAATACCTAAATATGTATTTAAATAAATTTGAAATATATATAAAATATATATAATAAAATGTAAACAAATTAAAAATAAAAGTACTAAAATACAATTTTTTTACCTATGTTTATGCTTGTAGATATTAACTTATATAAAAAAGATCAAAAAATAAAAATAGGAATAAAATACTATATAAAATTACAATTTTTGCATGTTGTCATAAAAAATAATAAAATCATTATTTATTTTTTATCGAATTAATGAAACTTTTTTGCTTGGGTTTTTCTTGATTGGTCCACGTAGACCAACTAGAAGCTGTCCCTAGTTGACCTCGGTCAGCTAGCCCCTTCTCTCTTCCTTGAGCCTCGAATCTGTCATAACCCACATCTTCGCCCAATTTTCTACTCAATATCATAATGCTCTAGCTTGGTGTGTTGAGCTTTTTACGGAGATTAGATCTCCCTAATTCATGCAATGACCAAGATCTGGTCGAAATTCATCGAATCAATTAGTAGCCTCGATCGAAGTCACCTCTTTCACCAGCCTATAAGTATACCTCCTCCGCTCCGCCTCCAATTTTGATCCCTGTTCGTTCAGTCTTAACCCTGTTAGGTCCTCACCATATTGTCTCCTTGGTGACAGCAAGACATCGATCGGTCCTACAACGAGGAGGAGTGGTCGGAGTGGGTGATACACCCATCGTTGGAGGAGCTCTCTGGATGGTTCAGCTTCTTCAGTCCTTGGACCAAATCGAGGTATTTCTTCCGCATTCCTAGGTAATATGGTAGGTTTAGATTTATTTCTCGCTTTTAATTTCAATTTTAATCTAGTCTTTAGTAGTAATTTTAGAGAACCCCAATTTGCCTAGAGCTTGAGTTCTAGGCCAAATCACCGTAATTGGATCATCCTTCTGCCCCAATTTCCATCCCACTTGCCTCCCCTTCGCATTCTCCATCGATTCCGCCTTGTGTTCAACCTGAATCCCTAGATTCAGCGAACCAAGCCTCGCTCTATCGCCCTTCGAGGAAGGCTCATCGCTCCTCTCATCCCTGTGCACTTTAGCTTCATCCAAGGGTTTAGGTTATAGCCCTCAAGATCAGGGGTATTTTTGTGCTGGTCCTGATCCCCAAGGACCCTTCTGTAGACACAAATCGAACCTGGAGCACTTACAGGTCACCTAGAGCACGAAGGCCCCTCAGATCCTCCGTTGGACCATTTGTACCTCATCGGAGTGGACCATTGCATGCGGAGGATCCCCAACCACATGTAGTTCCTTCAGATTGAGAGAAGACCATCAAAGAGAGGAGAAATACACGATCAAAGCCCAACCAGCCGAAGTTCTTCGAGAGTTCTTCATGGCCCTTTCCAGTACGTCCGATTAAGAACATAGCCCAAATCTAATCTGGGTTGTCTATTTTATTCGAAGGGTTCATAACCAACATCATCCGATCAGACACATGGCGATTATGTAGCGGTTGGATGAAGGGTGCTTATGTGGGTAAACATTACATAACCCAATCTACATTTTTGGTTAGGGATTTTTACCCAGCAGACCCTATAAACTTTTCCAATTACCTCCACGACCTTTGAAACAACCTAATTCCCTCCTTGACCCTGTAAACATGCCAACTCTTACCCCATGAACCCTCCGGGTAATCTGTTTGAAGCCCGTGGGGGTTCTTGGGGTAATTTACAGGGTCGATGGGATAATTACGTTATGCAAAAGGTCATAGAGGTAATTTAAAAAGTTTATAGGGTCTGCTGGGTAAAAATCCATTTTGGTTATGTAAATATTTATTTAAGTGGACATTTTGCACTAGTACCCTTGCAACTTTTGTATTTCATGTTTAGCCCTAAAAATTAAGTTGTAATTAAAAAAATTAGCTATTTTGCATGTGACTCCTTGAAGATTATTTTTTTTGTAAATATGACCCTGCTAGTTTGATTTATTTTTATTTTTGCATTTCTATTTTCTAAAAATAGCTCCTATGCTCTGAAAAATTACAAAGTAGTGGAAAATGTATGATGCCCTGCTTGTTCACGTTATATATTCCATTTAGCATTTTGCATGCATTTTATATTTATTAAAATTCAGAAGAGCTATTCTATTCTCTATTTGCTTTAGAAAATACAAAAAAATATAAAAAAACTTTTCTAAAAATCTTTAAAAATGACATAGTTTATTAGCACATTTTATCACTCTTGATAAAAATCACAAAAAACTATCGAAAGAAACTCTAAAAATTAGCAAACCCTAGCTAACTTAAAAAATTATAAAATATTTTCTAAAAAATCTAATGAATAATTTTCTAGTATATATATATTATACACTATATATTAAAATTAGTTTTGAGAAATTTTGAAGCCATTTGCTATTTTTAAATCTCAAATCAATTCGGCCTAAAAATCCTTATTTTTGACTATTTTTAATTTTAAAAATATAAAATAATTAGTAAAAAATCCTAGAAAATTTACAAAAACAGAAGTATATTTTAAAAACACAAAAATATTTTATTCTGTAACTTTTGACTATGTATATATCTATATTTATAATTATAGTACCTTACATAGCCTATAGATCTATATATTATTATATATACCTATTATTATTAATTATTATAAATGCTATAAATATACTTTAAATACTTTTAAAAATAGAAAGGAATATTCTTTTTTGTATTTTCTATTTTATGTATATTTATTACATATTACTCGTATTATACATATTACATATATATACTCTTATATGTAACTTTATTATATAATACAAAAGAATTTAAAAATGAAAAAGAATTTATGAAGTTAAAAAAGACATTAATTAAAAACCCATAAAAACATTGAGTAAATATTGTGCATACATATACATAGATACTCACATATTATTTAGAGATAAATAATATAATTTCTACGTCCCTTGTCCCATGTGTTTGACACCCTATCATACATATCCACTATACACACTTGTTTGTAGGTTTTATAATAAATTGTGATCCACTTGCTTTGATTACTTTTTTATTATTTTGGGTTGATTGTTGAGATTGTCCATTGAGCTTTACGTCAGTTACTTCACTGACTGGGGTCTGCCTTGTATGACCTCATGACTGCTCCACTTTGCACTTTGGACTCTTTCGAAGGACACCATTATCGGGGAGAAATAGATAGCATAGCATTTTTGTATATTTTTGTAAATTATTTCTCTTTTATTTTATGCTCTTTTATTTGTTGATAATTTTTTAAATGATTTGACCCATATTTCTTTGTTTAGTTTCTTACGAGGAACCGCGTGGTGACGACCGCTTCTTAGGAGGTGAACGTACTCGAGCCACGAGGAGATTGGTCTCTTCTCTTTTATGGCCAATTGGAGAGAGTAGGATAGAGAGATAGAAAGCGTAGAAGACTCTTCTAGATATTTTTTGTTCTATTTTGTGAGAGAGTGATTTTATTTTATATTTTGTATAATTATTTGTAATAATTTGGACTTTGCACGATTCTACTTCACGAGATCCATTGCCCGGGTATCAGTTCACACGGGGGCCTCATCGTGGTTTTTCATTATTTTCTACACCTTTCTTTTATTTTGTTTCTTGATGTTTTGAGTTCTATACCTTTATTTTTCTTTATTTTATGTAATTGAGTCCCTAGATTTAGGATTGCTTGAATAGGTAAATTAGTTCCAAAGGTTAAATAGAATCATGTGCCTATAGTTCTTCTCTCCTGGACTTAGTCAAATTTAATTCCTAATTACTTGATTTTGGAACCATGTTAGAGACTCCACACAATGCTTGTAAGACCCATTGTGGTAGGCACTGTGGAGTCTCCAAGATCGGACACTTAGGATCCATTTTTGAGTAGTTGGCATTTGGTTCTTCATGCTAAAGCAATTCTTGTTTAGGGCACTTTGTCACTTTGCATATCGTTCTTGAAGTGTAGATATTTATATATTCTGCCTTGCATTCCACATGGAAAGTGATGGGAAGCAATGTGAGTCTTCTTACTTCGCATGGATCATTTGATACGAGAGTGAGATTTCCACTCTAGTATCCATTTGCATTGCTTTTCTACCATCTCCCTATATTTTTGCACACCTAGGACTCAAAAATACAAAAAAGTTATTAGGTGCATTTTATTTGAAAAATACCTGAAAAATATGAAAAGGAAAAAAAATAAAACAAAGGAACTACTAATAAAACTTTGACCTTCATTAAAAATCGTAATGGGCATCATTATTTTGGGTTTATAAAGCCCTCATTGTTTTCAGGTACTTGTTCAGACTGAGTGAGGTGTGGCCCTAAGGATTAGAGCCCAAAACCCGATCTGTGGCAGCCTTGATTATCACCTGGGACGATGAAGTATTGACGCTTCTATCGTACACATGCGAGTAGGATCTTGTCGACGATGGTGTTCCCGCCTTGTGTTAAGCGTCCTACTTGGTTTGAAGTATTGAGCATAGGTCACGCCTTCATGGGGGTGTCTATCTCATTGTCATGCTGTTGAATACCTCACTTGCGAGGGAAGTAGTGGTTCGCCTATTGGCTTCCTTTCTCTATTCTTTGGCTGAGTAGCCCCCCAGGCACATGATAAAGGACCTCAAAATTCACATATCACATGTTACAAAGGAAGTGGAAGAAGTACGTGGCATTTTCCTGACCATACACACACTCTGATAGGGATAGCCCTCCTAAGGACTTGTTAAAAGATTTTCCTGCAAAACAACAATAAAATTGAAAAGATAAAAATAGCCTAACTCTTTTGGCTTCTCTTGGGTTGAGTTGGTGAATCCAGAACTTGTTTGTTTTTTGTTGTTATTAAATTAAAGTAAAAAATCAAGTCCCACATACTTATAAATTTTGCCTTTCCTTTTTGCTTTTATTTTCATTTGACCCTTGCTCACTTTGAGACGTTCTTCTGTTTTTCACTAATTTTATTTCTTGTTCATATTTGTATCATTCATCCATTCTCGGTTTTCCTTTTGACCCACGAGATGGTGACTCATGGATGGCTTGGTCGAGACTCTATCTACACCCATATCGATTCCATGCATTTGCTTTCTCCAATAATTCGGGGCAAATCCCGATAACCTGGTTCGGACTTCGCGAACCGATCTTCAGACTCCCTGGCTTCTTCAATAATCTGGGATCACTCTTGTCTCAAAATCTATCCATTTTGGATGGAAATTGATTTCACTCCATATACTTCTCCATCCTTAAGGAAATTATGTGTTGACCTTAATACATAACTATTTTTCACATCCGATCTTCTATTCAGATTGATTGGGGTATCATTCCATATGCAGATCAAGAGCCTGATCTGGAGCCATAAGTTCTTTAAAATTTAGATTCAGATACAGAGATGGATCCAACTAGGAAGGGAAGGGACATCAGCTTCCACAACCGCAATCAGGCCAGCAGCCATACTAGAACGCAGTGAATGCTCAACTTCTTGCCTCTATAAATGAAATCCAGCAGCAACCCATCGATCAGGCATTGGCCCAGGTCGTCTTCCAAGATATGCTAGATGATTTGAGGAGAAGGAGAGACAATGGAGTTACATTTGAGGAAAATAAAGAAGATAGATCCTGTGGAGGTGGTGCATATGAGCCAAGAGGAGAGCGGCCCAAGCCAACTCTCAAGGAGACTTACAACCCGGGAGCAGGACAGATGGCTGAGTAGATCTAGATCCCAATGGTCTACACACATTTTGAGTTGAAGTCTCAACTACAAGCGCTTCTTCCCACCATCCATGGGAAAACTAATGAGGAACCATATATTCATCTTCGACAATTTGGGCGAATATGCGGAACAACTCACTACCTAACACCATTAGGTGTAGTCAAGATGATGATATTCCCATTCGGCCTTCATGATAAGGCACTACATTGGATCAATCATCTCGGGAAGTTCGTCACGACCTAGGAGGAGCTAAAGTCAGCCGTTCTACATTAATTGTACCCTCTCAAACAGCTTAATTAGATGCATGATCACATTGCCAACTTATCCCAAGCCATCCACGAGTCCATTCATGAGGCTTGGAAGCGGTTCATTGATTTGCAAGAAAAGTGTCCCCATCACAATATTCTCGGACCAAGCTAGTCCAACACTTCTTTGTGGGACTGACTATTGAGAGGCAGAAGTTCATCGATGTTGCTTGTGTTGGGTCACATTTTAACAAAGATGAGCATGTCGTGTGGCAAGTTTTTGAAGAAATGGTTGAAGGAGAAGCTGCCTTGTCGTCGTCCCATGCATGCTAACAACAACCACACAATCTTTAGGAACCAGATCATTTATCGACATTGCATGATCCAGACAGGGACGAGAGCTCAAACTTGAGCATCATAGGGTGCCACCTATCCAAGGTGAATATTATCAAGAAATGATCATAGGATCTTGAAAAATTGTTGTGATCGAATAGAGCACCCAAAATTTGGACAAGTTGGATTATATCACCAAGCAACTGGAGCTGTTGGTTAGTACCATTAGCGCATGATAGTCTGTATTTGCATTGACCATGACTCCTTCTAAGACAAAGGAGCCATCATTGCCTCAACCTCCTTAGTAGAGTCCAGTACAAACAATGGTCCAGCACGTGTACTAGGTGTAGGCCCCCGAGCCTACATCGCATCAATATCAGCAACAGCTTGTTTACTAGCTCGAGCTCCCGATCATTAAGGATCCATGTTCTTCTCTACCACCTCTCACTCAAGAGGTGAACGATGTATGTTTAAATGACCCACAACTGGCCCATCCAAGTGGACATCAGTAGGGCCAGTCTGCTAATCCCCATCCATTCCCTCAACAACAAGGATGGTGATTTGTCTAGGGTAACCAGCCTCACTACCAACAGTCTCCGTCGTATGAGGGCAATTGGAGACATAATCGATTCCAACAGTCGTAGTACCATCAGAACCATCCATACCAGCAGTACTCGGTTGTTCTTTACAAGCAGCCCCCTCCTCAGCACCACCCATATCGGCTTTCTCATCAAGTTATTTATCATCATTCCAACCAGCAACCTCTACACCATTTCCAGTCTCAATATGTCTAGAACGTCGAACCATTTAAGATTGCTCCCGTGTTACCCCAATTAGTACTGCTTGGCTTAGTTGGTGAAGAGCGTTGCAGAAATGAGCAAGAAGCTGGATGACCTCACTGCTGCCAAGACCCCCATTCAAGCACAGGTGGAGGCAAACCCCAACAATTTCAGGAAGCGAGAGCAGGTAGATTGTGATGTGCAGTCCAATCCCATGGAGTTAGATGTGCATGATATGTTTTATCTAATATTGTAACTCTCAGGAGTGATAAAATTTTGCAACCTTCTGCCATAATAAAGGGGAAGAATAAAGCTTCAATTGACGAATCATCATCTTCTTCTGCATCGACCGAACTAACAGCCGGGCCGGGTGTGGAAGAAGAAGACCAAGGAGAAGCACCATAATAAAAAAATATAAAAAATGAGAAAAATTAAAAATAGAAAAAATAAAGCAGTAGTCGAAGCGCTAACAAGCCATCAATGGAGAGGACCATACCTGTAGCTGATTCAGAGCCAGTCGATGGAGCCCTGCCTACCATTTTTGGATGTCCGTTTCAGATGAATGAAGACACTCATTTTTGCCATCAATTTGTACAACTTTATGTGGGCATTAATTTTGTTGTAAATAAGAATAATATTTCTGCTTTTAGTTCTATAAATATTCCATTTCCAGTTGCTTTACAAAAAATCCAAAAAAATAAAAATCTGGAAATATCCTTGTCTGATCCTGATGTTAAGAGATTATTCAAAATAGTATTCTAGAGATTCCTCTTCTTAAGGCAATTAAGTACAAGCCTAACATTAAGAAATGACTAAAGGATGTGTGTACTTCGAAAAGACAATTGCGTCGAGCCAGATAGAGAAATGTGAAGCACATTCTTATTGCGGCAATAATGAATGCAATCAGTAATATCCTGAGTAAGAAGAAAGATATTGGAGCCCCTCTTATCCGATGCCAGATGTTCGACCAAGAGTTTGATCAAACACTTGTTAATAACGGATCGTCAACCAATTTGATTCCTACTTAACTACTGAAGGAATTTTGATTGGGATGTCATCGTCACTATTCAGGGAATGCAGTTCCTTGTGGACTTCATAGTATGTAACATGGACACCTTAGTTCCTCTCCTGCATTACCCCTATTATACTTAGACGACCGTTCCTTCAAACAACCAAAGCAGTGGTGGGCTATGGCACTGGTCAGATCACCTTCCATTCTAGTAGTGACAAGGTGCCAATTCAGACAATCCAAGTGTCAAAACTGTCAAATTCTACATCAAATGCGATGAGATGTCAGAATAGTGAATAGAGGATTGTGACTTCCTTGCAGAAATCAGAGACACCAATTTGATTATGAATGACATTGAGACCCACGAATTCCTCGCCACCGAGAAAGGAGTGGATAGCACAATCGAATTCCCCTCTGTATGTGAAGACATTTTTACTGATGTGCCATAAGAACTGATTGATGGCCACTTGCCCTTGGAAATGGAAGAGGAAATTATTGAAGATTTCATTGAACAAGATACTATCATCGAGAAATTTTGTGCAACACTAAGTTCAGAAATTGAAATGCTAAAGGTGGACAACTTACAATTAAAGGGTTTGTTACCACATCCATGCACAGTTGCAGAAATTTCCATTGATGTGATTCCGACTCCACCAGAGCTGAAACCACTTCCAGCTAACATGAAATATGCCTTCCTTGCGGGTGCATAGAATATGTTTCTTATAATCAACAATTTCACAATTGGCCCAAGAACGAGAATCTCATCTACTCGAGGTTCTAGAAAGGAACCGCAAGGCCATACGCTGTAAAATTTTAGATCTCCAAGCGATCAATCCTTCACTATGTTCCCATCACATATACCTCGAGGAAGATAGCACGCCGTCCCAAGAATTTCAGTGAAGATTGAATCCAATTCTTCAGGAGCTTGTTATGAACGAAATTACTAAATGGTGTGATGAGGGTTCATATATCTCATCTCCGACTCGAAATGAGTGAGTTCCTTGCATGTTGTACCCAGGAAATCATGGATCAACATCGTAAAGAATGATAAAGGAAAGGAGATCGCAACCATAGTTCAAACATCATGACACGTGGTGTGGATTACAAATGCCTTAAGCTTGCAACAAAAAAGAATCATTTCCCACTTCTCTTTATCGACCAGATAGTCGAAAGACTGGCTGCGAAGGAGTATTTCTACTTATTGGATAGATATTCTGGTTACAATGAAGTTGAAGTTAGGTTTTGGGTCCTCACTATACAATATACATGTATATTATATTCAACATATTTGTTCTGTATATTTTTAAAAAAATATTTTGTATATAAAATTATATATATTATTTAAAACATATGTACATAATTATATAAATAAAAACAATAAAAATAAAATAAATAAATAATATATTCTAATACATAGATGAAGTATACCTATGTATATTAATAATAAATATGTAAATAATTTTTTAGTATATATAGAAATTCAGAAAAATAAAATTTAAAACCTAAATGTGTATTTAAATAAATTTAAAATATATAAAATACATGTATAAAATAATGAAATGTAAAATACAAGTTAAAAAATAAAAATGCTAAAATACATGTATTTTTACCAATGTTTATACTCGTAAATATTAACTTCTAACAAAAAGACTCGAAAAAATAAATAAAATATAAATAAAAACTATAGCAAATTACAAATATTTTTCACGTTCTCACCAAAAATTAATAGAATCATTCCTTATTTTTTATCGAATTAATAAAACCTTTCTGCCTAGGTTTTCTCTAGTTGGTCCATGTGGACCAACTAGAAGCTAACCCTAGTTGACCTGGGTCAACTAACCCCTTCTCTCTTCCTTGAGCCTCAAGTCTGTCTGAACCTGCGTCTTCGCTCAATTTTCCGCTCGATCTCATGATGCCCTGGCTTGGCATGCTGGACATTTTGTGGAGATTATATCTCCCTAATTCATGCCAATGACCACGATCTGGTTGATCATCATTAAATCAATCAACAACCTCGATCGAAGTGACCTCTTTCTCCAGTCTATAGTCACACCTCCTTTGCTTCACCTCTAATTTTGATCCCCCTTCATCCAGTCTTAGTCCCTCAGGTCATCCTTATATCATCTCCTTGGTGGCAACAAGATGTCGATCGATCATGCAGTGAGGAGGAGTGGTCGGAGTGGGTGATCTACCCATTGTTGGAGGAGCTCTCTGGCTGGTTTAGTTTCTTTAGTCCTTGGACCAAATCGAGGCATTTCTTCGGCATTCTTAGGTAATATCGTAGGTTTAGATTCATTTCCTACTTTTAATTTTAGTTTTAGTCCAGTCTTTAGCAGTAATTTAAAACCCCCCCCAATTTTTGAGCATTGAGCGTTCTTCCGCCCTAATTTCCATCCCACTAGACTCTCCTCCACTTTTCCATCGATTCCACCTTGTGTTCACCCTGAATCCCTCGAGATTCAGTGAGACGGGCCTCGCTCCTCCGCCCTTCACTGAAGGTTCATCACTCTGCTCATCCCTGTGCACTTAGCTTCATCTAAGGGTCGAGGTTATAACCCTCGATCCTAGGAGTAATTTGGTGCAGGTCCTAGTCTCCAAGGACCCTTCTAGAAACATGAATCGAACATGGATCACTTCCAGGTCACTTGGAGCACAAGGGCCCCCAAGATCTGTCATTTGACCATCTAAGCCTCATCAAAATGGCCCATTGCACGCGGAGGAGCCTCAACCACCTGTAGTCACCATTGGATCGAGAGAGCACTACTGAAGTAAGGAGAAATCCATGATCAAAGCCCATCCAACCGAAGTTCTTCGAGAGTTCTTCATGACATATTCATGTTCATTCGATCAAGAACACAACCCAGATCTAATCTGGGCCGTCCATTTTTTCAAAGGGCTATGCAATCAACATCGTCCGATCAGACACACATCACATAACCCCCTTCGCCTTTTTGTATTTTACAAAAGGTTTTGTAAATATTTATTTAAGTTCAAAACTTTGTGGATGATTTGCATGTGAGCCCTTGAAACCTTTTAATATTACACTTTAGTCCTATGCCAAGTCACCTCACGTGGTCCCCCATGTGAGTGGACATTTTGCACTAGTACTCTTGTGAATTTTGTATTTAATGTTTAGCACTTAAAAATGAAGCTGTAGATTAAAACTTTGGTTATTTTGCACGTGACTCCTTGAAGACTATTTATTTGCAAATATGCCCCTCCAGCTTGATTTTTTTATATTTTCATTTCTATTTTCTAAAAATATCTCATGTGCTCTAAACAAATTGCAAAAATAGTGGAAAATGTCCAATATCTTGCTTGGTCATGCTATATAGTATATTTAGCATTTTGCATGATCCTTCTATTTATTAAAATTCAAAAAGAGCTATTTTATTCCCAATTTGCTTTAGAAAATATAAATATTATAAAAGCCTTTTCTAAAATTCCTAAAAATTTGCATATTATTTATTAGCATATTTTATCACTCCTGATCAAAAATAAAAAAACTACTAAAAGAAACTCTAAAAATTAGAAAACCCTTGATAACCCTAAAAAATATAAAATATTTTCTAAAAATGCAAAAAATATTTTTAACCTATATTTATATATAGTGTCTGTTATATATATTAAAATTGGTTTTGAGAAATTTTGAAGCCATTTGCTATTTTTAGATCTCAAATCTATCGGTCTAATTAAAAATTCCTTATTTTAGACTATTTTTATTTTAAAAATATAAAACAAATAGTAAAAATTCATTAAAAATCACAAAAATAGAAGCATGTTCGAAAAATACAAAAATATTTTATTTTATAATTTTTAACTATATATATTTATAAGTATAATACCTTATATAGCCTATATATATTATTATATATACCTATTATTATTAATTATTATAAATACCCTAAATATATTTTAAATACTTTAAAGAATAAAAAGGACCGTTCTTTCTTTATTTATGTTTTTTATATATTTATTATATTGTATATGTTACTCATATTATGTATATTACATTATATACTCTTACATGTACCTTTTTTATGTACTAAAAAAGGAATTAAAAATCAAAAAAATAAAATTAAAAAATATATAAAAGATTATCAATTAAATTTAAAACTCATAACAACATTAAGTAAATATTGTGCTCATATATACATAAATATACATATTATTTATTTATATATAATATACCTGCTGCGTCCTTTGTTCCCTATGTTTGAGACCCTTCCTTACTTGTCCACTATACATAATTGTTTGTAGGGTTTATAATAATTTTTTATCCACTTGTCTTGATTTTTTGATTATTTGCGTGGGTTGATTATTAAGACTGTCCATTGAGCTTCGCGTCGTTCACTTCCGCGACTTAGGGCCGCCTTGTTTGACCCCACGACCTCTCTGCTTTGAACTTTGGGCTCTTTCACCTTCGCAAATATGGCATTACTTATTATTTAGACTTAAAGAACCTATTATTTATGATGGTTGCTAAGCCCCTACAATAAAATAGATGCAATTATGACATGCATTGATGAAAAAAGGTACCTACGTTCACGTTCAAGTGACTTATTATTGGTGGCAGTTAACGACAAATGTCACAAATAAGAAACTTCTGGTATATAAAAGAGCATCTGATTGGGTGCCCTAATTTCACTATTTTTCTCAAACAATGCGCTCCTCTCTCCCTAACTCATCTAATCACCTTCTTCCACCAACCCGTTGTCCACCACCCATCCCCCTTGTGACACACTCGCCTACGCCTCCCTCCATGCCCTAATCATCCATGTCTCCTCCTCCTTCACTTCCAAGCTTCATTGCTTCTCCCTCCCCTCCCACCACCCCTTCCACTATAACAATAAGAAAAGACGTGATTTCTTGAGCATGCATGTCGTCATCGAGTCAGTGCTCGCACCTTGCTAGGTGCTCACCAGTATAGTGGGCTAGCATGGGTGCTCATTCATCCATCCATCCTCATTGCATTACTTGACGCTAGTGTATGCTAGATAGGATGTGTGCTCGCCCATTCTTCACCCATTTTGACTAGCAAGCATGTCATCCTCGTGCTCCTTTTAACATACTCGCCACCAACTCCTTCTTGCAAGCACTAGGCATAGACCTAGAGATGATAATGTGCTCTACAGGTCTATAGAGGAGGGAAAAAGTGTATAGGTTAGTCGGGGTTTGGAAGACTTATCGAACTTGTATGACTTGCCATAAAACCACTACATGTTTCATATGCCATACATGAGATATAATATGCATATACGAAATTGACTATGATTCACAAATTAAATAGTGATATAATTATTAAAGATTAAATCGAAGAGAAGAAACATACTATATAAAAACCCAATAACAATGATTCAAAATGTTCATAAAAAATAAAAGGCATTATGTTAACAAATAATTAAATACGTATTCTTTTTTATTTTGAAACTGGAGATCTTTAAAATCAAGCTCCATTTGGATTTCTTCTTTTATGTTTTCTACATCATTTCTATCCATTGTATCTATTTTCAGAGTCATCCTCTTTCTCCTTTTTCATCTCATCTTGTCATTGTCATTTTGGATGAACCTTATGTAATCCAAATAAAGAATTAGATATATAAAGGAAAATTAACTTTGATTCGAATCTATTTATATTTTACCCATATATCTAATTCTTGATATCATCTGCATCATCAACATTGTGTCTATAATTTTGGATATTCGGAAGTACATTTTAGATGTAGCTTGATAAATCCACCAGAATAAGATGGTCAAGACTCCTCCATGTGTTTGCTTCCTTGAGAAAGAACCAACGTCTCTCACATCGGATACCTATGTTAAACATATATTAGGCAATAAAAATCAAATAACTTAAAACATTTAATCAAATCTAATAATCAATAATGTACCTGCTTCCACATAGGATTATTAAAACTAGAACAATCCACATTAGAAGTATTATCTCATTTCTATGCAAAAAGCAAGAAACATCAATCTCAAAATGTAATTAGAAAAATATTATAGATAATATATGATATATACACATGTTTTTCCATACAATAGTTATAGAGAATTTACCAAAACTTCTCGCATCTCAGGAGTAGACCAAACTCTCTCATTGTCTTTCCCTCACATGTGGGTCTTAGACCACCATTCCCTAATGATGGTTCCCATTGTAACTTAGGCAACATGCATTAAGGAGAAATTATATGTGATCCCACAAACGTACTATTGAAGAAGCATGTTCGAGCCGGTCTAGTGTTCTACACAAGACGAGAACATTTGTCGTTGTGATGACCAGACACTAACCGCTCAATCAGACAACAATTAACCCACGCGTAAATATAAAGCAATGTGATATGGAGTGAGCTAAAATTTGTTATAACCCAGATAAAATGTGCATAATGTACAAGTATTCTAGGTGTCGAACCTGAGAGTTATGGAGAAAGGCAAATAATTATTGTATACAAAGAATAAAGAATAACTACTTTTTATGTATTTTTTAGTTTTAATTTTTTGTGGTTGTTTAATTATATTTAATTTTTATGGATTTTAAATTTTATTTTTTTCCATTTTTAATTAAATATTTTTTCTTTTTATATTTTTCTGATTTTCAGTTTCATTTTCTTTTTAATGCGTAACAAGTGTATATAACTATATATAATGATAAGTATGATATAAGTAATATATATTCATTATATATGTATATAAATTTGTAAAAATATAGTAAATACAAACATGAACAATCCTTTTTATTATGAGAAAGCTTGCTCATTACGACCACATACATTATGTGCCCAACTGCAAGTACAATATATTGATCACGGATCCAATCCATAATATTTACCGGTTATTATTGAATATATTTTTGAGTGAGTTTAATTTAGGTTATCTGAAATAAGATAATTTGCATATATATATTACTTTGATTTAGGAATTTTCATATCAAAGTTGTCTTACCTTATTGATAAACCTGAATTTCTGACGATCTTGTGATCCACACAAGGCGAGAACACAGAGGTCGCTGCGGTGACCGCTAAAAATCCGAATTTAGTCAACAATGAACCCACAATCTAATATCAAACAATGACAAACAATGTGGGGTCAAATTTATTTTTAACTCTACATAAAAGATGTATAGGTGCAAGTATGTAGAGAGTTCGAACACAGGGAGCAAGGCAGGATAGATCAACAATTGATGCACAAAAATATGATGTGATTAAGTATCTACAAAGTGCAAATTTTTGTGGGTTTTAGTTTTTATATATATATTTTTATTTTATTTTTAATTTTTAATTTTTGTATTTTGATTTCCTTTTTACTGATTTTATATTTTCTTTTTATATTTTATATTTTTATATTTTCTTTTTCAAGAATAGAATATCTATACCATATAAGGAAGAGAGGGATAGAGTATTTATAAAAATGGGTAAAAATAGTCAAAAATCAGGGAATAAAATATTTTTGGTCTTTTTATAATTTTAAGATATTATTGTAATTTTTGAGGAATTTTCAGAATGCATTTGGTATTTTTAAAATCAAGAATACAAGGAAACAATGAGAAAAGGTTCTGGCCGAAATTAAAACGGGAATGAAAAATATCAAACAATAATAAAATTTTCCCAAATTAATTTTAAAATAAAGATAGTAAAGTAGAGAAACCACAGAACCTGAGTTTATATTTTTAGAGTTTTCTATGATTTTTTAGATTTTTATGAAGTTTTTAGGTGTTTTCTAATTTTTAAGGTTTTTGTTTTTTAAATTTTTAATGATTTTTGGACTGACATTAAAATATGATAAAACAAACAAAATATATTTTTTTTGGAATTTTTTGAAAACGTTTTTGTAATTTTTATAGATTTTCTAATGCAAACAATATGAAAAATGCAAGTTTTTTATTTTTATTAAATATGAAAATACAACAAAAATGCAATGCAAAACTATAGCATGAATGTGCAAGCACACAGGAGTCTATGGTATTTTTGTGGTAATTTTTCGAGTTAAGATGATGCTCTAAATAAATAAAGACAAGCACACAAAAAATACAAGTCCTGGCAAGGGTATTAACGTAAATAAACAAACATCCAGGGGTTGTACTGCAATTTTCCAACAAAATATAACACTGAATATTCAATTTAGTGGACCAAGTACAAATATCCAAACCCAGGAGAGTACGCCTGCAAAATACCCACCAGGACGCGTGACTGGCACTCGCTTGGGAAGGGTATAAACGTAATATCAAAAACTCCCAAGGGCTCGCATGCAAAATTTCCAAAAAGTTATACTTCTATAGAAAAAGTTCAGGTGCTAAACATAAATAAAACAAACCCCCAGGGTCCTCTACGCGAAAACGCCAAGTCACGTGCGTAAAGCACATGACCTGGCAAGGACCCAGAAGTAATAACACAAACTACCAGGGGGCACTACACAATTTATCCAGAAAATATAATACAAAAACGCTCGGGGTGGTTTTCGCAAAATACCTTAAAGCATTGATGATCCGACGACAGATGAAAGCTCACTTACAGACGTGTCGTGATCGTGACGGCCCGTACCCCTTCGCCCGTCGACGGTCGAGATTAGAACGTGGAAGATCGATCGGACAGCTGTAACTGCAAGTATCCCTTGCAGTGCCAGCCCTCCAAGACCAGGCCCGATCCGACAACCAGAAGGTGACGACGAAGAACAGGGAAGCACCAACGGCTGGGCGAGCTTCCCCGACCTCCGCCTCCGTCCTCCGGCACTTCTTCGAGCTGCAAAGAGGCCTATGATGTTCCTGGAGGAGTCTTCTATGTGCCTGGGGGCTCAAAAAGTGGCTGGAGACGCTAGAGCGCGCCGACGATGCTGGAGGAGCAAAGCCCCTCCAGGCACTCCGGCGAACTCCCAAAATAGCCTCAGGGGCTTGAGCTGCTCCAAACCCTGCAAGAACAAGTTAAGAGGGACGCGGGCAAAATGCCGCAACCCTCCAACATGCAAAAAAAAGTGTTGGCGACGCTAGGAACACTTACCGGAGCTTGCTCCGACGAGGGGGGTGGAGATGGCGATCGATGATGCAACGAGCAGAGTGAAAGGTGGTAATTACTCCTACGGGTACAAGGAATGAAAACGAGCAAGAAAAAGAGAACAAAAACAATACCTCAAGCCCAGGAAGGACGAGGTGAAACCTCTACGACGGCGGGGCACCGGAGGTTGCTGGAACACGGCCGGCGAGCTTCGCCGCACCTCGACGAGGGTACCAGGAGCCTCCCCTGTCACAGGAGTCTCAACCTTGCCGCACTCGGAGGTTAGAGGCTTTCCAAAACCAGTTCAAAGGGAAGATGGGCTGGTTTTTGACGAGATGGCTCTGGCGGCCGCAAGAATGAGGCTTCTGGAGAAATGCAGCGACGCTTGGCCCAAGGAGAGCTTCCGGCGTGCATCCTCGATCCATGGTGAATAAAAGTCAAGAAGGAATCTACCCGAGATAGTGCAAGATGAAGCCTCGAAAAATCCGTGAAGTAGAGCCAAAAATGAGTTCTGACACACAGCAGGGGGCGGGTCAGAGAGTTGACCCAAGGTCAACTCTCGGACCCTCCTGGTTGGTCCACGTGGACTAAGCAGGAAAAACCCTGAAAAAACTCTTTATAAATTCATTTAAAAATCGAAAATGAATTATTTAATTTTAGGTTAGTAAATAAAAAATGTTTGTAATTTTATAAATTATTTTATGGTGATTTTTAATTATTTTTATGAGGTATATTTTTATAAGTTGCCTTTTTAGGCCTATATAGGTATATTATCTATATAGTTTATTATTTTATTTTTATTTTGTGATTTTAATTATTTATTTGTGTGTATTATTTTATAAATTTATAGAATACTTTTATACACTTAATTACATTTTTATTTTATTTTTCTGATATAATTTGTACACTTAATAAAAATAAAAGTATAATTGTATGAGTATAAGTATAGGTATCATACCTATGTATTCTATATACACGTATTTTATTTTATATTTATTTTGTGTTTTTATTCTGATTTTAATGCACAAATAAGTTATAAATAATATTTACAGAATTATAAAAATAATGAATAAATAATAAAGCGAATATTTTAATCTGTACAAGTCTACAAGTAGGGTCCAAAACTCAACTCTCAAACCGTAACTCCGAAAAATACGAAACCTCCTTCATTAAATGGATTATTTTACGCTATATACAATTAAAGGTGAGTTTGGTACATTTCGAGTTTTTATTTGTAAGATACATGTATGGGAAGTTGGAGTTCTGAAATTTATTCAGACCATAACTTTTTATCTGTGTATTATTTTTCAGTGAAATCAATTTTGTATTTTTATTTATTTAATTATCTACAACTTTCATGTACAAAGTTTATTTATTTGAGCTATAAAAAGTGGAACTAAAAATAGTTCCCAAAATATATAAAGAATGAAGGAATTTTAATTGTATTTTTACCCTTATCTCCCCCTACTTTATTCCTTGTCGACCTATTCATTAAGATGCCTAGGTCTCGGGGTTTCGGGTCATAAAATATTTACAATATTTTATTCTTTTTCTTTTCTTTTATTTATTCTATAATTTTGGATTTAATTACAGTATTTTATACACTATTTACATGTACATGCATGAATGCTAAGATGCTCTAATTAAGGGTTTTTACACGCATTTGCTAGGGTTTTTTATGCCAAAATGATAGAATAAAGATGATGAAATGTGGCTTCATCATCCCCCTATACTTTACCTTTGCTAGTCCCTAGCAGACACTTATGCAATAAGTGCAGAAAGAAAAAGAAAGAAAAGAAAAAGAAGCAAGTGGATTAAATTCGATTATCAAAGTTGTCTTCATAAAATCAAAGTTTGGAGCTTAAGTCGGATCTTTGGAATTTTAGTGCGGTGGAACCTTAATGAGAACCTGATTTGAAATCCAACAGCCTCCGAGAATCCCAAAACTCTGTTCAAGTCTCCTCAATAGCCAGGTCAGAAATATTTCAACTCATACGCAAACCCTTACGACTATGAATCTGACTCGTACAGTGTAAGTGATGGTGGCTCTCCCCAACTGAAATGACAAAGAGACTGACTTCTTCAGCATGACAATCCAATGATTCCCCAATCCAAAAACTCATCCCTCAAGGAGCAGGGTATTCCCTTCTAAGTTCAAGTGGCAACCAGCTCAAGAAGAGGATGTAAAGAGAAGAATGGACGGTAGCAATTGTAGCTACCTATCCTAGGATGCAAGACCAGTGTAGTAAACTCACCCAGCTGCAGGCTCGCGTGATTTGACTTTGAAGCTCAAGCTTGCTTATTTGACTTTACACATATGTACACTCCGGCATGCATTTTTATTTTTGTACAGACCTGTCCACTTTTTTGGAGTTTTTGCTTTTTGCTTTTTTTGAATACTATATACAACATCATTTACATAGGGAATTTTTCCTCTTGAGCCAGTAGACTATCCCTCTTTTGAAGCTTTATTGTAACCCACGATCTCCTATCCTCGAAACTCATCATTACTGGACGGGTTGGGGTGCACTTCCCTCCCTAGAGGAGGACAAGTGTTTCCACCTGTGTGCGTCTCATACCGGCAAATCCAACCTCCTCACCACTCCAACTGAGTTGAGCCATGTGAAAGGTACAAGTGTCCAAGTTAGGTCATTATCAACAAGAGTCGTGCATGTGCTCCGAAATACTCTACCTAGGCAGTCAAGAATTCATTGAACCAAGTCCCGTGATCCTCAAAGAATTAAGTCAACTAGACCTGAAGTACCTCAATCCCAATTCCTATAAGGTTCCTGTTATTAGGTAGATTTTAAGGTCCAACCAAGCTCCGATCTTCGGATTTTACTTAGACTTGTTCAACTATCAAACTCAATCCGAAAAATGCGAATGCCATGCAAATTCTATGCAGAATGCAAAAAATATTTTTGTGATGGAATTTTCAAAGATTTTGAACTTTTTATGGATTTTTAAAAAGATGATAATGCATATGTATTTTTTAATATTTTTCAAAAAGATTTTTTCAAATGTTTTTGGATTTTAATTTTGCAAATGTTTTTGGGATTTTTGAAAACAAAAGGTTTTGGCCAAAAACTAGGTACAAATATTTACACGGGAGTGGTTCTTATATATACAAAGAGTGAATTTTAAGAATTTACAAAGGGTAAGTGGTCGATTTTATAAGTATATACATATAATGGATTTTGGTGTAATGTATATATTCCTCAAACTTATTTGACACAGGTTTTTCACACAATTTTGAAAACTATAGTTCAAAATAATTTTTACAATCATTTTACAATCATGTACACACATTTGAAAATCATTTTGCAAAGGTTTTCCAAACAGTATAGATGGATTTTTCAAAATATTTTTCCAACCATTTTTCAAACCATTTGCAAATCATTTTTCAAACATTTTTATTTCACACAATCAAAATGTTTATACAAAGGTTGAAAACATGTAACAAAATGTTTTCAAAAGATTTTACAAAGAGATTTTCACACTATTTTTCAAACATTTTGCAAAAAAACATTTTCACCTGATTTATTAATCAGTAAATACAAAAAGAATTTGAGGAACAAAACATCTTGTTATTAAGGCTTTTCAATGAATTTTTAAGAATAATTAGCCATATTTATTAGTAAAAATACGAAAGTACGAGTTATGGCTAAAGTATATACACAGTATATATGACCCCCTATACTTAGCTTGAGCTATGTCCTCATAGACCGGAGAGAAAAGAGAAGACATAACTCGTACTAAGTATAGAAAAGTCTAAAGAATAAATAAATAAGAGAGGAATAAACGAATGAATAAGAAGTCGACAGTCCCCCTATACTTAGGATCGAATAATCCTAAGTATAGCAGACTGTACACAAAGTAGGGAGGGTCAAGGGGGGGAATGAACAGATCGTACTCAGACTATCTCCCCCTATACTTAGGGTAAGATATCCCTAAGTATAGACAAGAAGAAGAGACAATGGAGAGGATCAAAGAATAGAAAACTGTCTACAAGGGGTGACACCTTTTTGATAGATACAGAAGATAGAAAAGGAAAAGAAGAAAAGAAGAAAAGATATCAACAGATGGAATAAGATATAGAAGAATCTACGCATCGCTCCCCTTATACTTAGGGTAAAAGAAGCCCTAAGTATAGGCAACAACAGGAGTGATGAAATGGAATGACGAATGAACACTCGGCTCGTCCACCCCCCTATACTTAGGACAAAGTACGTCCTAAGCAAGGCAAACACGAGAATGGGTGGATGAGCAATACGGGAGAAAGATGGAGATGAACAACAGTGAATATACAACAAAGCTAGATATACACATGATCAAGAAGGTAGAAAGCTAACCTTCTTGCGAGACCGCTGAGGGATAGATCTAGTGTGGTGCAGGTCGACATCGGGGACCACAGTGGACGAAAGCCGATCAGGGTCGACAGAGTGAAGGCCCTCAGTGGAGTCAAATCGAAAAGGCACGAACTGGTCTATGGAAGTAGTACGGCTAGATTCGCCCTTGGTGGTCCTATGGTGTGAAGGCGCAGACGGGTGAGTGGAAGAAGTGTGGTCAGGTCTGGCCTTGGAGGTCTCGCTGATGTGAAAGTGGAATGGGACAAACTCATCCTCATCGGAAGAAGTGTAATCAGAGTCGTCCTGCGAGGGATCGTCCAGGTCAAAATCAAAAGGAACGAAATCATCAGTGGAAGTATACGAACTCAGATCGTCCTCAAGAGTCTCACCCGGATCATCTTTTTCATCAAGAGGCCAAAAAATTTGGAGATTTGCATCATAACCGACCTCAATCATCATTACTTTTGAGTGACCAGGAACAGACTTATCAGTGGAAGTAGTCAAACCAGGTCCGTCCTGTCTAATCTTGGTGTCTGCCCTCCGCTCAATGGGATCAATCTTGTAAATACTTTGGATTTCGTCAACACATCGCCACACACCAGAAGGAGGAACTGCAAGGTCTATGCTTTCCGATTTCCTCCCCTTTCGGGGGATCTGTCGGGTTTTATCAGCGATCTCTAAGCAAACATCTCTAGTAGCATCAGATCGGTCACAGGCCTCGGAGTCAGCTAAAGTCGGTGAAAGTGCATCAGATGCTGGTCTCTGGTCAACTGTAGGTGTGGTGATCAACACTTCGCTCTCGTCAACAGGATGGAAGCGAACCTCTCCTGATCCGTAGTCAATAACGACCCTCGTAGAGGCAAGAAATGGTCATCCCAGAATGATTGGAGAGGGCTCCCCTGTGGAGGTCTCCATGGGCAATACGACAAAATCAACATTGTACCTCGTGCCCTGAATCGAAATGACGGCGTTTTCAAGGATACCCCTCGGCATCTTGATAGATCCATCAGCAAACTGAACGATCATCCTGGTTTTCTTGAGAGGCCCTAAGTGAAGAGACTGAACCATCGATGGTGCTAATAGATGCATCGCCGTCCAGGAGAGTGTGATCACATGTATGATCAGAGATGGTGTAAGTGATGAAAGGAGTAGCTGCTTTCTTCTTTCTAGGAATGGGACGGTGTGTGATGGCGTGGGCAGTGGCCATAGTCAGAATGTGACACTCAGATCTGCTCCTCTGCTTTCTCTTCTTGGGAAGAGGAGCAGATAAATCAGTCATGGCCTGCTGAAGTGGGGCATGGATGATCTCATGAATAGTAGCCACCACTTCGGGTTCAGTCAATATTATTTTGAAT
The DNA here is from genome assembly GCA_037367405.1 of Ottelia alismoides. NCBI lineage: Eukaryota > Viridiplantae > Streptophyta > Magnoliopsida > Alismatales > Hydrocharitaceae > Ottelia > Ottelia alismoides. Next base: position 427,959 of record JAZKJV010001570.1, read on the forward strand.
TTTTGGACTTCCTCCATACAAGGGAGGAAGTCGGAATCAGCATATACACGAGGTATGCCAAGAGCAGTCTGTACAACAACATCCTCGAGGTCAGAGGTGGGACAGTGTGTGAAAGGTTGTGTGGGTAAATGATCTGACAGATGGCCTCTCTCCTCACAACGTGAATCATCCAAATGTCTCTCGAACTCTTTTTGTGTTTTTAAAATTTTCTCATTTTTTTGTATTTTTGGCGATTGCAAGCACCCATGATCAATCACAAGTAAATCTGTATCCTCGATGAAAGGAGCATTAATATGATTTTTCCTCTTAATAGCAAGATTATCATTCATCAAATCAATGCGCTTTGTCATTCAGTTCAAGATATCACTTATAGAGATCGAGGGAGGTGACTCCAACAGGTCAGACTCGGGTGGATGTGAAGGTGGAGGTGGATAATATACAGGTGGAGGTGGGTAAAAGTTCGAGGTCCGATACTGCGGATGAGGCGGATATGTACAATAGTCAGAAAAATTAGGAGGAGGATCCTCCTGATAAAAGGGAGGTGGACCAGCTGGAGGGTACGAGGAATCCGCAAAATCCGGATAAAAATCGCTCCAGGGATCCATCTCGAAACAAGAGAAAATGATCGGGAGAACACAAAGGTCATGTCAAGAGAAGTGAGAAGAAAGGCGCAAATGCGCAAAGAAGATCTAGAATGCACACAAACAACCACAAGCAAACTCGCAAAACAAACCCTCAATTCACCTACTCAACTCGGTAGAGACCGAAAATTCGGTCTTTTAATCTTGTCTGTTTTAGAGTTAGGTGAGAAGTCAAGAAGTTGCACAAACACTTAGGGGCTCAATGGGATTTGGGCACTAATCCTTAGTGTGTGCGCGAGCAAGTAAAAGCGAAGACAATGAGGGGATTACTCGCCCCAATACAAGATTTTCTTTTTGGTGATTTTTAGGGTCGAATAATGTTTAACAGTCCCAATTTTATTGGTTATCACTTTTTTTGGATTTTTAATAAGAAATGCACGAGCCTAACGAGGAGTCAATTTTACTTAGCACCTAGGTGATCAAAAACAGAGGTAGAGAGGCGGAAAAGCAATGCAAGCGGCAAAACGATGATGTATGCTAAAGCGTAAATGCTCACCTTGCCTCCAACACTCTACATGCAAAGATGCTCAACAGTATTGAAACCTATCTATATGCAAATGCAAAGCCGATGAAATCACCCTAAGTTTCAGAAATTACTATTATCATGAAGAACCACAAGTCGGTCACCGATCCTCAATCCAAGAGCCCGGTCTAGGCTGACCCCTCCTCTTCTCGAAATTAAAATGGGAATGAAAAATATCAAACAGTAACAAAATTTTCCCAAAATTAATTTTAAAATAAAGATAGTAAAGTAGAGAAACCACAGAACCTGAGTTTATATTTTTAGGGTTTTTCTATGATTTTTTAGATTTTTATGAAGTTTTTAGGTGTTTTCTAATTTTTAAGTTTTTTGTTTTGAAATTTTTAATGATTTTTGGAATGACACTACAATATGATAAAACAAACAAAATATAAATTTTTTGGAATTTTTCAAAACGTTTTTATAATTTTTATGGATTTTCTAATGCAAACAGTCGGAAAAATGCATGTTTTTTAATAAATATGAAAATACAACAAAAATGCAATGCAAAAATATAGCGTGAATGTACAAGCACAAGGATTCTATGGTATTTTTTGGTAATTTTTCGAGTTAATATGATGCTCTAAATAAATAAAGACGAGCACACAAAAATACAAGTCCTGGCAAGGGTATTAACGCAAATAAACAAACATCCAGGGGTTGTACTGCAATTTTCCAACAAAATATAACACTGAATATTCAATTTAGTGGATCAAGTACAAATATCCAAACCCGAGAGGGTACGCCTGCAAAATACCCACCAGGACGCGTGACTGGCACACGCCTGGAAAGGGTATAAACGTAATATCAAAAACTCCCAAGGGCTCGCATACAAAATTTCCAAAAAGTTATACTGCTATAGAAAAAGTTCAGGTGCTAAACATAAATAAAACAAACCCCCAGAGGCCTCTACGCGAAAATGCCAAGTCACGTGCGTAAGGCACGTGACCTGGCAGGGACCAAGAAGTAATAACACAAACTACCAGGGGGTACTATGCAATTTATCCAAAAAATATAAAACGCAGATGGAAGTTTAAGTATTCTTAAATAAAATACAAAAACGCTCGGGGTGGTTTTCGCAAAATACCCCAAAGCTTTGGCGATCCGACGGCAGATGAAAGCTCACTTAGACACGTGTCGTGATCGTGACGGCCCGTACCCCTTCGCCCGTCGACGGTCGAGATTAGAACGTGGAAGATCGATCGGACGGCTGACACTGCAAGGGATCACACGGCTGCTGCTGGCCTCCAAGATCAGGCCCGACCCGACGGCCAGAAGGTGACGACGAAGAACAGGGAAGCATCAGCGGCTGGGCGAGCTTCACCGACCTCCGCCTCCGTCCTCCGACACTTCTTCGAGCTGCAAAGAGGCTTGGGATGTTCCTGGAGGAGTCTTCTATGTTCCTGGGGGCTCAAAAAGTGGCTGGAGATGCTAGAGCGTGTCGACGATGCTGGAGGAGCAAAGCCCCTCCAGGCACTCTGACGAACTCCCAAAATAGCCCCAGGGGCTTGAGCTGCTCCAAACCCTGCAAGAACAAGTTAAGAGGGACACGGGCAAAATGTCGCGACCCTCCAACATGCAAAATAAAGTGCTGGCGACGCTAGGAACACTCGCCGGAGCTTGCTCCGGGAGGGGGGTGGAGATGGCGATCGATGATGCAACGAGCAGAGTGAAAGGTGGTAATTACTCCTACGGGTACAAGGAATAAAACGAGCAAGAAAAAGAGAACAAAAACAATACCTCAAGCCCAGGAAGGACGAGGTGAAACCTCGACGGTAGCGGGGCACCGGAGGTAGCTGGAACACGGCCGGCGAGTTTCGTCGCACCTCGACGAGGGTACCAGGAGCCTCCCTTGTCACAGGAGTCTCAACCTTGTCGCACTCGGAGGTTAGAGGCTCTCCAAAACCGGTTCAAAGTTCAAAGGGAAAATGGGTTGGGTTTTTGACGAGATGGCTCTGGCGGCCGCAAGAACGAGGCTTCTGGAGAAATGCAGCGATGCTCGGCCCAAGGAGAGCTTCCGGCGTGCATCCTCCGTCCATGGTGAATAAAAGTCAAGAAGGAATCTACCCGAGATAGTGCAAGATGAAGCCTCGAAAAATCCACGAAGTAGAGCCAAAAAATGAGTTCTGACAAACAGCAGGGGGCGGGTCAGAGAGTTGACCCGAGCTCAACTCTCGGACCCTCCTGGTTGGTCCACGTGGACCAACCAGGAAAAACCCTGGAAAAACTCTTTATAAATTCATTTAAAAATCGAAAATGAATTATTTAATTTTAGGTTATTAAATAAAAAATGTTTGTAATTTTATAAATTATTTTATGGTGATTTTTAATTATTTTTATGAGGTATATTTTTATAAGTTGCCTTTTTAGGCATATATAGGTATATTATCTATATAGTTTATTATTTTATTTTTATTTTGTGATTTTAATTTATTTATTTTTGTGTATTATTTTATAAATTTATAGAATACTTTTATACACTTAATTACATTTTTATTTTATTTTTCTGATATAATTTGTACACGTAATAAAATAAAAGTATAAATTGTATGGGTATAAGTATAGGTATCATACATATGTATTCTATATACACGTATTTTATTTTATATTTCTTTTATGTTTTTATTCTGATTTTAATGCACAAATAAGTTCTAAATAATATTTACAAAATTATAAAATAATGAATAAATAATAAAGTGAATATTTTAATCTGTGCAAGTCTACAAGTAAGGTCCAAAACTCAACTCTCAAACCGTAACTCCGAAAAATACGAAACCTCCTTCATTAAATAGCTTATTTTATGCTATATACAATTAAAGGTGAGTTTGTACATTTAGAGTTTTTATTTGCAAGATACAGGTCTGGGAAGTTGGAGTTCTGGAATCTTATTCAGACCATAACTTTTTATCTGTGTATTATTTTTCAGTGAAATCAATTTTATATTTTTATTTATTTAATTATCTACAACTTTCATGTACAACGTTTATTTATTTGAGGTATAAAAAGTGAAACCAAAAATAGGTCCCAAAATGTATAAAGAATGAAGGAATTTTAATTGTATTTTTACCCTTATCTCCCCCTACTTTATCCCTTGTCGACCTATTCATCAAGATGCCTAGGTCTCAGGGTTTCGGGTCATAAAATATTTACAATATTTTATTCTTTTTCTTTTCTTTTATTTATTCTATAATTTTGGCTTTAATTACAGTATTTTATACACTATTTACATGTACATGCATGAATGCTAAGATGCTCTAATTAAGGGTTTTTACACGCATTTGCTAGGGTTTTTGATGCCAAAATGATAGAATAAAGATGATGAAATGTGGCTTCATCACTTATCAACATTGAATGTTCATTCCCTTAATCACTTTCAATGTAAGGGATATACTTACCATTATACCTCAGCCAAGATACGAGATCTCCTTTCTTACCTTTGTTACATCCCGATAATATGAGAAACTATAACTCAGATAAAAAGAAGCAAGAACTCATTCTGTCTTGCAAGTCCAATTTTCATTTCTCAATTCGATTTTTAACACCCAGGCCACCACCATTAAGGCAATGTTGACCCACCGTTAATTGAACCAACCGTCAATAGGAATAGCACTCGCTATGTGCAATCCAATATCACCCCAATAATATGAGGAACCGATATTTGGGTCACTCTTTCGAGAAGTAAAGAACCTGATCCAGATGCTCTTGTATACAGGAGCTATCACTTCGAACATGCATCTCCTACATACAATCCCTAGTTATGAGACCCTTCGCCTTGAACGGAAGACCATGGATGTCACTTATGTGATCCTCCATATCATGTTCAAATTCTAATTAATTATTAGAAATTAAATTCACATAATTAATTCTTCCAAGGGAATTGCAACTCTATTCATAATAGAGCGTATGATTGGATCTAATTTATCTAATAATATTAAATCAATTATCAATCCAATCAATCAGCCAACAAATAATTTTGATTATTACTTGAAGGATGGTATAATCTCAAAATATGTATTATTCAAATTTTAATATTAGAAAAATACATCATGATATTTTCAAGCATTATTTTTTCCTTACCTGCTATCAAGGTCAGTATCGATGAGAGTGGGATAGACCGCTCAGGAGCAACTGCTACTCTAACCCCGACTAGACACTATATCCGCCTCAGGTCAAGATAATGTGATTTGATCATTTTGTACTTGAGATAATAATCGTTCTTTCAACTGAAGCTATACCATATATAATATTCATCAAAATCTTTTTGATAATATTATAAGAAAATTTGTTAAACAAGTTCTCATTCATAGTCAACTAACAGTGTTTGTTGGGATTGATAAACCAATTGTGATCTAGATCATATCTCATCAATTTTGATTAAGGTAATGTCATTTAAAGAAGTAATCATCCTTACATATTTCACAAAATATTTATCAACAATTATTTCAATAAATTCACAATTAATTTCCACTAATTGATTAAATAATAATCACAAGGTTCTTGATTGGAAAGTAATTTTCAACAATGATCCCAACTTACTAAAATTAACATATCTCAATCAATTTAAATCCAAATCACGCAAATTAAGTTTATTTGATTTACTAATTTGATTTATAATAGAATCCAAATGTATCCACGCATTTCTAATGAATTAAAATAATAATTAACTCTTTAATTACATTAAGATCCATCATCCCCATAATAGTGGATACATGTTTACTAAAACAATCATAACTTGAGCATACATATTCCAAATAATGCAAAATCAACTATCATGATTTTCTTATTTAATGGGTAACATAATAAGTTATAATTTTGAGTTTAAACACTCGTAAACAGGGAGAAAATCACACAAAACATGGTTGCGTAGACAAAATGCGATGAAAATTCTCACAACCAAAAATTCCCAAGTCATCTTTGGTTTAAGGATCATATCCTAAACCTCTAATCTAGCTCTGATACCACTTGAAGGCTATGGAAAAATCCACGGAAGCGTGAGAATCACATCGTATGCGATCAGGAGCGACTAGTCATACTAGTTGCTCAGGGCAGCGAAATTTTAAAAAATTGAAACGATATAACGACTTGATCCAAGAACACTTCTCGGATCATTTCATCTAAACTACAACTAGGTATTAAGGTTACCTCTTGAAGCATGGTTGAGATCGAGTCTCTTAAATAAGAGACATCATGTCTCAAGTCTGATCTGATGGAGAAGATGCTTATGAATGCGTTGATGAAATGTGTGCTCCTCACAATCCATGTTATGATATAAGCGATGAATCTCCTGATCTCGTCATATGAGATCCTATGTCTTCTTCATGAGCGAGGTGCATCGAAGGAGACAGAGATCCATGAGCAAATGATTTGGTAGCATAATGGCGATGCGACGACGATGACGACTCTCTCTAGGGCTCCATAGTGGATGGCCACAATGAGAGAGAGAGAGAGAGAGACTTGGCATGTAGAGGGAAAGAGGGAGAGAGAGAGAGAGAGCATATTTTCCATTATTTTAAGAAGAGATAGGATTATTTATTCTTATATAATATTTTGGGAGTCCATCGATCCCAATCTATGGACAACACAAAATCAATGGATGAGATTGATTTGTGTTTCTTTCAATAGTCATGATTTTATTTAAAAACACAACAACAATTAATTTAATTTAAATATATATATTGAATAATAATCAATATAAAGTTAATTTCAAATTAAATTAATCATCCATGGAGATAATCGGAAAGGAGGCTAGCCTCCTTCCATAAGAAGAGGAGATGATCACCCATTCCAATTAGGAATTGGTGGTCGTCCACCCTCCTCTTTCAGAAGATGGCATGCCAATCCTATTTCACAAGATTGCATTACATTGTGATTCTATCCAAATTTTATAACAACTTTTGATGCAAATTATTTCACAAAATTAAATCCAATTTATTTTGTGAACATTGGAATCATATCATTGGAACTTTGTGAATCACATTCACAACCCAAAATAAAATGTAAATTACATTCTCACTTAATTGTCCAATGTGAATTCAATTCACATCAACATTAATTGTAAATGTTATTTACTAATAGCTCTCCTATATATATATTATAAATCATATTTATAATATATATGAATTATATGGATAGTGTTATCCACAGTATTCATATACTTGATAATTAAATCATATTTAATTGTCTAATATCTCAAATCTCATGCACTCAAATAATATGAATCTCTTTCACATTATTCATGATAATTAAATCACATTTAATTATCCATTTCTCAAGTATCCAAAAATATGAATCACGTTCATATTATTCACAATAATTAAATCACATTTAATTATCTATTTTGATCAATGCTTAAATATAATATCAATAACGAAATTATTCTTGAATTCTTTCAAGAATAATGCACTTTCTCCATGGATACTTGGAGATAAGGACATGGTGATTGTACTTTCCACGTATAGTGACTTAGATATTGAGATCATATCTCAAATCCAGATCTTACGGACCTCCAATAGATGTTTGATTGAATCAAAACCGTTAATCTAATCTTTTTATTGCATATGAACCACATTCATATCACTGTCCAACATTTGTACCAAGATCAGATTACTTCTCTTTTGAGAGGAATCACTAAAATACAAAGCCATTTCATCACTCCCTAGGAATGGAAGCATCATGGTTATACAATCGTTTATGATCACATCACCCTCATGTATTTCTAATACACGTACATCCTGCATAATGGAAGACCTATAATAAACTTGAAGTTTTTAGATCTATTTAGATTGTCTCCTTCAGGGTTTTATCATTGAGTTTTTCATTTGATCATTAGGAGTTGGTATCGATCATATACTTTCCAAAGGCATATATCATACCTATGTGTTGATCATACACTTTCCAAAAGCATATATCAAACCTTACAAATTAAATTAAAATTCCAAAGCGAGATGACGGTGCATAAAATTTGATTCCCAGTATCTCATGAGTGAACTCATATTTTCCGGTTCAGTAAATGAACCTATATGATTTCTTTTAGAGATCATACTACTCATATGCCCTTATATGCACACCAGCGCGCTAGTGTATAGACCTTGATTAGGACATCAGCTTATCTGTCTACCAAATGTACAAACTCAGACATATAGTAACACATATATCTTCGTTCAGAGGATGTGTTCTATATCATGACAACATACGACATAGGACTTCATTATTTCGATCTCATTAAGTCAACTCGTTAATCTAACTAATCTAACACCTCGAGATCTCTATTCCTATGCATAGGACCTACATCAATAGATCGGTTAGATGTCAGTCCATGAGAGAAAGGATTGCCATCTCCTACTCAGGTTGGAGATCATCTCTTAACGGTGCTTGAGGAGTCCTCAATCTAACTCTTTAGATATCCATCCAAGCACGAGCCTCTATGATTCAACAATTGAATCAACAGTTGTATGATCATTAACGTGGTCATGTACATAACCCTAATTGTACTAAGGTACCTATTGTGTAAATTAATTATTCTTCATTGTAGATCAATAAATGATATTTGCAATAATATTTATTGCATAATGGCTCATTTTGGGCCCGCATGTCCAACAGTCTCTCCTATACTTAGGATAAAATATCCCTAAATATATACACCATATCAACAAGTGAGGAGACAAGTGAGGGGATCATAAGAAATGAAAAATCAAAAAATAAAATAAAGATGAAAGGATGGACACCTCATTCCCTATATACATAGGGTAAGAAATCCCTAAGCATAAGCAACAACAGGAGTGAGGAAACAAGATGGGCATGAATAACACAGTGGATACACCTCCTATACTTAGGAAAGGTACATCCTAAGTATATACATAAATAATATGGGGTGAAAGGCATCATGCGGGATAAAGAAGGAATGAAAAGACAAGACATGTATATACATGCAGTAGAAAATGTTGAAGTATAAGACAACATCTGTCAATCGAATACCGTACTCTCCGTCGATGCCTCCCTATGAGAATGATGATGCAGTCAGAATAGAATATAAGAAAGACACTCTAATTTGCAATCATGTGGGTGTCTACTATCGAGGAAAATAATCGAAAACTAAGCCAATGCCAATAGCATGAAAAGAATCATCATCTCATAAGAATGGAGTGAGTGTTGATATTGTCAGACATGGAGAATAAAGGAGCAGTCATAGAGTTCTCCACATCAGTCATAGTCTCAAGGAGATACGAAAAGTCATGATCAGAAGACTTGCTACATAGCTCAATACTCGATGGACATAAGGTTGAAAGAGAAGAGGCATTTCTGAATATTACAATTTAGATCTCATCCTTACGAGAGTTGTCAAGGAGAGGGGACTCAAAGGAGTTAGAGAAATCAGGCTAATCAGAATACTCACTCTCATGATCCGAAAAATTGGACACATCACTAGAGAGTGAGACTGAGTACCTATAAAATATTGCATCCTCCCGTAGATAACCCTCGGGGATTAATGCAAGTTGAGCAGTGAAAGTGGGGCAATGCTGGAACTTATCCTCATGTCCTCTAAAAAATAGATCAACTCAGATAATTGGGAGGGCATACGGTTGATGGACGGGACTAATAGATCTAACATATCACAATGAAATCCCTCAGAAAGCAAGATATGATGAAATGGTACTAATATGTATCCAAATCATATATGTGTTTAATGGTGATAGGAAAGTCAGGAGACAAAGAATGGATCAGTCAAGTAGATGATCGAGATAATACGAGTTCATGCCCCCCCTCATTTTGAAGCATCGGAAGAGATAGTACATCAAATGCATGAATCATGACGGGTCGAACATAATAAAAGATTTGGAAATCGTAACTCACCACATCTGTCTCACCATCAAAAATTTGTATGGATCTCATCCTCAATCTGGTGTGCGAGATCGAAAATCCCCAATGTGGCATCACACCTATCAGTTTAGCAGATCCATGATCCACCAAAGAGAGCACACTCATTTCAGCCTCAAAAATATGCCTGGCTCAAATATATGACTAGTATCCTCAATGCGGGCCTCACCTAGTAACACAACATGCCCAGATGTAAGAAAAGATGATACTAGAGGGAACGAAGAGCGTGGGTGAGACAAAGACAAAATTATTTCAAAAAGAGAGTCATCTTGAATCGGACATGAGACATGGGTGATGTGGGTGAAGAATAACAATGTGTGTTGGTTGATAAGATGAAAAGAGACCCGACGTCACGACATAGATGACAATAAAGAAATAAAACAAAAAACAAAGATAAATAAGAAAGAGAAAAAGGACTCAAAAACTGAAAAGAGTTAAGAGTGATGGTGAAAAATAGTCGTATGCACCCCAACTGAAGTGAAGAGTGACTCATTATCATGACATAGATGACAATAAAGAAGAACGATAATAAAAAGGAAAAGGGACTAAAAAATTAAAAAGACTCGAGAGCTGTGAAGATTTATATAAAAAATGAGTGCAATGGATCCCAAAAGCCGCAATCAATACACGAAGGAAACTCCATACTTTCACCTACTCAACACAGTGAAGAATGTAAGAGGGCGGTCATTATCTTTTTGATTTTTAAGTTAGGTGATTCAGACAATTGTTTAATCAGGCTCACATGTGCAGTCACATATAGTGATCGTACCCAAGTCAACGTACCACTCCTACTTGAACACGAGACACTTCGTCTATGGTCATAGGCAAGTGATTGCAGCATGAACAGGGCCCAAGAGTTGACCCAAGCGCTTAGGGAACAAGTATAAGGATGGGGGCTCTATTCCTTAAGTGTACATACCTAACTCAGACTAGAATGTACCTATGTCTAATGTGGGAGTTTCTCTTCCCAAGGCAATGCATCCATTATTTTCGAGTTTGACCAGGTTTAAATTAGCGGTCCTAATTTTTATTTATTATCACTTTTTTGATATTTTTAAAAATAAAGCATTTAAGGATTTTTTGTATTTTCTTTAAATCCTAAGTGCTACAAAACTGGGAGAGAAGATAAAAAAATCCATGCAAGTGATACTAGGATGGAAATCTCATCCTTGTTTCAAAATGATGTGTGCTTTTTTAGAAGACTTACAATGCTTCCTAACTCTCTCCATGCCAGAAGCAAGATAAAGAATTTAAATCTACACCATATGGAATGCAAGCTGATGAAATCACCTTAAGTTAGAATTTCTATTAGTGTAAAAAATCAATTAAGTTTAATCTATGTCCAAACGTAGAACTATAGACACATACATATATTAGGTATTTGGACCTAGATTACTCGATCAAATATTTCCTAAAATCTAAGGGCTCAATCATATAAAAGAAAAGAAAAGAAAGGTGAAAAACTCAAAATGTGGAAAACAAATAAAAAAGTGAAAAAATAGAGAGAATAAAAAGTGAGAAAGCGAAGAAAACGCGATGAAAACCGAGCAGGTCCCCAAGTGAACAAACACTTGGTAAAATAGGCCCACAAGAGTTCAAGTGTCCAAATTCCCTTATACCTATATTATTACAAATTAATAATGCGAAAAATAAAATTTCCCTCCCTCTCTCTCTCTCAGAAAATAAAAATGCTACACTAAGCTATGTTGCTCCTCTCTCTCTCTCTATATATCGCATTGCTCTCTCGAATCAACTCGTGAAGAAGGAGTTGATCTCCTCGTAGCTTGGTGCACCGACTCTCCTAGAAGAGTCACCATCTTTACATGGTCCCTCGCAAAGAATTCAATAAAGAAATATGTCATAAATAGATAAACAATTATTTATAAAAATAAATAAAAGACAATTAATTATGCAGATAAATATGTTGCTCTCCAGCAACGATGCCATTTGATAACTGGCGATCGAAGAGAGGTGTCTAACATTCGATCTTGGAGGATCTGCGGTGCTCGACAAGTCTGGTCTGGCAATGGTGCCATTGATATACTCTATCCTACGTTGCTCCCTAGCAACAATGCCATTTGATAATTAGCGACCATAGAAAGGTGTCTAACGTCCGGTCTTAGAGGGTTTGCAATGCCCGACAAGTCGGATCCAACGATCGTTGTATCGACAATCTCTAGACTCTCAACGCATCAACAATAAGCTACATCAACAATCAACCCACAATAATGATAAAACAACAAAGGAACACAAGTGAAATTTATTATACCCTACAAATAGATGTACAATGACAAGTATAGGGGTCAAACCACTAGAAGCAAATGTGGATAGATATAATTATTCTGAATTAATGAAAATTAAGGAACAATTATTTTTTGTACTTTTTAGCCATTTGATTTTTTTGAATTTTTAATTATATTTACTTTTTATATATTTTAAACTTTATATATTTTTTATATTTTTAATATTTAATATTTTTATTTTTTTAATTTTGTAATTTTAATTTATTTTGTTTTTTAAAGATATAACATAGATATATATAATAGTATGTATATTACAATTAATATACATGATACAGTAAATAAATATATAAAAATATAGGAAATACATAAAGGAACAATCCTTTTTTATTTTTTAAAGGGTTTAAAATATATATTAGGAATTCATAATTATTAATAATAGTAATAATTACATAAAAATTATATAGTATATATAATCTATATATGGTTTAATATTTTAGATATATCTATATATACTTAAAAATTTACAAAATAAAGTATTTTCTGTTTATAAGTTTTCCCTTTTTTATCTTTCTTGTATTTTTTGCTAATTTTTATGTATTTTTAAGTATTTATATAGTTTTGGGTTTTAAAAATAGATAATAAGTCCAAAAATTTTCAAAATTATTTTAAATATATTTTATATAACATAAAGATAAATATACAATAGAAATAAATATGTTTGTATTGTTATTGAAGTTTTTCTGATTTTTAAAAGTTTTTAAGGGTTTTCAATTTTTAATATTTCCTTTTATTTTTTTTGTGATGTTTGAGCTGGAGTTATAATATATAGTAATGCATACTATAATTTTTCTGTAACATTTTTAAGTTAGTTTGCTAATTTTTTGTACTTTTATATCTAAATAGGGGACAAATATCTCCAAAAGGGTTTTTAATAAGTGAAAAAATGCAAGAAAATGCTGACAAAAAAATATGGCTAACATGCATCAAATCAACAAGGTTGATATAAGGCTGACAAAAAAATAAGGCTAATACGCCATTTGATAACTGACGATCGAAGAGAGGTGTCTTACATTCGATCTTGGAGGATCTGCGGTGCTCGGCAAGTCTGGTCTGGCAATGGTGCCATTGATATACTCTATCCTACGTTGCTCCCTAGCAACAGTGCCATTTGATAATTAGCGACCATAGAAAGGCGTCTAATGTCCGATCTTAGAGGGTTTGCAATGCCGACAAGTCGGATCCAGCGATCGTTGTATCGACAATCTCTAGACTCCCAACGCATCGACAATAAGCTAGATCAACAATCAACCCACAATAATGATAAAACAACAAAGGAACACAAGTGAAATTTATTATACCCTACAAATAGATGTACAATGATAAGTATAGGGGTCAAACCACTAGAAGCAAATGTGGATAGATATAATTATTGTGAACTAATGAAAATTAAGGAACAATTATTTTTTGTACTTTTTAGCCATTTGATTTTTTTGAATTTTTAATTATATTTACTTTTTATAGATTTTAAACTTTATATATTTTTATGTTTTTAATATTTAATATTTTTATTTTTTTAAATTTTGTAATTTTAATTTATTTTGTTTTTTTAAAGATATAATATTGATATATATAATAGTATGTATATTACAATTAATATACATGATACAGTAAATAAATATATAAAAATATAGGAAATACATAAAGGAACAATCCTTTTTCATTTTTTAAAGGGTTTAAAATATATATTAGGAATTCATAATTATTAATAATAGTAATAATTATATAAAAATTATATAGTATATATAATCTATATAAGGTTTAATATTTTAGATATATCTATATATACTTAAAAATTTACAAAATAAAGTATTTTTGTGTTTAGAAAATTTCCCTTTTTTATCTTTCTTGTATTTTTTTGCTAATTTTTATGTATTTTTAAATATTTATATAGTTTTGGGTTTTAAAAATAGATAATAAGTCCAAAAATTTTCAAAATTATTTTAAATATATTTTATATAATATAAAGATAAATATGCAATAGAAATAAATATGTTTGTATTGTTATTGAAGTTTTTCTGATTTTTAAAAGTTTTTAAGGGTTTTCAATTTTTAATATTTCCTTTTAATTTTTTTGTGATGTTTGAGCTAGAGTTATAATATATAGTAATGCATACTATAATTTTTCTATAACTTTTAAAGTTAGTTTTCTAATTTTTTGTACTTTTATATCTAAATAGGGGACAAATATCTCCAAAAGGGTTTTTAATAAGTGAAAAAATGCAAGAAAATGCTGACAAAAAATATGGCTAACATGCATCAAATCAGGCATTTATTACAATTTTTCCAAAGTTTACAAGGTGATGGACCTATTTAATAAAAAATAGAAAGACAAAAAATAAAATACAATGCTAGCAGGGATATATTTGCAAAATTATTAAAATTTGAGGGCGTGCAATTTACCCCAAAAAGTTTACTCTAATTTTACAAATTTATAGACTAAATGAAAACAAACCAAAGCTAGTGGGGCATGGTTGAAATATTCATAGTACCTCAGGTGGGGTACCACGTTAGGTGGAAGGACCTCTAGGAAATTTTCGGGGAATAAGAGGGCTCCTTGTAAATTTTACAAAAGACTTTACATTTAGTATTTACAAAACCTTACTATAAAATACAAAAGTGGTGGGGGTTACTAAATAAATTACCCATGACACGATCAGAAGGCTCTGCACGTTTCACGTCGTTTGATCATGCGGTTCAGGGCGCACAATGCTTCGATTTAATTCTATGACCCAGATTAGATCTGGGTCGCCTCTCTCATCCAACTGCTAGAAGGCTATTTGGAAGAACGGAGAAGAAGGTGGTTTTCTCCAAACTTTGATCTCCGATTTCTTCATCCTCCTCCCTCCTTCTTCCCTTCTGATAGGTGCAACTCGTTTCAGGGGGTCCTCCACATCAGTAGGGTGCTTTAAATGGATCCGAGCCCCATACGAAGGGGAACGGAATGGCGAGTCCCCCGAAGCTCTGAATTGAGCCGTGAACGGTCTCTAGGTGGGTCGTCAAGTGCTTCCTCCTGCACAAAAAGACCAAGGGAACAGAGGGATATCTCCTCATCCCATACTAAAGCTGCTATGCACATGGAGTGGATCGACGATAGAGCTCTGACAAAAGTGGTGGAGGTAGAGATCGGGGTCTCAAATTCGTGCGGAATCTGAGTTGGAAACAAAGGGGATCTGCACAGAATATGAAGAGAATGAAGGCGACGTGAAATCAAGGCGGATAATAGAGGGTCACCGTGGAATTTAGGGTTGAAGCCTAATGCTCCAGCAATCCTAAATTTACAAATTAAACTATAACACCGAGTAAATGTGGGAATTAAAAACTACATTAATGTAAGGAAATGAAATGTGATTAAATTGCCTAGCTATCAGCTTAGACTTAGCCCTATTGGCCAAGGAGTAGGAAGGTCTCCGGAGATGGGCTCGACCGGCCTGGATCACCTTCCTCCACTACTTTCTCCACGCCAACAATGTTGGGGATTCAAGTTGTCACTGAGAATCAATGCTAGGTATGTCCCTTTGGGGTTACAGTAGTGGTAGAGGGATCAAAAGGGAAAAGGGGGGGCGGAGGTGAAGCTTTATACAAATGGATATGGGTGAAGTTCAAGGGGTTGTTGCGTGTAGGTGGAAGAAGATTGGTGGAGGCAAGAGGTGTGGAGAGGGTTAGGGATGTGGGTAGATCAGAGAGGTGAGGTGCTCGAGGAGCATGGAGGAAGGGATGAGGCATGAAAATGAGGAGAAGAGGGAATGCATGTAAGTTTTGACATGGGTCAGAGGTGGCAAGTACAATTGACCAGGTGGTCAACAATCCCTGGTCTCTAGGTAGTCCATGGACCAACTAGAAAATAGGTGGGATTAAATCCCTTATTAAATAGTTTAAAATATTAAATGATTTTATTATTTTTAGGTTAAAACATAAAAAATGTTTAAAATTTTATGTAGTAGTTTATTTTGATTTCTATTTATTTTTACAAGCTATTTATTACATACTGATATTTACATGTACATACATAAGTATTTATACTTGTATTTAGTGTGTTTTATTTTTATTTTTTATTTAATATTTTATTATTGTATACATGTATTTTATATTTTTACAACTTATTTAATTACATATTTACATATGTTTAACTTATTTTTCTAATTTTATTTATTTACTTCAATAAATAAGTATATGTATAATATATGTATAGTTTACCTATATAATTTATTACTTTATTTATTTTAATATATTTTCAAGGTTATTTCTATATTTATTATGGAAATATGTTTTGAATAATATTTACAAGTATATAAAAATATAAGAAAGTTAAGAATATAAGGAATGGATATATTGATTATTATATACATGTATACATCATAACAGGGGCCCAGAATCCAACTTTTGCATCTCAACTCCAAATTAAATAAAACCACCTTCAGTAAATAGATAACTAAAATTTATGAACAATAAATGTAAGTTTGGTTAATTTGAGTCCATATGGAGAAGGTACAGGTCTGGAAAGTTTTCTTCGTGGTTTTTGTTATGTGGGTTGCAGGTGCACTGTGCTTTATTTTTAAGTAAAATCAATTTGTTATTTTTCTTTATATTTTTATGTACAAGTTTTATGTTGAAAGTTTATCAATTTGAGGTATAAATAAAGGATAAAATAGGCCCAAAAAGCATATTTATTGAATAAATAATATTAGGATTTTGAGTGTTTTTTTATAAAATTTGTCGGCTTATCTCCCTCCTACTTTATTCCTTATCGACTAAGTATGCGGTTATTCAATGTCTTTGACACTTCATTCTTTTTTTGTACTTTCCTTTATTCTTTTATTTTGGAATTAAATAAGTGTATTTATATAGTATTTAAGTGTCTATTATTGAGTGTTATTTTGCATAAATTAAAGCTATACACATGCATTTGGTTAGGGATATAAGGCCAAAATAAAAGAATAAAGGTGATGAAATTGAGATTCATCACCAGGTAAAAGGCCACCTTGTTGATTGGATTCCCTCATCTAGCGCTCTTTCCTCGAAGAGGGGGGTATTTACTTCAAAGTTCAAGTTCAATTGGAAACAAGAATAGGAGGGAGGTAGAAGGGTGGTGTCTGACCATTGTAGTCACATCTCCTCTTGGAGCTTGACCAATATAGTCAAATCCCCTTTTAATGTAGGCATCTAGTAGGACCATTGTGGTAGTTGATTGTTTGGTTTTTAGTTGTTGCACTGCATTCGTTCATTACTTCAGTGAATAGTCTTTTATTCCACCCACTTTTAGGGGTCTCTTTATTTTTGTATTTTTTTGAGATTTTTTTGAAAATTTTTATTCTTGTACTAATAAAGTATTCCTCATCCGAACCTTTGTTTCAACTTCATCTCTCGTCTTTAGATGTATGCGATACTAGACAAGGTTGAGGATGCATTGGTGTCTATAGCCCCCCAAAATAGTTGTCTACTACCTCGAGCTTTTTGAGCATTTTTGAAATGAGAAGAGATGGTGATCGTTGCAACCTGAATGCCTTGTTATACCAAAAAAAAGAAACTCGTGTTCTTCTCTCTTTCTGAAGGATGAAAAGGAGAGAGAAGAAAATGAGAGAAAGAGAGAGTGTATTTTTTTAAAATTAGTATAGTTTCAAGCATTGAATTCGAGGAGGCAAAAGTATGCTCAGGATTTGAGATCGAAGATGTGAAATAAATCTTCTTCATAGCTTTTTTTATTTTAAAGTTTTCTGATTTTTATTTGGTTTTTTCATTCTGTAAATTTTTATTTTATTTTGAAACTTCTATTTGATTTTCAAAAGATGATTAAATTTTGAGAAGATTTAATACTATATAGTAGGTGGAATAACAATGTAATGTACTATTTTAAAGTTGGGAGAAAAAATTTATATAATTTTCAAAATAGAAGGCATAATTTTCAATATGATTTATTGTATACTATATATGTGATAATGTATATGGTGATACTAGATAGATATATGGTATAATATGGGTAGATCGAGGATGAAGAAACAAACTCCAACTCAGAGAAAATGGCCGAAAACAATTCAAAAGGAAGGTGATCTTTGGAAATCAAAACAAAACAACATGGCGATGAAAAACCTTGAAAATTACATCAAAACTTTGCTAAGGTAGCCTTACTACCCTAGAAAAAACATCAGAAAAAATGTTTTCCAAAACTCCCGATATGTCCAGGGAAACAACTGAAAAGAAAAGTGCTGAAAGAATAAAAATCATGTTACCTTTAGGTCCAGGAAAGGATCTTAATACAAATCTCAAAAGTTTACGTGGTGAAATGGAATTCATGGAAATTGATGGCTTATGATGCAAACTCGCCACAACTGTTCATCTGACGGTCCTGATTAGAACATGAAGCTCGACCATCCACTAATGACATGTGGCGCGATTATGTGAAATCTTAAGAGAGTTGCGGTCGAGCTCTCCAGGAGGCAGCGACTGATGGCGATCTCCGGGCCTGTTTGGTTGCTGGTTGGACTGGATTGGGTTGGGGTACACTTGTTTACCTCTCATTCCAACCCTCTCAATCCTCCTCACAGTTCACTATTCACAGGGATACTTCAACCCAACCCAACCCAGTCCAATCCAGCAACCAAACAGGTTAGTGGTCGAGGACAAAGGACGGTGCCCCCTTCCTCGTCTCACCCGATGAAGGGCTTCAGGTGGTATGCCGTTGACGATCTGGTGTGCGATGAAGCTTGGGTCAGTGTAGTTCTTGAGCAGCTACAGGCGGCGATGGTGGCCTGACGTGAAGCTCCAAGTAAGACGAGAGGCTCGAGATGGATTCTTGAACGGTTGTAGGAACTTCAGAAGGTTCTTGCAGATGAAGACTTCAGGTCTCGGTGACATAATTGATGTCAAAGCTTGATGGTTGCATCACGCGATGGCTGAAAGCTGATGACGATCTTGATCTGTTGATGGAGTACTAGGTATTTTTTAAGATGTGGCTCCAGGAGCTCAAGGTGAGCGTCGTTCCATGTGAACTGAAAAGCTCAGGTGATGAAGATGAAATCTGTAAATAGTGAAAAATATAACTCAGTTCTTGCCAATCGGTCTGGGGCGACGGCAGAGACCAAAAGACAAAGATCTACTTGAGTCTACGTCCAGAAGATGGAATGGGTTCTGATCTTACATGCAGCGGACGAATTCAAGATGAAACTAAAATAGAAAAGAGGTGAAGGATTGAAGTTGTTGGAATCTGTGGGTGAATTTGCTTCGATCCGATATAAACATAACTAATTAAAAACAAACGAAAAGAATTAAACAAATGCCTGGTGGTTGAAGGGTTTGCTACAGGTGTTTGCTAGTGGTTGAAGGGTTTGCTACACAACCCGGTAGTGGTCAGAGCTTAATGTTGCTATAGAAGCACACGATTCAAGGCTGATGGATGTCCTGAAATCTCCTCTGGCCAACTCCGTCGTCGCTTGGAGAAGAAGCTCCGTCGCCTGTCACATCTAGAAGGTCGATTTCTAGTTCAGTAAGAACTGGACACTGGAGTAGGGCTGCTAATTGAACTGAATCATTCGAATTCGATTAGGATTCGTTCGGTAAAAATTCGAAAAAAGTTCGATTCGAAACCAAATGAACTGAATTTGAATTTCACTTGTGGATTCGATTCCCAGATGAATCGAATTTGAATTAACCCGAATTTGTTCGATAATAATTAGATTCGATTCGGTATTTATATACATATGTACATAGAGGAGTGATCCTACGAGAGCAAAAAGTTGTGAGAGAATGAGAGGGATGATTCTGGACCCCACACGATTCACCCAGGAGAGAGAAGACCAGGAGAGAGAAAACAGAATCACGTGGTCCAGAATCGTCCCTCTCATGCTCTCACGACTTTTTGCTCTCATAGGC
This sequence comes from Ottelia alismoides, assembly GCA_037367405.1. Taxonomy (NCBI): domain Eukaryota; kingdom Viridiplantae; phylum Streptophyta; class Magnoliopsida; order Alismatales; family Hydrocharitaceae; genus Ottelia; species Ottelia alismoides. Next base: position 448,160 of record JAZKJV010001570.1, read on the forward strand.
TCACTCCTCTATGTACATATATGTATATGTGTGTCCATGTATTTATATATACATACATAGTACATACATATACATGCATATAATACATACATATTTACATACATGCATGTAACAACTACCCTTGATTGATTATGACCTTTTTCTTAATATCCTTGTATAAGGAATTATAGCATAATTACATCAAAAGGTTGACATCTTTAAGTAAATAGATGCAAACAAGATTATGAATGTGTATTAAAAAAGTTACTACATTTAGTTTACATTGAAATATTGGCATTTACGTTATATCACTAGGCATAACATGTGCAAGCAACCAAAGATACTCTCAAATCAACTTACCACAATGATTAAGTGGTTAATTTTAAACCTTTAATCATATTTAAGATCCATCGATATGATTTATCATGTGAAGCATTCACCGTTATGATTTTCATACTCCCACTCTACACCGATATGACTTGTGAATGCATGACGTGTATATGCAACATGAGGCCCTCCTAATGAGATCCAATTTCCTTCCGTTCCTGTTTATAACTAAGTCCAAGTGGTTTAATTGCAAAATATGTTATGAAATAGAGATGTATGTCCTTCAGGCGTCGGTTATAAAAAACATTTAAGTTTATGTCTTTACTTCTTATTACTTTGTACAAGTACAATAATAAATCTTAGCATGCTATTCAAAAATTTGAGGAAGGATACACTCTAAGCCATATCCAATTTAATATGCATATATGTATGTATAATTCTATTATTTAAAGACTAATAATTGAATATAAAAAGGAGTGAAAAATATCAGTTATAAAATCTAATAGGAAAAATAAATGTCTAATATTGTTATTCTAAATCCTCATTCATACATTCATTTTCATGTTCCCACATTCCTTACACTATCTTTTCCATTCCTCCTTTCATTATATATCAAAGATTCTAAAAACCCATGGCAGATTATGGTGACCTTTCTCCTAGCACGTGAAAATGATGGTTTTGCTACTTTGAATTCCTCCTTAACATTTATCATGGTTTAAAATTTATCTAGATATATCTCCTTTACCTTTTTGGTGCTTTAATTTTCCTTGCATGGCAATTCACGATGAATATCATTGTCAAGATGAAATTTATCACCACATGAGTAATATACAAGTTCTTCTCGCCATAATGTAAGTTGTTACTTTGTACATCAAAAATTCATATATTTCATTTTCATGACTTAATTTTTTGATATTGAAGATTCACACGCTCAATGAAGAGGTTTGATCTTTCTACGTTATTCTTTATAATTCCCATTATTTTAAATAATAATATCAATTTGTATCAACTTTCTATATAAAGTTTGATCTTATCTTGCTTTAACATGCAATGGTAATTATATTGTTCAGCTTTTTCGTCAATGATATTCTATCTCTTTGATCGGCTCATATAATTATATTGTATGCATACATTCCTTCATCATAGAAAAAAGTATATTCGATTGTAAAATAATTGTAAAAATTATATACTTCTATCCAATGTATTGTATTGGTTTGATATTTTTCTTGATTTTATAGTTTTTCAACTTATCTTAGTAATATATTTTAAAATTAGAACTTTACAATAAAACAATGATATTATATTATTATTTATATAATATTATTTATATAAGTTCTAAAACATCAATTAACATTTCAAATTCGAAATAAAATGAATTGAATTTAAATATCTGAAACTTAGAATGAATTGAATTTGAATTTAAGTTAGCAAATTCGTTTGAAATTCGATTCGAGATCGAATTCAAAATTTCTATAATGAATTGAATTTGAATCCAAGTGGATTCGAATGTATTCGATTAGCACCCCTACACTGGAGGGAGTAGTATTGAAACAAAAGAACTAAGGCTCTTCAAATAGAACCGGATCGAAGATTGCTATGGAGATTGAAGTGGAGGGTGAGGGTTGTGGATCATCAATATTGAAGATATGTTGTTTAGATCAAGGTTCAAAAAACCGGACCGGGCGGTTGGACCGGGAACTGGCTCCGACCCGGTCGGTTCGGCCGGTTTTGTGTAATTAATTTAAAAAAATAAAAAATAAAAAACCGGGTCAGACCGGTGGTCAGATCGGGTCGACCCAGGTGGTCGGATCGGGTTGACCAGGATTGACCCAATTTTGATGGTTTGGTAAATTTTCAAAAAAACAAAGGTTAAATAATGAAATAATAGGAATTTTACCACTTATTCCCTTCTTAACTTCTACTATATGTCCCTCTCTTTTTTGGAATATACGTTCTGCCAATACTTTTTTAAAGTAATTTTCAAAAACCAACTATAAATAAATGGTTACAATATTATATTCATATATAAATCTAGAAAATTTGACTAACTTTGGTATATATTTACTCAAAATAGACGATCATGTTATTCTATTAAAAGATTGGTTTTTTTAAATGATTATTTCATTGATATATAAATACATACTTATGTATATGTATCCGGTTTTATCGGTTCAAAAAATCGGTTCGACCGGTCTGACCATTAAATTAATCTGGATCCGGTTTTTTCCGAGTCGATAGGAATGATGATGTCATGCTGACATCATCACCGGTCCGACCGGTTTGGACCGACGATCCAATCCGATTGGACCAAACCAAAGACAAACCGGTTCAATGTCCGGTCCGGTTTTTAAAACCTTGGTTTGGATTAGGATCTTCTGCAGAGTTGATAGTGGATTAATGGGGAGAATATGGGTTGTCTCTGTGTTGAACATCAGAAAGGTGAGGTGAAGGCTTTTTATAGTGAAGAAGGCTGGGTCGACACATGTCAACATCCAAAACTCCAAGAGTATAAAATTATTGTAAATTAAAATAAATTAATAAATAAGGTTATTTCAAAACGTTACAATAACAAGAACTTTAAAATGTTAAATTATCTAAATGATGGTATATTATATATAAATAGATAATGTTATTTGATATGTTAAATAAATAAAATACTATGAAATATAGGTATAATTGTACTCTATAAATAGGATATGTATTTTTATTTTGATATTTTAAAAAATAATTCACAATTTTTATATTATATTATTTTAAAGAATAATATATATATATATACAAGATTTTTTTGCAAATAGACTCCGATTTAGATGATACTACCTTTGTAATTTAGAAAATTGTATATCTTGAACATTAAAGGTGAGTAGAATGAAATTGGATTTCATATGATGAAGTTGGAAGTCTCAAAAGTTGAAAATTTGATAATTGGGGGGTATGATTGCTTATCATATATACATGTTGGAATTTTAATTTATGGTACTATTTTTATAAAAGTTTTTATTTACACATTCTCACAAGAATTAAGTTAATCAAGGCTATAACAAATTCTTCACAAATGTATAATAAGTGATAAATTAGATTCTTATTTGATTCTTTTTGTGATTTTATTCCTAATATCACCCTACATTATTGTTTATCGACCAATCCATGATGAACTGGTATTGGAGATTTCGTTTTATAAATATATCTTACATATATATTTATATTTTTTGAGTCATACTGTATAATATGTATATACAATATCCTTGTTTTCTTTCTTTTCGTTTTCTGATTTTATTCATTTTATGTGTTTTTGGTGCATAAAAGTTAGCTTTTTTTCATGAATGTTATTTTTAATAAAAATAAAGTGAATATCAATGCATATTTATACGTATTTGTCAACTGTTTTATGACAAAAGTTAATAAATAGTAGATTCATCACATGTCCTACACTTGAAATGATGGAATCAAGTAAATACACTTTATGTTGTCTACATCTACTTTCCCACTCACTACCTCTCCTCTAGTAGTTGATCAAGATCTCTTCATCCAATAGAGTCAATCATATTGCTTCAGGCTCCATAAAGGCAAACACATATTAAAAGTGTTCTTTTTCAACCTTTAAAAGAGTCCTATAGACCTTTTAGGGGTTCCCATTTATGCTTATCGTAGAATAACTAGTCCATGTTAGGTTCATCGGATGTACCACTATGGGGGCTACTACTACTCATGCCCTACCAAGGTTTAGGAAGCTCGATAATGTTCAACTTAGTGAAAGAGCAAGAGTTGCTTTATTGTAAGATGCTCAAGAATTCTGATACAGTCGTGACTAGGCAGGGGTCCATATATATAGCTTTGTGGTTCCCTTTTGCTTAGTTGGTTGTCATCTTTAGGAGAGTTTCTAATGTTATACACTATAGGGTTTTGGAAATTTCTAAAGTTATGCTCTTGCTTAACATGGATGGTCCTTATTGGGTTCATATACCTCAAGAATGTAGTATTTTACAAGGGGATCATGATACATGGATTAGCCCAATATGGCTTTTGAAGGGTTGGTCCTTCCTGTAGTTAAGGTTTTGATTTGAATAGTCATGGTCCTTTCCCTTCTCCCCCATAAATCTGCCTACTTAAACTATGGTAATGATTAGAAAATATAACCCCCTATAGTTATTTTGCCATCGCAACTTGCATCATCTAAGGAGAGTGTCTTTGGACCTTAGATGTGTGTTCATCTCGTATAGTTATTTAGTCCTCCATCATACATGATGGAGGAAGGATCGCTTCAATATCATATTTCTTAATGTTTTGCAATGACCCAGATCTAAATCGAGTTATTATCGAGAAAAAGTGAGACACACATCTTATATGATCAAGCCCATTTAAATTTTTGTCAATTACCCGAGGTGCTTAATCTCAAATTGTTAAATAGTAATAATAATCATTTATTGATGAATAGTCATTCTTCTACCTTTATTCTTCCATTTTTCTTTAAATCACTATCAAAGCACATCTAAATAATGTTATGCACAAACTAACATCCATTATTTAACTGTAAATAATACATAATTATCTATATTTAAATATAAAATAAAAGAATAAAGAAAAGAAAAATAAGTGAAGTATCAAATATACAGAATGACTCTAAACCTCAAGACAATTCAATATTGACTTGGTCAACAAAGAATAAAGTAGTGGGAGATAATGATCAAATACACTATATAGAAATCCTAATTTTTATTCTGAAAATAGATATTTTAACCATTTTATTCTTTATTTCACACTACTAATAACAAAATGTTCAATATGAAACTTGTACATATTAATATATAGAAATTTATTAAAATAATTATCAATAAAAATAATGCACTATACAACTAGGCCAAATAAATGAAAAGGCAACAAATCGAATTTTGCAGATTAATATCTCCTCCACATGAATCCAAATTGAACTAAGCTCATCTCCATTATATTCTAAATTAAATTATCTATTCAATGAATGTTTCATTTTAAATAAAGTTAAGATATAGAAGTCGGTTTTCTGGTGTACTATTGTGATGTATCTCTATATAATATTCATATATTTTATTCTTTGTATTTTTACTCTCCCTATATTTTTAAGTAATTGTAAATAATATTTAAAACATATCAAAAATATAGACACAAAATAAAATCATTAGAATATAATTAAAATAAATAATACATTACAATACATATGTATAATAAACCTAGAAGAAATATACATGTATTTATTTAGGTATGTAAATGAAATTATAAAAATGAAATAAAAACATGTAAATATGTATTTAATTATACTATAAATATATAGAATACATAAATAGGATAAAAATATTAAAAATATAGAATAGAAATAAAATACTCAAAGTATATGTATTTATACATATAAATATACATGTAAAAATTAACTTATAATAACAAGGTTGTAAAAATAAATAAAAAATTATAGTCAAGTAGTTTATAAAGTAATAAATAATTTTTATGTTTTAAGTTTTTATCTATAAGATACTTAACTATTTTATTTTTTATTTATCTTTCATTTTTATTCTTTGTTTTGTCGTTTTGTGCATATGTGAACCAATAAGAAACATGGAGTAACACCCCCTCTCACTTGCTCTTGACCCCAGGCATGCCTCTGACATGTCAAAACCCCATTTTCTGCCCTTTTTCATGCTCGTAGGAATCATCTTCTTGAATGGCTCTCTAAATGAAACTTGTTGATGGGAGTCCCCCGAATCACGTCCTAGCAATGGATCCCACTTATCTTCCTTGAGTTGGTCGGAGCCCTAATTAGAAGAGGACCTCTCAGCCTTTGTCTATAAATAAGCACCCACCTTTTCCTTCCCAATTTTAAAATCCCTCTTAACACATTGTAACCCCTTAGAATAGTACCTTGGAGTGAATCCTTTGTGACAGGGAGGTGTTCCACTTGATTCAAGGTGTGGAAAGGAGTTTTTAAGGTGATTCGCCATCGCCGGAGACACCTCCTAGTGGGTCTGCTCCCCGACTTTCCAAGTCAGGTGACCCCTCTATCGTTAGCTCTTTTGTTTCCTAGTGTAATCAGTAGTCTAGGTTTGCCTTTTATTTCATTTGATTCTATCCAGTAGGTCTAAAAATTTGAAGTACACCAAATCTTAGAAGCTCAGGTCTCTATTCACCTTCTCCAACCTTATTTCGACCGACACGTACACCCACATCCGTCCTCATCATTTCTCCACACTCTAGATTGCATCATTGCACCCTGATCTTGCTCAAATCGAGGAATTGGGTCACCAACTCCGTCATACATGGGCGACCCTCCGCCACACGCCATCTCCCACTCGTTCCTCTGATTTTTTTGATCGAGGTCATCACCCTCGGGTCGCCTAGCTTTTGGTGTAGGTTCGAGCCTCAAGGACCTCTGCCTAGGGTGTGATCAAGTCCTGCATAGGTCCTTCCAGGTCGCCACATCTTCTCAAGCTCCAATCCTCTATCAATGAGGCCCGGACCATTTTGGGGCATCCAATAGCTATGGACCATCTCCAGGAAGTAATAGAGCATATAAATAGTGAGAAAGACCGTTGAAGTTGTACAAGAGCGTCGATCGAAGGAGCCTCGTTGCGATGTTATTCCTTGTTCATCAAGACCCCTCCTTTGTCATCCAATCTTGAGAGACTTTCAGGTTGAGCAGCCATCGGATCGCTCCTTGGATCTAATCAAGACCGCTAATCAATGAAGCAATGCCGTGTGATCTGGACCATCCATTGCGTGAAGTGAGGCAATATCCACCGTTGATCTTCGCGTGTAGGGAGGGGTAATTTTCATTTGAACCCTCCACCTTTGTGGTTTTTAATAATGTAAATATTTATTTCAATGTAAAATAACATGTAATATTTGCATATTAGATCCTAAGCTTTCCTTTGTTTGCATTTAAGTCCATGTTAGTTCACCTCGTGTGTCCATACACATGAGGCGCTTGGCTTTTTGCAACGAACCCCCTCCAGGTTTCCATATTTGATTTTGGTCCCTTATTTTGTGAACTGTGTAAAAATTTAGAATTAATTACATTCTAGACCCCTGAAATTAATTTATTTGCAAGAATATATTTGGGTATTTTGCTTGTATGGCCCTTAAACTTATTTCTATTATTGGGGATTGCATATAAACATCCTAAAAATTGCAATTAGATCCCGTATTTCCTAATTTATTTTATTTCTTGTATTTTGAGTGTTCTAAATATCTTTATACTTTTGAAATTTGTAGGAAAGTTACCTTAAGTGTATGGAACCCATCTTTAACACATATATTTTCCTGGAGCTTTCAAAGTTATTTTCTTATTTATAAAAATAAAAAGTATGTCATACTTCCTTGTTTCGACTTATAAAATTATAAAAATTTCAAAAAACCTCCAAAAATGTTCAAAAAAACTTATTAGTTATATCTTATAGTATTTTACCATATATCCAAAAATTGCTAAAAAAATATAAAACTTATAGTATTTTAAAAATTACAAAATTTTGAGAATCTTATCAAATAATAAAAAAACCTTAAAAAACCAAAAAGCGTGTTTTAAATTTTTGCGTTTACTTTGTTTCTCTTGGTTTATAGGAAAATTAGTTTTGGGTCATGTCTGAAATGTTAAATATTTATTAGGCCCATTTCTAGCTCATGATTTTCTGTTTTGATCTATTTTGTGTATTTCTTCATTTGGAAATGCATAAAATTATCCAAAATACCCAAAAATCATCAAAAACAAAGAAAATATAAAAATCAACAAATATTTTATTTTCGACATTTTGACTTTATTTGATATTTTAAACTTTCAAAAATCACCACACAGTTAACTACTTATAATCCATTATCATACTTTGCGAGTATTCTACGCAAGATTATATTTGGAGTGCTTCATCTTTCCTGATTTATACTAGTAACATCTTGGTGGTAATGTTATAGTTACTTGTTCTCGGTAATAATGGTGGTTATAGATCTTGTGCAGCTTTTTCATCATATCTCTTTGTGGAGATCGTTCCACCTCTCAAGTAGTATTTGCACTATGAGAGGAGACTTGCACTGATTACACTCATAATTCATTTGACTTATTTCCAAAATGTTATGGAGGAAAATTGATATGGATAATTTGTTGGGTTCATGCCTAATTTGAACGTTAACAACTACCCTAAATGTTGTGGCCCAAGTTGTCAAGTAGTTTTTCTCACTACTTACAACCGACTATGCATTTGACGAACATTCCATGAGGGACTATTTTATGGGGTGTTGCAATTTTTCCATACTATATACGTAGCATCCTCATTGCAATGTGACTGACCTTTATTCCATGTAATCGTGGTTGTTATGTCATCTCTATAGCTTTTTTCTTCATATTTCTTTGTAGAGGTGACTCCACCTCTTGGATATCCCTTAAAATCCCTAAAATATAGTCTTACATGAAATACTCCCAAAATATCAGAGTTGTTGATAAGTGTCAGCCTGTGGAAGGGGCTTCCCCAGCGTGTTGACCCGGGTCTGGGACATCACAGTGTAGTTTTCGACCATCTTCTCATAGATGGTCCAGACCTAGTCTTCATGCTTGGCGAAATATGACCCCCCACATGAGGCATTGACAAGCCCCCACAGCTCCAGTGTCAGCACATAAAAGAAACTCTGTACAAGATTGGGCTTGGATATCTCATGGTGTGGACACCAGTCGATGAGCTCTTAGAATTGTTCCCACATCTCATGCAACTGCTCGTTGGGGATCATGGTAAAGTTGTTGATCAATTCTCTAACTGCATTGGTCCGGTCGAGTAGATAGTACTTGTTCACGATTGATCCTCAACAAAACATTAGAAAATTATGACTTCCTGGATTATGGAACGCATATCATGGACAACCGAAGCTTGACTCAAAAATTATGTGCATCCATCAGATCTAGCTTTGTCGGGAAAACAAAGGCGGTTATCGATTAAAAATGAAATACCTCATGGCTAACGACACGGATCGTATATTTCAGATGCGTGTTGGATTTTGAGTGTACCATCTAAAGCAATGCATGTACATCACAATTTTCATGTCCAAAATCATTAAGCATTCATCTGGTAGATAAATCACAGTTTTTAGTTCACCATGCTTGTGCGTTCGTTTCTCGGTCTGTTTTTATCCCTTCTTTCGAATATGCTTCATAAGTAACTATAACCATTCGAAATGAAGGCATGACAATATCAACATCCCTTTAACTTCTGCTACACATACAGCAAATATGGATTCCTTTCAACCTTAATGTAATGGATGACAAGGACATGAATTTCTTTAAGCTGTAATAAAAAATTTATTTTGAACATGCATTCTAACTGTCAGATTTTCTACTTATATCATTTGAATGATTCTTAAGTAGGCAATAGCTCTTACCAAACTTGTTTGGAAACCAATCAATGCTCATGTAGTTCAACTTGGGCACCTCCCCTGATGCCAGTAGACGTCGGATCTGAACTTTTTTCCTCATTTTCCTCATCGTTTGTCTTCTTGTATGTGTACCACTTGGCGATCAGGACGTAGACAAAAAAGTTAACCACACTTAGAATAGCAAGCAGGTAGTAGAAGTAATCCAAGTGGCCGACGTTCAGATTATCCGGTATCCAACCAGGATTCCCATGTTTGGTTGTTGCATTGGTCACAATTGTCACAAGGAGTGTGCTGAGATAGTTACCAAGAGAAACAGTTGTCAAGGATAGTGCTGAGCACATGCTCCTCATCGCATCTGGTGCCTGGTCGTAGAAAAACTCAAGTTGCCCAATAAAAGTGAACACTTCCGCAGCACCTATAATGAAGTACTGAGGCACTTGCCAGAAAATGGACATGGGCACTTGTTTGGCTTCATAGAGATTGTGCCTCTTGACCATGTTAAGCCTGACAACCTCCAATATGCCAGCAGCCACCATCCCGAAAATAGAAATGACGAGACCGATCCCCATGCGTGTCAACTGGGTAAATCCCCTCTCTCTACCAGTGTACCTCCTGACTATCGGGACAATAATTCGGTCGTAGATTGGTACCCAGACTATGACACTGATGGTGTCGAAGATGGAGAGAGATGCTGAGGGTATCTTGAAGTTTGGGCCCATGTGAGGATCGAGTGTGTTACCCTGAAGGACAAACATGGTACTCATTTGACCATAGACAGTTGCAAAAATGATGCCACTGGCCCATATTGGTAGAAGGCGCACAACTGCTTTCAGCTCCTCAACTTGTGTGACGGTGCAAAGACTCCATGGACCCGCATCACCTTTGGTCAGGTCATCGTTTTCGGTCGCTACTGCAGCTTTGTCAAGGAAGCTGAATACCATAAAAAATATGAGAAAGAACCCAGCAGAATTACAAGGCTTTACTCTATTTCTTATATATTTGTTAGAGTTTAGGTTTAGCACATTTTAGCTACAAGTTTTAGGGTTAGGATATTGTGTAAAAAATACAGCAGATTTTAGCTACATGTAGCAAAAAAAATCATACTTGTTATATTTGTAGCTAGATAGACAAAACATGATATAAAAAGAAAAGAAAAAGTAGTACTGAGATAATGATATGATAGAGAAGGAGATGATCAATTACCTATCAAACTTGCGGTGTTTTAAGAGAATAAATTAACAATTAAAAGTAGAAATGAGAAAATATAGGACCTAACATAATTCACCTGAATTGATCTGTGTGCTCCAGTTTACGACTACCTTGTATAGCTGACTCCTTATCGGCAATCTCATAAAGGAGACTTTTATCGCTGGGCACTTTCACTTTAATCTTTTTAAATGATGCAACCAGAACCTGAGCTATCCTGGTTAGGGGACTTCCTCCAGGTTTCTGATGACGATATAGACGAGTACCCGTGATGAAACTGACAACAGCAATTGCCATTGCAACTGCTGGGATTCCGAAACCCCAACCCCATCCTACATTCATTTGTATATATACCAGAACCGAAGAAGCAATAAGGGCTCCAATATTGATAGAGAAATAAAACCAATTAAAGAAGGAGCTCTTGCTTTTCTTCTCATCTTCATCGTTTTCGTCAAACTGATCAGCCCCAAATGATGAAACACAGGGCTTAATCCCTCCTGTTCCAATAGCAATCAAGTAGAGTGCTATAAAAAATACTGCTGATTGGCTTTGACTAGGATGACATGTACCATCAGTGCAAGAAGGCTTGAGGCCATTAACAGAGGCGGATAATGTAAGCAAGGTCAATCCCTGTAAGCAGAAAAGTCATCTTATCGAAGAAATCATCAACTAGTATTAACATGTGTACACTGTGTTAGGCTTCTTACAAATATATATATTGTCATGAAACTGGAAATTGTCCAGTATCTGCCAGCATAAGCATCAGCTATAAATGCTCCTAGTAAAGGCATAATATAACAAGTACCAGACCAATTTGTCACATTGTTAGCAGCTGTGACGTTTCCTTGATGAAGGCGATCTGTCATATAGTTCACAAGATTGGTGCCCATTCCATAATATGCCAACCTCTCGCAACACTCGTTTGCTGAGAAAAATAAGCATGAAGTTGACCATAGGGATACTAGAAATGCATGCTGGAATCAGTTGTCAGCGGAGGAAAGTGACTCGTACCTAGAATGTAGGGGCAAGCTCTCCAATTCCCAGTATCCTTCTTAACCGCGGGATTTCCATGTAAATCAGTTGTTCCATCTTTGGTGTACCTATCCTCTTCCACAGATCCCATGTTATATGACTACTGCAAATATGTACTCCCCTCTAACTTTGGTGGAGATTGCTGTGGAATCAGAATGCAAACATAAGAAGAATTTAGAAGTGTAAAGAATGAGATCTCATGAATGAAAATTCGTAAACCCTTTATGTCTTGCAAAGAAAAAGATTAATTTAATTACAATATATTGTATTTATAACATAATCTCTGTTGACACTCAACAAATGCATGTTTCCTCACCCACCATGAAAGGCAATCGCAAAATAAAGTCTACCCTTGCGCAGCAAGAAAATTAAGTTTCGGAACTATAAATCTCAAAAAATCAATCAAAGATTGAAGTAACTTTAATCATTTGCAAAAAAAAATCCAACAACACCACAGAGCATTATAGAACTACCACTATAATAAGTTGTATGCATCAAGTTAACCTAGTTGAACCAGGTTGATATGGAATGCTCTATCAAGGCCCAACCTACAAAACGAGCGGGACAATTATGGTATCCGAGCCCAGGTTTTCTGATTTTTGAATTTATCACCAATTTAAATTGTATGGTAATATAATATCTTGTATTTCCAAATTTGTCAAGAGTTGATTCAAATTTTGTACGAATGCATAGAATTTTTGTTTAAATCCATGTTGAAAAGATTCGAACTGTTTTGAGACAAATTCCTAAATAGTGTTCCAAAACGAGCGGGACAATTTATGGTATCCGAGCCCAGGTTTTCTGATTTTTGAATTTATCACCAATTTAAATTGTATGGTAATATAATATCTTGTATTTCCAAATTTGTCAAGAGTTGATTCAAATTTTGTACGAATGCATAGAATTTTTGTTTAAATCCATGTTGAAAAGATTCGAATGTTTTGAGACAAATTCCTAAATAGTGTTCCAAGAACACTATTTAGGAAATTGTCTTTCTTGTGCTGGTTGTCAACTACCTAATGCATAACCCTCAATTTACCCGGGTTAGGGACCGGCATGGTTGAGTTCAAGAATAATGGCTGAGTAGCTTGGAATTTTTGTTACCCCGATGATATCAAATTTTGTAAGATTTTTAAGAGTGATGTTTATCAGAGTTTTCGAATATCCTACACTTAGTATTGATGGATATCTAGTCATATTCATAACTATATATGTTGTGGAATCATTCCACTCTGAGCTTAGACAAATTTTCAAATATCTGAATTTGTATTTCAAGATATTTCATGTTTTTGTCATTATATCTAATAGTAATGGATTCTCCTGGATAAGTAGTTTTTCTTATATTCTTGATGACAGTAGAACTACCTCTCAGAGTTTCATTTAGATGTTAGTAACAACCTAAGAAACATAGTTTTTGACGGCTTAGTACCATGAACTTACCATCCATTAGGTTTATAATCGTATAATGACTTAGAATAAACTATTGTCACGATACAGAAAATTTATGATAAGAGATTCTGAGTAAAACTTGCCTAAGCAATTATAATCATTTCCTATTTTAGCAATAATATTTATAACATGTGAATGGGATACATAATTAGGTACTCACTTCTGCTATCTCCTTAATAAATAAGAGATATTTATTTGTCTTCTTATAGATCAAATCAAATTGTACGGACACATCTAGGTCAGTATATTCCTATTTTCACATTTTAGAGTAATTAGTTTGTGATTCATGTATCATGTACTTAGATGCGTTAATCAAGGTTGATACCTTATGTGTCATCACATCTTCACGTGGAACTAAGATACAACTTTATATTCAAATGAAATCCAGGAAAAACATTCTGGATTCGTTCTATCTTTGATACTGACATGGTTAAAACCCTCCATCCAACATAGAAGAATTCTTTATGCAAACTCCTTGGCATACCACCCCGCTGGCATTCAAGGCGAGTGTGACATGCTCAGTGGCATTGATCCTTATAGTGGAAAAGAAAGCTATGTCAATAAGAATTGCCTAAGATAGGGATAGTGTGTTCAGCAGAATGGTAATTGAAATTTAGTATTTCATTATACTGGTATTGCCTAAGATAGGGCTAGTACTCACTTAAATGGTCTCGTGGTAGTGCAGTGTGTCCACCACCCAAATGACCTTGGATCAAATCCCACCATTGTGTGGGTTGCGTTACTCAGTCGACAACCAGCGTAAAAAATAGTTGAATCTTTGAACACGAATTTGAGGAAGAATCCATGTAGCCGACCCTACTTATAGTGGGAGAAGGCTTCGCCATTTTTGTATTATACTGATTTGCAGAAAGAAGCCTGCGGAGATATTTTTAGAGTTTATGTATTTTTTTGTTATGTTTATTTTCCTTGTTCCATCTTATGTAATTTACCCATAGGCTTTCTCTATATAAGAGAGCTTAGGGTTCTTTGGAATAAACAACAAATCATTTTCTCCCAACATAGTATCAGAGCCAAAACCCTAGCCTACCATCTCTCTTGCCCCCCCCCCGCCCCCCTCTCTCCTCTCGTCGGCCCTCCTCCCACCACCATCCCTCTCCCCAGCGTCGGCCCTCTCCCCACTGTCGTCTCTCTCTCCTCCGCTGTCGGCCCCTCCCATCTTTCCGTCGCTACCTCTTATGGATTTGATTGCATAGGTCTACGTATGCACTCAAATCCTCTAATGTTTATGTAGACATTTGTTCTTTGATCTACAAACCCTAGTTCCATATCTCTGGCAGAATGTCAGAGAACAAGGTCGGTATGCCCTCCATAGGTGCTTTCAAAGGTCCAACGGCCACTGTCAAGATGGATGAGACGGACTATGAGCTCTGGACAATGCCGTTCATGAGTCTCATGAAGTCGAATGGTAAGAAGCACATTCTTACCGAAGATGAGCCGACAGAGAAGATTGGAGTTTATGTCTCCTAGGAGGCTGATGATTCGTACGCCAAAGTCTGGCTTTCAGGAACACTGACGATGGAGATTGCAAAAGATGTTCTCCATCATCCCAATGCTAAGGCGATGTGGGACATACTTGCAGCAACATACTCGCAGGTGCGAAATGTGACCAAGATCCTTCAACTCCAGCATGACATATTTACCGTCAAGCAAAATAGTGGCTGCTTCACTCCTTATATACATCCTTACGAGGGATGTTTGAGAAGTTCTACAGCATCATTCCTCTTATGGTGACTCTCGAACAACAAAAGACCTTTCGGAATTCTACCATGGTAGGGTCTTACTTGCAGCACTTGACCTGGAATATGATGTTGCTCGGATTCTTGTCGATGCTACTATTCCTCCAATAGAGAAAGTTTACCGCGGGCTTAGCAGAATTACAGTCACGTCTACTGCTACTACTCCACCCCCTTCGGCGATGGCAGCTTCCAGAGGCAGAGGAGCCTCTTCTTCTTTTTATGGTCATGGACCTCGTGGTCGAGGTAAATTCATAAAGAAATCAGGAGCATATAACACATTCTGCAATCGCATGGAAGACGACAAACTAATCTCCCCATGTCATGTGATCGGGGAATGAGTCCCATCAGCTATCACCACAGTCTGCCCTGGAGGAACCTGACTATATGCAGTAAGCTGCTCTTTGTCTCCACATAGGTGATTTGTTGCTCCTGAGTCAATAATACATTCTGTAATCGTAGATCCATCACAAGAGGTGAGGGCATAAGAGCTACCTGAGGTACTGGTTGTAATAGATGTACTGCCAGAAGCAGAAGCTGCCACATCTGAATGGCCTCCTGGAGTTTGTCAGAAGGCATGATGTTCCTCAGTCTAGCGACGAGGTCATCGAATCTCTGGTCCAAAGAAGAAGGTGCAGGAGATTCAACTTGTTCTGCTACCCGAGCCGATGCTGGGAAACATGCTTAGAATATCATGTATCCTCGGAGTGGCCCGGACGGTGACAGTAAGTGCAGGGCTAGCGGATCCGACCCCTCAACCACATAGACCACATCCACGAAAAGTAGACGAGCCACCTCTTCCTCTGGAGACAACTATTGCCGAAGGTGTCTGGCTAGTAGTAGAGCTCGGGACAGTGATCCGACTAAGTCGGCGGAAAGCTTCCTCAATAGGAGGAATAGTGGCATCAGCAAGGATCTTAGAGTGGGCAGCATCGTACTCTGGATCAAGTGCAGCAAGGAATACACCAACCATGGTAGCATTCATGTATGTCTTTTGTTGCTCAGGAGTGGCTATCAAGGCATGAAGCTATGGAGCTTCTCAAACATCCCTCGCGTGTACGGTGAGTGGAGAGATCTATCCATTCTGCTTGACTGTAAAAATATCATGCTGCAATTGAAGTATCTTGGTCTCATTTCATGCATGTGAATATGTCGCCGCCAGAATATCCCACATTGCCTTCGTCGTAGGCTGATACAACATGTCGTTGGCGATCTCTATCGTCAAAGTCCCATATAGCTAAACTTTGGCATATGCGTCGTCCGCCTCCCACGAGGTGTAAATCCATGTTTTCTCCATCGGCTCATCGTCGGTAAGGATATGTTTCTTACCGTTAGACTTCATGAAGCTCCTAAACTGCATCGCCCAGAGCTCATAGTCCGTCCCGTCCATCTTGACAATCGGTGTCGGACCTCGGAAGGCACTTGTGGCGGGTACGTCGACTTTGTTTTCTGACATGATGCCGAATGAAGATCACAGGGTATGTATACCAATAAAGAGGTGTCTACAATGACATGTGGGGATTTGATTGCATATATAGACCTATGCAATCAAATCCATCAACTGAGATGTGCGAAGAAGGAGAGCGAAGGCGGGGGCCGACGGCACTTGGGGCCGACTGCTTAGGCGGGCTGAAGGTGCCTGCTAGTAACAGCGGGACGCCGACAAGGGAGGGTCTGGGTTGCGGGATTGGTAGGCAACGACCCCGACCTACATGTGGCAGCAGGACTGGGGGTGGCAGCGGCGCTGGAAGGAGGCGGCGGGCCCGGCCTGCGTGCGACGACGGCGCCGAGGAGGGGGGGTGGGCTGGCAGGTGGGGCTAGGGTTAGGGTATACGAGCTCTGATCTAGGACCGCCGCTCTGATACCATGTTGGAAGAAATGAGTGCTATATGATTTCTGAGAACCCTAGGCTCTCTTATATAGAGGAGAGGCCTATGGGTAAATTACATAAGGTGGAAACATAAAAATAAAAATAAAGAAAAGATAGACATAGAATATAGAAATATGTAAATATCTATACAGTAACCGTAGAAAAATAAAGTTCAGTGAGAGAGGCAAGAAGGGGGCTTGGCCACCCCAAGTCTCCTAACATATAATTGCGTATTACTTAATATATTTATGTACTATAAATTATTAAAATTTAAATATAGTAAATAACCAATAGTTATAATTTTTAAAAATGCTTCACTGTTAGGGTCCAATCCCCACATCCTACATGTCAAATACCATTGGGTATGTGATTTCTGGATATCCATGGGTTTAAAGTCGACTCGTATGGGTAGGGATGGATACATATGTTACTTATCACGGATATTCATGGGTTTAAAGTCGAAACGCGTCGATGGATACACATGTTACTTACTAACCATGGACACCCGTACATATGTACGTAGATAAATACATCCATTCACATCTCTACACAAAATATTGTACACTATTACTTAGAAATGTTAAAAAAATTTAACATCACGTTAACAATACTACAACAAAACAAGTCTCGTGATTTTTTTTTAGAATATTTGTCATTGTATTAGTATCTGTTGTCAAATATATAATGATTGTGGTGAAATGAATTTTAACATTATAAATTAATTAGCGATGAATGTCATACATGTGTTGTATCATTAGTGATGATCCATATAGAATGTTGACCTCTTTCTATTTTATAGAATTTTTTTAGAATATTTGTCATTGTATTAGTATCTGTTGCCAAATATATAATGACTGTGGCGAAATGAATTTTAACATTATAAATTAGCAATGAATGTCATACATGTGTTGTATCATTAGTGATGATCCATATAGAATGTTGGCCTCTTTCTATTTTATAGAATTTGAACAAGTTGTTGCTAATTTATATTCTTGAAGAACACAGTGGATAAGCATCGTTATATGGTCCATAAGGATGCAACCGAATACATATACATATATATATATATGCATATGTTTCCGTCTACCACTGTATTTATTTTCATGCAGAAATGGATATATAATTTTTTATTTTGGCAAGTAAGGATACGTGATAGGATATGAGTTTTATTTTTTATGGATATGGATATCATTTTCAAAAAATAGCATATGGATACTTATTTTTTCTGGCAGATACAGATATGGATATCTATATTACTAAATTTATGTATATATTATATTAACATATATCTAAACATGTTACATGGTTTCACATAATCTATATACTTACTATTAGTGGGTTTCATCTCAGCCTCTTGCCACGTGTCTTCGATTTTCCTCCTCTCTCCTTGCGGTTCTAACTCCCGCTCGTCATGCAATCCCGCCACTCTTCACGCAATCTCGACGCGTCTTCCTTTTCCATTCTCCATGTGTATGTCAGGTGTCCATTTACTATCTTTAGCTTTTACCTTTTTTATTCACATCGATTCCTACTCTCTTTCTCCATCGGGTATTCCATAGATGATGTTTCCTCTGACGATCATGTTCCATCCTCTTCTTCTTTTTTCATCCGATCAGTCTTCCTTCTCCCCCTCTACTCTCGGATGATCTTTCTTCCTCGTTGTGTTTTCTTTCCGGGCTGCCATTTCTTTTTGGATGCAGATAGGGGTTGTTTCACTCTTTGTTCAGATTTGTCATAGCCACTTTCGTTTCATCTTTTGGTTGCAGGTACCTCTAATTGACGCTCTCGTCTTTCCCGTTGTCATCCTGCTCTATTCTTCGAACGGGTACTCCCCTTCATCCGAAGGTACGAAGACTGGTATCTTCTTATGAGAGTATAAGGTCTGCTTGATTTTTTTCCTGGATTGACATATTTTTGTAATGTCTTTTCAATTTTTTCCATTTCATCTTTCAAATCAACATATTTTGAAAATTTTTATTACCTTATTTTGAGAGTATAAGAGTTGCTTCATTTTTTTTTCTAAATCGACATATTTTGGAATGTCTTCCAAATTTATTTCCTTACATATTTTGTATCGACATATTTTAGAATGTTTCCCCAACTTATTTCATATTATCTTTAGGTGCATACATATGCGATTCTAAAATTAAGTTATCTCTATTTATGCAACATGCGATGTTTTTTCCTTTATATTGTTTGAGATTGTACAACTATTTGTTTTTTATTTCCATAATACATGAATTTTTTCCCTAGGTTTCCACGTTTTCACTGACAATGTTCCGTTGTATTGCAATGAGTCGAATTTAAACAAAACTGCTAAAAATTATTTTCTGGTATTGGTATTCTGAAAGAATCACTTTTGTTCTTTTGTCATTCATCACGTCTAACAATCATATCTGCCGCATTTTCATGTATGTCCGTTTTTTATTCCATTAATCTAATTCTATTTTTCCTGCTTTCCTCCCTGCATTGTTATCTTGCACTATGCTTTGCTAGATTTTAAAAAAAAGTCCTTACTGTGGTTATGTTGACTAGCAAATTACATTCTACTTTTCCCCCCATGTTTTTCTGTTTTCACTAATAATGTCCTTTTCCAATATGATATGTTGAGTTTTATAATTCCGTGGACTATCAAAATGCATGCATTTTTATTGTTTTTAAGAAACGTCTGTGTAAACATATCCTATTTACCTTAATCTGTCGCATGTATACTGTTTCTTCAGTCATTGTTTCTGTCATCTAGGTCTATCTGGATTGATGGATTTCTTAAATCATTGTAGTTGTCTTGCCAACAAAGTTCTTTGTTGATTTGTTCTGTATGTTTTCTGTATATTGCTTGACATCAAAAGTGATTTGTTGGTATTTGTTCTATATGTTTCCTGTATATTGTTTCAAAATCTAATTTTTCCTGTTATTTGGGTTACTTAGCAGTTGGTTTTGTGTTATGGGTTAGCATTTTTATTTAAATTAATATTAGGAAAAAATTAAATAGTCTTGCTTCCCATGTATATTGCTCGATATCAAAAGTGCTTTGTAGATATTTGTTCTATATGTTTCCTGAATATTGTTTCAAAATCTACTTTTTCCTGTTTGGGTTATTTAGCAGTTAGTTTTGTGTTATGGGTTAGTGTTTTTTATTTTAAATTAATATTAATAAAAAATTAAATAGTCTTGCTTCAACATATTTAAATCAGACGTCTATAATTTTGAGATTCGAATGATTTGTTTTACAAGTTACTTTTTTTCCAAACTTCAAAAAAAATAAAAAAAACCAGGTGAAATGGTGCGGGGGGAGTCAAGTTAGCTTCCCCCATAGGGGCAGCCCCATTTTACCTATATATAGGAGTGATCCTATGAGTAAACAGTTGTGAGAGCATGAGAGGAATGATTTTGGACCACATGATTCTATTTTCTCTCTGTCCCGGTCTTCTCTCTCCTGGGTGAATCTTGTGGTCCAGAATCACCCCTCTCATGCTTTTACAAGTTTTTGCTCTCATAGGATAACTCCTACATATATAGGAAAAAATGGGGCTGCCTCCGCCTCATTTTTCGTCAATTTTTTTTATTTTTATTTTTGAAAAATAAAATCGTGTATATTCATCTATATATCCATGATATCCCTAAATTTAGTAAATAACAACTATGATGGGTTCAAGGGATAAAAAAATAAGTATGCTTTTTACAACTAAATTTCCCTTTACTTCATTTATGTATTTGAACTTTTATTCTTTACTTTGCTCTTATTTTAATTCTATACTATTTTTTGAAGATACCATTATCTTTTCAGTTATAAAAATGATGCATACTATTTAAATAAATATACCTTCCGGACCAGCAAAATTTCTTCGCAATATATTCTAACATATTTTTCATATAATGTTTCTAATATATTTTTATATTATTGTCTTTTAATTTCATAGAATACTCAAAAAAAGTTCTCACGCCGCGAAGCGCGTGTATGCACCCTAGTATAGTATACTTTGGAGTCATTTTCAAATTCATGAAGATATAAATATATTTATATTTATATTTATATATTTCTGCTAAGTTATTTATTATACGAGTTGTTTTATTAAGTATATTACTTTACTTTTTTATTTTGTTGTATTTGTAGTCTATGTTTTTTAATCAAATTTTAATTTCAACTTTAAAAAGTTTTAGAGAGATATTTATTATTGAGAAGACTTATGATTCAGTCCGACGGGAGATATTGTGGAGAGTTTTGGAGAAGAGACAAGTACATGTACTATACTTTAACCTTATAAAGGATATGTATGATAGGACTTCATCTTGTGTAAGGATCCATTATGGGAAGATTGACTATTTTAACATCAACATCGATATGCATCAAGGCTCAGCTTTGAGTCCATTCCTTTTTACTTTGATTAGGAACGAGTTGACTAGTCATACTAGGATGAGATATCTTTGTGTATGTTGTTAGCAAATGATATATTGTTTTTTAAAAGATAAAAAAGGGCCTCCACCATATAGGTGTATGCCCAAAAATTTAACCATTAATCACCTTAAAAAAACATTACAAGGCGATAAGAAAAAACAAGAATTGCATCATCCACCCCTCGGCGAGCACCATAGCATGCGTCACAGTATTATCATCGGGCACTCTTTCCCTACGGAACATGATGGGGGAAACGTAGTCGATGCATTAGACGTATCCGAGGGCTCTCTTATATAGGAGAATAGCCCTGGGTTAATTACATGATAAGTACACTGAGAAAGAAGAAATTAGACTAAGACATACATAGTACGATATTTTAACTTAACACTCCCCCTCAAGCTGGAACATATATATCTATCATGCTCAGCTTGGACCAACACTTCTGAAAAGGACCTCGTGCTAGAGCCTTGGTGAAGATATCTGTTGTCTGATCTCATATAGACACGTGGGCTGTAGATATGAGCCCCTTCTGGATCAGATCTCGAGTGTAATGACAATCCACCTCAATATGCTTCGTTCGTTCATAGAAAGCAGGATTATTTGCAATGAATAATGCGGCTTGATTATCACATACTAGCTGCAAAGGAAGAGGAACATCTATAGAAAGATCAGTCAACACTGATCTAACCCACATCATCTCTATACTCCCTTGAGCCATGGCTCTGTATTCTGATTCTGCATTGATCTGGCAACTACAGTCTGCTTCTTGCTTTTCCAAGAGACAAGTGAGTGACCAACAAAAACAGCAAATCCTGAAGTAGACTTTCTGTCTGTGGGGCATCTTGCATAGTCAGCGTCCGCACATGCTGTTACCTCCAATGAACTGCCCCTATTGAATAGGAGTCCTGAACCAGGTGAATTCTTCAGATATCTCAAGATCATATAGATAGCATCCATATGAGTCTTTCTGGGACTCTCCATAAATTGGCTAACCTTGCTTACTGCAAACATAATATCAGGTCTCGTGATAGTCACATATAGGAGCTTCCCCACAAGCTTCCTGAACCTCATGCTATCAACTTCTTCACTGACATCATCATACAATTTCACATTTGGATCCATAGGCGTCATAGCTGGCTTGCACCCAGTCATACCTGTCTCAGACAGGAGATCCATGACAAACTTCCTCTGGGTCATTACTAGACCCCGATGATTCCAAGCAAATTCTAATCCCAGGAAGTAACGAAGGGTGTCAAGATCCTTGGTCATAAATTCTTTACCTAGGAACTTCTTTGCTACCTGAATGCCTTGAGCATCATCTCCTTTTACAATAATATCATCTACATAGACAAGAATGGCAACTGTACCTAGTTGTGTCTTCTGAACAAATAGAGAGTGGTCCGCAGTGGACCTCTTGAAAACATGTTGCTCAATCAATTCTGACAGCTTTTGATACCAAGCTCTAGCTTTGCTTAAGTTTATATATGTCCTTATGTAGCCAGCATACCTTCTGTGACTCCCCCTCAGCAGTAAACCCAGGTGGCTGCTGCATGTAGACTTCCTCGTGAAGATACCCGTATAGAAATGCATTCTTCACATCAAGCTGGAATAACGGCCAATCACGTGAAACAACAACTGCTAGTAAAATCCGGAGCGTCGAGTGTCTCACCACTGGAGAGAACGTGTCCTGATAATCTACCCCATATGTCTGAGTGAAGCCACGGGCCACCAACCTTGCCTTGTAGCGATCCACGCTCCCATCCGCATTATGCTTAATAGAAAATATCCATTTGCAGCTTACTTTGGAAGTACCCTGTGGAGGAGGCATGCCCCACAAGCTGTTAAGGATGCCATTTCCTCTTCCATCACCCGATGCCACCTGCTGTCCTGTAATGCCTCCATATATGTTCTGGGTTTAGTAACCACGGAAAGGCCAACAACAAACTTCTTGTATTCATCTGAAAGATGATCCAAAGAGACATGCGCTACAATTGGATATTTAGCACATTGACGACGTGGTTTCCTCGGCGCAATAGGAATATCCAGATTGTCCTCCACAGTGTCCTCTACAGCAGAGTCGTCATTCTGTAAAACTCCAGGACCATCAGTAGAAATAGTGTTATCATGACATACCTCAGGCGTGCTGGAAGATGTGGACGGCTGATGAGCAGAAGTGCTAGTAGAAGACTTGCGCGTGTAAACAATGGGTAAAAAATTCGACTGAGTTGGTGGTGGTGGTGGCGGTGGTGGTAGTAGAGTTTGACTTTCTGGTTCGGCTGATGTGGTAGATGGAGGAGGAGGAACGACAATATCGTTTGCATTGTCATTGGATAACCTGTCACTTGTAGGAGAAAAATACATGATGGACTCAAAGAAATTGACGTCCGCACTCACATAGTATCTCCTATTTGTCGGATCATAACAGCGATACCCTTTTTGAGTACGAGAGTACCCAACAAACACACATTTGATAGCCCTTGGAGAGAGCTTGTCACGACCAGGAGCACAATTATGCACAAACGCAACAGACCCAAAGACACGAGGTGTGAGGGAGAAAAGATCCTTCTCGAGAAACGCAATCAAGAAGGGGACCTTTTCTCCTAAAACAGTAGACGGCATGCGATTCACCAAGTAGCATGCAGTGAGAACTGCATCCCCCCAAAAGGAGTGAGGGGCACGAATATGGATCAACAGCGTTCGGGTGACATCAAAGATGTGACGATGTTTGTGTTCCGCCACACCATTCTGTTGCGACGTGTAACTACAAGAGGTTCGATGAATGATTTCCTGTGAGCTGAGGAAATCGGACAACTGCAGTGTTGAAAACTCTAAAGCATTATCTGTTCGAATGGCTTTGATATTGGTAGAAAATTTGTTATTAACTTCCAGAATGAACTTTCGAATAATAGCACCAGCTTCAGACTTTTGTTTTAATAAGAATACCCAAGATAATCTGGAAAAATCATCAACAGCAACCATGTAATACTTATGTCCCTGAAGATCAGGTACACGACTCGGACCCCAAATATCAAAGTGAAATAGTTCAAAAGACCGACTACTTTAACGACTAGGACGAACTGGAAACGAAGACCTATGGTGTTTCCCAAGCTGACAGGCTTCACAATCCAATACAGTACGGGTAGATATCTGCAGCAAGACATGAGACATCTTCTGCAGAGGCAGATGGCCAAATCGGAGATGCTAAAGGAAAGGAGAAATGGATCTTGAGGGGATAGTAGTGGCGCCAGCACATAATGATATAGCAAGCTTATACAAGCCTTTCTGCTCACGGCCACCAACAATCATCCTGCCAGTCAGTATGTCCTGAAACACAAAAGTAGAGGAGTCAAAGATGGCACGGCAATGTAAATCTTTTGTAAGTTGGCTAATTGATAACAGGTTCATCTGAAAGTCTGGTGCATGTAAGACATTCTGAAGACTCAAAGAAGATGTCAGGGTAATCTCCCCCTGACCCACAATGGGTAATCGGACCCCATTGGCAATGACCACAGATCTTCCTGGGGCAAGCGCTCTGTAGGTAGTAAACTGTCGTCTGTCGCCGCACATATGATGAGAGGCTCCAGAATCCATAATCCAATCTGTCAGGTCCGAGCAAGTAGTACTGGTAAGTGCATAAGGGGTACCTGGTGAGCTAGAAGACGCTCTGATCGAAGCTGCAACATCTGTTGAACCTGAAGACGAAGATGAGGGTGTAATGATCATATCACGAAGTCGTGAGACGAGATCCTCAAAGCGGGTATCAGGAAGTGGTACAACTGTAGACTCAGACTGCTCTGCAACCCGTGCAGAGGCTGGATACCCATGCTTGTGAAAGCACGTCTCCTCAGAGTGGCCTGGTCGGTGGCAGTGAGCACAGGGACCACGGTGTCCGCCTCCCCCTCTACCACGAGGTCCACTACCCCGAAAATGTGATGTTCCTCCTCTGTCACGAGTGGCAACCATAGATGAAGGGGTAGGCTGGGTTGTAGATGCCGATGTAGTAGTAATTCTACTCAATCTCTTAAATACCTCCTCCAACGGTGGAATGGACTCGTCAATCAGCAGTTGAGTACGAGCAGCATCGTACTCTGGATCAAGGGAGGAGAGAAATACACCAGTCATTGTAGCATTTCTGTAAGCTTGTTGTTGTTCCGTACTGACAGTAATCGGCATGAAGCTATGTAGTCTCTCGAACATGCCCCTTAGATGAGAAAAATGAGCATGTATGGGCTTCCCATTCTGTTTTGCTAAGAAGATATCGAACTGTAACTGAAGAATCTTGCTCTCATTCTTGGACTGCCCATATGTTATAGCCAGGATATCCCACATAGCCTTAGCTGTGGGTTGGTTCACAATATCATATGCAATCTCCTAGTCAGCATCCCAGATAGCCAAATATGGGCATATGCATCATCTTACTTCCATGTCGCCAGTGTTCACTAAATCGGCCGCACGGGCCGCATATGCGGCCGCATATGCCCGTGCGGCATGCAGACCGCACCGATTACTTGAATCAGTGCATTATGCGCCCTCCCCGCATATGCGGCCCGCATATGCCCCGCATATCCCGCATATGCCCCGCATACTGCTCTAGCAGTTCCAACTTTTCAATCTTCTCATTCAGGTCCTTAACTCTATAACTCTACCTCTTCATTCAATTGTTAGAATATGACATGCATTTCTATACAATTACAATGCATTATACCAGTATGTATATGCAATGTTTAATGTTTTTCTCATGTATCATTTTCACGAATATATGCATTGTATCGTCGAATATTTTCTATATATGCCGATTGAGGTTTTGCTCATGTAGTGCATGCATGTGTATTGAAGTTTTGTTATTACGAATCATATAATGTGAAGTTTTTATGGTAAATGTTTTTTTGTGATTAAATATGAGGCAATTAAAAGTATATATGCACACCCATCTAACATGAACCGTTTTTCTTAGATCTTCTTTAACTCCACTTAGATACATAACTTCAATGGTAATGTTATTCATAGATATTTTTTTAAATTAAAAATTAGAAAACCGTTTAGAACTGCATATACCCCGCATATGCCCCCGCATACCGCTTAATCAGTATTCGGTGACCAGTCCGAACGCATACGCATACCGCTTTCCTGAACCTTGCATGTCGCATTTGTTCCAGTCTTGTCCTCCGGCTCAGATTCTATCAGGATGTGCTCCTTATTGTAGCATTACATAAGGGTGCGGAACTGCATAGACCATAATTCATAGTTGGTCCCATCCATCTTGATTATTGGGGCTGGGCCTTTGAAGGCACCTGAGGATGTAAACACATCACCCTTGTTGCCTGACATTATTGATGAAGAGCCTAGGACCAACGTAGTTAACCAAGTAGGTTGTCTACAGAATCATAAGAGGGGAAGGTTGTATGTGTAGACTCATACAACCATCCCTAGGTCTTGTTGAACCCGCCGGAGTGCGTCACGTTCTCGCTAGGGCTGCTGGAAGATGTTGTGTAGGCCCTTCAGGTGCTGCGTGGGGCCGTCAGGTGTTGCGCGCGGCTGTCAGGAGCACCTCGGGGTCGATATGGAGGCGCAGGACCGCCTACAACGACAGGGTGATACCCCGAGGGGTGCTAGAGCTCCGGTACAGGTCGGGAGGACACCTGGGTTGGCGTTGAAGGCCGCCCGGAGAGGCGCGGTGATGCCTGGGTAGGCGTATGACCACCAACAGTGGTGGGGCGGCGCCTGGCGATGCGCAGGACCCCCTTGGAGTGGCGGAGCGACGCCTTAGGGCGGCGCGAGAGGGCCCTGAGGTGGCGCGAGGGGGCCTGTGGGCGTAAGGCGGCGCCGCCTGGGCGTTGGGATGACGAGAGAGAGGTGCCGAGGCGTTGGGCGGCGTCGGGGGTGGGGGTTGGGTGGGGGGGCGAGTGGGGTGGGTTAGGGTTAGGGTTTTGGGTGGTGGATAACAAACCCCGGTCTAGGACCGTTGCTCCGATACCATGATGGGGGAAACGTAGTCGATGCATTAGACATACCTGAGGGCTCTCTTATATAGGAGAATAGCCCTGGTTAATTACAAGATAAGTACACTGAGAAAGAAGAAATTAGACTAAGACATACATAGTACGATATTTTAACTTAACAGAACACAACACCATTTCTGGCCTACCAACTTATTGGTGATTCAGTTAAAATGACACATAAACATAAAGAAGCTAACGTTAATGTTTTGGCAAATCAAGAAATCATTATGAAAACAAGAGCTATAAATAATGATGTTGGTGATCTTCCTAGACAAGCTCTTGATCCTTGTAATTTGGAGAGGAGGTAGATTCATTATGTTTGATTCAAGTAGGGAGAACTAAGAAATGGGATAGACAAGCTCTTGATCCTTGTAATTTGGAGAGGAGGTAGATTCATTATGTTTGATTCAAGTAGGGAGAACTAAGAAATGGGAAAGGTCTGGAAAAGGCTTCACAAGCTAAGTGGAAACTACACATCATTTGATGTGTTCACTCAGGTTTCAGGTTTCAAATTCCATATTTCCAACAAACATGAGGTTGATGGGTGATGCAATCTACGTGTGCAATAACCTAAATGACACCTCAAGCGATGGTACTATTGAAAACAAAACGACGAACGAGGTAATTGATGCACGACAGGCCAAAATCAGCAACAAAATAACCAAGTTATTTGCGTTTTAGCACCGATTTCGATCCACGAACGTAGGGCAAATAGACGAGTTAAGATTATTAGAAAAAGTTATCACGATATTGCAACTACTAGGGGTCTCAACGATTCACCAAACCAAATCCACAATATCACAGGCCACAACTAATATAATGTAGAGGAAATTAAAGGTGGAATTTGTCGCTCATACCACAACCGGCAGAGAATTTGGAGCAGCGCTTCAGATCTGATCTGGTGTGGCAGGGGCTTGCTTCAGTGATTTCCTGGGCTGCAGGGGATTGGTGTCGCGCAACACGACAACAGGTGCCCTGGCGGGCACTGGAGGAGGGTCGGGGCGTCGAGTCACCGTCGTGAAGGGGCCATGGGGCTGAGGAGGTTGGTAGATGGCGGGCGAGGCGAGGCTGGGGCTTGAGGGCGAGGTCGAAGGGTGTGGCTGGGGCAGGCGGGGTCAGCGCCTGGTGGAGGGAATCGGGCGGCGCGGGGAAGAGAGGGAGGTGGCGCCGTAGAGAGGGGGGGGAGGAGATACGGGAAGAGGAGAAAGAGGAGGAGGCGGAATCGAATGGGGAAGAAGAATCGGGGGTGGGAGGGTTGATCGGAGTTGGGAGGAGAGGGGGCGGGGGGAATGGTGGCGGCGTTGGGGTAGGGTTACGGGGGAAGGGGGGAAATCGGGGAGAGAGAAAGGTCGGGAGAGGGGAGGCGCGGGATTGGAGAGGGTGAGAGAGAGAACCGAGAGGGAGAAATTAGGGCTGGAAGAAAAACGTTATTCAATTCAACTTAAAAAAACCTAATACAAAGGGAGCCCTTTATAGAGGCTACTCCCCCTTAAAAGGAGCAACAAATCCCTAAAATTAGGGAAGAAGAAATCAAAGGGAAAATATAAAAAGAGGCCTTTTATAATGAGCCTTTTACATGGGAATGCAATAAAATCAAATAAACAAAACAAATACTAACTAGGATAAATAACACAAATGTTCATAAAAATGGCTATCATGCTGCATTAACTCCCCCCTGCTGAAAAGAATCTCGCTCCGTCGAGATGGCATCGTGAAAATTCTGAAGTATATCGGGGCGGAGTTGTTGGAGTTCATCTTCGTTGATCCAGGTGCAATCGGTAAGAGGTCGTCCCTTCCATTTGACTAGATACCGTCGGAAGAGACCACGTCTAGTCGTCATATCTCGGATGTCCGCAATATCTTCAATCTGATCAGCATCGGTTGCGGCTGGCAGGTGGTGCATATCATCATCAGGAACTGCTGGCGTAGTGGTATCTGTCTGTTCATCTCCATGATATAAAAAGAGATCTGATACGTTGAATACTGGCGATGTCTGGACGTCTGGCGGCAGGTCGAGCAAATAAGCATTGGGGCCAATCCTTTTGAGGACTCGAAATGGACCAATTTTCCGTTCACTCAATTTTTGGTGGACTCTCAAAGGAAACCTCTCTTTTTTAAGGTGGACCATCACTAATTCTCCAACTCTGAACTCGCTCTCTCTTCGGTGTAGGTTGGCTTGGGCTTGGTATTTCTGGGTCATGGATTGTAGTTTGGCTCGGATTTCAGTATGGATGTGAGTTAGGTGTTCGACCAGATCCTCAGCAGCTGCACTACTTCTCCCTTGCATGGTTGTGGCTTTTAGGTCAAGAAATTGGGTAAGTGGAAAGCCGTACACACTCTCAAAGGGCGATTTTCCGGTGGACCTATTAGTGGAACTGTTATATGCGAATTCAGCTTGGGGAAGAATTAGATCCCATTTGGACGGAGAGTCCCCTGCAAGACATCGCAACAAATTTCCTAATGACCTGTTAACTACTTCCGTTTGCCCGTCTGTTTGTGGATGATAAGCGGTGCTATACTGCAGACGAGTACCAAGACGAGACCACAGCGTGCGCCAAAAGTGACTCAAAAACCGGGTATCACGGTCAGAGGTAAAAGAACGAGGGACTCCATGCAAACGGACGACATCACGAAAAAACAAATCTGCGACATGAGATGCATATGAGGTTTTCCTACATGCAATGAAATGTGCCATTTTAGAGAATCGATCCACAATCACAAAAATGGAGTCAACTTTTCGCACAGTGAGGGGTAACCCTAGCACAAAATCCATGGTGATGTCTTCCCAGGGTCGCAGAGGAATCGGTAGGGGTGTGTATAGTCCAGTGTTCTGCCGGTGGCCTTTGAATCGTTGACATGTTTGACATTTCTGTACGAATTTGGTTACATCCTTTCGCAACTGCGGCCAATAAAAACGTTCTTGGAGAAGGATCAAGGTTTTGTCTCGTCCAAAATGTCCAGCTAAACCTCCATTGTGTAGTTCCGAAATTAAATTCTCTCGAAGGGACGTGGCCGGGATGCACAGTTGGTGGCCTTTGAATAGGAAACCCTCATGAAGAACAAAAGTGGTTGTTGGGTCCTGCCCAGTGCCAAGACAGTCGGCATGAATTTGACCGAAGTCAGGATCAGTAGGATAGAGATCCTTGAGAGTTTCAAACCCTGTCGTGCTGACGGTCATTGTGGTCAGGGCATGCGCTCGCCGGCTCAACGCGTCGGCCACCCGGTTCAGGGTTCCGGCTTTGTGTTTGAGGTGGAAGGTGTATTCTTGAAGGAAATTAACCCACTTGGCATGACGCTTGTTAAGAGTTTTCTGGGAGTTCAAATATCTCAGGGCTTCATGATCAGAGTTAAGGATAAATTCTCGCTGGATCAGGTAATGTCTCCAATGCTTGTGAGCTTGGACCACGGCATAAAATTCAACGTCATAAGTGGAGTATCGTGATCTGGCATCATTCAATTTCTCGTTGTAGAAGGCGACAGGTCGTCCTTCTTGGCTTAGGACAGCGCCAATTCCGACATGTGAGGCATCGCAATCGACCACGAAAATCTTGGTGAAGTCGGGGAGTGCCAAAACAAGAGCATGCGTCAATTGATGTTTCAGATCTTGAAAGCTTGTTTCGGCTTCAAGAGTCCAGGCGGGTGCGCCTTTCCGCGTACAATCTACCAACGGAGCTGCACAAGTGCTGAAGTTCCGTATGAAACGTCGGTAGAAGGAAGCTAATCCCAGAAAGCTGCGAATTTCCGTGAGTGTTTTGGGTACGGGCCAGCTTTGAATGGCCTGGATCTTGGAGGGATCAACCTTAAGTCCATCAGCCGTGACAATGTATCCTAGGAAGAGGACCGTGTCAGACATGAAGGAGCATTTCTTGAGGTGGACGTACAGTTTTTGGTCTCTCAGGGTTTCTAGGACTTGTCGCAAGTGAGATAGGTGGTCTTCTTTGGTCAAACTGTAGATCAGGATATCATCGAAGTACACGACCACAAATTTGCCAATAAAGGGTCGCAAAACATGATTCATTGTCCGCATGAAGGTGCTTGGGGCATTCGACAAGCCGAAGGGCATGACCGTCCATTCATACAGACCCTCTTTGGTTTTAAAAGCTGTCTTCCATTCGTCTCCAGGTCGGAGGCGAATCTGATGGTAACCGCTGCGGAGATCCATTTTGGAGAATAATTTGGCACCTGATAACATATCAAGCATGTCATCAAGGCGTGGAATGGGAAAACGATATTTAATCGTTATCTTGTTAATAGCTCGACTGTCCACGCACATTCTCCATGTGCCGTCTTTCTTTGGGGTGAGCAGAGCAGGAACCGCCACGGGACTCATACTCTCTCGAACATACCCACGTCGCAGCAGATCAGTAACATGCCGGTTCATCTCTTCATGCTCGCTTGGGCTCATTCGGTAATGGGGTAAGTGAGGGAGGCTGGCTCCAGGGACTAGATCAATGTGATGTTGAATGTCTCGCAACGGGGGTAGTCCTTCAGGCAACTCTTCAGGCATGATGTCAGCGAACTCTTGGATGATGGGCTTTATCTCAGGTGGGACTTCAGGTGGAGTTGACTCTTGGTTGTCCACTTCACGTCCCATTAAGGCATAGATGGTGGAGCTCTCCTGAATTTCACGTTGGAATGTTTGGGCTTCCATCAACAATACGGAGCCCGTGGTCGCAGCCTTTGCCGGTGGGGTCTTGTTACCGGTTTGGTTGGTCGCAGCTCGAAGTGTAGCCACTTGGCGAGGGCTAAGGGCTTCACGTTGCGGTCTGAGGGTTACGCGAACCTTGTCTATGAGAAAGGTGTACGTGTTCGGTTTTCCTCGGTGTTCGGTGTCTCGATCGAATTGCCACGGTCTCCCTAGAAGTATGTGACAGACATCCATTGGGGCTACATGGCACCACACCTCGTCCTTATATGTGGGACCAATGGAGAAGCTAACGAGGCTTTGGCGGTGGATCGGGATTTGGGTACCACCTCGAAACCATGCCACGTTGTACGGTTTTTCGAGTGGTTGCGTTGGCAGACCCAACTTATCCACCATTTCTTGGGAAACGAAGTTCTCAACGCTTCCTCCGTCAATGATTAGAGAACAACGTCGTCCTCCTGAGGTGCAGGTGGTTCGGAAGATGCTGCGTCGCAGCCAGCTATCAGCATCGTGGACAGCGGGGGTGAGCAGAATGTTTGTGGGTGCACTGTCGGGAGTGATAAAGTTTTCGTGTTCAATCACCAGGAACGGACCGGAGTCGTCTCCATCCACTCCTAGAGGTTCATAGTCATCGGCTCCCATGGTGTCGGCGGTCAACGCAGTCGGATCCTCTTCAGGGGATTCTTGTTGGTCAGGGTCGGGGTATTCAGGGTCGTCGGTGGTGCATAGATGGACAGGTCTAGCCTTAGGGTTTGGGCATTCGGCGGCACGATGGCCCTTTTGATAGCATCGGAAGCAAGTATCAGGCCCGACAATAGGTCGGCTTCCCAAGATGCCTTGGCCGGGGTTTCCAGTAGGTGGTCGGGCGACGGCAGGAGTTGTTGGTTTGGCTTGGGTTTTACCTGCCAGGACAGCTGAGGAACCCATGGGTTTGGAGTAGGACGTCGTGGTACTGGTACGAGGAGCAGAGTTCACAGAAAAAGGCATCTTCCTCGTCTGGGCTTTAGCAAGTTTGATCTCAGCTCGTTCAGCCTGCTTGTAGGCTTCGTCGACATCGCGGCAATTGTGGAGGTAGAGTTCATCCTGGATGACTTGGCGGAGGCCTTGCATGTAGCGGGTGACCTCCTGAATAGAAGTCTCCTGCAAGCGGTTGCGATGGACTAGGGATTGGAACCCTTCGGTGTATTCTCTCACACTCATAGTGCCTTGTCTCCATGATTGCAGTCGTGCGTATAGATCTCGTTTGTAATCTTCCGGCACGAATTTGGTTTTTAGTTTGGCTTTCATCTTGCTCCAACTGCGGATCTTACTCTTCCCTTTTCGTTTGCGTTCAGATTGCAAACGGTCCCCCATAGCAGCGCATGCCCTTTAATTTTATAGTGACGAATTGGACTTTACGTTCGCTAGGCATGGACTTCCACACAAAGAAGTGTTCGACGGCTTGGAGCCAGTCTAAAAAAACGTCAGGATCTCGTCCTCCGTCAAATTCTGGGACATCGAGACGGATACCTCGATCCCATCCATCGTCGGACTTGGGTCCATTTCGTGGTGGAAATTGACGTTCACCATTAGTTTGCGGAGTATAGCCAAAGGTGTACGGGTCTGGAGTCTTGGGGAGGAAAGGGATGTATTCTTTGGGTTCTTCTTGTTCACTCTCCTGTGAATGATAGTCACTAACATGTCCGTCAGAAGTAGAAGAGCTAGAATCTCGGGATGTGCTATTCCGGGAGTGCGACTTCCGGTGAGTGCGTCGACCTTTGTTGGGGTTTTCATCAGTAAGGTCGTTGCCTATCATACGGCTAGTCAGGGTAGCAATTTGCCCAGTCAATTGTTCAACCACTCCTTGCAAGTGTTGCATTTGAGCAGCTAGGGATTCTAGTGTTAGTTCAGGGTGTGTGGTGTAGGGGGGTTTAGAGCCGCTAGGTTTGTCGGCCATGGATATCCTAGGGTTTTGTTTTGTGGTTTGTTTTTTTTTGTGGTTTTGTGTTGTGGTTTTTTTTTGTTTTATATGCAACGAATAAATGAGATGCAGACGAAATGCAGAATCGTGAGGCTCTGATACCAAATTGATGCAATCTACGTGTGCAATAACCTAAATGACACCTCAAGCGATGGTACTATTGAAAACAAAACGACGAACGAGGTAATTGATGCACGACAGGCCAAAATCAGCAACAAAATAACCAAGTTATTTGCGTTTTAGCACCGATTTCGATCCACGAACGTAGGGCAAATAGACGAGTTAAGATTATTAGAAAAAGTTATCACGATATTGCAACTACTAGGGGTCTCAACGATTCACCAAACCAAATCCACAATATCACAGGCCACAACTAATATAATGTAGAGGAAATTAAAGGTGGAATTTGTCGCTCATACCACAACCGGCAGGGAATTTGGAGCAGCGCTTCAGATCTGATCTGGTGTGGCAGGGGCTTGCTTCAGTGATTTCCTGGGCTGCAGGGGATTGGTGTCGCGCAACACGACAACAGGTGCCCTGGCGGGCACTGGAGGAGGGCCGGGGCGTCGAGTCACCGTCGTGAAGGGGCCATGGGGCTGAGGAGGTTGGTAGATGGCAGGCGAGGCGAGGCTGGGGCTTGAGGGCGAGGTCAAAGGGTGTGGCTGGGGCAGGCGGGGTCAGCGCCTGGTGGAGGGAATCGGGCGGCGCGGGGAAGAGAGGGTGAAAGTAGAGGGAGGTGGCACCGTAGAGAGGGGGGGAGGAGATACGGGAAGAGGAGAAAGAGGAGGAGGCGGAATCGAATGGGGAAGAAGAATCGGGGGTGGGAGGGTTGATCGGAGTTGGGAGGAGAGGGGGCGGGGGGAATGGCGGCGGCGTTGGGGTAGGGTTACGGGGGAAGGGGGGAAATCGGGGAGAGAGAAAGGTCAGGAGAGGGGAGGCGCGGGATTGGAGAGGGTGAGAGAGAGAACCGAGAGGGAGAAATTAGGGCTGGAAGAAAAACGTTATTCAATTCAACTTAAAAAAAACCTAATACAAAGGGAGCCCTTTATAGAGGCTACTCCCCCTTAAAAGGAGCAACAAATCCCTAAAATTAGGGAAGAAGAAATCAAAGGGAAAATATAAAAAGAGGCCTTTTATAATGAGCCTTTTACATGGGAATGCAATAAAATCAAATAAACAAAACAAATACTAACTAGGATAAATAACACAAATGTTCATAAAAATGGCTATCATGCTGCATCAATGGGGTACTTAAAGATGAAAATTGTGACAATGGAGCTGATGATGTTAATTGATAGAGAAGGAGTCTACCACAAGGGTCAGAAAGTCAAACTAGGCAACCGTGTGTGGTGTCGGTGGTAAAACCGAACCGCATATGAAATACTCAGTGTATATGTAGGTTTAATGAGTAGGCGGGCCCGAGTAAACCACCTATGTGACGACCTATATAAAAGAAATTTCCTCGCATGCAGCCCGATGAAAATACCACCCCTCTGATTAAACCCTAAAACCTAATCCCTCTCGTGGCTCTTAACCTCTCCAATGCTCATATTCTCTCTGTCATTGCATGCATCTCTCTCCATCGATGCTCGAGTCCCCTTCCGCTGTTGTTTGCATTTCTCTCCACCACCTGGAATCCTCACTTCACCATCGCTTAAGGAAAGCAGCTACCACTTGCACCTCTCACCCTCTCTCTCCATTAGCGCTAGCCACCACTAGTGCATCTCTACATATAGCCATTGCTAATGCTTCTTTAGAGCTTCAGTGATCGTCATTGCCGCCAACAATACATCTTTTTTTTAAACAAGAGGGGGAAACACGTACAGGAGTCTGCCCCAAGACTTGAACCATGGTCTTTTGGGACGTACGTGCATTGAACTACCAATAGACCATTGAAGTGGGCTGTAGCCAACAGTATGTCTTCTAGTTGTGATTTTTATATATGTTGTACATGAGTGATTATATAATTCTTAGATATGCTTCTTTAGATTTTTTATGGATGCTTTATATAGGATTGAATTAGTAATTAGTTTGTTTATTTAGTTGAATTGTTTGCTAAGTTGTTTGGTAAAGTATGATGCAAGAGGTATTTTTGGTATGTTTACTTAGGCCTTTTTCCATTTTTATTTGTAGTGATTCCTCTTCTTAACTCAACCATGGTCGGTCCCAAACCCGGGTAAATGCGGAGGGTTGCATTAGGTAGCCGACAACCAGTGTAAAACAGTCGAAGTCATGACAGTCGGATCTTTTTCAACATGGATTTAAGCTAACATATAGATTTCGTTGGGGCGTTCCCTACTTGCGAGGCGTTGCATCGCCCGAATGCAATGAAAAATGTGGATATAAGAACGGGATTGATCCAAGATAGATCTGAATGGAGGCAAAGAATCCATGTAGCCGACCCTACTTAATTGCGAGAAAATGCTTTGTTGTTGTTGTAGTGATTCCTCTTCTTGTTCTACTGTGCACTATAGAAGGGATAGGGATTCAAAGATTCGTTGCAAATTCAAGGAAATTCACGGGAAGATTTGTCATTGAAGATTATGCTGGACAAGTTAATGATCTAAGATGGACAAATTGAGAAGTAATTATCATGATATATCTTGAGATAGTGACAACTGCAGAAGTTGCTTTTTGTAACCTAGAGTGGATCGCATGGGTGCGGTGTTTGTAGTCCAATATACAATATTAGGACACAAAGGTTTGGAAGGACACAAAGGTGAATAAAGGTGTTGTGTTTACTAAGGACAATTAGGAACTTACAAGACTAGTAATCCAGTAGTTCAGTATTGGATTGTTGTAGCAGAAAAGGAGAAGATTTCATGTCATTCTGATATGTACCTGATGATTATGGAAGGATTTATAAAATGAATTAATGACGATTCAGATAATTCCTTTGTTTCAATAGAAGAAATTTATTGAAGAGTCAATCTCTTTGTGCAAGTGAATCAATTGTCTGCTCTATATGCAAAAAGGGCTGAAGATAAAGCATTGGATCGGATCCCCATGGTCTAACTGATGTTAGTAAAGGTTTGAGTAGCTGAGAAATTCAAGAACATGGCAATCTATATTTAGAAGTTTATGATTATTTAGTTCAGATTGTGGAGCAGAACTTTTTCATTTTTGTCTTATTTTATCCCTTTACTTTTACTTGTATACCCTTGCAGGGGACATGATGTAATTTTTCAAAGTTTATGAAATAAAGTCTTTGGAGTGAAGCAAAGAAATAGAAGCATTAATAATAAAATGGAGAAGCCTTCTCCCACTTTAAGGTAGGCTACATAGGTTCTTACTCAAATCCATGTTGAAAGATCCGACTACTTTTTACGTTGGCTATCGGCTACCTAAAGCAACCCCCACAAGGACAGATTTGAAGCCTGGTATTTTGGGTAGTAGGCACACTGCACTACCAACGAACCATTGAAGTAGGTACTAGATAGTACCATAAGCTCAAAAAAGGCTAGAAAGGAGTCAAAAATAAGATATATTTTTCTCACTAGCATGTGATAAGTCCCACAGATTCCCTAATTCATGTGACATGAAAGACAAAGACGATGGGACCCTCTTCCACCAGTAAAAACTACAAAAGAATGTCAGGGAAAGGAGGGCTATAGAAGAATCAGAACAAAGAAAATAGTAGTACGCAGTAGAAAAGCATGATGTTTCACTTGCTTATCGACCCAAAAGCCAACAAGATTAGATGAATAATCCGATCCCAAATAGTCTTCATGCTAAAGAATGAATCAGAGACTTCTGGAAGAAAAATATTAAAGAAAGGAAGATAATTGCGTCATCTGCTTCTGTAGAATATCAGTTCTTTCTTATCCTGAAGGCACCCACTAAAGCCAATTAGACTTCGTGACTTGAAAGCAAAGTCTACGTCTTTGGAGGTCCCATTGCTAAAAGAATGACGCAACCAGAGGAAGTTAACAAACAAGTAAAACAAAGAAGCATATGGATACAATGAACCCAACACCTCAACCATAAAAAACAAAGAAGACAAAGGCAGAGAAGAGAGTCCATACATGTCTTCTGCGACTAATCCTTCCCGTTCACACTCTCCTACGCATCAAGAGATACCTAAGCACTCAACAGGCTGTCCCTCTACCTAGAAAGACAACCAACAATTAAAAATGCAAGATTTTTACCAGCTGTACCCCTCCCACTCGTCCCGAATGGGTTTCCACTGCTGTAACTCCATGTACACCTCATGCTTCCCCTAAAAACGGATACTACCTTAAACCGAAAAGAGAAAGACAGAGGAGCCACAACAACAACCTTCAGGGAAGAAAAGGAGTAAAAAGAGGGTAATTCGCGTCATTCCTAGAGTGTTGAATAAAGAGAATCTAATTCAGAAAAAACGAATTTTTAGACCAAGCTAAATCATATCGTTCGCAAACGAATTACACATAACAATCTAAACCCATCGGAAAGAACAAAACTTCGAATCTTTAAGGGAGACAGGAAGGATCCGGTACCTTACAAAGGGATCGAGATGCTACAAAAACCAGACGGATCTCTCGACTTGGATGAACAGGTGCAGGGTCGGGAGCCGAAGCCGCAGTACCCACTCTGTCTCTCGCGCTTGTTCTTGCCCCCTCGCATATGAATCACAGATAGTAGGAACCTCTCGCGGTTCGTATTTTTTGTAATCATAAGACACGTCTGCGCTTCACATCGCTTTAGTCGCCTTGAAATTTGTTTGGAAGCATCTCGCATTGCAAAATGGGGCATATGGGGACATCTCAAATTACTTGTGCAAACGGACAAGGATTGCATTCATATGCGTTTCACAAATATTTTGACCTCCGTAGCCGTTTTGAAAAAGACACATATATAGAAATCATTGTGACATCTGCTGAATATTCATTTTATTCAAATCATTTATGATCCACGTAAAAGCTCCAGATCTTTTGTACATACTTTTGCTTCGCCCCAAACCCTATGTCAATAAGGGTGTCCAATCTATGCATAAATAAATACCTCTGACCTCCTTGGCCTAATTTGATCACATCCCTAACCCTAAATCCCTTCGAGTCCGGGCAAACGTGCATCTAAGTGATAGCTGGAGGTCCCCTACGGTGTGAAGCGAATGGAGGAGGAAGGAGGTGCACCCATGGTGAGCCTCTCTGACCGCCTTGCTCCCTTCTCTCACGAGAAGGTATAAAAGATGCGTCCTTTACTTTTTATAGGTAGATTTCTTTCCCGTCTTTCATTTTCTGCATTTTATTTTGTATTTTAGTTAATCATTTAGATTAAAATAGCTTGGTTACCTCGCTGGAGCTCTAGAGCTCCGACCTTCTGTTCACCATCGTTCCTCACTGTTCCAATCATTCGTTGTCACCCCACTACCTTCCCCAACACATTCTCCACTATCTCGAATCACCCGATCAACCAAATCCTCCATGGGTCTGCGAATCGAGGGTCCTCCTCCGCTCATCGACGGACCCTCCCTGCCCATCTCCATATCAATGATTCACATCTTCATTTCTGGTCGAGGATCACCTCCTCGAGCCATATAGCGTTTTAGTGCAGGTTCCTGGTTGAACGAGACCCTCCTGGGTTGATTTCGAGCATGTAAGAAGGTCTCTAGGAGCTCCACCTTCCATGATGTACCAGGACCCATTGATAGGTCCTGGACCTTCTTGATCCCATCAGCCATTGCGGACGAGCCTTCCGGTCGTATAGAACCAATAATCATCGAAGAAGACCGCAGGAGGGGCGAGCATTCACAGATCGAAGGTTGGGGAAGGCCCCATTCTTTTCTGTTCTTCGTGACGAAGAGATACCGATCGATCTGGGGAGGCACATGATGAATCTCCATTTCATCACCTTTATTTTATCATTTTAGCCTTAAAAGCTCTAGTAAATGCATGCGAATACCCTTCATTCATGCAAATTAGCATTCATGCATTATTGTGTAAAAAATATATAAAATATTGTTTGTAATGCTGAAATTATAGAATAAAGAAAATAAAAGAAAAAATAAATATGAAAGATATTTTATGACTATAAACCCCAGGACCTATGCATCTCGATGACTAGGTCAACAAGGAATAAAGTAGGGGGATATAAGGGCCAAAAATACAATAAAAATCACTTTATTTTATTCATTTTGGAGACCTATTTTTAGTTCCAGTTTTTATACCTCAAATAACGAAATCTAGAACATGAAAGTT
Organism: Ottelia alismoides; assembly: GCA_037367405.1. NCBI lineage: Eukaryota > Viridiplantae > Streptophyta > Magnoliopsida > Alismatales > Hydrocharitaceae > Ottelia > Ottelia alismoides. Next base: position 488,328 of record JAZKJV010001570.1, read on the forward strand.
GTAGATAATAATATATAGAAAAATACAAAATTGATTTTATACAAAAATAATATATTGTGTAAAAGATACTGTCTAAATAAGTTTCTATGATCCCAACTTCCCATACCGATATCTTTCAAATAAAACTCAAAATATATCAAAATCATCTTTATATGTACATAATTTTAATAAGTTATTTAATGAAGGTGGTTTCATATTTTTTAAAGTTAAGGTATGGAAGTTAGGTTTTAGACCCCTATTGCATAGTTTACCCGATTAAATGTTCATTTTATTTATTATTCATTATTTTTATAATTTATATTTTTTATAATTTTTGTAAATATTATTTTTGATATATGTACATATTAAAACATGAATAAAAACATCAAGAAAATACTAAAATAAAATATGTAAAGAAATTACATAGGTGAAATACCTATAATTATACCTATACAATTAATACATCTATTTAATTAAGTGTATATATTATATCAGTAAAATATAATAAAAAAATATATTTAAGTATATAAAAATAGATTATCAATATATAAAATAATAAACCAAATTAATAAAATGAAAAATACAAAAAAATAAATACTTTAAAACATAGATGAATATACCTATATTTAAGCCCTAAAAAGTACTTGTAATTATATACCTAAAAAAATAAATAAAAATCACAACAAAAATGATTTAAAAAGTCTTAAACATTTTTTATTTTATAACCTAAAATTAACTAATTCATTTAGTATTTTTATTGAATTTTTGAATAATTTCCAGGGGTTTTTCCTATTGGTCCACATGGATTAACTAGGTGACACGGAGAGTCGACTCGAGTCAACTCTCTGACCCGCCTCTCGTAGATGTCAAACCTCATGCCCAGGACCTCTTCTCAATTTTTTATAGACTGCTCCTGACATCTTTAGGGCTCGATTCCTTCTTCACTTTTCTCCTTATGGATCCCTCTTACACACCTGGTGTTTGCCTCAAGGATTGGATCGTTGCGCCAACCGCAACACCTAGATCTTGGACTCCCTCCAATCAACTTATACAAAACCTCCCTCGAGCGCCTCTTCTCATTTTTGTACCCCTTTGCTCGGTCTTCCCTCTCCTTTTTCTCTTGCTAAGGCTCGAGCGAGATGGCAATGGTCTCACCTCATCGATTGGAGGCATGGAGGAGCAATGCGGAGGAGGATTCCACCCATCGCAGGAGCTCTGCTCCAAGCGGTCCCATCTCGCGGTTGACTAGTGGTTGAGGTCATTCTCTCCACATTTTCGTGCATTTTTAGCTTAGTTTTTAACTGTAGGTTTCATTCTTGTTATCATTTTATCGTGTAATCATGTGATTTAGTTTAATCATCGCGGGGCCCCTGAGCTCCAGCCACCCTATGTAAATCGTTCTCCGCCCATTCTCCGACCCGCCTGACCACCTCATTCACTTCCTCTTCTCTTCTTCACTCCCCAAACCATTCCACTCCTCTTGGCTCCTTCTGGAGCGAGATCTGGGTCTCCCTCCTCCTCCACCTCACCGGGACACCATCGCCTCACCTTGCCTCGCCACGCCTCCATATCACCCCCTAACATGTCAAGGCATTTTTCCCTCGACCCCTTAATCTTTTTGCAGGTCCAAAACTTTTGGTTGCAGCTGGAGCTCATTTTGAAGATCGGTGGAGGTACCTGGAGCTTCATTGCTCTGTCAGCCTCGTGTGCACCCTCTGACCGACGTTGGAGATTTTTGGAGTTGCCTGCACATAGTGAACCCCGCAGAAGCTTCAAGAACCATTTTTGAGCCTCGGGGAGCATCGGAGGAGGCAAATCTTGCACGGAGAAGTTCGCCTCACGTTTGTTCATCTATGTTCTTCCAGAAGGCCTCACTATAGTTCGATCTTCGTTGTTCTTCTAGAGGTGTCATGCACCGTCGGATCGCATCGCGTCTTCGTTGTTGATCGTCGTCGGATGTTCTAATCGCAACCATTCGAGCCGAAGCGCCATCGGCTTCTCTCGCCGCACCACGTGGATAAGTGGGAAGGGTCGCGCCATTCAATCATGCCCCTTTCGTGGATATTTTGCCTCTTTTACTAGCACACTTTTTGTACTTAGTAGTTAGTCTCTAAAACTTTCCTGGGCCTTTATAATATTTTGTAAATTTTACAAGTAAGCCCTCGGGCTTTTGAGTATTTACATTCGAGGCCACATCATGTCACCTCACATGACCCCTCACGTGAGGTGGCGATTTTGCAGGCATGTTCCTGACATGTTTTGCGATTCTATTCAGTACAGAAACTTCTAAATTGCTTTATATATTTTTGTAAAAATTGCATCAAGGTCCTTGGACTGATTTTGATTTATAAAAGTGCCCTGGCTAGTAATGTAGTTTCCCATTATTTATTGTATTTATTTAATATAGATGCATTGCTCTAAAAAATCCACAAAATAAGTGTAAGTTCCTGATTGCATTTGCTTTTACGATATATTTTTATTTTGCAATTTGGAACTTTTTTATTAAAAATAAAAAACTTCCCTTTTAATTCTTGCTTGCAATAGAAACCTCATAAAATATAAAAACATTCTAAAAAATTTCTAAAAAAATATATTTTGTGTATTTATGTATTTTTAACCCTCAAACCAAAAATCACTAAAAATTACAAAAGAAAATACCCAAAATTTGAAAAACCCCTAAAAACCTTTATATATATAATATTCTCAAAAAACCCAAAAATCTTATTTTCTATTTCTGAATTTTCTTTATATATTATTATATTAAAATTGATTTGGACAATTTTGGACTCCATTTTCTATTTTCTTTTTCCATTTCAATTTCATCCATTAAATTAAACCCTGATTTATGATACTTTTGACTTTAAAAATATAAAAAATATCAAAATTGTCTAAAAACACAAAATTAGTAAACATTATTGAAAACCCAAAATTATTTTATTTTCCTTATTTTGACTATTTTATTAATATTTATATCTATCCTAGCCTATATTGTATATATATATATAGCTCTATTATATATTTTAAAAGAAAAAATATGAAAATATGAAAATATAAAAAAGAAAATATAAAAATAGAAAATTTATAATCAAAATGCAAAAAATATAAAACAAAAACAAAATCAAAAATCAAAACAATCAAAAATCCATAAAAAAAGAACATATTAATGAATACTTTACAATCACAGTTTTACATTCACTTGCCCAATTTATCCTGCTTGCTCCCTTTGTTCGACACGTACACATACTTGCACACTATCCACATCTTTTTATAGAGATAAATAAAAAAATTTAACTCCACATATTTACATTTCATTGCTTGATTTATTGTTGTGGGTTAATTATTGTTTGAAGTTGTTTTTCTTGCGGGTCGCCACAACGATTATGTCTCCGCCTTGTGTGAGACATATCTTGACCTGCAAAAAATCCTCTTCAACAACGCCCTAGATTTATCAGCAACCATTGGATCAGCACACGCACAACCATCATATCCTCACCTTGGATCTAATATAAAGCCTCCAAGGTCAAACCGTCATGGGATACAGAGTGCGACACATGGCTAGTGGAAAGATCAGAACCACCCGATGAAGCGCCTTTGGGTGTAAATTGCAAACTAACCTCCCCGTCCCCATTTATGTACTTATTTATTAGTCCTATAAAAATTTTTAGTATCATAAATAATTTTGGATATTTTGCATAAAGGTCCATATATTTATTTTATATTGCAAATAGGTCATGTATGCATGTGTCGTCCCACGTAAGCTGGGAAAATTGCATGTATAGTACTATAAATTTTGTATTTATATTTTGTCTGATAAAATTGAATATTAGTTGTATATTTTTGCAGATGAACCCCTGATATTTATTTTAATTACAAATATTCCCTGGCCAGTACATAGATTCTTGGCGCTTGAATTTTATTTATTTAAAACAATACTCATGCTCCAAAAATTATGGGAAAAAAGGTTAGATGTGTGCTAGCATGTATTTTCATGTCATATTTTTATATTTGTATTTTTGCAATTTAACTATTTAATAAATTTAAAATGAGCTCATTTTATCCCTATTTTACATGAAAATACCAAAAAATATTTAAGAATTTTGAAAAATTCCAAAAAAGAATATATATTGTCTATTATTTTATTCTATAACTCCAAAAAAATTCATAAAATAGAAAACTAAAAAACCATAAAAATTAAAAACTCCAACGTTCAGTAAAAAAAGATATCAAATTCCCCAAAACCTTAAAAATATTTATTTTTATTTCTCATTTTTTGTACTAATATCTATCTATGAAAATTGATTTTAAGAAATTTGGACTTAATTTGCTATTTTTAATCTTCAATCCAATTCTATTTATTTATTTAATCCCTTATTTAAGATATTTTTATTTTAAAAATATATAAAAATATCAAAAATTTATAGAAAAATCATAAAAATATTAGAAGAATATATGCAAGCCAAAACATTTTATTTCCTATTTTTTGATTATATTTATTAGTATTTATAATTACTATACCTTGTGTTGTAAACTTCTAGTATATAGTTAAAAGGAAAAAGAAATAAAAAATCAGAAAATGTAAAAAAGAAAGCATAAAATATAAAATTAAAAACAAATAAAAAATAAAAAGAAAAATTCATAAAAAATATAACAATTAAAAACCACAAAAATAATAAATGGACAAGAGAAAAAAGTAAAGTTTTTTATCTTAACTAGCAATCTACTTAGCTCCCTGAGTTCGACCTCTACACATGCTTGCACGCTATGCAATTTTGTTATAGACTCCACATTTTTTCTATTCATTGCTTTATATTTATTATGGGTTAATTGTTGATTGAACGAGGGATTTCCTTGTGGGTCGCCTCAGCAACACTAGTGCCTTCGCGTTTATTAGTGAAGACCATTCTTTTAGACCTACAAGGAGATTATCTCGTGTCGTGCACCATTTGATGACATGAGAAAATCTCCTTACGGGTCTAGAGGAATTGTTCTCACTAATAATAGTCAAGGCACAAGTGTCGTTGAGGCGACCCACAAGGAAATCCCATGTTCAATCAACAATTAACCCATAATAAATATAAAGCAATGAATAGCAAAAATGTGGTACTAAAATTTATTATAACTCCACAACAAAAGTGTATAACGTGCAAGTATGTGTAGAGGTCGAACTCATGGAGAAAACAGTAGATTGCACAGTAAAACTAAAAAACTTGCTCGTTTCTCTTGTACATTTATTGTTTTTGTGAGTTTTTACGTTTTTATGGATTTTAATTTTTATAAGTTTAAAGTTGTTTTAAATTTTCTTTTATTATTTTCTTTTTTAAATTTCTGATTTACATTTTCTTTTTCTTATAAATATAAAATAAAGGTGATATATAAGGTTATATTTACAATATAAGGCATAATAATTATAAATACTAATAAATATAATCAAAACACATAAAATAAAATTTTTTGATAGTATATATTTTTCTAATGTTTTTGTGATTTTCGTATATTTTTCATATTTTTATGTATTTTTAAAATAAAAATTACCCCAAATCAGGGGTTATATAAATAAACAGAATTCAAATGAAGACTAAAAATAGAAAATTAAGTCCAAAATCCTTTCAAATCAATTTTCATAGATAGACATTAATATAAATAAAATTTAGAAATAAAAAAATATTTTGGGGTTTTGAGAAGTTTTATATCTTTTTTACTGGACTTTGGAGATTTTTTTATGTTTTTTTTCTTTTTCTATTTTAGGGATTTTTAGTATAGAGTTATAAAATATAATAGTAGATAACACATGATTTTCTTTGGAATGTTTTAAAATGTTTTTATATTTTTTGATATTTTTCAAGTCAAATATGGGTAAAATGCTTTCATTTTTATTTTTAATAAATAGCTAAAATACCAAAAACGTAAAAAATATGACGAGAAAATACATTTTGGCGGGCATCTAACCTTATTTTTGCATGATTTTTGGAACATGGGTTCTATTTTTAATAAATGAAATAGCACAAAAAATTCATGTACTAGAGAGGGTGTATTTGCAATTAAAATAAGTGTCAGGGGTTCATACAAATATGCCAAAATATACAATAAATATTCAATTTTATGGACTAAGCATAAATATAAAAATTGGCGGGGGTATACATGCAATTTGCCTAGCTCATGTGGGACGATACGTGAGTTGAGATGGATAGGATTTATTTGCAATATACAATAAATACATGGACCTTTATGCAAAATGTCCAAAATTATTTACTCTATAAAAATATTTACAAGACTAATTAATTACAAAAATATGGGGGGTTTAGTTTGTAATTTACCCAAAAAGGTGCTTCATCGAGCGAATCTGATCATTCCACTTACCACATGTCGCATTCTCAGTATCCGATGATATTTCAACATGTTGGACATGCGAGCTCACAGTGAGCCATTATGCAATAAATGTTATTACAAATAACATTCTCAGATCTGAAATGAAGAATAAATAATTTACATAATAGGTCTCTTAGTACAGTTAGGGTTATGTACCATGTCCATCTTGATGATCATACAACTGTTGATTCAATTGTTGAATCATAGAAGCTGGTGCTTAGATCAATATCTTACGAGTTAGATTGAGGACTCATCAAGTACTGTCAAATAATTATTAAGAGATGATCTCCAGCCTGAGTAGGAGATGGCAATCTGTTCTCTTATGGGTTGATATCTATCCGACCTCTTGATGCAGGTCTTCTACATAGGAATAGAGATTCAGATGTGTTAGATAAGTTAGGTCAAAGAGCTGACTTAATGAGATTAAGATAATCAAAGACCTACGTCATATGTTGTAACGATATAGGCACACATCCTCTGACCGAAGACAGATGTGTTACTATATGTTTGAATATTTACATTTGGCAGACTGATAGGTTGATGAACTAATCAAGTTCTATATACCAGCGCACCAATATGCATACACGGGCATATGAGTAATGTGATCTCTCAAAGGGATCATACAAGTTCGTTTAGTGAACCAGAAGGTATGAGCTCACTCATGAGATATTGGTAATCAAATTCCGTGCATGGTTGTCTCACTTTGGAAGCTTGATTGAATTTGTAGGTTTGATATATGCTTTTTGGAAAGTATATGATCCATAGCTAGGTATGATATATGCTTTTAGAAAGTATATGATTGATACCAACTCCCAATGATCAAATGAGAGACTTAATGATAAAAACCTAAAGGATAAAATCTAAATAGATCTAAAATTTTGGGTTTATTGTAGGTCTTCCAGTATACATGATGTACAGGTATTAGGAATACCTGAGGGTGATGTGATCATAAACGATTGTATAACCATGACGCTTCCATTCCTAGGGAATGATGAAACGGGTTTGGATTTTAATGATTCAGATGCAATAAAAAAGACTATATTTACGGTCTTGATTTAATCAAACATCTATGGGAGGTCCGCTAATATATTGGAGAGATTTAATTGTAAATAGAATTATAAATTATATGTTATTGTGAATTGAATTCACAATAAACAATTAATTATAAATCTAATTTACATATTATGTTGGATATATGAATATGATTCATATTTGTCAATGGCACGATTAAAGTTTTCACAAATTTAATTTGAAATTATTTTTGTGAAGATAAATGCAATAATTGTTATTACATATTAATTAATATATAGATAAAAAGGAGACTTTATCTCTTTTTGGTGGTCCTACACGTTGACTTGTTCAAGGGGGAGGGGGAAGGTCACCCTATATTTAGTAAAGAGACTTGGTCTTCTAATTCTCTATGTATATTGATTAAATTTAAAATGAACTAATTATTGTCTTGAAGAAGGATATAATTAATTTGTTTTAAACTAATTGTTATTGTTATTAGAGCAACAAATCATGGCCATTTATTAATAAACTTTTAATATACGTCGTAGATTAAGAGAGCACATGGATTGAGATCCATATACATCTAACTAGTATAAAAGGAAGGGTAGCCCTTATCTTTTAGAGTACACACATAATTCAAGAGGAATTAAACTTTCACCATCTCTCTCACTCTATACACGTCACCTCTCCTTCTCTATCAATATGTGGTCGTCCATATGTTGAACTAGAGAAGACCGTTGTCATCGCTACGTCATTGTGTAGTCGCTTTGACTGCTCGTGGATATCCATCTCCTTCAGTGTGCCTTAATCGTGAAGAAGACGTTGGATCTTGTGTGACGAGATCAGGAGATTCACCGCTTGGATTATCAACACGGATTGCAAGGTGCACACATTTCATCAACGCGCTCGCAAATGTCTCCTCTGTTGGATCAGACATAAGACAGTAGGTCTCTTCGTATAGAGACTCGATAGCAACCACGTTTCAAGAAGTAAACATAATACTTTATTGTGATTTAGATGAAATGATCCGAGAAGTGTTCTTGGATCATGTGGTTTCATCATTAAATAATTTTTAAATTCTGCTGCCCTAAGCAACTAGTATGACTAGTCCCTTCTGATTGCGTACTATGCGATACTTACTCTTCCATGATGCTCTTAAGGATTTTATCATATCCTTCAAGTGGTATCATAAACATAGGTTAGAGGTTTTGGACATGATCCATAAACCTAAGATAACTTGGGTGATTTTGGTTATGTGATGTTTTATCACATTTTGTTCACACAACCCTATTTTATGTGTTTTTCTCCTTGTTTAAAAGTGTTTAAATATGAATTATCACTTGGATAATGTTCCCCATTAAATAAAGAAATTGCAAGACTTGAGTTTGAGTTTACGTGATTTGGAATTCGTTTGTTCAAGTTATGATTATTTTAGTGAACATGTATCCACTATTTTGGGATGGCGAATCTTGGTGTAATTAAAGAGTTAGTTATAGTATTAAAACACCTAGAAATTAGTGAATATCACTTGGGTTATTTTCTGAATCAAATTAAAAAATTTTGGAAACTTATTTTCCGCAATTTGTTTTTAAATTGATTGAGATATGCTAATTTTAGTAAGTGAGGGTTACCGCTGAAAATTACTTTCTTAATCAAGAACCTTGCGACTGTCATTTAATCAATTAATGAAATTAATAGTTAATTTACTGAATGATAATTATTTGTGAAATATTTATGATCATTATTTCTTTAAATGACATTACCTTAACCAAAATTAATTAGATATGATGTAGATCACAATTGGTTACATCTTTCATAAAAAATTCTCAGGGAATTGAGAATGAAGTTTTCATTCTATACATGTCAGATCATGAATTAGTAACCGCATCCAATCTCCAAAAAGTCCCAATTGTTTCGAACTTTCTATTTTTTGGAATGAAATATTTAAAAAAACACCGCAGTAAAGTTTAACCACAAAGTTTGGGATGGATTGGTATGGTTCCTCTATGCCTAGGACACAAGAATATCGAAGCAGTCGACATTTTTCACAGATTTTACGAACAAAAGCTCTAATTCTCATATTTATGATTCCATATATTTCCTTTTTAATTTTAAATCTACTTCTTGAAAGAAAACAATCCCTTTAATTTTGGAATCCCAAATACTATCCCCATGAGGAGGATGCTAAAAAAATAAGGATTGGGGATTTGTTTAGCAAATCTCCTTATAATATTAATAAAAATAATTTTGATAAATATTATATGTTATAACTTCGGTTTAAAGACCTATTATAATCTCAAATACAAAATGATCAAATCGTATTATCATGATCTGAGGCGGATATGGTGTCTAGCCGAGGAGCGTTGGAGTAGCAGGTTGCTCCGTGAGCGGTTTGTCCTACTCCCATTAGTACTGGCCATGAGAACGGGTAAGGAAATGATAATGCTTGAAGTGATCACGATGTATATTTCTGATTATTAAAACTCAAATAATACATATTTTGATATTATACCATCCTTCAAATAATAATAAAAATTATTTCTTGGTTGATAAATTGTATTGACAGTTGATTTGATATGATTGAATTAATTATATCCAATCTAAATACTCTATTATGTTATTTTCCTTGAAAGAATAATAATGTGAATATGATTCATAATGATTAATTAAAATTTGAATGAGATATGGAGGATCACATAAATGATATCCATGGCCTCATGTCAAGGCGAAGGGTTCCGTCGCTAGGGATTGTATGTAGAAGATGTTTGTCCGAAGTGACAGGTCTACATACAAGTACATCTGGATCGTGCTCTTTAATTCTCGAAAGAATAAGCTCATATAGTGACCCCCAATATCGAGTCCTCGTATTGTTGGGGTGATTTTGGATTGCTCATAGCAAGTTCTAATCTTGTTGATGGTTAGTCCAATTAACGACAAGTCAACATCACCTTAGGAGTGGTGGGCACGGGTGTTAAAGACCCAATTAGGAATGCAAGTTGGACTTTAAAGGCGGAATGTATCCCCACTTCTTTTTATCCGAGTTGCAAGTTCTTATATTATTGGGATGTAACTAAAATAAGAAAGGAGATCCTAGATCTTTCTTGAGATATAATGGTAAGTATATCTCTTACATTGAAAGTGAATAAAGGAATGAACTTTTAGTGTTGACAAGGCAGAACAACTTTTGATAAAAATTCCTAAATCAAAGTAAAATATGTGTGTATGTGTAAATTTATTTATGCAAATTTCTTATTTCAGATAGTCATCATTAAACTCACTCGTTATTATATTCAATGATAACCAGTAAAATATCATGGATTGGATCCATGATCAAGAGATTGTACTTGCAGTTAGGCACATAATATATGTGGTTGCAATGTGAAAGTTTACTCATAATAATGAGGAATGATAATTAAATAGACAATAGGACATCAACATAGGATTTGTGTGTCTCTATAGTCTTGATCTCTCATTGAGTGTGCTTTGGAAGTATCATATCGATGATGATCGTAATTCTCAAATAATCCTTACAAAATCTAAAAAGATTTTCAGGCATACATATGTGCTCTCGACATATAATCATGAATGACATGGTTCACTGCATTAATTGCAGAATGGTGTCTCGATAAGAGATGATGTACTCAAAAATTTTTTAATACCTAACTGAACCAAATTATTTTAGAGTTTAGATAGATGTAGATATGATTAACATCATCATTTTATTATATATACTCTAGTCATTCAAGGAGCTTCATAATATTCATATAATATGAGTTGAAAGAAGCATGTATAAATGTTGAAATACTCTTATATTGAAATCTTTTAAATTCAGCATAAGAGATCCTTTGTCTTAAGCAATGGTTGTTTATAGAAAAAGGGAACACAATGAAGCATGGGTCAGACCCAAGTTAGAAGGAAGTCAAAGAGTTGATGTACTTCTATGGTTTCCACGCATATGACATCTAAAGAGTTGGATGAATGTCCATACTACAACAAGCTGATGTATTGATAGTATGACTAGACTATATAAAATCCTTAGAGAAAGTATCAGATAGTGCTTCGGAATAATCTACATATAATCATTGAAATTTACTTTCTTATTTGATAAGATAGAAGTCTGATAATTGTATCTCATTCTTCTAATAACACTTGCAATTGGTTGCGTATGTTTAAGAAAACTAGAATATTTGATCATAAGGTTTAATAGTCATCCACATAGATATTGATGCAATTGTTGCAGTAATCTCTGTTAGATAGATAGACTTCATATTTTCAGTGGGAGAGCCCTTAGTCTTAGAGAATGTCTCTATGACCTAGATATTAGAATACACTCATAGTTTATTTCTAAATGTTGGAAATAAACATGAATTCTAAGATAGACCTATCATATAGAGTTATGATGGACAATCTTACATTTGAATGGTTCATTAATATTTCTAATACTGAAAATTAAACCTTTAAAGATCAATAGGGGGATTAAGATCATTTGACAATGATCTGGCATCAAACCTTGGACATAAGTTTATTGATAAGATCAATATACTAGTAAGAGATAAAACTTTAGATTGTCTGAAATTTCAAATTTTGCATACTTGTGAATATTGTATTCAAAAGGGTAAAATGTTCAATGCACCCTTCTATGGGAATGGTGTTAAAGTATTCAAGATCTCATATATATATATATATATATATTGATGTATGTGGATCATCTATATCATAATAAACATTAATGATATGTGATATCTATTAATGATTACTTGTGATATAAGACTTCTTTCCTTCACCTTAGAAATCTTTGAAATGTTCAAAGGTTTCACAATTTTAGTTTAAAACCGAAGTTTGAAAAAAGATGAAATGAATTTGATCTAACCTGGGTAGCAAGTACCTACTAGATGAATTCAAGGAATACCTTACGGATTCATATTAATTCCTATCTTACTCCTCCTGATATAACTAAACTCAATAGAGGTATAGGAAGATGCAAGTTGGATCATGTGTGACATGATTTGATCAACGATGAATATTAGAATAATTACCTCGTAGTTTCCAAATATATTTAGTAGAGACTACAATATATAAGGTTCCATGCAAGTAAGTTGGAATCTAGAACCAGAGAGTGCTACTTCATTAGGAAAATAAGGGGTGGTATTGGATACCTACTTTATGACCTTGAGATTCTTAAAAGATTCCATCTCTAAGGATATGATTCTTGGAGGATGACTCTCTTGAGAATTAAGATGAAAATGAAGTGAAGGAACTCATTTAATCTTGAGAAGATAATGAGGCTCTTGAAATCATAAACTAAAAGGACAACTAAAGATGAAACATTCATACCTCTTCAAATGAGTTTTAGCATGGATCCATGTGTCAGTTAAGTCTAACAATGATATTACTTCATATGATGAAGCTTCAAGGAACATGACATGGAAAGATGGATGTTAGCAATAAAGTATAAAGTAGACTTCGTATACAAATGTTGTGTATGGACCCTCGAGGATCCATCTATATGGGTAAAATATGTTAGATGTAAATGGATCTTCAAGAGAAAGAGGGAACTTGATGAGAAGGTAGAGACCTTCAAAGCACAACTCGTAACCTCAAGATATACACAGAAAGAAGACATTGCTTGTTACGAGACCTGCTTTCCACTGACCATGCTTAAACTCATCAGATTATTGCTAACTATAGCTACACAACTTGACTATGACATCTTCAAGATGGAAGTTGAGATTGTATTCCTCTATGAATTCCTCATTGAGAATATTCATATGAAATAGCCCTAGGGCTTTATAGTTGAGGAAAGTGAGGTGTCCAAGCTGAATAACTCCATCTATGGACTATGATAAGCTTCTTGTAGTTGGAACATTAGCTTTGATGAAGTTATAAAGGTTATGATTTCAGATAGAATCTTGATGAACACTATAAAGCTTAGTGGGAGTGCTATTGTATTCATCATGTTAAATGTAGATGATATCCTAATCATTTGGAATGGTATAAGGATAATAATAAGTGTTTTATAGTCTAGTTATTCCATATCTTGAGATATGATCTCAAGGATACCTCTTAGGTCTTGGTTCTTAAGTTGTTCAGAAGTAAAGAGAAGAGGGTATTGAGACCGTTACATCAGTGATACACCTTGGACATATTCCATTTTCTGGAAAATTCCAAGAAAAGTTTATTTCCCTTAAGATATGGTAGTGTCCTATCTAAATGGATATCACCTCAAAGAGTTGCGGATGTGAATACCAAAGCTACATGCCCTAGTCATTAGCTATGTGAAGCTCTTTGTATGCTAGATATGTACAAAATTCAGATATTTGTCATACAGTGGGAGTAGTAAACTACTACTAATCCTACCATGGAGATAAAAACACTTAATTGCAACAATAATAATAATATCTTGAAAGATTACAAGACTTTAGAGATAGTGATCTCTAAGTCCTTTTTTCAAGAACTTAAGACTTTATAGATAGTTATCTAAAAGGTCTTAACTGCAGATACCATAGGAAATAGAGATCTTCGGGAATAAGGGTATTCTGATAAGGATAATAGAAATTACATACGGGTTATAACGATTATTAAGTTGTAGTGCCAAAGACATTGTAACTGCTTTAACCAGAGTGAGTATTGGTTGCATAAGATGCAACATTCGTATTGGATGCGAACATTATTATTGGGGATATAAGTATCGTAAAAGGACTTGGCATAATCTCTTGTGAACAAAGTGATAGATCATCGTACCTAGATATTTTTCTAAATACCATATGATTGTCACATGAGTGTGGATTTAAAGATTAGCCCATTAATGGCTCTTTGGGCTAGTGGGAGATTGTTGGACATGCGGGCCCATGGTGAGCAATTATGTAATAAATGTTATTGCAAATAACATTCCCTGATCTGAAATGAAGAATAACTAATTTGAACAATAGGTCCCTTAATACAATAAGGATTATGTACCATGGCATTCTTGATGATCATACAACTATTGATTCAATTGTTGACTCATAGAGGTTGGTGCTTGAATGAATATCTAAAGAGTTAGATTGAAGATTCATCGAGCATCGTCAAATGATTATTAAGAGATGATCTTTAGCTTGAGTAGGAGATGACAATCCTTTCTCTCATGTGTTGATATCTAACTGACCTCTTGATGCAGGTCCTCTACATAGAAATAGAGATTCGGAGGTGTTAGAAAAGTTAGGTCATAGTTGACTTAACGAGATCAAGATAACCAAAGACCTATGTCTTATAATGTCACGATATAGACACGCATCCTCTGAATGGAGACAGATGTGTTACTATATGTTTGAGTATGTACATTTGGCAAACTGTTAGGTTGATGGCCTAATCAAGGTCTATACACCAGTGCACCAGTGTGCATACAAGGGCATATGAGTAATACGATCTCTCAAAGGGATCATATAGGTTCATTTACTGAACCGAAAGACATGAGCTCACTCATGAGATATTGGGAATCAAATTCTGTGCACGCTCATCTTGTTTTGGAAGCTTGAATGAATTTGTAAATTTGATTTATGTTTTTGGAAAGTATATGATAAATACTTGGGCATGATATATGATTTTGGAAAGTATATAATTGATACCAACTCCTAATGATCAAATGAGAAACTTAATGATAAAATTCTGAAGGAGACAATCTAAATAGGTCTAAAACATCATGTTTATTCTAGGTCTTCCAGTATGTAGGATATACATGTATTAGGAATATCTGAGATTGATGTGATCATAAAAAATTGTATAACCATGATGCTTCCATTCTTAGGGAGTGATGAAATGGGTTTGGATTTGAGCGACTCCTCTCAATAGAGAAGTAATCTGATCTTGATCCAAATGTAACAATGATCTGAATGTGAATTAGATGCAATGAAAAGATTAGATTTACAATTTTGATTTAATCGAACATCTATGGGAGGTCTGCAATATCTCGATTTGAGATTTGATCTCAATATCCAAGTCACTATACATGGAGCGTACAGTCGCCATGTCCTTATCTCCAATTACCCGCGGAGAAAGAGTGTTATCTTTGAAAGAGTTCAAGGATAATTTCATTGTTGATTATGTATCCGAACATTAAGAAATTCATATTTAAATGTGATTTTATTATCATGGATAATATGAATTTGATTCATATTATTTGGTTATATAAGGAGAGTCATCTATGATAATTAAATTTGATTTAATTATAAAAAATATGAATGATGTGAATGTGATTCATATTTGTCAATGGCATGATTGAAGTTTTCAAAATTTAATTTGGAATTATTTTTGCGAAGATAAATGCAATAATTGTTATTGTATATTAATTAATATATATATAGATAAAGAAGGAGATTCTATCTCTTTTTTGTGTCCATCTACCTTGTTCAAGTGGGGGGGCGACCACCCTATATTTAGTAAAGAGACTTAGTCTTCTAGTTATCTATATATATTGATTAAATTTAAAAGGAATTAAATATTATATTGAAGAAGGATATAATTAATTTGTTCTAAACTAATTATTGTTGTTATTGGAGCAATAAATCATGGCCATTGATTAATAAACTTTTATTCTACATCATAGGTTAAGAGAGCACATGGATTGAGATCCATGTGCATCCAACTAGTATAAAATGAAGGGTAGCCCTTGCTTTTAGAGCACACACATAATTCCAAGAGGAATTAAACTTACTCCATCTCTCTCTCTACATGTCATCTCTCCTTTCTTATGAACATGTGGTCATCCATATGTTAACCTAGAGAAGACCACTGTCGTCTCTACACCATTGTGTCATTGCTTCGACTGCTTGTGGATCTCCTTCTCCTTCATTAAGCCTTGCTCATGATGAAGATGTCGGATCTCGCGTGACGAGATCAGGAGATTCGTCACTTGGATCATCAACATGGACTATGATGAGCATGTGTTTCATCAAATGCGATCATCACGCTTTGGTGATATGCTTAAGGATTTCCCCATATCCTTCACAGACGTGGATGCTTGAGATTAGACCCAAGGCGAGGATCTGATGGCATGCATTACTGATCCAATGGCTGCTGATGAATCGAGGGCGCCTCCCCATATCTGACGGTATCTGCTCATCACGAAGAACAAGGAAGAACAGAGCCTCCCCCAACCTTCGATATGTGAATGCTCACCCCTCCTGTGGTCTTCTTCGATGATTCTTGGTTCTATATACTGGAAAGGCTCGTCCGCAATGACTGATGGGCTTGGGAAGGTCTAGAAACCATCTGTGGGGTCATGGTACATCATGGAAGGTGGATCTCCTAGAGACCTTCTTACATGCTCAAAATCGACCTAGAAGGGTCCCGCTCAACTTGGAACCTACATTAAAATGCTATATGGCTTGAGGAGGTGAGCCTCGCCTAGAAATGAAGATGTGAAGCATTGATATGGAGACGGACAGGGAGGGTCCGGCGATAGGTGGAGGAGAACCCTCGATTCGCAGATCCACAAAGGATCTGGTTGATTGGGTGGTTCGGGACGGTGGAGAAATCATTAGGGAAGGTAATGAGGTGACAATGGGTTGTCGGAATAGTGAGGAACAATGATAAACAGACGGCCAAAGTTCTAGAGCTTCAATAAGGAACCAAGTTATTCTAATCCAAATCATTAAATAAAATACAAAATAAAATGTAAAAAATAAAATACAAGAAAGAAATATACCTAGAAAAAGTAAAGGGCGTAGCTCTTGTACCTTCCCATGAGAGAAGGGAGCAGGGCAACCAGAGAGGTCGTGCTCCCCGGCAACGGCGCCATTCTGATGAGCCGCTCGATAGACTAAGGTAAATAAATCACTAAGGTCGTTGTGACCTCAGTCACTCGGGGCTCAG
Organism: Ottelia alismoides; assembly: GCA_037367405.1. Lineage (NCBI taxonomy): Eukaryota > Viridiplantae > Streptophyta > Magnoliopsida > Alismatales > Hydrocharitaceae > Ottelia > Ottelia alismoides. Next base: position 505,533 of record JAZKJV010001570.1, read on the forward strand.
AGCTCAATCAAGAAACAAAATCAGACCACCAATCGAAACGATAAAAATCAATTAGCACAAAAATAGCGGTCTTGCTATGTGATTAACCTGGTATAGCGCCCAGGGTCGGTCTCAAGGAGCACAAGTTGGCCTTGCGGCCTACGAAGTAGTCAACAATGAATAGAAAGCAAAAACAAATATTTTTGGTTGTTTTTAATGTTTTTTTATATTTTTTTTGGATTTTTAATAATGAAAGAAAATAATGAAAAGGCAAAAACAATCACATTCAACAAATTATTGAAACACTCTAAAAAGCTCCAAAAATTCCAATAAAAATATTTTTATGTTTTTTTAGGATTTTTTTTTACTGTTTTTGGTGAATTTTTTAGATTTTTATGATTTTCATATGATTTTCTAAAAATCAAAGAAGGCGGAAACAAAAGACAACTGTTGTGTCAGGCTTGGAGGACCAATTTAAAATATAAAATGGTCTTGGAAGAGCCTGGAGGTATTTTTTATGAAAAGTAGATACAAAAAGGAAAATCCAGAAGAAGAGTTTATTGTTTTTGGAATTTTCTACTATTTTTTAGAATTTTTATGAGTTTTTAAGGGTTTTTAAATTTTTAAGGTTTTTATGTATCCAAAATTCACGAAAATTGCAAAGAAAATCAAACACGCATAATTTAACAAATCCTAATTTTTTTAGAATTTTTAAGAAGTTTTTATATTTTTTATGGTTTTCTAATCTGAACAGAGGCAAAAACAACTATTTTTGAATTTTTAAAAATACTAAAAAGCCTCAGAAATGTACCAAATTTTTAGTGAAAATTTTACGCTGTGGTAGGAGCAATGTAACCAATTTTCACGAAATTTGGGCTTAATTTGCTATTTTATTTAATTAAAATAGAGGCTCACAGTGCACAGGGACCTAAATGCAAGAGAAATAAGTTCCAAGGGCTTAAATATAACAAATCCAAGAATATGAGGGTCCCTCGTGCAATTTTTCCAAGTCCCCACGCGCGATGCACGTGGTCTGGGCACTGAGGGACTAAAATGTAATAAAACTTACTTCCGAGGGCTCATTAGCAACAGGTGCTAAAAGTCCAAGGAAGAAGTTGCAAAATACCCCCAAAATTTCAGCACATGTTAAATAAAACATTCACAGGGGCATGGATGCAAATATCAAAACATATATTTCATTCAGTAACACATAAAAACACAAGCCCAGACTATGCAAATTTTCCAAATATTCACGTGACGAAGCACGTGGCACACGTGGACAAGGACTAAATTGCAAATACAAAAAAGCTTCAGGTCCTAAGTGTAATTGTTCCAAAATAAAAACAACGGCTACAAATATTTACAGGACTAAGAAGTAAATGCGAAAACGGAAGGGGCCTAAGAGTAATTTACCCCACTTATTATCTGAGGGCTGAAGGGCTGCCATGTGGATGATCGAACGGTGCTGGAGCGGTGGCGCCTCTTCTAAGAACTCCCACTCGGATCGGACGGCTGAGGGCCTCCCACGTGGAGGATCTGACGACTAAGGTGCGTTGTGGGTAAACCCTTGTTGGATCAACGGCTCAGAAGAGGGTACGTGGAGATCGGACGGTGATGGCTCAAGGGCGCCTCTTCATCTGATCGTGTGGTCCTGATCAAGAATCCAAAGAAATCTAACGGTCGCTGAGCTGCTCAAATGGAAGGATCGGATCGATTCTGGAGCAGGAGGTCGATCGGACGGCAGAGAGAGAGTCTCCAAGAACCGCTCGCCGGCGAACTTCGACGGCCCAATGCACGCGGTGGAGATGTCCTCTGAAGCTGCTGAAGTGGTGGATGGCTTCGCCTCGATGGTCCGCAGCTAATGGATGTCTCCGAAGAGGCCGGCGAGCACCGGAGTGGTCCGGCGACGGCATAGACCTGGAGCTGCTCTGCCTGGACGTCCGGGCCCTCAGATGGGCCTCTCTCAACCTGCAAAGCACACAGACAAACTCCTGGGTCGAGGGCAAAGTGCCTCGACCCGGTGAGAGGTGAAATGGGCGAGTGTGAGCGTCGAGGCGACACCCTCCAGCGAGGCGACGGCGGAAGAGGGTGGAGGACCTGCTCCGAGGCGAGCTAGGGTCAACGTTCCCCCGTGGACCAATCAGAAGCCAGCTTTTATTAAAAATTTGGAAATTCAATTTAAAATAATAAATGGCCTTAATCAAGCTTCATTTTCCAATTTAGTTCCAGGCTAGTTTAAATGTCAACTATAATCCAGGAAAAACTATACACGTATTTACAAAGATGCTATTTACAAACGTGCAATTTATAAATATTTACAATCGTGCAAAATTTTTTAAAACTGTTTGAAAACATGGATGTATGCATGAATGCGAAGTTTTGCTAAATATTTACAAACATTTACACAAGATTTTTGCAAACTTTTTATTTTCAAAATATTTTACAAAAATTTTGTACTATATACATAGATTTTGATATGCACATATTTATACACTATTTACACAAAAAGTTTTTTACAAACATTTTTACAAAAATAATTTGTACAATAGCTATGTATGTGCAATAAAAGAATGTTTATTTACAAGGAAAATTTTTAAATTTTTATGGATTTTTGGGTTTTTAGCCATTTTTATTTATTAACACACTCACACAAAGTACGAGTTATGGCTAAAGTATATATGAAATATATACACACCCCCCTATACTTAGCTCGAACGATGTCCTCAGAGTGATCAAGAGCGATGAAGAAGACATAACTCGTACTTAGTATAGGGAAGTGAAAAGGAATGGCTATATATACAAAGATGAATCAAAGAATAGAATGAAGAGAACTCGGTGTTTCCCCCTATACTTAGGATCAAGTAATCCTAAGTATAGCAAGCTGTACATGAAGGGAAATCCGAGAGAAGGATGTACAGGGTCTACCCCCCTTATACTTAGGTTGAAATATCCCTAAGTATAGGCAGTAAAACAGAGGTGGAAAGATACGAAGAAACACGTATATACAAGATAGAAGGGCATCACTCCTCCTATACTTAAGGTGAAGAATCCTTAAGTATAGTCGACAACAGAAGTGATGAAACAGAACGGACGAACAACTCGGTGCTTCCACCCCCCTATACTTAGGATGAGGTATATCCTAAGTATAGCAAAGATAATCCTATACGAGACCTGGGGAGAAAACAAATACGGAAGAAAGAAAGATCAAACTAAGACGAAACATGTATATACAAAAGGGTACAATGTTGAGGTGCCTCTCAACAAGCGCTAGGTTTTACGCCCCTAGCTGGGCGCAAAGGCTAGGACAAAGCGGTGTCAAGGTTCAGGACGGCATCTGTAAGACGAATGCCGTACTGTCGTCGCAGTCTCGGTACGATAAGAGCGACAAACTCAAAAGTGTAAAAAAAGACACCCAAGTATGCAATCAGGCGGGTGTCTGCTACCAGTGAAGGATATGAGAATATGTGATCGAGATCCGGTAGCACAAAAGAAATCGTCGGCTCTGGATCAGACTGGAGTGGAAGTGTAGAGCCGAAGAAATCAAACGTGGAGAAGGATGGATCGTTCATGGAATCCTCCACGTCGATCAGTGTCTCAAAAAGGTGTGGACAGTCAAGATCAAGAGAGTCTCTAAGAAGACTGATATCCGATGCATAAAGTAGAGACAAGTCAGACAGATCATCGAATATCTCAAGGATCGGCTCATCCTCGCGAGGGCCCTCGAGGTGAGGTGACTCAGAATCAAAAGGATCAGAAGACTCGATTTCATGCTCCGCCATATCGGATACAATCTCAGAAGGTGAAACCGAGTACTCATCGTGTATGGCATTCTCCCGCAGATAACCCTCCGGGAGAAATGCAAGATCAGAGGTGAGAAATAGAGGATCAGGATCTAGAGGGGCATCTACGCTGCTGTCAAGTATCCACTCGGTGCACCAGGCTGCATCATCATCTGAAATGTAGCTCTCGACAATCTGGAAGCAGGAGAAGGTACTGATCAACAGTGCGGAGACTGGAAGTGTGTCTGCGGCTGATCCTCGCTCTGCGGCAATGTCGGCTGCCAACTGGTCCTCAGCACGTGTGTCTGTCTCGTCAAAGTGGAGGACAAAAGGCTCGAATATGGGACTATCTATGTCTGGTCTCTCAAAGTGGTGTCTCATATCGAACTGTGGCTGCTGGGCTGAGTCATGGTATCTGTCGGACTCCGAGAAGTATCTCTGCAGAAAAGAAGCTGACTCCTCTGGGGCTGGACACTGAAGTGGTTGAATCAATGGTTGTAGTAGCAGGGGCTCCTCCGGTTCCTGGAGTATCAGAAGATCTGATTTCCAAGACTCGTCAACTGAGAACTCTAGGGCCGCCTCGAACTCTAGCTGGAAGACCGACGGGAACTCGAGTAGACTCTGGGTCCGAACCTCTGCTATCGCAGTCATCTCCTCTGTACTTTGTGGTGATGGAGCCTCCAAGTCCTCGGGCTGGTGTGTAGAAGTTGTCTCCTCATGTAATGTGACACACCGCACTGGTACTGCAACATCCGCATTGTTGTCCCGACTACGGCATCTCGTGAAGATGGTCTCTATGAAAGTAACCGCAAGATGGTATCCAGCAAGTGAATGTCGGAACTGCGGTGTGAACCGTCACATGTGGTAATCACCAGTGCTTTCTGCTCTGCGGTCATCCCCGCATGGAGATCTCAATAAGGTCTGTCGGTGAAAGTCCGTGATCCGGAAATCTCCTCAAGAGGTCAAGAAACCTCGGCCATACCTCGTGCAGTGGCTCCTGGGGGTCAACTGAAAACTCGGTGATCAAAGACCGCATCAAATCTGCTCTACGCTTGGGAAAATATCTTTGTAGAAACTCTCGGCGTAGCTCTCCCCACGTAGCAAATCTCCTCCCCAATCGTCTGTGCCACCTCATGGATCTGTCCCGGAGTGTGAATGGGAAGGTCATCAGCATCATCTCCTCTGCAGTGATATCTGAGTAAATCTGTATCCTACAAAACTCCTCGAACTCGGACAAGAGAAGATAGGGTTCCTCGTGTGCCTCCCCTGAAAATGTGGGCAGTCTCTAAAGAAGCTCCCGATCCAGGATGAATGGACCTAATGTAGAAGCTGACTGAGCTCCCTGTCGTATCTTCTCATCCATCATACTGGAATAGGATCTATCTGATAATCGTGTCTGCTCTCTCTGATCACGAACGGAGTGCACTCTCAACTCAGGAATGGCATCGTCCGGGTCCCGCATCTGTTCCATCTGATATCCGCGGACATCTAGTGCAACATGCCCAGAGTAGCGAAAGGGATGGGAGGGAGGGAGCGGGAGGTTGGTCGGAGATCCGACCTCCCTCGAAGGTGGACTGGAGTGATGGTCAGAAGATGAAGAAAAAGCCGCAAGAGTCAACCAGGAGTGAGGGGGATCCATCATCCAGGGATACAGAAGGGGACGAGAAACTGAAGGGAGGGTAGGAAGTCGAAAGATGGATGGAGAAGATAGAAGGGAAGAAATCCGAAGGGATCCGGAATCACACAAGATGAGAAAGCAAACCCCTGATTCACCTACGCACACTGAGCTGAAGACCATAAGAGATCGGTCAATTTATCTTATCGTTTTTATTTTAGGTGATTAAGTCAGTCTTTCAGAGCGCTTACGTGAGCTGATAGGAATCCAATATTCTCCACCGACTGTCCCTAACACAAGGCCGGTAGTCAGTCAAGAAATCGGATATGGCTCTAGCCTAGGTTGCGGGTCACTCTCTCGCTCATCCAAACCAAACAAGGAGGGGGTTACTCTCCCCAAGACAGATTTTTCAATGTGATGTCTTTTAAATCAAGTGTGATTAGCAGTCCCGATTTTATTGCTTTTTCTTTTTAGGTATTTTTCAATAACACACAACGCCTAACGAATTTTTCGGTTCTCCTGATTATTTTAAGTCCAAAAGAGGGGGAGAAGACGAAAAAGCCGATGCGCGAAAATCAATGATGCATGCAGAGTAAGAGATGCGTACCTGACTCCAGCAGTCTACATGCAGGGTGATCCGCGCATAAAATAAAAGACTGGATATAAACTACCTATATGATGCACGCGGTAAAACCGTCCCTAGCAGAGCAATTTCTACACGAAAAGAACTATAGTCGGGTACTCGAGCCTAGGTCCGGAGTCCTATCTTGGGAGCCACTCGGTGTCCGCCACAACGGATCCTGCACGTGCTGTATGTGACTCCTCAAGGCACGTGGACCAGAGCTCTAATAAGCGGCTTTTTCTTGTGATTTAATTAATTAGGTCCAATTATTCGAACTATGGGAACATGCAGATATTAAGGTGTTTGGATCCTAATTAACTACGTCACAGTCAAGTAAAATCCTAAGCTAAGGCTGAAAACCGCATAAATTAGATAAGTAGTAAATAAACCGTCGAAAAACCGATGGGGTCCCCCGAGCACACCGGTGCTCGGCGAAACAGACCCGAAAGTCTAAGTGTCTCTGTTCTGTCCCTGTATTATTACAACAGTTTAAATAATCTGACTGAAAAGTAAATCTAAGCTAAACCTAATCTATGGCTACTCTACGCGGCTATTCCGTGGCTCCCGTACTTTTGCTCGGCTCCTCACGCTCTCATGCGGCTTCGTAGAGAAGGAAGTCGCCTCCGACTCTCGCGGTTACGTCGGCTTCCGAAAAAGCCGCCTCGATCCTCAGGCCCTCGCAAGAAATCAAACAAAGTGATCAGACCAAATTATTATATATAAACAAGTCGGAAAAATATATACCAAAAATATATACAGAAAGCCGCAAAAAAGAAAACCGCAGAAAAATCAAATGTGACTACTAAGGTAAATAAATCACTAAGGTCGTTGTGACCTCGGTCACTCGGGGCTCAGAGCTCAATCAAGAAATCAAATCAGACCACCAATCGAAACGATAAAAATCAATCAGCACAAAAATAGCGGTCTTGCTATGTGATTAACCTGGTATAGCACCCAGGGTCGGTCTCAAGGAGCACGAGTTGGCCTTGTAGCCTACGAAGTAGTCAACAATGAATAGAAAGCAAAAACAAAAATTTTTGGTGATTTTTAATGATTTTTATATTTTTTTGGATTTTTAATAATGAAAGAAAATAATGAAAAGGCAAAAACAATCACATTCAACAAATTATTGAAACACTCTAAAAAGCTCCAAAAACTCCAACAAAAATATTTTTATGTCTTTTTAGGTTTTTTTACTGTTTTTGGTGCATTTTTTTATATTTTTATGATTTTTATATGATTTTCTAAAAATCAAAGAAGGCGGAAACAAAAGACAACTATCCAGTCGGTCTTGGAGGACCAATTTAAAATATAAAATGGTCCTGGAAGTGCCTGAAGGTATTTTTTATGAAAAGTAGACACAAAAAGGAAAATCCAGAAGAAAAGTTTATTGTTTTTGGCATTTTCTACTATTTTTTAGAATTTTTATGAGTTTTGAAGGGTTTTTTTATTTTTAAGGTTTTTATATATCCAAAATTCACGAAAATTGCACAGAAAATCAAACACACACAAATTAACATTTTTTTAGAATTTTTAAGAAAGTTTTTATATTTTTTTATGGTTTTATAATCTGGACAGAGGCAAAAACAACTATTTTTGAATTTTTACAAATACAAAAAGCCTCAGAAATGTACCAAATTTTTAGTGAAAATTTTACACTGTGGCAAGAGCCATGTTTCCAGTTTTCATGAAATTTGGGCTTAATTTGCTATTTTATTTAATTAAAATAGAGGCTCACAGTGCACAGAGACCTAAATGCAAGAGAAATAAGTTCCAAGGGCTTAAATGTAACAAATCCAAGAATCTGAGGGTCCATCGTGCAATTTGTCCAAGTCCCCACGCGCGGTGCACATGGTCTGGGCACAGAGGGACTAAAATGTAATAAAACTTACTTCCGAGGGCTTATTAGCAACAGGTGCTAAAAGTCCAAGGAAGAAGTTGCAAAATATCCCGAAAATTTCAGCACATGTTGAATAAAACGTTCACAGGGGCATGGATGCAAATATCAAAACATATCTTTCATTCAGTAACACATAAAAACACAAGCCCAGACTATGCAAATTTTCCAAATATTTACGTGACGAAGCACGTGGCACACGTGGACAAGGATTAAATTGCAAATACAAAAAAGATTCAGGTCCTAAGTGCAATTGTTCCAAAATAAAACAACGGCTACAAACATTTACATGATTAAGAAGTAAATGCGAAAACAGAAGGGTCCTAAGAGTAATTTACCCCACTTATTATCCGAGGGATGAAAGGCTGCCACGTGGATGATCGAACGGTGCTGGAGCGGTGGCGCCTCTTCTAAGAACTCCCGCTCGGATCGGACGGCTGAGGGCCTCCCACGTGGAGGATCTGACGGCTAAGGTGCGCTGTGGGTAAACCCTCGCTGGATCAACGGCTCAGAAGAGGGTACGTGGAGATCGGACGGTGATGGCTCAAGGGCGCCTCTTCATCTGATCGTGCGGTCCTGATCAAGCCTCCAAAGAAATCTAACGGTCGCCGAGCTACTCAAATGGACGGATCGGATCGATTCTGGAGCAGGAGGTCGATCGGACGGCGGAGAGAGAGTCTCCAAGAACTGCTTGCCGGCGAACTTCGAAGGCCCAATGCACGCGGCGGAGATGTCCTCCGGAGCTGCTGAAGTGGTGGTTGGCTTCGCCTCGATGGTCCGCAGCTAATGGATGTCTCCGACGAGGTCGGCGACCACCGGAGTGGTCCGACGACGGCAGAGACCTGGAGCTGCTATGCCTGGACGTCCGAGCCCTCAGATGGGCCTCTCTCAACCTGCAAAGCACACAGACAAACTCTTGGGTCGAGGGCAAAGTGCCTCGACCCGGTGAGAGGTGAAATGGGCGAGTGTGAGCGTCGCGGCAACACCCTCCGGCGAGGCGACGACGGAAAAGAGTGGAGGACCTGCTCCGAGGCGAGCCAGGGGGAATGGAAGGGCGAAGAAGATGGAGGGAAGTCTGGTGAGTGTGGTAGTCGGGACGGGATGGCAGATGGACGGTCGGAGGTGGCTAGCGATGACGGCGAAGCTAAAGGGGCTGAAATCGAAAAAACCTAAATCTAAGCTAACCTAAAGGAAATCTAAGCTACCTGGAGGGCCTAGTCGACTATGCTGGAGCTGGCGGAGCTCCGGGGGTTATGGCCTCAAGGGTTCGTCGCTTCCCGAGGCTTGGCGCACCTCGCGACGGTGCACGGCGGTGATATCGCCGGATCAGTGGCTCCCTGTTGCCCGAGCCTCGCTACTACTCATCTCCGCACGGTTGTCACTCTGACGGAGACGAGGAGGTCACTGGCATCAAGGGGGAGGGCCAAAGATGGCGTGAAAAGCTGGCCGGAGACGAGGTTTTATATGACTGAGGGTCCGACAAGATGGTCGTGGAGCGCGCATTCCGAGGAGCGGATCCTTAAGATAATAAGCGGGCATGGATCGCGGATGAATCATTGACAATCGGAGCCCGGGGTTCTGGGTTGAAGACCAGCGGATCATGCCAAGAAAATGGGAGAAAAACGGGTCGGGGCATGGATCCGCGCAAAGTGGTCCGGGGGGGGCAGTTCACCGGGGGTCAACGTTCCCCCGTGGACCAATCAGAAGCCAGCTTTTACAAAAATTTTGGAAATTCAATTTAAAATAATAAATGGCCTTATTTCAAAAAAATCAAAACATAGAAAATGTTTATTTATTTTCAATATTTTTATTTATTTTTTTGAAATATAATTTAGGTATTTACAAAATATTATTATTATATACAGGTATATACATATGTATTTTTTATTTTTGATTTTTAATTATTTATTTTTATACATTTTATTCCAGTTTTATGTTTTATTTATTTATAGAATCAAATTTGGAATAATAGGGTATTTGTATTTTATTTTTCTTAATTATTTACAAGGGTTAAATAAATATTTTTATTTATATACATACATGGTATATATACAAGGTTTTTTAATTTTTATTTGATTTCTTTTTATTTTATTTCATTTTTATGATTTTTATTTTATTTATTTACATTATGGACTGTGGAATATGTACATATTTTTATTTGATTTTAGTTATTTATCTACGAGGGAAAATAAATAGATGTGTGGTTCTATGTACATGTGGTCTATATACACTGATGAAATGAATTTTATTTCTATTTTTGTTTTTCCATTTTTATTTTGATTTTATATTTACAACTATATACAAATAAATAGTCACACAATTTTATTTTTATTTAGAGGAAAATATTTTTTTATTTATAAACATAGGTATATGTACACATATATGAGCTTCCCTATCTCCCTCTACTTGGGTTCTTTTGCGGTCAGGCCCATGCTGAGCCCTCCCTTGGGATTAGGTCGCTCAATATTTATTCTAAATATCTCCCTCTTTTTCTTTTATTTCTTTATTCTTTTATTTATGCACAAAAACATGCTAATTATTCATTTTTACACAATGCATGTTGAATGGTAATTATTGCTATTTACATGAATATACATGTATTTTGCATAGATTTTGTAGCTAAAATAAAAGGATAAAGAGTGATGAATGGGTATTCATCGTGGGTGCACCTCCTTCCTCCTCCATCCGCTTCAGATCGTAGGGGGCCTCCAGCTACCTCCTGGATGCATGCTTGGCCGGAGTCGAAGAGATTTAGGGTTAGGGAAGTAAACAAATTGGTCTAAGGAGGTCGTAGATATTTATTTGTGCACAAATTGGGCACTCTTATTAACCTAGTGTTTGGGGATAATCAAAAGTATGTACAACAGATCTGGAGCTTCGGTGTGGATCACGGATGATCAGGGAGCAGAATTGGTAAAGGGATCGAGGGTGATGGAGCAATGGAGTGACGGGGGGAAATCCATGAAAGTGGCCACTCGAGGCATCTGACGGAAGTCAGAGAGAAGACAAGGAGTTGACCGGGGTCAACATTCCCTACGTTCTGATTAGTCCATGTGGGACGATGCGGGACAAAATAGCCTATTTTATTCAAAAATAATTAATTAAAAATAGTAAATGATTGTATTAATTTTTTTATTATGAAATAATAAATGTTTATTTTTATGTAGTATTTTATTATGATTTCTATTTATTTTTGTGGGATTATTTATTACAAGTCATTTTTAAGGGTATAATTATATGTGTAATCATTTATGTTTTATGTATTTTATTTTTATTATATATTTTTGATTTTATTATTTTATTTTATTATTATATATATTTATAACTTATTTTTAGTTATGCTAATATATTTTTATTTTCTTTTAAAATGTATTATATACACTTAAATAAATAGGGGTATATATTATATAGGTATAATTTTATGTATTTCATCAATTTATTTTTATACACTATTTTATTTTAGTATTTTTTTGTATTTTTATTCTATTCTATATATGTATATATATTATAAATAATATTTACAAAATTATGAAAATATAAATTTATAAAAATAATAAAGAATAAATAAAATGAATATTTCATATAGGTGAACTAAACAATAGGGGTCTAAATCCTAACTTTCACATCTTAACTCCAAAAATATGAAATCACCTTCATTAGATAGCTTATTAAAAGTTATATACAATTGCAACGATTTTGATACATTCTAAGTTTTTATTTAGGAGATATGGATTTGGGAAGTTTGGATTTTGGATTTTTACTTAGAGTATAAATGTACACTGAATATTATTTTGTACAAACTCAAATTATATTTTTATTTGTATTTTTATATACAACTTCCATCTATAAAGTTTCTTTCTTTGAGGTATAAATAATAAAGAATAAAATAGGTCCCAAAAATGCTTTATTGAAGAATAAATAAATAGTTCTTTTTATTGTATTTTTGACCCTTATCTCCCCTACTTTATTCCTTATCGACCAATAAATTCTTGACTTGATCTCAAGATTTAGGATAATAAAATAACTTTGGTATTTTATTCCTTTTTTTTTCTATCTTTTCTTTTATAATTTTGACATAAAAACTATATTTTATGCACAAAAAATGAAACAAATAATGAATGTTAATTTGCACCAAATACTACTATATACATATATTAGCTAGGGTTTTTAAGGCTAAAATTATAGAATAAAGGTGATGAAATGGAGATTCATCAGATATTTACACCTATATTCCTGAAGTGTCATATTTACATATATATATATAACCTTTCATAATCATGAATTACACCCAGACCCCTGAATAATGCTTAACCTTTACATTACATAACAATGTGTTAACTTCCATCCATTTCCTTTATTAACTTGAGGGAATCTGTCAATTTTTAGACAATTGTACCCATTTGATAATTGTTATGTCATTGTTGTTGCATGTGGTTGAAGATGCATAAGAAAAACCTCAAACTGCATAGGATGTCGCTATACGAGACCCCGATGAGATGGTGAGGTGCATTGACCACCCCATTCTCTCTCTTCCTCGACATGGGCATCCTCCTCACCAACCTCATCAACCACATCGTGATGAATCCTAGATTCATCAACACAGTATCCATGTCTTAGCCCTATATATTAACCAAAGCCGCGAATAAACTGCTTTAGTTAGATTAAACTAATAATACATACTACATTTACAATTAAGGGATTTTTACACCCATAACCCTGAGTAATTATGCAATTACAATCGTAACCCTGCGTAATCATGAATTACATCCAGAACCCTAAATAGTCTTAAGTCTTACACCCAAAACCCCCTGAGTTAACTTCTATCCAATATTTTGTTAACTATATCAGTATCCGTCAAATATTTTACATTTTCTACCCTTTAAGTTCTATTATTTACAAATGAGTACACTCCACCCTCCCATCTCATCCTTCACCTCGTCATCGACAACCACCTCCTCCCCCTCCCCATCGACCACCTCCACCTCCCCACTCTTCTCCGTCGACCACCACCTCTTCCCCACTGACCTCCCGCCGTCGCCTCCTCCTCTCCTTCCTCCTCCAGCCCCGTAGACACCCCCACCCTACTAAACACCTTCTCCCCCTCTCATACTCCTCCCCGGTCGAGCTCGCCTCCCCCCCTCTTCCAGTCGACTGTGGAATTTGATCCCGGTATAGACCCACCCACCCTCCAGCGCAACCCAGGCAGAGACCCCCCAAGTCAACACCCAACGTGCCTCCTCTTAGGCAGCCTAGGCCGACCCTGACCTCCCCCCCTCTCCAACCTCCCCTATCGAGCATTCTCTCCCCCCACCCCACCCCGCTGTGGAAACCGACCCCATGTCTCCTCCTGGGCAGCCTACATCCCCGCCGTGGAAGTAGACCTCCCTCGACCCCCGCTCGCCTCCTCCTGGGCAGGACACCCCCCAACTACAGAAGTCAACCTCCCTCGACCCCCACTCATCTCCTCCTAGGCAGTCCAGGACGACCCCGACCTCCCCTCCGTCAACCGTCCCATGTCGAGCCCCCCCCCCTCCCCGCATGCCTGCAAGCCTCGCCCCTCCCTACGATCCACCACCACCTCCTGAATGGATGCCCCTACACCCAGCGCCTACGCGCCCTTCCCTTCTTGCATCCTGTCACCGTCACCTCCTACTTGGAAGTGCCACCGCATGGCTGCAAGCCCCTCCCACCCCGCAAGCCACACCCCTCCCTACGGCACGCCACCACTGCCTCCTGCTTGGAGATGACACTTTTTATTTTGTATTTTTTAAAAGTAGGTTAATAGATCATAGGTTAAATTAACCCGATGATATGATTGGGTTAATAGAAAAACTAATGGAGGGTTATGGATGTGAGATGGAGTGACTATTTAGGGTTTATGCAATTCACGATTATGCAGGCTTATGATTGTAATTACGAAATTACTCAAGGTTACGGGTGTAAAAATCCCTACAATTAATGCTAGTTTTTTTAAATTAATAAGGATGAAATTCATCTTGTAATTATTGTACATATTTATCGTCTGCCCTATAATTTTATGTATTTTCTAATCATATATAAATCCTAAAAAATCAATGGTGTACATAATATAGTGCAAATATAATCTTATTAAAAATACCAAAAAATAAGAAAAACTATTAAAATGATATTTTAATGCCTACAAAAACATTGCTATGTATATATGTTTGTATATATGATGTATTGTGATTTTGAGTTCTTCATGAAATTTATAGATCTTGAAAAGACACACAAATTTTATGTTGGGCACTTTTTATTTGATACCATTTTCTATTTATTTTCAAATTTTATTTTATTTTTCTACTAGGAATTTTCCTATTAGACTACGTGGCCACCTTTGGGCATGCCATGTGACCCGTCTTCTCTTCATGTAACACCTTCTTCTCAATAATATGATCAATCGATCAAATGGTCTACTATTGATCACACACGCTTCACTAGCGATCGTATGATTAATTAATTATATGGTCATCTCTACTCAATCACACCCTCATCACAATCCAATTAATTAAATGGACTACATTTACTACATAACATTTGCTTATGCCCCGTTGAAGTCAGGAAATGAGGTAAAAATGCACGTGGAGCGTCAGGATCCAAATTTGGCGTACCTTAATGTTGTGGTGCAGAAGAAGACCCTTTCATCCATGATAGATACTAGAGTGATGCACAACTTAGAACATGAGCTTAGAAGTTCCCATGGAGAAGAGCTAGTGTCGTGTGAAGCTTGTCAACTCCGAATCACTATAGATCAAAGCTATGGAAAATTGTAATGTCCAGTTGGGTGATTGGCAAGGAAAGGTACGCTTCCTCATGGTACCTCTTGATGTCTTCTAAGTCATTTTGGGAGCTGACTTCTTGAAGATGACAAAAGCATTCATGACTTCTTATCTAGGAGGAGTCTTCATTACAGTGGGAGGTAGCCCATTCTTCATAAGGGATAGCAAGAAGAAAGAACAAGGTGGATCCATGTCCATGATGCAAGTCTGGAATGGGTTAAAGAAAGGAGAGATGATGTACTTAGCAATAGTACGCGTTAAAGAAGATGGTGTGGAGATTCATCCACGTCCTAAGGCAATACAAAAGATGTTGGGCGAGTTCAAGGGTGTGATCCTGAAGGAGTTAACCAAGGAGCTTCCACTGAAGTTATGGATCACGCCATCAAACTGTTGCCAAGTACGGTTCCCCCTGCACTAGCACCCTACAAGATGCCCCATGCACATTTGGAGGATTTGGGAAGACAACTCAAGGAGCTCGTGGACATTGGTCTGATGCATCCAAGCAAGACCCACATGGAGCACGATGACGTCCCAATAGAAGAAAGATGAGAGCTTGCAGATGTACGTGAACTACCATGCATTGAATAACGTGACAGTGAAGAACAAGTACCTTGCTCCTAATGTTAAAGACCTGTTTTATTGCCTGGGCCAGGCCAAGTAGCTTTCGAAGATGGATTTCAGACCAAGATACTACCGCATCCACATCAAGGAGGGAGATGAACTGACGATGGTGTGTGTGACACGTTATGGCTCTTTTGAGTTCCTTGTTATGTTGTTTGGGTTGACTAATGCCCAACTACATTTTGTACCCTGATGAATAATGTCTTTCTTGAGTATACCGACTCTTTTGTTGTGGTTTACTTGGATGACATAGTGGTGTACAATAGGACACTGGAAGAATACGTCAAGCATCAATGGTTGGTGCTTGAGAAGTTGAGCAAACTTGGTTGTACCTGAAGTTGAAGAAGTGTGCCTTTGGTCAAGATAATATCTCCTTCCTCAGGCATATTATCAGTGGAGGCACGATATGCATGGAACCCAAGAAGACTCAAGAGAATGAAGAGTGTATAATACCTACAAAAGCTACGAGTTGCAATCCTTCCTCAGATTGGTGAACTACTACATGAATTTCAATAAGAGATATTCCAAGAAGGCAACACACATGGCATACCTACTTCAGAAGGATCAACTTTGGAGATGGAAGTGTAAATAGAAGAAGGAATTCTAGAAGCTAAAGAGGGTGGTGGTGGAAGAGTTGATTCTATGACTTCCATATTTCGAGAAGTCATTCAAAGTCCACATCGATGCGTCTGATTACGCACTTGTAGGTATACTGGAGCAAGATGGGCACCATGTGGTCTGTAAGAGTTGTAAGTTAAATCCAATAGAGAGGAGATACCCTATTCACGAGAAGGAGATGATAGCAATGGTCCATTGTCTAAGGGCACGGTGCCACTATCTCCTCAGATCGAAGTTCTTGATGCATACAGACAATGTAGCGATGAGATTCTTTGCCACACATAAGAAGCTGACTCCCAAGCTGGCACAATGGCAAGAATTCCTTGTTGAATTTGAATTCGATCTTCACTGCAGGTCTAGGTGAACCATCCATGTAGCAAATGCTCTCTTGAGGAAGATCGAGCCATAAGAGTTGAAGGTCGTGGTGATCACATCGGTCATCTGCGTGTCTAGAGACATGTTCAAGTGTATCTTGGAGCATATGCAAGATGATACAATCACATTGAACTTAGTGCAATGCATGAACGATGCATAAGTCTAGAGATTCTAGGTAGATGAAGGTGTCCTCTACACAAAGTGTAGGAGGCCCTATGTCTCCTCGAGCGATGGATTGAGTAAGATGATGCCGAAGGAGGAACATGTCACACATAGTGGGATGGTCATCCAAGGGTGGAGCGTACGTTAGAACTCCTCTCCTCGGGCTACTTCGGAACGAAGATGGAGGAATATGTGGAAATATGTGTGCATACATGTCTTGTATGCCAACAAATAAGATGGGGAGGAAGAAGAAAATAGGACTGTTGGAGCCCCTTCCCATCCCTTCACGTTATGGGAGAGCGTATCCATGTACTTCATCAATGGATTTCTGAAGGTGGATGGGAATAATACAATGATGGTGGTAGTTGATCACTTCTCCAAATACACGGTCTCCGTACCAGCACCCTAGGAGTACACGATAGAGACCACAACGAAGCTATTCATGCAGAAAGTTGTGAAGCACTGGGGCATACCGATGGACATTGTAAGTGACCATGATGCGTAGATCACAGGTTGATTCTAGATGAGCTTATTTGAGATGATGGGATTTGATATCAAGTTCTCTACCAACAACCACCCGTAGATGGATGGACAGACTGAGCGGATCAATACCCTACTGGAAGAGTACTTGAAACACTATACGACATCTAATCAGCATAATTGGGGTGAGCTTACTGGATACTGGTCAATTCTGCTATAATCTCTAGCAGACCTCCACCATAGGTTAGAGTCCATTCAAGATTGTGATGGGTAGACAACCCATGACATCGCATGAAGAGGTGAATCAAGACAACTCAGGATGGTTTCCTGTTGCATACCATTTCCTATGAGAGAGGCATAATTGGCGTGAGGAAGCAAAGGATGCATTCACTCATGCTCAATGCAAGTCGAAGAAGGTGGCTGACAAGAGTCGTAGGTCAGTAGAGTTCCAAGTTAGGGAGAAGGTGTTGTTGAAGCTAACACCCCATATTTGGAAGAAGATACTAAGGAAGACAACATACAAAGGTCTCATTCCTTTTTATGATGGATCCTTTGAGATAGTTCGACATGTAGGACTGGTCGCCTATCTACTACATTTTCGGAGAGACTAGAGCTACATCTTATCTTCCATGTCAGCTTCTTAAAGGAGTAGCATGAGGACAAAGAAGATAGCACCAGGAGGGCAGTGAAATGTGCCCCTCCTAATGTCCAAGTTCAATATATGATGGTAGCTGAGAAGATTCTTGTTTGACACATGGAGCAACAGAGTAAGAAGAACCAGAGGATCTTTTTCCTTATCAAGTGGAAGGGACTCTTAGAGAAGGAGGCAAGCCGAGAATGTGATACAACCCTATGATAGTTCAAGGACCTCATCAAGGATTTCTTGGAGACACATGATCACTTACGGATGCTTGATGGATCAGGTAGGGGAGGTATGTAACACCTCCAAGTCCCAATGTACGAAAATAGCGTGCAAGATAGGTTATCGCGCATCTGTGTAGTTTGATAACCACACGATGAAGTTTTGGAGGACTTCACCTTAGAGTACGAACAACTAAGGCTGGGGAACGAATGTCCGGACGCCACGGAATCCCCTTTACACAATATAAGTGTTCGACGACACTTGACAGAGCAGAGCCTGCAACATCCTACATAGGAGCATAGGACCCACTGATTACGTGATATGATAATATGGTATGCTGACTTGGTAGACGGCATTGCATGTTGATGGAGTGTATGGCATGACGTCATTTGCAGAAGATGAAGGGATTGCATGAAATATAAAGAGCCAATGTATGTGAAGAATCACCTCGAAAGTGAAGGGTCTCCGCAGGAGATGAAGAGTACTTGCATTCATTATACATGTAATAATGATGTCCCTTCATATACCCCATGCTTGTGTATATAAGGAGAGGTAGAGCTCATTTTTAAACAACACGCACTTGAGAGAGTCTCTTGCAAATAAGAAAGAGAAATTAATGCCACTGATCTTGTGTCCTTGTGTGCACGAGTGCTTGAATATTCAAGGTGGCTAGTCAGCATGATTATTCGGTGTGTTAGTGTACATCTACATGCATAAAGGAGGGCTGGTTAGCCGCGAGAAGCTAATGCCACACAAGTTAGTCTCAAAATTGGTGTTGAGCTTTTACATATGTGATAGGAGGCATCTTAGCCTTTGTGACATCTAAAGATAAATGGATCATGGTACGAGGTGAATTTCTTGATTTTGTGTGTAGGGGAAACTTCCAATGTGGTGGTCCTTTCTTGAATACATGGAAAGCCACACCAATTTAGGTATTTTTTTATATTTATTTTATGGTTTCTAACTTTATAAGTTTAATAATAAATTTAATACAATATGTATATCAAGAAAGATTTTTGAAAATGTTATTATTGAAAAAAATATTTGTTACCACATGGATGTTATATCTTGCAAAATAGTATGATCACCATTATTTTACAATGTGTATTTTATATTTTACAAAATTGTTAAATAATTTAAATTTTTTACAGTGTCTTTTTAAATTTCAGGAAAGACCCGCCTCATTGGAATAACCTCATATATATATATGATTTATTTCCAATAAGGTGCACCTTTCCTGAGTACGTGGAAAGCCCACAATCTCATCTATATATAATTAATTCAATGAATCCGATCAATGCCTTTTTTATCTTAATTTTTTTGATGTTGAAAATCCATTTTAGTCATTTTGTCACATTCTAAAAATAGAATGTGACAAGCCACATTCTATTTTTGGTCCCTTCATTGGGAATCCCTTGCTAGGGTTTTCCCCTTCCACAACAAACGGTGACGGCAAGAGTTCCACGTGGTGGAGCACATCGGTGGTAGAGTTGGTAGTGGCACATGTGGCGGAGCATGACAGTGGTGGAGGAGGTGGTGGCACACATGTGGAGCATGATGGTGGTGAAGGAGGTGGTGACGCACGACCACGTGGTGACCTACTTTTTTATTTGTGTTTTCCGGCAGGGTATGGACAGAGGAGGGTGCGCATGGAGGAGGTGAGTCATGAAGGAGAAGTGCGGAGGAGGTGCAGGTGGAGGATGGATGCTAGCGAAGGAGGATGTGATCAGCTTTTACAATCTGAGTAGAATCTCAGATATTTTTTACAATATCAGATCTTTTTTCACAAATCACAAGTCATTTTTACCATCTCAAATTTTTTACATCTACTTGTTCTTTTATAAATTCCTAACAATCTCATATCTTTTTTTGCAATCTCAGGTATTTTTTTGCATTATCATACCATTTTCTTACAAATCTCAAGTCGCTTTACAATAACAGATTTTTTTTTACATTTAGCATTTCATAATTTACAATTACAATAATAAAAGTTACTAACTTTGATTTTATTTTACAAAGCAGGTTACAATCTTACAATGACAATGAGTATTTTACAAAGAGTTCAGCCATTCTGCATAGCACGAAAATAATACCACATTGGCGAAAAATGCATAGTGCGATCATTCTGCATAACGCATAAACAACAACAAAAAATGCCAATTCAGGCAGCCTAAAAATAGTAAAATGAAATGATAATTGAATTTAAATTCAAAATGAAAACGCATTAACTAAAATATCCTTAAATAGACGTTAGATCGAGATCTAACGGATGTGATGGTTGGCTTCCATACATCCAGGAAATGTGCACCATACATACACACACAAATGCACACACACGCACCCACGCACGTACGTACGCGTACGGTGAGAACATGTCTAATACGTTGGTGAGTTGCTCTAGGATTACGGTGGGTATATGAGGACATAGTAGAGGAGAAGAAGTCTCAAGTTAGACGATGATGGATAGCTCCTCTCAAGTAAAGATCCAGGAGGAAGAGAGATCGTAGGATTTACAAGGAGCTTGCAAATGTACATGAGGGGAAGGGGATACCCTCCAAGGGCAAGTAGGTTTAAAACATAATCTATAAGGCATGATTAAAAAATAATCATCGAAATTTAAGTGGACATTTTCTATTTTCTTAACACATTCACTTCAAAGATGATCTATAAGGAGAGATTAAAAAATAAATCATCAAACTCAAATTATACTTAGTATTTAGACTCAGTAAGACATCAAAATAGGAATGTAGAGGGCCTGCTTATAGATAAGATTATATGTGTTACAGAATTAGGAATGTACATTGTTAAGTGGATTTCGATATAGATTCTGATTGGGGCGAATATCAATGCAAATAAGGATATCAATTTTTCCTTTTCTACGGACACAATATAGATACAGATACTGTTTTCATTTTTTGAGGATATGGATAGATATGTGGTTATATTTTTTCGTATATGGATATGGATATTCATATTACTAAATATATGTGTGCATAATGTATAAACATATATCATCGTGTGCATAGACATATATTAAATTATGTTACAAGGTTGCACATAATATATTGCATTTTAGAGTTATTTTCAAATATATAAAGAAAAATGTATGTTTATAATATTTATTTTTTTAATTGATTATACAAGTAACTTAATATAGGATTTGTTCTATTTTATTTTGTTTTCCTAGCAGTGTACGTAGTTTTGATTTATTTAACCATCACATTCAAACTTTACAAAACTATTTATTACTCCTAATAACGTTAACATGCATTTTGTTAAACACGTGATAATTTATTTTCTATAAATATTCATATTCGAATCATATTGTCTGCTTCCATATCAATGTTCAGATTTAAGGATATTATTTGCAATTTTTTCTATATCCGCAAGATATTTTTGCTTTATATTTGTATTAGATTTTAAAATGGATAAGGATATGGTTAGCACCTAAATCTATACCCGTTCATTTGATTTTAAAGTGCAAACAATGATGTATATGCAAATATTAACTGACACCAAAAATATTTCACCATATCATTTAAAAATGACCATGGTTATAAAACAGACACAAATCAAATATACACAATACATAAATACCTTATATATTAACTTAAATGTATATGAATTATATACCTTATATAACTTAAATGTAAATAGACTATTTTATTGTATAGAAGAGTTTAAATTCAATATAATGAACAAGGGTATAAAACTTTATTACATGGAGTAACAAATAAATCTACAATTATATATTAAATGGAGATATACTTATAAACATAGATATCTGGACAAACACATATATCTACAGATATTAAATTGACATATTTATCCATACCTATTTTAAAAAAGATATAGAAACAAGTGTCAATGTATATGATTTGGTAAGAAGTCAGATATAAACATATCTACACACATTTATATACATATATACTAACCATTGTATAATGTTTTTATTTAGAAATTTTAAATTTGACAGTATTACTTCCCACCTCACTAATAGAAGCGTATTTTCGTGAAATGAAGAATTGTATAATATTATTTTGGTAAATTATACAATACCTTTAAGAATAAACTCATAAATTTATGGGGTATTTTTGTAAAATTTCCTTACAAAACATCAATAACAAATAAATCGTGAATACTAACAACTAAAATGACAAAATAAATTCGGCAAATAATGCCTCAATGGCCTAACCCCCTCTCAAGTAGAAAAATGTACCACTGCGGAAACAAATCATTTTCTTTTAATAAATTTAAATATCACATTGTTACCAAGGAGATTAACGAATGAAATTTTCATAAGGCAACTTTTCCAGGGACATTTTGTAATGCAAACTTTCAAGGGATACTTATGTAATTTTTGGAATATATAGGGAAACTATGTGAACACCCTTTTTTTAAAACGGAATGGCGATGTCTAATAATGTATCCTTGCTCCCATCAACTTTGATGTGCTTTCACTATGGATGAAAATAAATACAATATATTCGTATCCGTTTGTATCTGCATTCGTCAAATAGAGGATATGGATGTCATTTTCTCATAATTAGCGAATATGAATGAGAATACGAATGCAAATGCTCAATATTACCGAATACGAATAGAGATACGAACATAATATCCTTAATTTTGACGAATGCGAATGTGAATAGCTCAAGATATACATATGGATATAAATGCAAATACGAATATGAACACGAATGTTCAGATTCTACAAGATACCAATACATAGTAAGTTAGGTTGCTTTCTTTATTATTTCGTTATATATTTACATTTCCTTTTATAATTTAATTATTTTTATGCACATATTATGGAAATTATTTTGAACCCAAAATGCTTGTACCTTTAAATAAAATTGAACATGTATAATATTCGTATATTGATTTGTATTCGTTTGTCAAATATTTGTATATGAATTATCAATATCCATTTTGTATCCATATTTGAATTTTGAGGATATGATTTTACATTTCACATATTCGTGTGATATCGTATTTGTATTGGTATTCGTATCTGAATATTAAAAAGATAATGATATGGTAACACATATATTCGTACTGGCTGTAACGTCCCAAGTTTAAGTCATCAGTCCATTATCGAGAAAAACTGGCATAGACAACTTGCTGGGTTCGGGTCCAGATGGATCCGTTGACGACCACCCAAAATGCTTAAGCTCAAGTTGTCAAGTAGTAGCCTCTGTCACTTATAACCCATTCTCACACTTTGTAAGTTTTAAATGTGGGACTATGTTTGGGAGTGTGAGTGTTACAACCTCTCCCACTTATATTCGCAACATCTTTGTTGCGAAATGTCCCATCATGTATTTCGAGTGACAGTGGCAGATGCACGCTCCGGGTAGCCATTTCCTCCATATCTTTGTAGGGATGGTTCCAACTCTCAGATAATCATTTCCATTATTAGAGGAAAATTGCCTCTCATACCATTTGTATCGTCCCAAGCTTAAATCATCGGTCTGTTATCGAGGAAAACTGGCCCTGACAACTTGTTGGGTTCGGACCCAAATGGATCCGTTGACAATCACCCAAAATGATAAGCCCAAGTTGTCAAGTGGTAACCCTACCACTTATAACCCACTCTCACACCTTGTGATTTTCTATGCCAAATATGGAAAACTCACATAGTGTGAGAGTGGGTTATAACTTATAAGTGGTGGAGATTACCACTTGAGAACTTGGGCTTAAGCATTTTGGGCGGTCGTCAATGGATCTATTTGGCCCAAACACAATAAGTTGTCAGTGCCAGTTTTTCTCGATAACAGAGCAAGGACTTAAGCTCGGGATGCTACAAATGGTATCAGAGTCAATTTCCCTCTGATAGTGGAAAGACTATCCGAGAGGTGGAGCCACCCCTACAAAGAGATAGGAGGCAATGACTGTCCATAGCATGTAGCTCCCACTGTCATTGGGAATAAGTAATGTGTCATGTCGCAATGAAGACATTGCGAATGCAAGAGGAGGGGGGTGATATATCCGTACCTCCAAATATAGTCCCGCATCTAAAACTCACAAAGTGTGAGAGTAGATTATAAGTGGTGGGACATTACTACTTGACAACTTGAACTTAAGCATTTTGAATATTTGTCAACGAATCCATTTGAACCTAAATCCAATAAATTGTCGAGACTAATTTTCCTTGATAACAAACGTGGAACTTAAGCTCGCAATATTACACATCCCAAGCTTTCACCCAAGCGCACCATACATAATTCTGAAATGACAGTCAAGCCCTTTTAGTCGAGCCATTTTGAAAGGCTGCTGTCAAAAATGGTGTAATGAACAAATGTGCGTAATTAACTTATTACTGAAGAAACATCAAGAAATGAATAGCGAATCCATAATCCACACCCTCTCATCAAGGTAGTGATGGCAGAGGACTGCTTTTCTCTCCATCCCAACAAAAGGAGAGATTACCAATCCCTCAAGCATAACTACTGTCACTGCGAGCATATGACTTCAACAAGAAACTAGGCTAGTAATATGATCCTCCAAAATGGGTTCAATCTGATAGCTGAAACATCGTTCTCCTATCTTTTCTTTTATTTTGAAAGGACGGTATACATTTACATAGCTTTCGTAAAGCATCCACCAAGTTAAAGATGAAGAGAAGGGATGACACACGCACTAAGCACCGATCTACCATTGCTCTCTCTTGTCCTTACCGCTCCCATACAACCGGAAGAGATTGAACGAGGACATGCAAGAGAGCGCCACGAAGCAAAGGCTGACCACCACTGTGGTGGCCACCCCCCAACCAGACTGGTTGCAGAACTTTCCGTACAGATTGCACAGCTTCATCCATTGCAGCTCCGGCAGCCCCCTCCGGCCAAACACAGCCGACTGCGTCGCTGCCGCCATGGCCGCTAGCATCATATATGTTAATGCCTGTTCAGCAGTAACAAAAACATGGTTTCTCAGAGAGTAGAAAGGTTATGCTTGTAATGAACTAAGCTAAAACTCGAGTAAGTTAAACCGGAATTAGATCCTGCATTTATGTTCTTGTAGACCACCACCCATTCAGAAGACCTCATAAGAATATTCAATTTTCTAATATATGTGGGTCATGAATGCATGCACTGCTCATCTGTATTTGTACAAAATAATTAAATGCACCAAAGCAGACGCATCCTTCATGACCACAGATTTCATTACAAGGACCACATAACATTTATAGATTTCTGATCAAGAACTAGCATTTTGGTTGGATTTGTATTTGGGTCGTCCCCATTGGGGTTATCTCCAGCTGTTTCACCTGATCTAGAACTTAAGAAGCATTTTCTCCCCCACTGCAGTAAATATTACCCTCCAATTACGTTATCCTGGTGTTATCCCTCAACTTTAGTGCTCCATACCTACCTATTGTAAAGCAAAGGCCACTTGCAGCACGTTGTCAGAGATTGCCAGACCATTAAATGCCATGGAGTTAATGCTACTTTCTATTTTTTAATGAGATTTGAGTCTGGTTAGGGTCCTTGTGTCGTTAATGATCTCGTCAAGGGCACAGGTTCATGTGTGGAAATAGTCTCCTGCAGAAACTTCTGGAGTAATGCTTCACCAATAGACCTATAATTGGCTGACCCTCTCTTTTCTGATAAAAGAGTTTATGTAAAAATATCTTTCGAGATCATGGCCTTCACATCACCTAATGGTCTGCTAGTCGAGCATGTAACTTCCCATCTAAAGATTAGGGCTCGATTATTGTAACTACCATTCAGAAATTGAGATAACTTTAAGGAATCTATGAGAAAGTTTCGAGTATCAACCCAAATCGAAAATATACGCATGCAGACACCATCACATGCTAGCAAGAAGATTACAAAGGCTAGACTACAAAGATATGCAGGATAAGAAGGAAGCATCTCTTATCCAGCACTGCAATCCCTCTAATAAAAAAACAGAGAACGGGTGAAACCATAATCTCAGATCTAAGAGACCGAGGAGATGATTAGAGGCTCACCTGATCAAAGATGAAGATGGCCCAAGCCAAAGCCTTGTTGAACAGCAAGCCCCCACTAGCAATGCTCACCACACACCTCAGGCATTGGGCAAGAGAGTACCCTGCGGCCACAGAGTTGGCTATGACCAGAAACCTGCTCCAATAAGAACAATGGGTGGCGTGCATCAAAACTAACCAGACATTGCAAAAACCAGCAAGATGGGGAGACAACTTGGGGAGCAAAAGCACAAGATCCTTACACAAGGGCCTTCATGTCAGTGAACTTGGCTCTCTTCTCAATTTCGAAGATCTCCTTCGCTTGGGTGGCAGTCCCTACAAGGAGGGCAGCAGTCACCCCAAAGCCACAGATCATGAACCTCAGGAGAAGCTCCACCACCTTCAAGCTGCCACCTTCATAGTAAACAGGCACGTTCCCCGGGCTGGTTCCTGCGCCAGAAGTCATCTCCTTGGCTTGTTGACACAGGTAAGATGTGCCCAAGAGTGCAGAAGGAGCTGAGAGCCTGCACTAGTACTTATAGACTCCCCCGTCCTATTATGAGCGCAGACACGAAGGCCGTGTCACCATGGCCACAGCGAGCAAGGGAGTACAGACATGTGTAAGCTGTGCAGCATGATGAGTTGCATTGGGGAGAGGGGTCTTTTGGTATTGAAGATGGGAGCATTTAAAAGTCATGCTCAGGTGGTAATCTCTGATCTAAGTATTTCTTTATTATTTTCTGCATGAGATTGCAGAAGTAAAGACTGGCTGCCTGTTTTATCCCTACTGGATTAGGGTTCTAACAGGGATAGTGATTTGGTGGAGGATTGAAGTCTCTCATTAATGGAGGTGGTAGGTATAATTTATTGTGTCCATATCCCTCGGCGCAAGAACAGCATGTGATGCCATCTCTTGGAACTTCGAGGTGGAAAGTGGGAAAGAGCGAAGCCCTTCAATTATGTGAATTTGGATGAGTGGTAACTTTTGGTGCTGAATTTGCATTAACGATTAGAAGTAAGAATGATTAGTTGAATTTACAGCTTGAAGCATAACTGACAAGGTATGTTTGGAGGTGTGTGTTGATTTGACAACTGATATGAAATAATAATTTTGTTGTCCAGATAAATGATTTGTGTACTGAGTAGGTGATTTTAAATACCAAGAATGATGTTTGGATATGATTATTTGGCTAGGTTGTTGTAATTAATACTTGAAGTGCATGTGTCATATCTTTAAAAAATGAACACATATATTGAGGGATTATATATACTTTTGCAAATTATGCAGGATTATGAATAATAATATTGAGGAAACTAGAAAATAATTAACCCTTAGGGTGCGTTTGGTTCGTGGGTTATCCAGGGGTGGATAACCCGATTTTGTGTTTGTGTGTTTGGTTGGTGGGTTAAGGGTTAGGAGGGTTTGTGTGATGTGATTGTATTGGAATTTGAAAAAGTTGGTAGTTATTATGATATGATTGTATTGAAGTTTGAAAAAGTGGGTGGTTGTTGTGATGTGATTGTATTGAAGTTTGGAATAGTGAGTAGAAGTTGAGTATTTGATGATTTTTAGATGATATGATGGTATAATATATAATTTTTTTGATGGAAAAGGAGTGGACCCCACTAGTGGGTTAAAAGTGGGGGTTTTGGGGGATTACCCACCCAAAGTGGGGGCTAACCCCCCAACCAAACGCACCCTTAGGGTGCCTTTAGTTTGTGGGCTATTTGGAGGAGGGTAACTTTTTTTTGGATTTTGGTATTTGGTTGGTGGGTTTGGAGTTGAGAGGGTTTGTGTCATGTGATTGTATTGAAATTTGGAAGTGAGTAGTTATTGTGATATGATTATATTAAAATTTGAAAAAATGAGTAGTTATTGTGATGTGATTGCATTAAAGTTTGGAATACTGAGTAGAAGTTAAGTATTTTATAATTTTTAGATGATATGATGGTATAATATATTTTTTTTGATGGAGAGAGAGCGGACCCACAAGAGGTGTAGATAAATGGGTTTTGGAGAGTAACCCCCTCAAAGTAGGGGAGTCACCCCCCAAACGAACGACCCCTTAGGTGTCGTTCCGGTTGTTGGGGGTTTACCCCCCTTAACCCACTCTTTCTCTCTCCAATGTGGGTCCCACATTTTTTTCTTTTTAAATACATTAAACAAGTTATTCTTTTCATCCACTCCATCAAAAAAATAATATATTATACCATCATATCCTATAAAAATTATAAACTACTCAACTTTTACTCACTTTTCCAAACTTCAATACCATTACATCACAATAACTACTTACTTTTCCAAACTTCAATACAATTATATCATGACAAATCCACAACAAATCCACCACCAATTTAACCCTCTATCCAAACACTAAAACACAAAAATAGGTTAGTCTCTATCAATCTAACCCACCCCAACCTGCGTACCAAAAGCACCCTTAGAGTGCGTTTGGTTCAAGGGTTTTCAAGCAGCAGAGAACCCACTCCAAAAGTGGGTTATCATATGGATAACCTATTTTTGTATTTTAGTATTTGGATGGTATTGTTGATGGCATTTGTTATGATGTGATTGTATTGAAGTTTGGAAAATGATTAGAAGTTGAGTATTTGATATTTTTTAGATGACAAGATGGTATACTATAATATTTTTTCTTTGGAATGGATAAAAGAGAAAATGAGTGACTTGATGTATTAAATGAGAGAGAGGGTGTGGTTTTCTGGTAGGCCCCACATAGAGATGAGCATTGGGTCGGGCCAGCTCGACCTAGCCCGAAGCCCAACCCAAAAAGCCCGGCCCGACCCAAGCCCAAATGAACGGGCCGGGCTCAGGCCCAACATTTAGGCCCAAAATTTTTTTTGGGTCGGGCTGGGGCTTGGCTCGGCCGAGCCCGATCCGGCCCAAGGGCCCGGCCCGAAGAGGGCCCGAACCTTCCCATATCCTACACGCCTAGAAACTCTCACATGTTGCGTGCATACTCTGTTCATGTATCCTATCTTCATATAATGTCTATAAATCAAGAAAGTCAGGTGTGGGACATATGAGTTGATGATCATTATATTTCAATTCGGAATTAATTTTCCTTAATTAGCCGGTGGTTTAGATTCTGCTAATTATTCTTGAATTTGTTAGCGTTTATTTTTTCCCATCAGAATATTTTCTATCATTGAACATTTACCCAATATGGGCATTATGGCCATTTTTCAACATGCAGTGCTCGGTGCACATGTTGTTGTTAATTATGTAAGTTTGGTTCACTCTTTCAATTTTGTAATGAGTGACTTTTATGGCATCTTACATTGAGTGCATTTGTATAAAATGAAAAATCATCTCCGGTAGAATTGAGTTTTTGTTGTTTCACAAGTATTATTGCATAGGTTTTAAACAATTTGGCTTGTCTAACTTAAATTAAGATTGACTTTAAACAAAAATTCAAAGTTAATAACCTATAATGGGTAGAGATGGGCCGGCCCGACCCAAGCTCGGTCCATAGGAATTGGGTCGGGCCTGGGCTTGGGCCGAACCAAAAAAATTTTGTGGGCCTAGGCCCGGCCCAAGGCTCGAATTAAATGGGCTTGGACCTGAGCCCTTCAGGGCCCGGCCCAGCCCGACCCATGCTCATCCCTAACCCCACATGATAGAGAATAAAAAATAGACGGTGACGCCCATAGGTTGGAAATGTGGGTTTTGGACAGAAACCTGGGAGAAAACTCCCCTTAAAAGGGGGAGGGGGTAACCAAAATATCATGGGGTAACTCATAGTCCAAAAGATCACTTATAGAAGTTCGTAGAAAAAGAGGTAGCGTGATTTCGCGATGGCCGATCATCTTCCATTGTTGTTGGAGGAAAACACCGAAAGGAATGTACAAGTCTCTTAGTTAGTATCCTTGATCTCTGCCCTCTTCGCTCTCTCTGACCATATTACGTGAGGAGTCCATGATTCCACTCATCTATTTATATACCCCAATATAATATCTGTAATCCTACCACTATGAATGTATAGTACTCTCGTTGCAAGTAACCATAGAAGATGACTGTCGGTAACGTTTCCATCATAAATATCTCAACTGTCACAAGATAATATTTGCAAGATTTACTCGTAATTGCATTAAGTTAACTTGTTCATGATAGAGGAAGATATCTCTCAATATGATGGAAGAACTGTAACAGAGAGCATGATTCCGAAGACTTACCTTATGAGGGCTTACATATGTTCACTTTCATAAATATGGATTTCCCTAATCCTAATATAAATAGGATCCAAATCCCAACATAAATAGGATCTTGATCCCAGAAAAGAATAGGTTAGGATTTAAGGTATATCAACATTGTCCATCTTGAATTGTATTTTCAGATGACAAAATGATAACCGCTAGACTCCATCGTCGCCTTCCCCTCCGTGGAGCTAATGCTAAGTCGACATTGAATGAGTATATGCAATGATTGAACTTCCTCCCAAGAATGGCCTTCGTGCATCGTGCCAATCTTCTCTACCTTGATCCTCTTCTTAAATCAAATGAAGAGAAACCTAGCATCAATATGCTTGGTCATGTCATAATGCACACGATACTTGTATAGGAATATTGTGCTAAGATTCTCACAATATATGATAGCATGATCTTGCTACATACCAAGATTTCTAATTAGTATTTTCACATAGATTCCAATCGTGCATCTTCTACCAATGCCATACACTCTACTTTATGGTATATAAAGTAACAGAAGGTTGAAAGCAACTAATAACATAACTCCTCAAAGTGAAGAGATAGTATGTATTGATCTACTCCAATCAGCACCTACAACATAGTATGAAGTTGAATATCCAACAACCAAACATTAAGGATCACTTCCATATATGTGGTAAATATTATATGTTCTACTTATACAACTAAAAATTTGCTTAACTATGTAAGAGTGATCCTTCCTCAAATTCCCCACGAAACTACTAATAATGCTCACAACATGAGTAATAGATTTTCTTATGCATACCATTATATATGTAAGACTCTCAAACTATAGAACGGATTTTGTGACATGTACTCCTTCTCTACATTAGACTAAGTTTATCTTTTTATTATGTCTAAAACCCTTAATAAAATACATATAAATAAATACTCAACAATATCAATCTCTTACAAATCACATGAAAATTTAAAAAAATGAATATTACAAAAATGAATAAAAGGAGAGAATAATAAAAGAAAGAAGAAGATAACATAGTGTATATATGTGCAAATTGACGTAGAAACATTATAATTAATATAAGTTTAAGATGTAGTTATGACTCTAGCCTATAGACCAAAATAACCTGACTTAGTCGACAAACATGCCAAAATCAACATTTAAGTATATGAAAAATACCAGTTTTATCTACTTTATTTAATATTATTATCTCTCTAGTTTAAGAAAAATATTAATAATAAATAACAACTAACGTTGATTAATAATTCACCTGTTGTAAATAAGTAACTCTTATTAACACTATTAAATTACTCTATTATTGTACTTATGTGTATTATTTATTAAGAATACAATAAATATTATATTAAAAACCCAAAATAAGAAAATAAATTAAAACAAGTAATTTTACTATTATAAAATTACTCATAAAAATATTTTTTGTACATAGATGCCATTTTCTCTCTTTGAGTTCTACATGAAAGCCGCTTCCATGTTGATCATCTTTGTTAATTCTTCTTTTATCTATTTATTATTGATTGTATAGTGTTTTTCCTATTTTCTAATTTCTTGATTGGGCCGCGTGGCCAAATCAGGGAATTTACTCTCCCTGCCTTTTATTCCTTACTTCCCATTTTCATCGACCGTTGGATCTGGATCCAATGGTTCTGGGACATCATTAACCTCCCACCGCCTACCTTTTCCAAGTGACATGACGCTTCAATCGCTATATTCTCTGATTTTTCCTCCTTCCTCGGATCTCATCTTCCCTTGATTCCTTCACATACTTCTAGCCATAACTACCCTCTTCCACACCATCTATCTAACTCCTATTCGTCCTAACTCCCCGAGGAGTTGACGGTGGGTGAAACCACCTCCTCGTAACTTCCTACAATCTCCTTCCCCCACATCAAAACCCCCCCTCCACTGCTTGCAATCGTTATCTACCTTCTTGCGACCTTTCCTCGAGCATCATCTAATCTCCACTGACAATGAGAGGTAGATAGACACGAAGATAGTAATTTAGGTCCAACGAGATCCACGTATTTCTTCCATGCTGCAACAATAGCCAATGTTGCTTGAGCTTGATTCTCCATCCCCAGAAGTTTGATGACCGAGCCATCCAAGCTCCATCTTTAGGCCCGAATTCACCCCGATTGGTCCATCGTTTTCTTCCCAATTCCAGGTATGTTTTCGAATCTTCGTTTCTTCTTTGATTATACTTATTCTCGCGTGCAACCCAGTCACTTATTCAACTATCTGATCACCCGCTTATCTTCGCTATCCATTACTCATCTTCGTGCATACCATTGATCAGAATCCCCTTATCTCTAGAACTTTTCCACCATCAATCCGTTTTTTCTCTCTGTAAGAGATGGGATTCACCTCATTTTGCTCATTCAGCCCTCAATCTATACCCATCACCCCTCCCATTCTGTCCTCTCATGTTTGGGTTTCTTGTCTAACACTTGTAGGTTTTCAATGGACAATAGAACTCAGTTCAAACTTTCCACCATCGAGTAGCAGACATCGACTCGAGCATCTACAGACCATTAGAGCCTTCTTGTCGCATCACCGTCTCTGCCAAGCCATTAGCTATGTGCTTGGTGCTCCAACACTATCGAGGAGTAATAGAGGAGCCTGCCATCGCTCACTAGAGCCTAGTCGAGCTCCGCCACCTACGGAGGAAGAGATCGATCGAGGCAGAGCTATCACATGCAGTTGTCGTTCGATTAATCCTTTTAGGGATAATTCAATGGTTCTACTTCAACCATGTTACGCCACCTGAAGCAACGGTTCAAGCCTCTTCCTAGGATCATATGAACCTCTTCCAAAGTAGCTAAAGCACATCACCTGTCCCGAGCAACGTAAGCCGCATGAGCCTAGCACCTCACACGATTCTTGCACATGATACAGAATTTTCGCACCATCGATTCCTTCATATTCAAGATAATCCCTTGCACTTTTGTAACTTTTATATTCTATCCCCAATGACTTTTTATTATTGCATGTTAGTCTAAATTTGACCTGTTTGTAACGATTTCTGTGATTTTTAGTAAAGTTTCTATTATAGTTATGCCCCTGTGTTGTTTAATTAATATCTTGTGAACTTGAGATCTAAATTCAATGAAATTAGTGTCTACTGAAAGCCTATTTCAAGTTATTTAATTTGATGAACTTTGTTCACTGAATACATATTTAAATCATGTATTAACTTTCAGAGAGTAAAATTGTATCTATTCAATCGCACATTTATCTCAAAATAGATTTATTTTGTGGTTGAATTATTTAATTAAGCGACTTGATTTTCATTATATATTAATTTAATTCTCAAGTTTATTAACTAATTAATCAGAATCATTATCCTTGTATTTATGTATTTGTTGTTATAATATATTGAATCATAGTTTTCTCATATAATAGAACTACATCAAATGTTTTGAAAATTGAGTACATTACATCGTGTTGCTTGTAATTGACTTAGATAGCCTTAGAATTGCTTTAATAAATGTTTGACACCTATGTCGAATTGGATAGTTGTATGTATCTCTATGTTCAATAATGGACTTGCCCATAATAAATTAAAGTTGAATTCTCTTTGCAGAGATCATTCGATTCAGTTCTGACTGAGTGTTGATTGGTCGTATTACAACGAATACATATTATTATTGCCAATTAGAGATTCATCAGATGACACCGTTTCCAGGGACATGATATTTTATTTGATTTATTAGGTTTATTTATTTATTTTTAGTGATTTTTTAGTGTAATTTAAGTTAAGTGCTTGTGTTGTTTTATTTATTGTTTTGTCGTATTTATCCACGCGTTGTTAGCTATTATTTAGCTTAATCTTTTCTGAGAATTTTTTAATAATATTATTGTTCTGTGGTAGGGCCCACGGAGTTGACGGACAGAATCTTGGAGCTTTAGCTATAGAGATCACTTGGCAATTATTTTAGGAAAAATGTCCAGCTTAATTAGGTGATGAATTTTTGTGTCGTAAAATTTATGTATTATTAATTTGTAGGTTATTTTTACTATTTACAGTTGTTCCCATTTCAGTTCTCACATGTGTAAAAAAGGTCATTTCTATTCTTTCATTGTGTGGCTGTGTCGAGGGTGGTTCTCGACTTGAGTGGCGAAAATAGGATTAGGCACAACGCTTCAAATAGAAAAAAATTAGGTCAAATTTCCTCTTCCTATTTTGTAACTTTGAACACATAATTTTTTTATCTCATAAGATTCACTTATTCTTAGAGATTCATTTAGATGCACCGTAAGCTATGTTCTACCTAGTCCAATTTAATTGACTTCTTTACCGCCAATAGAACTCATGTTTAGGTGCGGCTTTTCAACTTGCATCACTTATATTAGATTTTATAAATTCAGTCAAGCACCACATGAAGAGTGGTGGGAAGCATTGTGGGTATCTCTAAATGACTGGAAGCATCATTGATTTCTGCTTACATTTTATTTTCCGTCTTCTCCCTCGGATTTACAAACTTAGGGCCTGTTTGGTTGCAGGGTTGGGCAGGGTTGGCCCAACCCTGGTTACTATTCACAGGGGTACTTCCTCCTCACAGATTACTATTCACCCACCCCAACCCAGCCCAACCCAACCCTGTCCAACCCAGCAACCAAACAGGCCCTTAAGGAAATGGAAAAGGGATTGAATGTTAGGCATGATTTTTATGTACTACCTTAAACAAGTGATAACCAACATTAAAATTGGGACTGAATTACACAAGTGTGCTTTAAATAACTTGGAATAAAATCTACCTTGAATTACAGAAAGTAACACCATCATTGTGCACGGGTACTTACCTCCATACAGAGTGAGTGAGGATGGTCCTAAGGTTAAATCCCAAATCTCTAAACTTCCACTGTAAGTCTCCAGGTCCAACTCTCGTAGATTTTGGGAGCTGCAAGTTGTTGCCTTAAACCTTAGAATATATTTTGATTGTCTATGCTTATAACTTCCTTTTGGAGTGTGATATTGAACCTGTCAGTCTAGGAAGATTTAGGGAGAATGCCTTCCGCGGTGGGTTATCAACCTACCCTTAGTACGGAAATGGGATCTTTGCAAGAAAGAATTACGTCTACCAAAGAAGGATCTATAACCTCTATTCAAGCTGTTTATGTACCTGCAGACGATTTAACCGACCCCGCTTCTGCCACGACATTTGCACATTTAGATGCTACTCAGGATTTTATGATTCCCTCTTTGGGGGTGGTTGCATCCCAATAGATCTCTTTATCTCTTCTTTTCTCATTGAATTGCCTTGGTAAGGTTGACTTAATTTCAATATCTTCATCACAATCCCGCTGAAATACTCCTTTTAGTGAAGGATTAGAAGTTTCAGCTAAGATACCTCCAAAGAGACAAAATAGGGAGGAAGAAGAGAGTCAAGATCCATTACAAATTGTCTTAGCTATATTAGTAGCCTCATAATGGAATGCAGACTTTTGAGGGCCCAAATAGACCAGCTTAACCTAGAGGTGGATGCACTTATGGATGGAATATATAATCATGGATAGTATTAGATGACAAAATGGTTGAGTCCAGTTGAACCTGAAGTTGAATATGAATTAAAGACACAATTCTTGAATTTGTTGTCGAGCTTTAATGAGAATGCACATGAGGAGCCATACACATTCCTAAGAGACTTTGAGTTAGTTTGTTCTAACCTCAGGCATCCTAGTGTTAGCTAGGACTAGGTAGCCTAGAGTTATCTAGGACTATATTAGACTCAAAGCTCTATCTTTTCCCTTGAAAGATACAGCATATTATTGGATGAGGAACTTGGAGATAGTTGTTACTACATATACTCAATTCAAGGACCTTTTCCTAAATAAGTTCAAGGACCTTTTCCTAAATAAGTTCTAACCTTTGATTAGAACCAACTTTATGCAATCTCGCATCACGAGTTTCTCCCTATTACCAAATGAACCCGTATGTGACACATGGGAGAGATTCAAGGATTTATTGCAAAAGTGTACTTATCATGGACTAGAGACTACCATCCTTATCCAGTCAATATTCATCGGTCTCAACCCCTGAGGTGTAGGGTTTAATTAGTACTGTTTGCGGAGGCAACTACGCTTCACATCAGGGGTGCACACGGATCAGATAAAATTCGTAATCCGATCGAATCCGATGTTATTGGATTGGACTGGATTGGTTTGGTTTGATTTTAAGGGTCGGATTGGGTTGAAATTTTTCAAATTCGTTAAAGTATGAATTGGATAGGATTATCATGACAATCTAATTCGATCCAATCCGTTAATCTGTTAACATCCTACATGCATATATATACCTACATACATGTATGTGTGCATGTGCACTCATTTCCATAAGACCATAATCAATGCCATTCGTCTTTATTTTTTCATATCAATGATGGATATAAGTTTTCTTGTCATCACCCTCTCTTCTCTTTTGAAAGATAAATGTTAAACTCCTAAATAATAAAATATAACTATACTTTGTAAAGTTATAATCCCCATTGAACTATTCTCCTTTCAGTTCCCATCCTCTCTCTCATTTCACTCTAGACCCCAATATTTCACTCCTAGTTCCATCTTCCTTTTAGCCCATTTCAACACCTCCTTCCTCTAGCACAACATCGCATTCCTCCCTCGCAATGCCATACCCCTCACCCATGATGTCGTTGCTTGTTTCACACAATGTTGTTCCCCTCCCACGCGATAACATTTGTTCCAACCGTATTGGCACTCATCCGATCTCAATTAAAAGAAATTAGATTCAGTTGTCTGATACATCTTTTCGATATTCTTAACCTTTTTGCTTCTTATATTTTACTTGTTCCAACTTGCAAATTTATCTTAATGATGAAACTGAATCAATTTTTTTCATCTAAGAATTAATGTTAAAATATACTAAATCCATCTAAGAATTAATAAGCATTAACTTGAATTCTAGGTAATACATCCTATAACCTTTCTTCTATTGATATAAACGTTATGCGGTGACTCTCAACTCAGCAGTTCACCCTTTTCTTTGTCAAAAAAAGCATTACTTGAATTCCTTTCTTTTCTAAATTGATATCTAAATTTGATAAAATGGGTTTTCTAAGCAAATGGTGATTTAATAAAGAATTCAGAAATAGTATGGGCAAAATATCACTTAATTTAAAAAAATGAATTTTATAAAATCAATAAGACATCCGAAAAGTATCAACAATGCTCAATATGTAGAGAGTAAAGTGCTCGTTAGTCGTTACTGTACTATTTTTGTTTTGAGATTTTATATCTCGAACCCTAAATTTTTTTGTCAATTACCTTCTCGGCCCTGCAAACATCGTAATTATCACATCAACTTCATTTACAGGGGGAGGGGAGGGGAGGGGCGGAGATGGCAGAAGATGTCAGCCTTGGAGGTGCAGAAGGTGCTGAAGAGGGGAGGGATGCGGGATGGACGGTGGCTGGAGTCCCTCCCTTTCTCTTCTTTCTCTTGCGCATATAGGCCTTTTTCTCAATTTCTCTACAGCTTGAGTGCCGGAGAACGAGAAGACGAGGAAGAATGTCGTGAAGCTGCCTCCGAGTTTGATGACCTCCGTGGTTGTTAAGTTTAACCTTGTCAACTCCGACATGTCGTACCCGTTCGATGCAACAGCTTGGCCTGGATATGTCTATCGTTGCCATGTGAACCGATCTTGATTCTATGATCTAGAGCATGTCTGGTTAGTGGGATGGGGTGGGTTGGGGTTTCCACTTGTAAATAGTAGGTGATTGGATGCTTGATTCTACGATCTAAGCCTTTACATTTTGACATTCTGCATTGTTCCACGCTGCACATAACGTAATGTCCTTTTGTGTATTATACTTACAATAGAAGGTTAGTTATGCACGCACATAAAAAATAAAAAAGTATGAAAGAAGTGATGAGTTTATTTTGATAGGAATATATACTTCTTGTTCTTCGTTATATGAAAACGGATACGGATATATCCGAATATCCGCTTACCATATTCGAAAAATTATCGGATACGGATATCCGTATCCGAATATTAATCGAATACGGATCGGATATGGATATAGGTTGTAAAAATTTTCCGAATACGGATACGGATATGGTAATAGCTTGAATATCCGGATTCGGATCGGATATCCGAATACAATATGTAATATTATTTTATATATTAGTTAATATAATATAAGCTACTTATGCTATTATATTAGTATTATACATTATATAATATAATATATTAATAATATTAATAAATTTCTATTTCTTTGGATATGAGCGCTTACAAAACTTATGAAATCCTATCCCCTTTTTACTTCCAGTCAAGAATACATGTCACGTCGACACTCCCTTTTGTCATGACGCAACTTATTTATATTTCATTGCTATTTTTATAATCATTACGAACTTTGATAAAAAAAATCAATTCATATTCGTACGTGATTTTTATTCAATCCGTATTCGGATTTCATGTTTATTGGATCCATATTGGCATTTCACTATTTATTTGATCCGTATTCGGATCCGCTCTTTATTCAATCCGTATTCAGATCCGCTCTTTATTCGATCCATATTCGGATCGATAAATATCCGATTCGGATTCGTATCCGTATTTTTACGGATATAGTTTCCATAATGCATATCCGAATCATATCCGTATTCGTATTCGATATAGATGTAGCGAATATGGATATGGAAATAGGCATATCCGATCCGTATCCGATCCGTTTTCATCCCTAAATTGGAGGATCAAATTATTGATGCTATATATAATTTAGCTTTGTTACTATTTCTCATCGTAATATTTCCGGATTAAGGAGCATATTTTCAAAAAGGGGTTTCACATGTTAAGACGTCATATAAAAAGGAAAGATTTACACCGAAACAGAAGGCAAGTTGGCAAAAAGGGCGTTCTCATCGTAATTGTTTTTTCAAAGAAAAAAGGGTCCTCACTGTATAGATTAGTGCCTAAAAACTTCACCATTAATCACTAAAAAAGATACACGCATATAAACAAGTTAGATACAGAAACAAAATTTGTCATTGTAATTATTAAAATGTGTTTACAAGTGTATTTCACAAAGATACCCTTGTAAGCTTACAATTTCACATAAATATGCCAACAAATACTATATTGACAAAAATATCCTTATAAAATTCTTCAAATCAAAATACACTTTCATTAACACGATGTTAAGTTATACAATTAAAATTAAGATTTTTAAATAAGTGATATTATATCGCTCTTAATGTAGGAACATACATGAGATATATGTGTACTAATTTCATATAATATTGCATAAGTATATTTTTAATCAGATACATATACAAATGCACTTTGATGTCCACATATATTTGTGCATTATTTGTATATTTGTTTTAATATATATATATGTGGATTTATTTCTAGTTTCAAATAATAAAATATTTTACCTTTTTATATATTTGATATCGTTTTAATGGAATAAGTACATATATTATTTTTTTATCATAATAAATCATTCATTTCATATATAACACATTTCCTAATTCTATGGCCTTCCTAACATAAGCGACAATTTTCACTGGATATTTCTCTCGTATCAAAGCTTTATTTTTTCTTGTGATTTTGCAAACTTTGATGTGTGGACACACACACACACACACACACTCTCACACGTAAAGATCAGATTCGGAATGATGCAACCAGAAAGAAAGTTGGTGTAGCTCCGATCGAGGATAAGATGCAAGAAAATCGCTTAAGATAGCTTGGTCATTTGCAAAAAGATCAGCTGATGCATCGGTTAGAAGAAGGAGATGCGAGTGTTGGGATGTTTAGCCGGCTAAGAGAGGGCGAGAATGGTCCAAGAAGTGTTGGAAAGAGACTATACGAAGGGATCTTAGTTTTGTGGATATAAGCCCGAGATTGATCCACGATAGATCTAAATGGAGGCGGAGAATCCATTTAGCTGACCCTACTTAATTGTGGGAAAATGCTTTGTTGTTGTTGATTTTGCAAAGGTTGAAGTGGATTTTATATCTTATATACGATTTTCTGGATATGGTAATACATTATTCATATTCATCAATATCAACAACGACATCCATAAATTATGTGATATAGATATGGAAATACTTATACACGTTTCTCTGAATATTTATAGTCATTTTGGTAACTTTTTTTAGAATGATATTACTTTTTATAATCTAGATGATTATCTTAATAATTCTACGTTTTTGTTGAATTTATTTACTTTTAAATGAAAGTATTTAAAAATATATAAAATAGGTAATGTACAATATGTAAATGCTAATATTTAATTGTTAATATATAAATGATAATAGTCAGTTGTATTTTTTAATAAAGGGAATAGTTTACAACAACAAAATGAGTCTATATGGATGTTTTTTAAATCTGTCATATTCCGTCTATTCCAAGTGAACAATAAAGAATAGTATTTGTTACAGAATAATTTTTATGTTAGCTTAGGGACGAATGTTATATTTATATGTCATTGGTGAATGATCATATATAATGCTTATCCATCGTTGTTTTTTTTAATTTGGACTAATCGTCGCTATAAAAATTACGACAACTCAGAATTTCTATATGGTCATCAATATTGATGTAACAATAGATATTACATTTGTCCTTATTTTCAAGTATAAAAAGATCAGTTCACAATTGAATAATAGATGCCATTAACAATTTAAAAAGAGACGTTATGGTGATTAATTAAAAAAATCACTATATAGTTACTTTTTTGTTCAGGTTATGTGTAACATGTAGTTACATAAAGCATACAAATATTGATAATTAGATTGTTGTGTTCATATTATATTATTAATTTATTATTGGGAGATGGGAGGGATTAGGGATGTCATCAGAAAGATACAAATATCGATATATATGTTCCCATATCCTCGTCTCTATTTAAATACGAATGCGATGCATATATAGATTGACAGATGAAAAGTATATTATCATATTCGTAAAAGATGTATATCAATATAAAACGGATACCGATTGCATATGAACAATATTATAAACACTCTATATAGTAGCTTAAATATACTTGTATTAGATGGAATGCAAATAATATAAATATATTAAATGTGCTTATATTTTAACAAGTATAACATATATGAAAAAGAATATATACAGTTATGTTATATATAGGGTAAAATGTGGCAGTTTCCTAAGGGGAGCTAACTTGGCTCCTCTCGTCACATTTTCCTCAATTTTTTTATTTTTTAGAAAAATGAATCCGTGAAAATTCATCACTATATCTTGATATTATGTCATTCAAGTTTCTTGAGAAACAGAGACTCCAGGGCTTCCAATTAGACAATCATTTTTTAACAGTCGTAGAATTGTTGAAATTGGTCTTGTCTGGATGGAGATCGTAGAAGTCTCTGCTTTTCACAAAAATTGAATGCCATAATATGAGGATATAATGATGAAAATCCACAAAAATATTTTAAAAAATGAAAAAATAAGGAAAATGAGGCGAGGGGAGCCGAGTTAGCTCCCCCATGTGGCAACCCCAATCTACCCTTTTATATATAAATAGATATATCGATTTAGATGTGGATTTTTTGATATGAATGTGATATTGATATTCATATCAATTTGAAAATAGATGCATATACGGATGTTAGAATTTGTATGATATTGATATAATAACGGATCAAATACAGATATATCCATATTTATACAATTTATAAATGGGAGAGGGAGGGATTGTGTACAACTTATTTTTCCATAGTTAACTATTTTGTTTATAAATCATATTATAATGTAATAATATAATATATAGAGCGAATTAATTGGGAGACGAGGGGCACTACCCCCGTCCCCCCTCTATCTTCGTCCCTTTACCCCCCTTAACCCACCCCCCCTCTCTCTCATGTGGGCCTCACTTTATTTCTTTTTTTAAAAAATTAAATAAATCAAATTTACATCATCAATCCTATCAAAAAATAATATATTATACCATCATATCATATAAAAATTATAAATTACTCCATTTCTATCCACTTTTTCAAACTTCAATACAATCACATCACAATAACTACTCACTTTTTCAAACTTCAATACAATTATATCACCCTAAACCCACTTCTAACCCACCTCCAGTTTAACCCTCTATCCAAACACTAAAACTCAAAAACGGGTTACCCTCTACCAGTTTAATCTGTCTTAACTCGCCAACCAAACGCACCCTAAAACTCAAAAACGGGTTACCCTCTACCAGTTTAACATGCCTTAACCCGCCAACCAAACACACCCTGAGAGTGTGTGCCACTGTTGGTCTGAGATCAACTTTATGCTTCGCAGGATCAAATGGATGAGATCCCACAAAGCAAATACCTGGAAAAAGGTGTGCTCATTTTACATATGTGTAGACTCGAAATCAAATGGATGACAGCAATGATGGAGAGGGATGGAGAGGGCTTCAGGCGGAGGAATCGTAATCAGCTGCTCGAAATTGACCTCGATGCTTTGATGCGGTGAAGTTAATTGGCAAAGTTACTACTCGTGGTATAAAAACACCTTTTGTTTTTTATAAAATATGAAGTTTCCAAATCCTAATACATGCTCCAACACATGGTCCTTCTTGCAGTAAGTGGACCACATGGTTATGTTGTAAAAGTGAGATGAATCGGATCAAACGGCCTTCAATGCTCGTCCTGTTAACGGTGATGATGGCCTCCAAGAGTAATCGGATGGCTGAGTATCCGTCTCGAACGAACGACCCTGATGAGAGGCGCTCAAGGATCCAAGGGCAGCTGTGCTGCATCGTGAACCTCCGCCTGTTCCATCTGTAGTTCGACGCTGATGATCGAGACGGAGCTCCGGTGATGCGGACCGAGCTGATAAGGAATCCGGTGATGCTTTCTCTCGAGTATTCTTCTTCTCGGGCAAGGCGTAAACGGTTCCGTTAGAGCCCAGACCAAGGGATATTGATTTCGAGCCCTGCCCTGCTCGAAGCTGCTGGAGAAGATGAGCAGCTAGATCGCGCTCCGGCGAGGGGGCCCTGCTGCTGTGCTCAAGATCCTGCCGGGAAGAGGGTCCGCTTGTGTTGCATGCAGACCGAGGGAGATAGAGGGGGGATGCTGTAGCAGTGAGACGCCCGAAATGGAGGAAGCGACGGGTGACTGAAATGGTAGGATTGGATTCAAACATTTAATCAAATATATTCAATGGGATGATGATTACATCTTTATTTAAAATCGGATTAAATCGGATCGATGAAAAAAGTGGTTGAACCAGCTAATCAAATCAAAATGAAATAATATATATATATATAATATTTAAATATATGAACTATAAATAAAATGCATAGATAATGTATATATTTCATACTATACATAAAATATGTTTCGTATACATCATCAAATAATATACATATCATATGTATATATATCATGGGAAAAAGGAGTGTGCTCTTGAGTGTAGCTAACTTAGATGCTCCCACCTTTTTTCTCCTGTATTTTTTTTTTATTTTTCTGAAATGAAATTTATTGTAATTTAGATCACAATATGTTTCATACTATACATAAAATATGTTTCGTATAGACCATCAAATAATATACATATCATATGTATATATATGGGGAAAATGAGTATGCTCCCTGAGTGTATACATGCTCCCACCCTTTTTCTCCTGTATTTTTTTTATTTTTCTAAAATGAATTTTATTGTAATTTAGACACAATATGTCACCATGGTGTCATTAAAAATTCAACTTAATTCAAGACTTATATCCGCTCCATCAAGACTGTCAAATTCTCACGGTCTCAGGATTGCTGAAATTGACCCCCTTCAGATGGAGGATATAGGAGTCTCTGTTTCTGACGTGGAATGACATGTTAGGAGGATATAGTGATGAATATACATATTTTCA
Organism: Ottelia alismoides; assembly: GCA_037367405.1. Lineage (NCBI taxonomy): Eukaryota > Viridiplantae > Streptophyta > Magnoliopsida > Alismatales > Hydrocharitaceae > Ottelia > Ottelia alismoides. The sequence goes on from JAZKJV010001570.1 coordinate 549,349, forward strand.
TTTTCCAGGTAATAAAAAATAGGCGAAAATGGGGGTGGTTGTAGTCAATTGGCTACACCCAGTGTGTAGCCTCATTTAACCCATATATTATTTGGACTAGTTGCTCTATAACATGATAGTAGTATAATTATATTTAAAACCCAATACATATAAAAAGTTATATTAGTGTAATTGGTTAGAAGTTTGAAAAAGGTAAGCAAAAGACATGGGTTCAACTGTTACTACCAACAATATTTTTAAATAATTTAAAAATTAAACGTGGTTCAACTTCGGTTGAACTTGGTTAAATCGGGTAAAAAAATAAGTTGAATCAGACGGATTAATTAAAATTTGAATAATCGAACCGAACTGGCATAATCAGTTAACCGGACCAGTTCATCGGTCGGACCTATCGAACCGACAGGTCCGATTTTCAAGACATTGCCTCTCATCCTCCTCCGTCAGATTAGAGGCACCAGGAACAATGCTAAAACTTAGTATTATACTTACCATTATAATTGAGGTGTGTTTTTTTTTTGCGTTTTTAGCACGTGCGTCCTTAACTTCTGGAATATCATTTATACCTCTCCTTTATTTGTAATATCCATTTTGCCTCTAATTTCTTTAAAAAAATCACGATTCTACTATTTTGTAATATTAATTATACCATTACTTTACTTTAACGGTAGGCTAGAATTGTGAATTCTGTAAGAAGTCTAGGACACAACTACTATTACAAAAAAAGAGAGGGATATAACTAATGTTGTAGAAGCTAAGAAGGGCATAGGTGATAAAAAACCCTTCTTTTCAGTAGTAAAGTGGTCATCTTAGCACTAAACATCAAGGGGAGATATGATGTAATGCAAAAGCAAAATGAATTTCTCTTACAATGCACCATAAAAAAAGAGGGGAGAAAAGGTGACACAATGATTTGATTTACAGCCTTAGAGACATATTTTCTCCTTCCATTTTGGGCCATTTATGGTCTTCTTGACCACCAACCATTCAGAAGACCACATAATAGTACTCAGATTTCTAATATATGTGGGCCATGAATGCATGCAACGGTCAAGGGAGAGGAGCAAATTTTGATCCGAATCTAAGGCTCCTCCGTCTCATAGGACCACCAACGGTGCTCATCTTTCGTCACTATTACATCATTGAAATGACAGTTGAACAATAATTTGAATTTATTTAGCATGGATATATGTTAGTATTTTTATAGTATTTTTCATTGATTAAGGTTAGTCTTATCTATAAGATCACTTTGAAGAGGCAACATGAATCGAAGAGAAAAAGAAAGGATGCAAGAATTCATACAGCTGACCATATTTACAAAAAATAGTCGAATCTTTCAACATGGATTTGAGCAAGAATCCATGTAGCCGACCCTATTTATAGTAAAAGAAAGTTTAGTACATTTATTTAATACTGAAAAAACCCAGAAGGACATAAATGTAACAATAAAATTTTGGGATTTTTAGCCGGCAGACCCTATAAACTTTGTCAATTACCTCTACTACCTTTGAAACATCATAATTCCTCCCTCACCCCCCTAAACTTGTTAACCGTTACCTTAGAGACCCCGTGGTTAACCTCCATCCATTTAACCATTAAAACTAACCGGATTCTGTTATCTTCCTTTAAATTATAACCATTTTATTTATCAAATTTACTATAGTTGCCACTCGCTCTCTGTCCCGAGCATCACCATGAACCGTACAGCTGCTCGAGCAAGACATCAGCCACACCCAGGTCGCTCTCCGCCCATTTCCTGCTCCCTGCTCGGAGCCCCCTCCCTCCGCTCACAGCTCGAAAACCCCCCTTCTCCGGCAGCAAGTCTCCCCTGCGAAGCTTCGAAAGTCCTCGCGGCCTCCCCTGCCTGCAAAGCCCCCCCTCCCCCCCTCTCCCCCGCGCGCCTCCCCTGCCGCCACCCGCGACTCCTGGGTCGAAGGCCCTCCCACCGTCCCCGGGTCGAAGGCCGCACCTCCCATGCGAAGGACCCCCCCCCCTCCGATTGAAGGTCCCCGTGCCTCCCTGCCTACGAGCGAGCCCCCCCTCTCCCCTGCGCGCCTCCCCTGCCGCCACCCGCGACTCCCGGGTCGAAGGCCGCGCCTCCCTTGCGAAGGACCCCTCCCCCCCTCCGATCGAAGGTCCCCGTGCCTCCCCTGCCTGCGAGCCCCCGCAACCCCCCGCGCCTCCCCTGCCACCACCCGTGCCTCCCGGGTCGAAGGCCCCCCCACCACCTCGCGTCGAAGGCCGCGCCTCCCCTGCGAAGGACCCCTCCCTCCCTCCGATTGAAGGTCTCCGTGCCTCCCCTGCCTGCGAGCGAGCACCCCGCCACTCCCCTACGAAGGCCCTCCCTCCCGCCATTCCCCGGATGGCTGAAGCACGCCCCTATACCCTGCGAGGTCGAGCGTTGTCCTTGCACCTCCTCAAGTCCAGGTTGAGCTTCGTGGGAGGGAAGCTGCTAGGAGAGAGATGATTGTTTTTCTTCTCTTGGTTAATTCTAGCCGTCCGATCGTGGATTGGTTAGATTAACTCCTTTTTAACTCAAGGAAGTTAACTATAGATGTGTCACTTTAAGGGTAGGGTTCGTAGGGTAAGACGGAACAAATTTACGAGGGTGAGGGAGGAATTATGATGTTTCAAAGGTCGTAGAGGTAATTGACAAAGATTATAGGATCTGCCGAGTAAAAATCCCTAAAATTTTTTAGGTGACAAGGAAACAAGGCAACTCCGCGTGGGTCCCGCCACAACGCACGGTCCACACCTCAAACTTGCGTTGCCACAACCAAAAGTCCGAACCAAGACAGCGCAGCAGCACCACCACCCTTCCCCAATCCCCAATTCCATCCCACACAAGTCTGCAACAGTTCGTCCTCGACTTGGCAACTCCCGATCACCCGTCTGCTTTCTCCGAATCGCCTGCTGTCCCGGTGCTCCTTCCACCTCCCGCAGCTCCTCCCCCCGAGCCGTACACTCCCCAAGCCTCCCCATCATCTCTTTGTGCCTGCAACCCCATCCTCTTCCTCGTCGGTATGCTATCAAATTCCGAAGACTTTTCTAGGGTTTTCTTTCCAATTTTCGACGCGAGCACAAAATCGAAGCTTTAAAATCTTACGCCGTGCAGGGAAGGGGCCTACGCATAAGCATCCCCTCTATGGGCACCTCTTCCGGCGCCAATTTCCACCAGCAGTCGCCTCCCAAGATGTTACCCCCTCGGCACAACCACCCCCACCACCATCACCAGCAGCAGCTTCACCAGTCCAATCATCTCCCGGTGGTCGGTCTCCGCCCATCGCTGTCGCTCCTTCCGTCGGACTCCGCAGGACAAGCCACCGCAGACGCCCTTGATCCCGCTTCGAATTCCGACCAGGGTCACGATTCCCAGACCGAGAGCGCCAGCTCTCGCGAGACCTGGCCCGTCGAGGGTAACGAAATCACCATCGTGAAGAAGGTCGAGAAGGAAGGGGAGAACGAGTACTCCGAGCAACCCGTCGTGCGCCGTTTACCCTCCGCCGAGAAGCTGACCCTCCGGGAGGTTGCGCGTGAGAAGGTCGAGGCTGTTGCAGAGCGGATGGAAATGATGCCCGATGAGCTACTGGAGGAGCTCAAGAGCGAATTGAGGGGTATACTGGAAGGCAATGGGGGTTCTCAGAACAGGGAGGAGTTCCTGCTTCTCCAGAAGTTTGTGCAGACAAGGACGGACCTGTCCTCGAAGACCCTCTCGAGAGCCCACAGGTCGCAGCTGGAGATTCTCGTTGCGATAAACACCGGGATCCAGGCGTTTCTCCACCCGAACATCAGCCTTCCATCAAGCCAGCTGATAGAGGTGTTTGTTTACAAGAGGTGCAGGAACATAGCCTGTCAGAACACCCTCCCTGCGGACGAATGCAGCTGTGAGGTTTGCTCCACGAAGAGCGGGTTCTGCAATTTGTGCATGTGTGTCGTCTGCTACAAGTTTGATTTCGAGGTGAATACCTGCCGGTGGATCGGCTGTGACTTGTGCTCTCACTGGACGCACACGGATTGCGCCATTCGTGATGGCAAGATTGGGATGGGCCCCTCTTCCAAAAGCATCGTTCCGACCTCGGAGATGCTTTTCAGGTGCCAGGCTTGCAACAGGACGTCCGAGTTGTTAGGGTGGGTCAAGGATGTGTTTCAGCATTGTGCGCCGGGATGGGACAGGGATGCGTTGGCCAGGGAACTTGATTATGTGAGCAGGATCTTCCGTGGAAGTGAAGATCCCAGAGGAAGGAAGCTTTTTTGGAAATGTGAGGACCTCATTGAGAAGATGAAGAGTGGATTCCCGGAATCGTCTGCATGCAAATTGATGCTGATGCTTTTCCAAGGTAGACCTCGTGTTTATTCTTACTAAGAGATATTTTTGTTAGTAGCATTAGTAAAAGCTTACACCAAGGATAGTACTGTTGTTTCATATACATCTTGATTTATTGGATTCAATTTGGGAATGTAGTTGTACTTCTAATCCTAGGAAGCTTCCTACTTGATGTAAGTTGCGGAAACATCTGGGATGATAGCATGCATGGTAGGTGTTATGTGGTGGTCGGGGGTTACATGGGCGGTGGGTATGTGCCCAAGGGTATTGCATTCATTTATTTCAACTCCATCCATAAGCAATTATCACTGTCCTGTTGTGGTCATAAATTTTTAAACCAAGACCTTTACAAGTTTGTTTATCAAGCATGCCAAAGGTCAGCTCTAAAGTCAAGGCTCGACTTTTGCTTTTGGTCAACTTCTGCGGGAGGAAGTGGGATGCATCATTTTTTGGAGCAAATGAACTAAGCGATATTGAAATATGTTGATCCAGCATGTTGAAAAACCTATTTTGTTGAAGTTCTTTTGACAGGAGATGTGTTTACTGTATGTGATCCACCCCAGGTAGTAAATTAGGCACTCTCAGGAGGTGATCATCCTATTTTGATAATTAAAAAAAATACCAAATTAAGAAGAGACACGTAGATTGTTAATTGTCATCTTATTTCCTTTGTTTGGCGTTCGAATGAGATGCCTCCTACCTGAATTTTTTGGAGAGTAAAGACCTCTTTTCCGTACGTTAGCCAAATTAGCCTGTGAATATGTCCAACATCCTGATTCACACTGTTCATGAATCTGACTTGTCACTTTTTTATTCATATTTACTCAAGCTGGTGTGTATTCTAAAATTTTGGTGAAGTTAAAATCCTAAACATTCTTGAGATCATCTTGGTGGTGTTACATTTTTTTGAGGAGAAAGTGGGATTATGTGTCACATCTTTTATAGCTAGATGGTTATTGAATACTCTCATATGTGTTCTTGGTTGTGTTTCCCTATTTTACAGCCTTTTCGGATTTCTTGGTAATACCATGACTTCTACCCTTTTGCTTTCTTCTCTGATAGAGTAGGTTGAATCTTTGTCATCACTAACTAGCAATAATATGCAAATATGACTTTATTGATGCTTTTTATAAATTTATTATTATGTTTCTTATTTGTAGACTCTGTGATTTAGATTTAGATTTACTGTATATTTCCTTTGATAAATTATGTTTTTAAATTTCCGCTACATGTTCTTGGTTGTGTTGGCCTATTTTACTTCCTTTTGGACTACTCGATTATAACATACTTCTAGTTCTATCCTTTGGTCTCTTCTCTTATAGAGTATGTTGAATATTTGTCAACGGTAACCATGCAAATATGTGTTTGTTGATGCTATATTAAGATTTTGTTATTATGTGTTGATGTTATTGGTTTCCATAGCCATATTTCTTTATTTGATTATTTCATCTTCTTATTTGTTTCCTTATTCTCTATTTCTATTTGTAACCCTTCGTGGTCTCTTATGTAATTACCACATTTTTTGGTCTCTAGGATTCCACGCTATATAAGAAACCCTACACACATGAATAAAACTCATTCCATTACATTCTCAATATTTTCTCCACATTATGTTTCGTATTGGTAGAGTATATGATTCTGGTCCATCTCTCAAATTTTGCTCATATGCTTACCTGATTAAATTGATCATTCAAAGTTTATGTGTGGTTGTCAATGCTCCGAGTTATGGTCACATCGAAGTTAAAGTGATATGTGAGAGCAAGGTGACAAGGTTGTAAACTATCACGAACAAGAGGCAAAAAGACGAGACATCTTGATTAAAGTTACGCGAAATCATATTATTACTAAAAACGCGGAGGTAATTTCTTAGATTAGTTAGTAATAGTACAGATAGTTCTAATAAAATGTAAAATATTACTCGTTGTGATATGTGTTATTAAGCGCATGAGGAATGATATGGTTTTTAGATCTGTTTGGCCCTATGTGGAAAACGTTATGCACTTGTTATTACTTTATTAGAGTACTTTAGATGGGACATGCAATTATGTGAAAGGAGAAAGGTGGCTAGCATACAGATTGAGATGTGCTTGAGCAAGAACCTTTGTAGGGGACTAGCATACAGATTGAGGAGATTCCCAATGATCTGGATGTATTTACCGCACTTCGGAAGCATAAGCGTACCTGTACCTCATATCCTCTCGCTTCTCAGGTTTCCTTTGATTGCTTGTCAAGGGAATTCGGGAGATTCGTTGTTGCTCTATCTATCGTGGAGATCCCATAGAATTACCAGGAGGCTTTGGGAAACAATTGGTATCATCTGGTCATGGAAGAAGAAATGGTTGCACTACAATCATGTGGTACCCAGACTTTGGTTCCCGCTCCCAATGGGGCATCTATTGTCAGTTGCAAATGAGTGTTTACAGTAAAATACTGTGTAAATAGGAGTCTTGAACGTTACAAGGCCAGATTGGTTGCAGGAGGATTTACTTAGACTTATGGGGTGGATTATCGAGACACATTTTCCCCTATTGCCCGCCACTCCACTCTATGAGTCCTTTCAGTTGTGGTACATGATTGGACTTTATTCTAGCTTTATGTTAAAAATGCATTCCTGCATGGTGATATCCAGGAAGAAGTCTATATGCAGCAGCCTTCGGGGTTTGCTGTTGAGGGAGAGCGTCAACATGTTTGTAGACTTCACAAGGTAATATATTGTCTTAAGCAGAGTCCAAGGGCATGGTTTCAGAAGCTCTCTGTTATGATTGAGAAGTAGTGATTCAAGAGATCAAATGATGATCATTCATTGTTTATACATGGAACCTCTAGAGGTACAGTTGTTACCATGGTCTATGTTGATGGCATACTTGTTACATGAGATGATGTGCAGGGGATCAAGAGGGCAAAGGAATTTCTGGACCGACAATTTGTCACCAAGGATCTTGGCACCCTATAGTATTTCTTGGGGTTAGAGTTTGTCAGGAATCAACAGGGTCTTGTGATGACTCAAAGAAAGTATGTTACATACATGCTAGTTGAGACATGCATGATTGGGTGTCGACCTGCTACTACTCCTATGGATCCCAGTATGAGGCTATATGATGATGACACAAAAGGAGGTAGACAGGAGAAGATACATAGAATTGGTGGGAAATCTTCTCTATTTTAGTATAACTACGCCAAACATTTCCTTTGCTCTTAGTCGGTTCATGGAGCAACCCCGGCAGATACACATGGATGCAATGTATATGATCTTGAGGTACCTAAAGTCATCTCGAAGTGCAGGATTGCTATTCAGGAAAGGGACATCTCTTACTATCACATGTATAGATGCATAGGACAGGAAGTCCACCTCAGGCTGCGTTGTATTTGTTGGCGTCTCTTTAGTATCATAGAAGAGTAAGAAGCAAACTATACTTGCTAGGACAAGTGTTGTATTGGAATATAGGGCTATGGTACAAGGGAGCACATAGATGATGTGGGTTCGAGCAATGCTAGCGGACTTATATTATATATATATATAAAATGTACCTTTCCTATGAAATTACAATGTGATAACCATGCTGCCTTATTTATTGCAAACAATCCTGCATTTCATGAAAGAACTAAACATATTGAAGTAGATTGCCACCAAGGTTCGAAATCTCGATTTCGATTTCGTTTCGGTCACCTCCAATACCAAAATTTCGCCGATATTTCGAGAAATTTCGACGATTTCGGTGGAAATTTCGGAAATGGCTCAAAAAGTCTTTTTTCGACCATTTTTTTGCAAATTAAGATCTTTCAAGTTATTTACAACAATAAATAGCTCACATATACACAATTTTATCATACATATTGCTCATATATGCCCCTTATATCGCACATATCGGTCATATCGGTCATTTCGATGTTAAGGCTGATTATTGATAGATACATATTGGAAATGGATTCATTAAATCCAAGTTCTTTAAACAATAATAGCCAACAAATGCGTACTTATGTCACACATATCTCTCATTTATATGCCTTATATCACACATATCGGTCATATCAGTCATTTCGTTGTTAAGGCTGATTATGTTTGGTACATATTGGAAATGGATATAATTAAATCCAAGTTCTTAAAAAAATAATAGCTAATAAATGCACACGTATATCACACATATCTCTCATCCATATGCCTTATATCACGCATATCGGTCATTTCGTTGTTAAGGCTGATTATTGATTGATACATATTGGAAATGGATATCATTAAATTCAAGTTCTTAAAACAATAATAGCTAACAAATGCACACTTATATCACACATATCTCTCATCCATATACCTTATATCGCACATATCGAGGCATATCATTGAGCTGACTGATAGATATTGGAATCAAAGTTAAAATAACTAAGTTACAAATACTTATAAAATGTCTTTTTGTTCAGAAAATAGATGAGTATTTTTATTCTAAAATGTAAATAATTATTAATAAGACAATGTTTAGTTCATAGAAATAACGGTCATAGACGCCGTTCTAGTGAATTACATATATAATTATAGACTTTACAGCAAAGATGATATTTTTTACAAAGATAAAAGACAAAAGGAATGAAGCAAAGAAGCTATAGCGGATCTCTAGAATCTATAGAGTTGTGTTCATCTCTATTTGCAAAGGGAGGTGAAGCTCCCTACATTGAAGAAACATTGTATGCATCCCCCCTGTTGCACCATACCCTACCAGAACGGGGGTCTTGCTGCGAAATTTCGCCCATATCGGTCGAATTCCGAGAAATTTTGATCTGAAAACGTGAATTTCGACCGATATGGGTCGAAATGTCGAAATATCACCGATATTTCGACCCATTTCGGTCGAAATCCGGGAAATCGATATATATAGGTGTTTCGAAAGACCCTCCCTGTCGAAACCGAAATTTCGCCGAAATTTCGCGAAATTTAAGACCATGATTGCCACTATACACGACACATAATCAAAAATGGCTTTATCTCTACTTCCCATGTCAGTTCAGGATATCAAACTATATATATCTTCACCAAGGCTTTGCTTAGAGGACATTTTCGGAAGTCTACATCCAAGCTGAGCATAATTGATATCTATGCTCCATCTTGAGGGGGAGAGGGTAGAGATATGTTTATGTTTCTGTACCATTTCTCATTTTATTCAATTTCCGTCCATCTTATGTAATTTACCCATAGGTCTCTCTTCTATATAAGAGTGTCTTAGGATTACATGGAATAAACAAATTTTATTCTTTTCCCAACAATAACGTTCTACAGAACCATCTGGAAGATGTTTATTAGTGAATACTCAACGTCTGCCAACCACAGTTGCATCCTTTGGAGGATCAACTAGCCGTCACGTACATGGAAAGAAGAGTGCATTTCTTCCTTCATAACAGCATTCCACTCATGAACCAATAATACCGGGCTGATAAGTGGAAGGAACTATAACAACCGATAGGCTAGCCAAAAAAGACTCGTATTTCATAGATAGGCTACATGTTGACACATAGTTGGAGATGTTATGAAGTGTACAAGTAGATTTGCCTTTCCGAAGAGCTATGGGCAGATCGAAGTGATCTTGGGAATCTTGAATCTCCTCCTCAGCAACTTGCTCACATGCGTATATATTTTCTTTAAGCACAATCTCATCAGTGTTCTTATCTTGAGATACCCTGGGATCATGTGCTGTTGTGATAGAAGGGGGTGTCATCCGACTAGTATAATCGAAATAGTTGATTATCATTGTCACCAATGTCCTTAGACGGAGAATCACTCTGAGGAGATGACATAGGGAGACTAGCATGTCTATGCCATCAGGAGAGACAACCCGAGAACCATAGATGGAATAGTACAATATAGACTCAAAGAAGGTCACATCTGCACTAACATGATAACGACGATATATCAGATATAACATCGGTACCCCTTCTGAGTTCTGGTGTATCTTATAAAGACACATTTCATAGCGCGAGGAGAGAGTTTGTCATAGTCGGGAGAATGTGGACAAAAGAGGTGTACCCAAAGATTTTAGGTGGAACATGGAATATATTCTTATCGGGGAAGAGCATAGAATACATTGTCTATTCTTCCAAAATGGTGGACGACATACGATTTATAAGGTACGTAGCCGTGAGAACATCATCACCCTAAAAAGTGAGATGGGTCACACTTTGAACAATTAAGGTGCGAGCCATATCAAGGATATGACGATGCTTTCTTTCATCCACACCATTCTGCTGGGATGTATATGTGCACTATGTTTCCCATTCTCGGTCAGAAAAGGGCGAAGGTATTGATTGCAGAAATCAAGAGCATTATCAGTACAAATAGTCTTGACATGAAAATCCGGCACATTTTTCATTTCCTCAAAGAAATTTTTCATAACAGTATTGGCTTCATATTTTGACTTTAAAAGAAAAACTCACGAAACATGGGTAAAGTCATCAACAACAACCAGATAAAATCTCTATATTCCAAATGATCTGGAACTTGACTAGGCCCCCACACATCAAAATGTACTAAATAAAAAATGGACTTGCTAACACGACCATGGGGACTTGGAAAAGAACTCTTATGATGCTTTCCAAGTTGACATGCTTCACATCGGAGAGATGCAAATGCAGGAATTTGAGGAAGGATTCTTCTTAATTTTGGTAGGGGTAAATGACCAAGACGCAAGTGTCATGTGTAGGTAGACAACTCCCTAGTAGATGTAGAAACATGTCCCGCAAAAGGAACCTGCGTCAAGTGGTAAACACCCACTTCTTCACTGCCACAGCCAAGCACCAGGTCCATCAGCATATCTTGAAAAATAAGAGACACCAGATCAAAAATAGCTCGACAATTATACAGATAAAAAACTCATAGGAAATTCATGAGTTAGAAGAACATTATTTAGTTGAATATTGGAAGCCACCTGAACCTTCCCCTATCCAACGATAGGGGTTTGTCTGCCATCTTCCACCACAATGGTTCAACCCAGTGCAACCTATCAAAGTGTAGTGAATGGATTTTTGTTGCCGCTGATGTTGTCGTGATGCACCCGAGTCTACCAACCAAATGGAAGAACTAGATGAATTCCTACATGTACAACACAATGTAGGTATACTTAAAGAATCAACAAAGGTTGCACTATCATAGATGTGGTACCATGGTAGCTCCTGCTCTTGACGAAGATGATTGCGATGCAGCCTCATGGTGACTCAACTGCTGCATTATATCATCATACTCTGGAAATACTCGACGAGATGTCTTCCTGCATTGGGATGGCCTGATGAGCCATAAGGGGCCTTCCATGCTTCCCTCAGCATCGGTCCTTAGTGTGGTCCATGCGGCCACAAAATGTGCATGTGGGCTTTATGTGCTCGAAATCAGGACCATGCCCACTGCCACAAAAGAAAGTCGCTCAACCTCTGCTTGAGGGTACATGCATAACCAATGGGGTCTCAACACGAGGCTATGTTGGAAGAGATATAGACAAAATGCTAAGCCCGTTGAAGGCTTCTTTCATCGATAAAATCTTCGAAGCAGGGATCATTTGTGCTCTAGTAGCTTCATATATAGGGTCTAACCATCCAAGAAAAAGTCCAACCATCAATTGATTAAGGCCTCTGTTGTAAAAGTCGGACAACTAGTCGAGTCGGGGAGGGGGGGGGGCAACCGACTCGACTAGGCCTAGTCAGTTATTAGTTGGTCAACCCGACTAATCGGGTCGACTAGTCGGCCGACTTTTACATAGACTTTTTATTTTTTTAGTTTTTTAAAAGCGAACTTATTCTAGTATGCTTAATGTTATATTTAAAGTCAATTTACTGTGATAGTATATAAAATGTACAAATCTATGCAGATATACAAGAAACATGTATAAAAATGTTTTATATATTTACAATAATTTTAAAATTTCAAAACCAACTAATGGTCGACTAAATCTGATTAGTTGCTCTACTATCGACTAATCCTTAGTCAGTGACCTTGCTGGTCGAGTACAGACTATCAATTTCTGCAACCTTGCTGAAGGATACCTGCGTCTGGCAGGTACAAATGGGCATATAGGAATGCAATCACTGGAACCCTGAATTCAATTCTAAATAGAACTGGGCAAGAGGATGACCATTCTGCTTTATTTGAGACATCAACTTATGTCTGAAGGATCTTGGCATAATTCTTCTCTTCCGAGTACGTCATGCGAAGACTGTCCCACATGTATTTAGCTTTCTTGTAATGCACAATATCATTCGCTATACACGAGATGCAACTACTCACAATCCATGCCTTGACCACTCCATTATCCTTTTTCCATGTTACGTTCATGCTAGTTTTCTCAGTTGGTTCCTCCTTAGTGATGATGTGTTCCTTATCGTGTCCTATTACATTCAGAAGAGTCTGGGACCACATCACATAATTCGTACCATCCAATTTGGTGATGATACCAAAGAAGGGGTTGTTCATTTCCCCTTCACAAGAGACTGAGACCACATCACATAATTCGTACAATCTAATTTGGTGATGATACCAAAGAAGGGGTTCTTCATTTCCCCTTCACAAGTAGATGAATCTACTACCTCAAACATATTTCATAACATGTAGATGACCAACTCCACAGTCACATCAAAAGCAGCGTGAAATAATCTCAACAAATGTAATATCAGCTCATGTAATTTAGGTTATGACGACCTCTTCAAGTGGCAATCAATGATTAACGATATTAATTTCTCAATAAAGAAAATATACCCAACTTGGAGGACTTGACAATCCAAGATCTGTCTTCTCAAAGGGCTAGAACCGGTTGGAAATCTCTGGAGCTGGAGATGGAGGGTTTGGAACCTTCTGGTCGTGGTGGCTTCTAGAATGTTGCTGGAAGTGCAGGAAGGGTTGGAATAGCACTGGAGATCGCTGTTGAGATGGCGGTGGTGGTTGATGTTGGTCGTTGGACTTGGAGGTGCTGGCGGAGATGGCGTTGCCGATTGATGTTGGTCGCTGGAGGGCATTGGAGGTTGTGGAGTTGTAGTGGGACGATAGAGATGGAGAAGAGGCGATGGAGGTGCTGATGTCGTCGAGGGTCGCTGGAGGGCGATAGAGATGGAGGAGAGGCGGTGAAGGAGCTGGCAATGAGGTGCGATGGAGGTGGCGCTGGGAATTTTTTAGTGATGGATCACATGACCCATGAGAGGATGCCCCTCTTAGGGCTCTGATATCTTCTTGATTTTTTGCCAAAATTGAATAAAATTGTTGTGTCCTCATCAGAATATCGAGGCTAGTGTTACTGAAATAATTACACACACTCCTGGACCATGAACTAAAATATGTATAACACAATATACTCCAATAATCACCATGTTTCACAAGTGCATTCAAAATTGTATTGCATTACTCCCAAAAGGGTTAATTAAATATTCAATATAAATGACAAGTGTTATTATTGTTAAGTTTTATTTTGAAGCTAGGAGATAAAAATGTGAAATGCATAAGTTTTAATAAGATAGAAGTTTGATGTTATGTTATACTTGGAAATAGAGACGTCGAACATAAAGAGGTGGATGAATATATGATATTAAGTAAAACACGAGATAAAGAGATGGATGTAGTCATATATGTATCCATGTCCTCAAAAAAATAAAAATGGTATTCTTATTATATCAATATCGGTAAAAAAATCTTTATCCTTATCAATATTTTACCAAAATAAAAAAATACTTATACATATTCCTTGAAAAGCAGATACGATGGAGATGGATGTGGATATATCCATATTCGGTTGTGCATTCTTACCGATCACCCATAACTTTCTTGAAAAAACATAGTTTTTTTCTAAGAATTTTTCTTCGATGGAATATATTTATTCGAGAAAAACATCTTCGATGGATATCGTGTCAATAACGTTAACTGGTTGAAAGGAGACCACACATTAGTTGCGTTGAGAGAACAACCCCATATCTGAAAGTTCCATGGAGGAGAGGAAACGAGGGGTGGGAGCAGATGCTTGGAGAGGGGTCTATGTCCATATAGCGGTTTAGGATTTAGTGGAGGTAGGCTGATGGAGAAGGTACGCGAGGAGAGTGAAGGAAGTTTAAAACTTTGCATCATGGAAACACGAGAAATTTCTTGAACTTGGAATTTTAGCACAACAAATTTTATGCTCTACGAAACCATAACTTAAGGAAACGATTTCCTAATATGGTTTCTTGTGTTTAATGAATATATAGAAGAGACTAGTGTTACCTCTTGAAACATGAATTTTTAAACAAAGAAACCTCCTGAATCAAGTCCAATGTGTGCTTGCTTCTCTTGTGGATGCGATGATGGGCCGCCCAGCTTCCCATGAACTTCAATGTTATGTTCTTGATCTTTTTTTTTGAAATCTTCTTGATCTTATCCATGCAAGAATGAGATCAAGCTCCTGATTTAGAGCACAAAATCGATCCCTCCTTCATGCACGAGAAGCACAGAGAAGAAAACGATCTTCTCTTCCATAAGGTCACACCTATGAAGAGAGAAGAGAGGCTTGAAGGTGGACGACTGGACGTGTAGGATCTTTTAGAGAAGAGAGTAGATGTGTATGAGAGTTCTGAACTCTCAAGACTCTTCTCTTCAACTCTCAAGGCATGAGAACTTATGTGTAATGAAGCATGCTCTTGAAGAGATGCCATGTGTAAGAACTTATGTGTAATGACCTGAAATTTGGATAACTATCTAATTTTTGGGTTTATACCACTTTTGGCGAAATACGTCACTTACAAATATTGAGCTCATGCTGAAATGATTCACACTCTAAGTGAGCTCAAGAAAACAAATTACACTCTCCATGAGTCGGGGAATGTATCAATGGGTTGAACCTAGCTTCCATAACCATTTCTAATTAGTGTCCACACATTTTGGAGCTTAGAAATGAGCTCATGCCATGAGTTCATCAACATTTCTATTTTCATTTCTATTTCCAACATTTAGACCTTGAAATTGGAATTGGATATTGGAATCAAATGAAATGAGACTTAATCCAATCAATTCTCGTATCATTAAACCAAGAAGTAGAGCCACTAAAATCTATTTGATTTCTTCATTCCCTCAGAATGGAGGTGTCATGTTAGATGATCTATTAAGATGGATTTAACCCTGAGTATTCCCAATACTCATTCATCCTTCATACTGGATGACTTTAATATATCCGAAGTTCAAATCGTAGTTTGATTGTCTTCTTCGAAATACATCAATAGATTTCTCATTCGATAATTGGGCGACAATATTAATCCTATACATCCCAAAATTATATATATATATATTAATATCTTGAATTCACGTTTTATTTCATAAACAAGACGACCATGCATGGAATTCTTTATGACCCAAAGTATCTCATGAGTGAGCTCTGTCTTCCGGTTCATCATATATGAACCTGTATGATTCCTTTGAGAGATCGTACTTCTCATATGTCTTTATATGTACACCAACTCGTTGATGGGCCTTGATTAAGCCTTCAAATTCTTCAACCTATTGGTCTATCTAATTTGCACACTCAATATATATATATCCGATCTAAGGATACATGCCTGATCGTGACAGATACAATTCCGATCTTAGTTTATCTCGACCACATCAAGTTAACTCTTTGACTTGACTATACAGAATCACTATTCCTATGCAGAGGATATGCATCAAGAAGTCAATCGGAAATCAGTCTTTAGAGAAAGATTGACATCTCTTTCTCAGACTGGAGATCTTTATCGAATATCGCATGTAAAAGTCAATTGTGTCCTCCCAATTGCATGGTACTCAATATGACTACGGTACATAACCATAATTTGTACAAAAGGGACCTATATTAAAGTGCATTGGTAAATAGTCATTTCAGATGGACATGAGAACACAATAAATTTTATTGCATTAATGGGTTACTCAGAGCTTACAAGTCCAACAATCTCCCATTAGGCCTCAAAGTCATTCATGTACAACTCTTAAACGTATACTCATTGTGTTAGTCATTAACTATTTTGTCAAATAGCCAAGTAAGCTGACTAGTCACTCATTGACAACTGGGCCAACTGTTCCAAACTTGCATACCCCAAGTAAATATTAACTACTAATGTGGTTGCCACATCTTATGCAGCCAATGCTTTAATTTGTCGAACTGGCCTTAGTGTCCTACTTCTTAGTACACTTAGCTGATGAATCTCCATTTCATCATCTTTATTCTATCATTTTGGCCTTAAAAACCCTAGTAAATGCGTGTAAATACTCTTAATTCATGTATTTTTAACATTAATGCATTATTGTATAAAGTGTGCATAAAATACTGTTTTTAATGCCAAAATTATAGAAAAAAGAAAAGAAAAAGAATAAAATATTAAAGATATTTTATTACCCTAAAACCCCGAGACCTAGGCATCTCGATGATTAGGTCGACAAGGAATAAAGTAGGGGGAGATAAGTGCTACAAATACAATAAAAATCCCTTTTATAAATTCTTTTATTTATTTATTTATTTTTGAGACCTATTTTATTTTCCACTTTTTATACCTCAAATAAAGCAATTTTGTGCATCAAAGTTGTAGATAATAAAATATAGAAAAATACAAAATTGAGTTTACACAAAAATAATATACAGAGAAAAAGTTCCACTCATAATAAGTTTCCAAAATCCCAACTTCCCATACCCGTATCTCTCAAATAAAAACTCAAAATATATCAAAATCACTTTAATTGTATACAACTTTTAACAAGCTATTCAATGAAGGTGGTTTCATATTTTTTGGAGTTAAGGTGTGAAAGTTAGGTTTTGGACCCTTGTTATATAATTTATCTGATAAAATATTCATTTTATTTATTATTCATTATATTTATAATTTCACATTTTTAGAATTTTGTAAATATTATTTATAATATATGTACATATTAAAATAGGAATAAAATAATAAAGAAAATATTAAAATAAAACTTGTAAAGAAATACATAGATGATATTACCTATATCTATACCTATATAATTAATTGACTTATTTATTTAAGAGTATATATTACATCAAAAAAACATAATAAAAATATATTTATGTATCTAAAAGTAAGTTATAATTATATAAAATAATAAATTAAATTAATAAAATAAAAAATACAAAATAAAAATAAAATACACATAACCCTTAAAAAGTAACTTGTAATTAATAACCTTGAAAAAATAAATAAAAATCATAATAAAATAATTTATAAAATAACAAATATTTTTATTCAATAACATAAAATTAATAAAATAAATTATTATTTAATAACTAATTTTCAATATTTTCTAGGGTGATTTTTCCTGGTTGGTCCACGTGGACCAACCAGGTTGCTTGGAGAGTTGACTCCAATTAACTCTCTGACTCGCTCTGGCTTCCTGTCAGAACCTCGTTTCTCTCCATTTTCTTGATTTTTTGGAGGTTGCGCCTTGCGTCTTTTTGGATCGAAGTCTTTATGACTTTTCTTCCTCGTTCATCGGTGATACACGCCCAAGCATCACCTCGGGTTGTGCATCGCTGAATCGCCAGCTACATCTTGTTCTTTGGATGTGTCCAATCACTTTGTACATAAGCCCCCTCGATCTTCCTCCTCCTCCTTTTTGAACCTCCTTTTGACCAAGCTAGGCCTCGTCCGTGTGCTGGGGATAGAGGACGGTGACAGGGCCTTCTCCTGTAACTTCGAATGGGGTCCAACAGGCTCTAGGGTCGATCTCCACCTATATCCGACGAAGCCCGTCGTTGAAATGCATCTCTGGTCTTCCACGCCATCGAGATTCGTTTTCTTGCATTTCCTTGATTAGCTTCAACCCTAGGTTTAATTCTAGCATCTAGTTTATCATTTAATCGCATCTTTTAGCCGTATTAGCCTCCCTTGAAGTTCGCAGGAGCTAGCCTCTGACGAACCTCTTCATCGTGAAACTCGTTGTCTTCGACCTCACTACCACCTCACGTCGTTTCCCCATCGTCTTCTTCGCATTCCGACTCATTTCATTCACCTTGCTCCCACTCGATCGAGATATAGGTGTTCCTCCCCCACCACCTCACCATGACACCACCGCCTCGCCTCCCCTTGCCACGCCTCCATATCACCCCCTAACGGGTCGAGACACTTTGTCCTCGACCCCCTAATATTTTTTGCAGGTCCACCGATGTTGCAATAGTTGGCCGACTATCCCGAATAGTTGGTCCGACTATGCGGTGTAGGGGGATTCCCGACTGAACAGACCTCTAGTCAGGCAATAATTGGTTGTCCGTGTGCTGGGGATAGAGGACGGTGACATGGCCTTCTCCTGTAACTTCGAATGGGGTCCAACAGGCTTTAGGGTCGATCTCCACCTATATCCGACGAAGCCTGTCGTTGAAATGCATCTCTGGTCTTCCACGCCATCGAGGTTCGTTTTCTTGCATTTCCTTGATTAGCTTCAACCCTAGGTTTAATTCTAGCATCTAGTTTATCATTTAATCGCATCTTTTAGCCGTATTAGCCTCCCGTGAAGTTCGCAGGAGCTAGCCTCTGACGAACCTCTTCATCGTGAAACTCGTCGTCTTCGACCTCACTACCACCTCACGCCATTTCCCCATCGTCTTCTTCGCATCCCGACGCGTTTCATTCACCTTGCTCCCACTCGATCGAGATCTAGGTGTTCCTCCTCCACCACCTCACCAGGACACCACCGCCTCGCCTCGCCTTGCCACGCCTCCATATCACCCCCTAACGGTCGAGACACTTTGTCCTCGACCCCCTAATATTTTTTGCAGGTCCACCAGTGTTGCAATAGTTAGCCAACTATCCCGAATAGTTGGTCCGACTATGCAGTGCAAGGGGATCCCCGACTGAACAGACCTCCAGTCGGGCAATAGTCGGTCGAACCGAATAGTCGGCTGACTATTCGGATGACTGGGCCGACTATTAGGCCGATTGGAGTTTGACTTTGGATATTTTTATTTTCAAATTTCAATTTTTATGGATTACATTTTACTACGGTATCACCATAAATGTAAAATTCTATATATCTATTATATTGATTGGTACTTTTATCTTGGATTCATGTTAAATAATGACCATATATGTATAAAAATATAAGAATATGTGTATTATAAATAATTTTTATATTAAAAAATACAAAACCAAATAATTCCGAATAGTCGCCCGAATACCGATTATTCTCTATTCAGTAGCCCCTCCGACTGAATACCGAATACAGTCTTCTGCAACACTGTCCAGGACTCTCGGTTGCAGCTGAAGCTCGTTTTGAAGGTCAGTGGAGATACATGGAGCTTCATTGCTCCGACAGCCTCATGCGCACCCTCCGGCCGACGCCGGAGATTTTTGGTGCTGCCAACACTTAGTGGACCCCCGCAGGAATGTCGGCACCATTTTGGAGCTTCAAGTAGTATCAGAGGAGGAAGATTCGGCCTGGATAAGCTCGCCTCGCCGGAGGTGCTTCCCAGTTCATCCTCCTTTCTTCGCTGTCGTTGGATGGGCCCTTGTTCTTGGCGAGCTTCAGCTACCGTCAGATCACGCCAAGCATCGATCGTCGATCGTCATCGAGTGATTTAATCGTGGCCTTCCATTTTCAAACCATCATCGTCCGCTCCTAGCATTTAACGTGGGAAGTGGAAGGAGGCCCACCGTTGGATCCGCACGCAGTTGGGGTATTTTGCATTTAACCCCAGCCTATTTTGTATTTTATTTATTAGCATACAAACTTTCATCTGTCGTTGTTTAAACTTTGTAATATTTGCATTCAAGACCTTGCATTTATCCATATTCGCACTTTAGTCCTTATATACATCGGCCGACAGAATTTGGACTATTTGCAACCAAGCCCTTGCGGGTTTAGTCATTTATTGTTTGGTCGAAGATTTTGCTTATTAAAGTTATAACTTTTTGTGAAACTTGCATATTGGTCCTCAACGTTTTGGTAATTGCTTTGTGGTCCCGCCAACGTGGCTCATGTGTCAGTATACGTGAGCTTGGCATTTTTGCAAGGGGGCTCTCGCAGGTATGTCATTTTACATTTAGTCCTTTAATTCTGAATATTAATTGTAACTTTTGTGGATAAATTGCATACAGGCCCTTGAACATTATTTTATTTGCAAAAAAGTCCTTACAGTAGTGTAGTTTCTCTTTGTTGTTTGTATTTATTTAACATAGCTATTAAACTCCAAAAATTCCCAAAAAAATACACGTATGCTCCTGATTGCACACACTTTCACGCACATATTTTATTTTGCAATTTTAGGACCTTTTATTCTTTATTAAAAATAAAAAATAGTCCTTTTGTCCTTGTTTGCTATAGAAAATCCATAAAAAAACATAAAAGGTTTTTGAAAAATTCCAAAAATTGTATTTCTTATTTATTTAGTTATTTTACAATTTCAGACCAAAAATCACTAAAATTATAAAAGAAAATTTCTAAAAATTACAAAACCTTAAGAACATTGATAAAAATTTATAAAATTTCAATAAATTCTAAAAATTGTATTTTTCGTTTCTAAATTTTCTTTATCTTATTATTAATATATAAAAATTAATTTGGAGAATTTTTGATACTGTTTGTTATTTTTAATCTCCATTTTAATTTCGTGTATTTAATTAATCCCAATTTTAGGGTTTTTGACTTTAAAAATATATAAAAATTAGCAAAATTTCCTAAAAATCACAAAAATAGTAAAAAAATATTTAAAAACCCAAAAATATTTTATTTGCTTTATTTTTTACTATTTTTATTATTATTTACATCTACCCTAGCTTACTTTGTACATATATCCCATATATAGCTTTTATAGAAATTAAAAGAAAGGAAAATATTAAAATATAAAAAGGAAAAAATATAAAAACAGAAAATTAAAAATCAAAATACGAGAATATAAAATCAAAATAAGAAAAAATAAAAAAAATAAAAACCCACAAAAAGAACATATAGACAAATAGCTCACAATCACAATTTTGCAATTTATTACTCGATTTATCTTGCTTGCTCACTTTGTTCGACACTCTACACATGCTTGTACACTATACACATCTTTGTTGTAGAGTTAAATAAAATAAATTTTAACTCCACATATTTATATTTCATTGTTTGATTTATTTGTTGTGGGTTATTTGTTGACTAATCGGGGATTTGTGAGCGGTTACCGCATCAACTGGATCTCTCACATTGTGAGATTTATAGACCATCGCAAAATCTCGATTATCATTTTGCTCACAGAGCACTACCGTCCAACAAGATTAAAAGCCCATAGGTTGAATTCCCATCATCCTCGTCTGATTGGAAGTCAGAATCCGTGTACCTTAAGACTTAAAGATTGTTATCTCCTTAAACCGAGACATAGTCTTGAGTTCTTCTTAGATGCTTGAAGATGCTTTTCATTGCGGTCCAATATTTCTCTCCATAGTAGAATTGGTAACGACTTACCACTTCCACTACGTGGCAGATGTTGGTTCTTGTATACATCATTTCATACATCAAGCTTCCTACAACCGATGCATAAGAGCATTCGTCCATGACTTTCTTTTCCTCAATAGTTTGAGGAGCCATATCTTTAGATAGGTGAATGTCATGTCTTAAAGGGAGGAAGACTTTCTTGGAGTTATCCGTATTGAATCTTTCCAAAATCTTCTTAATATATCCTTGTTGTAATAGTCCCAATATCGTCTTTTCTCTGTTTCTGAACAACTTCAGACTCAAGATCTAAGAGGCTTCTCGAAGGTCTTTCATCTCAGAGTATGACACAACCAGACGTTAACACTGGTCATTATTCAATATCATTCCCAATGGTAAGAATGTCATCTACATAAAGCACAATGAACATGATTGCGCTCCCACTATGAAGAATGTGCCTTGGCTCGGATGCGGACTTTAACATAACCTGATTTGCTTTTGATTACCCTAACGACAGGGGGTAGGTGGTTAACTCGATGTACTTTTCGGCCATGATTGGTGAACTCACTGATGGTAGTGGATGCTATGAATGGCAAATACACGTGGCAAAGCAGCAGCTTGAGATCTCAGTTGGACAAGTGTTGGACATGCGAGCTCATGACGAGCCATTTTGCAATAAATGTTATTGCGAATATCATTCTCTGATCTGAAATAAAGAATAACTAATTTGCATAATAGGTCCCTTAGTACAATTAGGGTTATGTACCATTGCCATCTTAGTAAACATACAGCTGTTAATTCATAATTGAATCATAGAGGCTGGTGCTTGGATATTTATCTAAAGAGTTAGATTGAGGACTCATCAAATACCGTCAAATGATTATTAAGAGAGGATCTCCACCATGAAAAGAGATGGCAATCTTTTCTCTAAAGGTTGATATTTGACCGATGCAGGTCCTCTTCATAGGAATAGAGATTCGGAGGTGTTAGGTAAGTTAGGTCAAAGTGTTGACTTAACGAGATCGAGATAACCAAAGTCCTATGTCGTATGTTGTCACGGTATATGCACGTATTCTCTGACCGGAGACAGATGCGTTACTATATGTCTGAGTATGTACATTTGGTATTGGTTGATGACCTAACCAATGTCTATACACCGACGCGTTGGTGTGCATGTAAGGGCATATGAGTAATACAATCTCTCAAAGGGATCATACAGGTTCATTATTGAACCGGAAGACATGAGCTCACTCATGAGATATTGGGAAGAATCAATTTTCCGTGCACGATCGTGTCACTTTGGAAGCTTGATTGAATTTGTAGGTTTGATATATACTTTTGGAAAGTATATGATCAAGACCTAGGTATGATATATGCTTTCTGAAAGTATATGATCGATACCGACTCCCGATGATTAAATGAGAAACTTAATGATAAAATCATGAATTAGACAGTGTAAAATTGATCTAATACTTCGGGTTTATTCTTGGTCTTCCAGTATGCAAGATGTACAAGTATTGGGAATATCTGAGGGTTATGTGATCATAAACGATTGTATAACCATGACGCTTCGATTCCTAGGGAGTGATGAAATTGGTCTGGATTTTAGTGACTCCTCTCAGTAGAGAAGTAATCTGATCTTGGTCCAAATGTTGGAGTGTGATCTGAATGCGATTCAAATATATGAGAAGATCAGATTTACGGTCTTGATTTAATCAAGCATCTATGAGAGGTCCGCAAGATCTGGATTTGAGATATGATCTCAATATCCAAGTCACTATACATAGAACAATACAATCGTCCTGTCCTTATCTCCAAGTATCTGCGGAGAAAGCGCATTATCCTTGAAAGAGTTCAGGATAATTTCATTGTTGATATATGTATCCGAGCATTGAGAAAATTGATAATTGAATGTGATTTAATTATCATGATTAATATGAATTCGATTCATATTATAAAGAGAGTTATCTAAGATAACTAAATGTGATTTAATTATGATGTGAATAATGTGAAGTCATATTATTTGGCCACATGGGAATAGAGATCCAAGATGATTAAGTGTAATTTAATTATCATGGATATGAATAATGTGGATAGCACTATCCATATTAATCATATATATTATAAATGTGATTTATAATATATTAGGAAGATCTAATAGTAATTTATATTTATTAATTAATTGTTGATGTGAATTGGATTCACATTGGACAATTAATTGAAAATGTGTTTACATTTTATTTAGGGTTGTGAATGTGATTCACATATTTCCAATGGCAAGATGGCAATATTCTAAAAAATAATTATTAATTATTTTTGTAGAAAAATTTACATCAAGTGTTGTAAATATTGGAGATTTCCATGGAATAATGTAATCTCATGAGATTACATAAATTTCCCACCAACTTCCATTAGGAAAGGGTGAGGCAATCTCCTTTCCAATATCTCCAAGATTACTTGATTTAATTTAAGATTAAATTATATTGATTTATCAGATATATTTAATCTAAATTAAATTAATTGTTGTGTTTTTTCCAACATCTTGGCCATTGAAAGAAGCACAAATCAATCTCATCCATTGATTTTGTGTAGTCCATGGATTGTGATCCATGGACTCCCAAAACCCTGTATAAGAAGAGGCACCCCTTGCCCTTCTAAGTTGGTTACAAGTTTACAACAACTCTCTCTCTCTCTCTCTCTTTCATTCTCTACTCGCCCTCTCTCTCTTGTGACCGTCCACTATGGAGCCCTACAGAGAGTCGCTCTCGTCGCAGCGTCGTCGTTATGCTGCCGAACTGTTTACTCGTGGATCTCCGTCTCCTTCGGTGCACTTCGCTCGTGAAGAAGACGTCGGATCTCGTGTGACGAGATCAGAAGATTCATCGCATGGATCACCGACATGGATTGTGAGAAGCACACATTTCATCAACGCGCTCGCAAGCGTCTCCTCCGTCGGATCGAACTTAAGACAGGAGGTCTCTTCGTTTAGAGACTCGATCGCAACCACGCTTCAAGAGGTAATCCTAATACTCGTTTGTGGTTTAGACGAAACGATCCGAGAAGTGTTCTTGGATCATGTGGTTTCGTCGCATAAAAAATTTTAATTTCCGCTGCCTCGAGCAACTAGTGCGACTAGTCGTTCCCGATCGCATACGATGCGATCGTCACGCTTCCGTGATGCGCTTAAGAATCTTACCATATCCTTCAACAAGTTCTTGGCTTTGGCGGAACTGCTAGAGCTTTTTCCTCTTTCTTCAACGCTAGTACTACCGAGTCAAGATCTAATTACATGCCCATTTGTTAAGATTTTGGGATAGAGATGCGCCCTCTCTCTATGTTTAGGTTTGGGAAGACAAGTCTCAGATGTTGGAAGATAGTTTTAAAGAGATGGTTTTCAACTTCCGGGAGTCAACTCATGTGTGAGGTTTGACGATGCAGAGAATGTCGTAGAAAATTGCATACTTGATGAGTGTACTTAAGAACAAGGTCTTAAATGTCGGATTTCGGTTTTGTTTTAGTAAACCTGGAAAGAGAAATTCGGTGGGATTTCGGTGGGGCTAGAAATTGATGAAATTACTTGAAAACTCCTTTTTTCTAAAATTAGGATTTCTAATATTCTTTAACTCAATAAATGAGATACAAATATATAGTTTTTTGCTAATAGTAAGATATTAACATGTTATGTTACATTAGATTTTCATCCAATCACTCTTAAATATTGAAATGACCGGTTAGAACTTGTATCTTGCTAAAATACTTTCAACATTGAAACATATTTACTTTTAGAAATAAAATAAGACATACACATACATTCACAAACACAAATCGTTGTAACATGTACATCTAATAGATGCATTGTATAGCTTATGATCATAAAATATATGCTATACAAGACACGAGCCAATCAATTAACACAAAGAAACTGCATAACATTCACAAGCACAATCTATATCCAACCCGATAGTAGGCAAATACTTACAATCACAAGATTTTCAAGGTTGCTAACAACCATGTCCTCACACAACCATACGTACTCCTTGTAGTAGAGAAAAGCCTCAAGAAAGAAAAGTCTTCAATTTTGGATTTCGGTTTCATTTCTCCATGCGAGGAAAAAGAAATTTCGAAGAATTTTGGTGAATCGTCAGAAATCTTGAAAATGTCTCTAAAGTAGGCTTTTCTCCATAATTATGGTTTTTAGTATTTCTATGTCAATAAATAAAATAAAAATGCACACTTATTTGTAAAATAAAATTATAAATATAAGTTTTAAAGTAATATTATTATCATCATAATCATCACGCATGTTGACATGGAGAGTAATGTGTTGCTTAGAGTAAGAACCATATGCTAAACTGGAAGCAGAAATCATGATAATCACCTTGTCAATAAGAATGAGATGACACATATAATAACTATTAATCAAAACATACACACACATATATTAAAATAAAGAAAGAATAAAAAAATAAAGCTCTTCAATTAAAAACTTGAATTTAACTCTTAAATCTTGCGGCTAACTGATTTGGTTTGTATTTAGATCCAAAATTTAGAAACTAAAGAAACTTCTTCAAATAGCATAAAGCACTCTAACAACTCAACATCAATGAATAAATAAGTGAAAATTCATCAATATATGCAAATTTCAATGAAAGCGAAAGGTAGATTCCCTTATTTTGTTGTTTCGCCGAAACGACATGCAATTTCGATAAAATTTCGTTGACATTTCGGAGATATTTCGTTGAAATCTTGGAAAAAGAAATATGATAGCATTTCGATTTCGGTGACCTAGAGAAATGGAAAAATTCGGTGGAATTCCGGAGAAATTTGAGGCTATGCTTAAGAAGTACAAGGTCGAAACACGTTAGAGGAGCGATGAGCAACACGTAGGGCTTAGGTGGAGATCTCACGTATAAATGTGATTGAGAATGATCAAGAACTCAGTTTGGAGAGAGGCAAGCCATGGTTGTACACCAGAAGATCATTATTGAAGAGGACAAAAAGAGACATGGAGTGGTGGTAGAGATCGAGACAGAAATGGGCGAGGGAAGGTGGTACAAACACCAAGTATTTCCATACTGCTATAGCCAATGGAAGGAGGCGAAACATCATTCACGACCTATGTGTGGGGGAGGAGCAAATCGAGGGTAATAGGATGATGGGAATGGTGATGGTGACTCATTTTCAGGAAATGAGTAGAAGAGCTCTAGTATCATGCGCTAATGGTTAGGGAGAGGGGTGCAGAGTCTGAAGTTGGATTAGGTAGAGATGCTTATCTCAAATTTTCGCATGTAGGAGGTGCGTATAATTGTCTTTGATCTTAATGCGGATGGATATCTTGGGCCAGATGAACTATCATATTCTTCTTCTGAGTGTTCTGGGATGTATTTGATGAAGATGTCATGGGGTTGGTTACAAAGTTCAAGAACACCAACAGTGGGTTGACGAAGTCGAACAGATCTTTGATTTTTCTCCTTCCTTAGAAGAAGGTTGCATGGAGTATGGATGACTTTAGACCATTCATATTGTCGAACATGATTTACCTCATTGTGGCCAATAACAAACATGCTTTGTAAGGTTCTTGATTCAACCATTTCACCCTTCCAAATAGGTTTCATTCCTTGTGGTTAGTTGCTTGATGGAGTGGTCATGACGTCCATTACTGGTTCACACTGGAAGAGGAGGAAGGTGACATGACTTCTGTGGAAGGCTAATTTCTCAGAGGCATACAAGTGCTTGTAGTAGAGGTTTATCTGGGCATCCTTGGCTCAAAGGCGCTTCTTAGATCATTGGATTGATTAGATGAAGAGAGGCATTACCTTGTCCTCGTGTTTATTGTTGGTGAATGTGCAAAGAAGGGGGTTTCTTCCAGCCTCGGACGGGTGTCAAGCAAGGTTGCACGTGGGCTCCCTTTTTTTGTGTTTGTCACTTGTGCGTTGTCTGTCATGGTAAAGCTTGCTTGAAGGAGGTTTTTTTTTTGAAGTTACTCTCGAGACGACTTCTCGATCCCAGTCCTTCAATATGCGGATGCCACAATTTTCTTTATAGAAAGATGGGTTATGAGATGTAAGAGGATCCAAACAATATTGGATATTTTTGGAGGGCTATTAGGGTTGTGGGTTAACGAGGTCAAGTCTGCTTTTGTCCTTTTCGGGATGGCATTAGTGGAGGTGATGGTGTGTAAGGCATCCTTAGGGATGACTTGGCGGAATCCGCCTATCACCTATCTCGGCCTGCCACTACATTATGGCAAGATTTGGCAATCCAATTGATCGCTAGTTGTTGTGAAGCTTAAGAGAAAGTAGATAGGATGTTGCATGTCTTTCTAGGGGGTTAGTGGTGTGAAGGTTGTGCTGCATATGGGTGTAGGTGTACATGGATCAGATTGGATCGGATCAAGCTTAATCCTTGTCCAATCCAACCTTAACAGATTTTGACTTTTCAAATCCAATCTATTACATCACATATTTTAATCCAATCCAATCCACTCAGATTATAGATTGTATCGAATTTTTTACACTTAAATTTTTCCAAAAGATTACACTTGCATATTTGTACATTATATCATACTATCCTCAAATTTTGATTTATGGTTAAAAATCGATAATATAGATAGATATGAATAAAGAATATTTGAAGATTACGTAATCAAATCAAAATTGAAGAACTCCATAATTCATTATAAAAAATTAAAGACCCCACAATCGAATGAAAGGTTATGTTGATTTTAGAATTTATCTTTTTATATCTAGTGCATTAGTATGTTCTTTTCAAATGATTTTCAATAAATGATTCAAATAAAGCGACAGAATGAGGATGCAAATACAATTTAAATAAAAATGTGGTCGTTAAGTTGTGCCGAAAGCAAACCACTCCCAAGAACACCCTCTAAGACCCTATAATATATTATTAACATATAAGAATCATGAAATATTCATTCTCGATTGAGTATCCAAGATAAAACTAACTTAAATATTTTCCACCACTTGGGCGGCATGCCTCTCATTTAAATAGATTTGAAATGGAATTTATTTGCAATATTATACCTATGGTGAAAATATACATTTTTTTTGAAAAATATGAATAGAAAATGTATAACAGTTTAAAAGGAAAGGATATCATGTAATGCTTATTTATTCTTA
Source organism: Ottelia alismoides (assembly GCA_037367405.1). Classification (NCBI taxonomy): domain Eukaryota; kingdom Viridiplantae; phylum Streptophyta; class Magnoliopsida; order Alismatales; family Hydrocharitaceae; genus Ottelia; species Ottelia alismoides. Next base: position 578,171 of record JAZKJV010001570.1, read on the forward strand.
GATGTGTGTATTACATCTGAGTATGTAGTTCATACTTGGGCTAATCTTGCAAGCTGGAACAAAAAAAAGGTAAGAAGCAAATAATCCAAGAAAAACAAACTTACAAGGCAACTATCCTAAATTTTTGATTAAAAAAAACTATCCTAAATTTATTTTCTTTTAACGAAGTTTAGATGGGTGGCATCACGTTGAGGACAAATGATATAGTATGGGAGTGAAACGACAATGTGTGAGACGAGCAACGACATTGCGAGGGTGGCGACATTGTACTGGAGGGGGACAACTTTATGCAGGAGGTGGCAGCGACTAAACGGATTGAGACAGAGAGGGAAATGGAAGTAATATTGGAAGTCAATAGTGAAATGATGTAAAAGGGAACTGAGAGGGTTATAACTGAATGCGATTTACAATTTTACACGTTACAACCACATTTTATTATTTTGAGGATTTAGCACTTGGCTTTCAAGAGAAAAGAGAGTGTGGGGGTAAGAGGACTTGTATATAAGATTGATGTGAGAAGAAAGATGAATGTCATTGATTATGGCCTTACGGAAAATTGAGAATGGATGCAAATAGATATTGTACGTATGTGTGTATGTACGCATATACATATGCATGTATGTATGTTAACAAATCAACGGATTGGATCGGATTATATTTTAGTAATGATCTGATCCAATCCATACTTTAACGGATTTGAAAACTTTCAATCTGATCCGATCCATTAGAATGATAAAATCAACCAATCCAGTTCAATAATATCGGATTGCTGGATCGGATTGCGGATTTTATTCGATCCGTGTGCACCCATGTGTTGTTGGTAGTACTTGGTTTCTTTTTGTCGTCTCGAGTGATGCTTGTCGGGATTCATAAGACGGTGGAATCGCTAATGAAGTGGTTTTTCTGACCATCTTCTGATGATGGAAGGGAATTGCCATGATATGATGGAGTGGTGAATCACTCAAGGATGAGGTTGGTCTGGGGGTGCTGAGGCCTGAAAGACATGAACAAGGCATTACTCGTGACATGAGTGATCGGGATCTGTGGAGGCGACTGAGATCAACATGAGCTCTCCAGGTTGATACAGTCTATACATTATGTTACACGGAATCTTCATGCACGGGTGGACAGAGTGGCATTGCCCTCCACATTTTGGAGGGGGATTTGCTCTGTGCCACTTGATGTGGTTCCATCAATTTAGCCGATGCTAGTAAGTGGGAGTGGCTTCTTATTCTGGAGAGATGCATGCATGTACTGAGGAGGGCGCATGGTGCGACATTTATCCTAGATTGTATGCTCTGCCGATTGACAAGGAGGCTCGTGTTGCAAAATTTTGGTCAGACGGGTCTTGGACTGATTTTTTGTGTTGGAACTCTCGAATTACGGACTTGAGGATTTATTGAGTTTGTCAAGGTGGCTGGCCAGAATAGAGGAGCCAATGTACGATCCGGATTCTTGGTGTTGTTTTTACTGTTAAGAAGGCCTATGAGGTTTTATCGGCTTTGATGGTGCCTAAGCTACGTGGTATGTTTCAGGATAGCACTCATATTTGGAGATGGCATGTCCCAATGCAGATTGAATTCTTCTTATGTCTGCTCAGAAGAGGTTGCACCGTGATGCGCACAAAGAGCTAGGATCCCCCTGGTTGTGATGATATGTGTGTACATTGTGGCGAAGGGTCAGAAAACATTGATCATTTTTTTCTTTTAAGATGCCCAGGATCAAGGGAGACATGGGCATTGACTGATTTTTCGGTGCTTCGGTGGGGAAGCGAGGAATCATTTTGTAAATCAGTAGGGAGTGACTGGATGGGACCGAATGAAGGTAAGATTAGAATTCTTGCATATCTCTAGGCCATTTGGTTTGCGAGGAATGGGTTGATCTTAAAAATGTGAGATTTTACCATGAGCATGTAATTGAGCATGGTAAGAATCTTTTTAAAGTGCAGTCCTCGTAAACGTACCTGTAAATTTTATGAATATATGAAAGTAGGGTATTCCTCATATGGAGGCTCATGCATTTGTTTCTAAAAAATCATCTTCGGTAGATGTAGCAGAATAAGAATACGAGAAATACAATATCTACAAAGCACTGGTTATATCAATCTAATTTTTTTTGTAAAATGATATGGGAAGGTTCCCTCGTAATAGTCTAATGGTTGTATAGGGTTAGTATATGATTAAAGAGTATAATTAGGGCATTATATACCGGATATCTTCAGCATTCAATATTTAGCTTTGTTGAGATATTTATATCTCTACGGTCTTTATTTATGTTTTTCTGTTTGTCCAATCTATTTTATGTAATTTTCCCTTAGCTTTTCTCCTATATAAGAGAGCTCTAGGGTTATAAGGAATACAGCTGTTCACTTCACTTTTTCCCACATGATATCAGATCGACGGTCCTAGACCGGAGCCTGTGCCATAGAACCCACCCCCACCCAAAAGCCCTTGCACCGTGTACGCCGCGCGTGCCAGCCTCGTCACCTGCGCCATATGTATTTTATTTGTTTTTATTTTGGATTTCTATTTCTAAGAAATTAGATGTAATATTTACAATTTAATAAAAATATGCAAGAATAAAATAATAAAAGAATGTGTTCCCCTTTTATTCATGTACATACTTAGCATAGGTATTTTGCCTATGTATTACATAAGCTTATTTTATTTTACAAATTCTTTTTGGTTTTCTTTTATTCTCAATATGTACATGTATTATACACATTATTTACAAAATTCTAAAAATATAATTTGATAAAAATAATGGACACTGAATAAATTGAATATTTTAATCAGGCAGGATGCACAATGAGGGCCAAAAACCTAACTTGCAGATGGACTCCAAAAATTATGAAACCAATTTTATTAAATAGTTCTTGGAAAGCTATATACAATTAAAGGTGAGTTTGGATGATTTGGAATTTTTATTTGCAAGATATGGGTCTGTGAAGTTGAGATTTTGGCTTTTTATTCTGTGTATAAAATGTTCATTGAGTATTATTTTTGCACAAACTCAATTTTGTATTTTTATTTACGTTATTATCTTCCGTGTCTCCCCTCTATATGCGTGTGAGCCGTGCGCGCTTCCCTCGCCTTGTGTGTCCACGTGTTGCTCGCGCCTCGCGTCGTGCACGTCCTCGTGCTGCTCGCGCAACCTTCCGCACTGCCTACGCAGCCACCTGCGCTTCCCATATGGTTTGCATCACATGCGTTGTCGCGCAGCACCATAGCGGGTGCGTCTGGCCCGTCTCTATTGTTGTAGCCTTCGCATTCTTCTCCTGATGACCTAGGGCTTCTCGCTCTTGGGTTTCTAGGGTGTAGCTTGACTATCTAAAACACCCTAGTCACTCAAAGGAGTCACCAAAGCATGGAAGATATTGTGGTATGAGTCTACACCCACAACCATCTTCCTACATGTCTGTGTAGACATTATTCTTACAGTCTGCAACCCCAGTCTTAGAGATTGTTGTCATCATGTCAGACAACAAGGCAGATATTCCATCCGTGGGTACCTTCAAAGGTCCCGCATCCATTGTGAAGATGGATGGAACGAATTATGAACTGTGGGCCATGTTCATGAGTCTAATACAATGTAATGGCAAGAAGCATATCCTCACACAAGAGGAGCATGCTGACAAAACTGGGGTTAACACCTTATGGGAGGCAGACGATGCTTATGCATGTATATGGCTTTTTGGAACAGTATCCATGGAGATAACAATGACATTTTGAGTCAGCCCACATCAAAGGCTATGTTGGACATTCTCGCTGCTACATACTCTCCAGTAAAGAACGAGTCGAAGATTCTATAACTTCAGCATGACATCTTTACGTCGAAGCAGGATGTTCGTCCTCTCCATACCCTTTACACTTCTCTAAGGGTTATGTTCGAGAAGCTGCATGGTTACGTTCCCTTAACTGCTACACCAGAGCAGCTAAGGCATATAGGGATTTAGTGACGACCGGTGTTTTCGTAGCGGCTCTAGACCTTAAGTACGTCGCAGTTAGAGCACATATTCTTACTGGCACCACCATACCTCCAATGAAGGAGGCATCAAGGCCCTAAATGTCGGCTTTAGTCACCATTTCGGTGACCGACCAATATGGAATTCCGATCGAAATTCGACCGAAATTTCAGTCATTTTTTATACTAGGACCCCCATATTTCGATCATTTCGCCATTTTGGTCGAATTTCGATTTTAACAGGATATCGATATTCAACAGAAATTCGACCAAATTTCGCTGAAATTTGAGGCCATGAGGCGTATCACAGGTTGAACATGCTCTCCATATCGTCGGGTGGTTCTCAGTTATCTCAGATGTCCTCAACCATGACAACATCTCGTGGTCCTGCACAGTTTCGTGGTCGTGGTGATCGTGGCAGGGGAGGGGGTAGTCGCCCCCCTTACCAGCCTTGTACTTACTGTCACAGGACATGTCACTCTGAGGAAACATGTTATTCCAAGCATGGGTTCCTAGCTTCAGCACATGTGGCATAACAAATCTAGCAGGTTGATAGTTCCTTGTCTTCATCCAATCAGAGATTCGACGAACTTGTGGCGATGCTTAGGGAGATTATGCCCACTCCTGGTTTAACCAGCTCTCCTTCAGGATCACCAGAGGTAGCTGCCTCTGCATCAACATCTGCATCAAGTATAGCATATATCTTTACTAGTTGTTACATGGCAGATTTGTCAGAATGGATCATTGATTCAGGAGCATCCCATCATCTCTGTGGTGACAGAGGTCAGTTCAGTGCTTTCAGTCCAACCTAGCCCGGACGATTTGTTGTGATAGCAGATGTGACTCATTCTCCCATTACCGATCAGGGGGGAGGTGCAATTGACTCTTGCAATGAGACTTCAGAATGTCCTTTATGCTCCCGAGTTTTCTATGAATCCATTATCAATTAGTCAAATTACTAAGAATTTACATTGTCGTGCCATTTTTGATCCGTCTGGTCGTGTTTCAGGACATTCTCACGGGCAAGGTGATTGGATCTGGCCTTGAGCAAGGAGGTCTCTACAGACTGGTGCAGTCTCCTTATGTTGATGCTTCCTCTCTTCGCACTGGGTCTGTGTCTCCCTATATGTGCGCCTACGTTTTGGTCATCTTCCTCTACAAAAGTTGTGTCACGTCCTTCCACAAATTTCTCCTCGCTCTACTTTTCAGTGCGAGGCATGGCAGCTTAGGAAGCATCATCGGTCCACTTTCCAGAGTCGTCAGGGTCGGAGTAGTCATAGTTTGTTTGAGTTGATTCATTTTGATATTTGGGGTCTTAGTCATGTCCTACATCATCAGGGGCATAGATTTTATCTTGTAGCAGTTGATGAATTTTCTAGATTGTTGTGGGTATTTCTTCTTAAAAACAAGTCTGATGTTGGTCATGTTATTCAATCCTTTATTAATGAAATAAAAAACACACCACCCTTGAATTTTGTAGTACTCAACTTGCCCAATTTCTTGCATCCCATAGTATTGTGCATCAAACATCATGTGCGTATACTTCCCAACAGAATGGGGTGGCTGAACGAAAACATCATCATCTTCTGGATGTAACCATGACTCTTTTGATTCAGAGTCGTACTCCTCATTCGTACTGGGGGGATACGATTCTAATTGCTTGTTATATGGTAAATCGTATGCCCTCTTCGGTTCTAGGGGAAATGATCTCATTCTCGATTGCTTTTCTCGAGATGGATCTTTTCTCACTCATGCCTCGGTCTTTGGTTCAGTGGCTTTTGTTCATCAGATATCGCCTGGTCTGGACAAGCTCTCTCCTAGAGCTGCCAAATGTATGTTTCTTGGGTACTCCAAGACCCAAAAGGGATATCGTTGCTTCGATCATGTTCGACGAATGTATTATGTTAGTGCTGATGTCACCTTTTTTGAGTTTGTTATGTATTTCTATCCTACAGGTGACAAGCTAATTTTGTCAGGGGATGGGGAAGAGGTTTATATGTCTATACCCCCGATCTCCACTCCATCACCACTACCTCCTCCTTTATCATCACCTCCACCTACCACACCCACTTTCTTTCCCAGGTTTACCAACGTCGACCTCATGCTCATGCGCCTCCTCCATCATCCAGCACGCCCAAGGTATGTTCTGAGCATTTGAGTTCTTCTAATGGCATTGGTGATTTGTATGTACAGCTTGAGGTGCAGGATGTTTTGGATGATACATCCACTATGAGTACTGAGGACCTAAATGTACTTGTTGCTTTACGGAGGCATCGTCGTGCATGTACTATGCATCCTCTTGTTTCTCATGTTTCTTTGGACTGCCTATCAGAGGATTTCCAGAGGTTTGTCGTGGGATTGTCAGCCGTGGAGATACCACGATCCTATTAGGAATCGTTGCAGAGTAGTCATTGGCGTCTGGCTATGGAGGAGGAGATGGCAACTTTACAGTCTCGTGGTACATGGAGTGTTGTATATGCTCCTCCAAGTGCATTTGTGGTTGGCAGCAAGTGGGTGTTTACTGTGAAACGTCGAACTGATGGTACTGTGGATTCACTCAAACCTATGGGATGGATTACCATGATACCTTTTGCCCTGTTGCGAGACACTCTACGTTACAGATCCTTATTACTGTTGTTGTGGTACGTGATTAGCCTCTTTTCCAACTTGATGTCAAGAATGCCTTCTTGTATGGTGATCTGCAGGAGGAAGTCTACATGCAGCAACTACTAGGGTTTGCTGCTGTGGGGGAGTCCATATGGTATGTCGTCTTCATAAGGTCATATATGGCCTTAAGCAGATTCCGAGGGCTTGGTTTCAGAAGCTCTCAGAGTTGATTGAGCAGAATAGGTTCGTCAGATCTACTGCAATCATTCTCTTTTTGTAAAGAGAGCTTCGCGAGGTATGGTTGTTGTTCTAGTACATGTTGATGACATAGTTGTTACTGGCAACGATGAGTATGGCATTCATGCATGTAAGGATTTTCTTGGACGACAGTTTGTGACCAAGGACCTTGGCAAGCTACGTTACTTCCTTGGTTTGGAGTTTGCACGAAATCAACAAGGTATGGTTATGACCCAAAGGAAGTATGTTACTGACCTATCTGAGACAGGCATGACGGGATGCAGACCTGCCACTATACCAATGGACCCCAATGCTAGGCTCTATGATAATGGCTCCGAGGAAGTGGATAAGAGACGATACAGAGAGCTAGTGGGGAAGTTATATGTTACTATTACCATGCCCGATATATCATTTGTTGTGAGCAAAGTCAGTCAATTTATGGAGCAACCTAGATTGGCCCACATGGATGCAGTATGCATGATCTTAAGATATCCGAAGTCTTCTCCAGGTGCATGCCTTCTTTTTAGAAGAGATATGTCTCTTGCAGTCATTGGATGTGTAGATGCGGATCATGCTGGGTGTCCCAAGGATTGGAGATCCACTTCAGGCTTTATTGTATTTGTTGGTAGCTCGTTGGTTTCATGGAAGAGTAAGAAACAGACAGTTGTTGCTCGATCCAGGACTGAATCAGAATATAGGCCCATGGCTCAAGGCAGCACGGAAATGATGTGGGTCAAGTCAATTATAACTGACCTAACCGTTGAGGTGCCTCCTTCGATGCATCTGAAATGTGATAATCAAGCAGCTCTGTTCATTGCTAATGATCCAACCTTTCATGAGAGAATGAAGCATATTGAAGTAGATTGTCATTACACTAGGGTTTGGATCCAAAAGGGGCTTATTTCTACTTGTCATGTTGGAACAGGAGACCAGATTGCAGACATGTTTACCAAAGCTCTTGCGATGGGTCCCTTTCACCATTGTTGTTCCAAGCTGAGCATGATAGATATATATGCTCCAACTTGTGGGGGGTGTTGAGATATTTATATTCTACGATGTTTATTTATGTTTTTCTGTTTATCGAGTCTATTTTATGTAATTTTCCCTTCGGGATTTCCTCCTATTTAAAAGAGCTTTAGGGCTAGAGGAATACAACTGTTCACTACACGTTTTCCCGCAAGCTTCATTCTAGACTTGCCTATAATTTTTTAGGGTTTTGAAGTAGCATAGAACATGAGTTTTGTTTGTTCTTGCCATTTCTGATCAGTTATGGTTTATGATTAATATAGGGATCTTAGTGTCATATCAACTGCTCGGTTACAAATATTATGAGGTAATGTGGATTTGGGTTTGATGTACTGTTAAAGAAGGCTGTCTAGGTTGTATCTAACTGGATGTTTTGACACTAAATTGCTGACTACTTTGCTTTTGCCCAGGAAGCATCTAGGTGATTATGCAAGAGCCAGGTATACTGACTGCTTTGTTTTATGCATGGTTTAATGTACATTTGGCAATTCGTTGGTGGCCATGCAACCTGTGCCAAAAGCAGTTTTACATGTTTTATGTTTTACATTGCGCCAATGTTATGTTCTTTAAAACTTCATTGAGCTTAGATATTACCAGAATGAGTTGCGATTTATTACATTGCTCATATTATACAAACGTGATAATATGGCTTTATTTATAAGTCTTAACAGAACTATTTATGCATGTTTCATTATGCTGTCTGGTCCTACCTTTTTTATAGTATACTTGTAGAAGTCGAACAAGCAATATTAATTGTGTAATTTTATTTGAATTTTCAGTATATTTAGATTGTGCAAGATTGTTAACAATATTAAGTATTTACTTTACAAGGAGCCAAGAACTTGGTTGGAGTTAATACATATCTTCCTCATATAATTCTTAAAACTTCAAAAAACTTCTAGACTACTCGCTCTAGTACTGCCATGTGTGTGAGTTTCCTAAAATGTTGAATAACATATATGCATCGAAATTTGTTCAAGCTGCATTGCTTTTCATGTATGCCGCGCAGCTTTTCAAAGATGTGTTGTTTCTTCAGTATGTTGGTTCTTTCTTTTCCTTAGTTTTATCTTGAATCACTTCTGCATTTGTGCCGTATACAAGCGGAACCATTTGCATGGAAAATGAACAGCATGTGCTTGCTTTTTCATGGCAATAATTCTTCCTTTAGATTTTTGCTTTCAAGGAAATGTAGTCTTTTTTGTTTTTCATGACCTGCCCTCTTCTTCCATTCTGGAAACATAGCCATTGGCCGTTGTATGTACATACCAATCAGGTTTTGGCATTTAATGTAGATTGCAATTTTATCACTTTTTTTGGTTTGTGATTTTTTTGCTATCATGAACACTTTCTTTTCTTGAATCCCGCAAATCAATGTTCTTATTTCTGGTATAGTCTTGGTTTGCAAACATATTGTAGTTGTAAAATGCCATTTACTTATGAATTCCAGCAATTTCTATTTGTTTCAGCTGTTGTGATTTCGGGCATCAAAGAGCAAGTCGTTATATTCCATATGTTTTCCCTTGAGCATGTTTTACCATTTCCTTGAGAAATTTCATAGTCTTTCCTGCTGTACACATCTCCCCTCTTTGTTATAGATTTAGAGATGGATTCAGTGAAAATCCCCGATGGCGATGAAGCTGGACGGCTAATAGCTCCGCAAGAAGCTTGCAACCGCATCGCGAAAGTAGTTCAGGAAGCTTTGAGGAAGATGGAGATGGTTGCTGAGGAGAAGATGCGCATGACAAAGAGAGCTCGCCAAGCTCTGGAAAGTTGCGACCGTGAGCTTGAAGACAAGACTAGGGAACTTGCGGAGTTAAAACTGGAGAGACAAAGAAAGAAACAGCAAGTAGAAGAGCTCGAAAGCATAGTAAGGCTGAAACAGGCCGAGTCGGAGATGTTCCAGATTAAGGCCATGGAGGCAAGAAGAGAAGCAGAGCGTCTGCAAAGCATTGCTCTTGCAAAATCCGAAAAGGCCGAGCAGGACTATGCCAGTCGATACTTGAAGGCGCGTCTAGAAGAAGCTGAAATGGAGAAGCAGTATCTTTTTGAGAAGATAAAGCTCCAGGAAAGCCAAAGGGCCCTCCCTGTTCATAGCGGCAGCGCTGCTGGTAGTCATGAAGTGCTTAAGAATGCCTATGCTCCACCGAAGTCCGAGGGACAGCAACCAGGTGACCACTACCGTCTTACCTCGATGCCCTAAACAAGAACCTGGCTTAACAAAGAAGCTGTTGTACACTGATTATATATTTTTAACCGTCAACGTTTGCTGATGCCGATCCTTAATCTCTCTTTTATGTTGTCTATTGTAGAGAAGCTCTTCAATGTCCTGCGAAAGGGACCGTTGTGGAGTCCTTTATTTTTTCTGTCCTTGTATGACCGATTAAGTAAACTGGGATTGTATCATGAGAACGCATATACCATGATGACGTCGAAAGGAAGACATGGACTCGCATGAGAATGCATACTTACCACAGGGCTATGTTATGTTTCCTTTTTTGTAAGAAATGACCAGAATTCATTCATTAGCATAACTCCCATGCAAAGGAGTAACATCAGGAAGCATAATGTTCAGAGCAAAATACATAGGAGGGGCATGAACTAGAGACTGGAGTATTCGTCTCGCGCACTTGATTTCCTTCACATGATGTTGAAGAAGGCTCCATGGGACATGAATAGAACATAACATATCAATTTAATGTTAGGAGTTGAGGTTTAAGATTCTCAGCGTTATTGGCTTTGTAACCTCCTCGGAAGATCCATGTTCTCGAGGAAAGTTTTACGAAGCAACCGTGAGACATGCTATGCTCTATAGATATGAATGTTGACCTGTGAACCAGACTTGTGCATGGAATGGAAGTAGCAGAAATGAAAATGCTAAGGTGGATGTGTGGACGTACATGTAAAGATCGGATTCGGAATGATGCAATCAGAAGGAAAGTTGGTGTAGTTCCGATCGAGGATAAGACACGAGAAAACCACTTAAGATGGTTTGATCATTTGCAAAGAAGATCAACTGATGCGCAATGTAGGAGATGCGAATGTTGGGATGTTGAGCCGGCTAAGAGAGGGTGAGGGCGACCCAAGAAGTGTTGGAAAGAGACTATACGAAGGGATTTTAGTTTTTTTTGGATATAAGCCCGAGATTGACCCAAGATAGATCTGAATGGAGGCGAAGAATCCATGTATCTGACCTTACTTAATCGTGGGAAAAGGCTTTGTTGTTGTTGTTGTTTCTTTGGCTAACTCTTTAATGACAGGAGGGATATTATGATAATATGCTCTACAACATGCTTTTTTTATAGTAGATCAGAATAGTGTTGCTCTCAATGTGAGAGAATTCCAATAAGAGAAAGTATCAGGTAGAAGCTCTGGATTGGTATTTTTTAAATAAGTCATTAAGATTTGGTATCACATTAAACTCCTTGAACAATCTTCTTGTTATACAACAATTAGAAAAAAAAAGTGAGAAATGCTTTCGGCTTGTTCGAGACATAAATAACAAAGGTTAATTGTAGAAATAATATATCTATCTAGGTAGTTCTGAGTTGTATTTTTTTCATGGGTCATTAATCAAAGAAAGTAAGTCACACTTGGATCAAAAGGTCAGGACCAAAATTCTTTACGAAAGGAAGTGGAGATTCCACCATCAACCATGAGGTTATAAATCTTTTTGGTGGTTGATTCTCCTTTAGTCATGCTTATCAACGACAATATAGTACATTCTTTGCTGGTGTTGATAATCTAAACGTGATCTGCATTAAGAGTTCTTTGCAGCGATTTAACCTTATTCCAAAGGATGATATGTAATCTAGCTTGAAGACTTTTAAACCAATTATATTTTACATTCCACCTTTTAAGTCCTTATTATTTTTTTATTTTTTATATATTGAAAAATATCTTGAAATGTTTCACGTAGAGGTATGTAACTATTTATAGGATCAAACTTATTGGATGCCAAGTTTGTTTGAATTTACTTGTTTGTAAATTATAGGAAGAAGGTCAGAAGATCCTCTAACGTGAGCCTTCCAAGTTTCTGATTTAGCAACTAAACTTCTCTGTGAGAGAGTAATCGGTCCTCGAGAAAAAGATGAGGCGCTAATAAGTCCTGAAAGCTAAAGTTTTTTGTGGTTCACTATATTGAAAGGAGATCTTGTTAACAAGGAGTTATTGAAAATTCTAATTATTGAAAATTCTAAGGTTAATAATTACCCATCCATCATTGGATTTAGGACGCAAAATCTTTATCCAATCCACCTTTGCGTGCAACTTTATTTGAGTGTTGCCACACCAAAGGATTTTCTCCAAATTTTATCAATCTTGTCTAAGATATCTAATTGTGTCTTAAGATAAGACATCTTGTGTGTTGCAAGAGGAGATAATGAGGAATTTAGGAGAGCTACTCTCGTGGGCAAGAGTAGGCATTTAGCTTTCCTACCTTGCAATTTAGCTGTGAACTTAGCTATCAAGGGTTCCCAATCTTGAGTATTTAATCTCTTTGGAGATAAGGTGAATCCCAAATAGTTAATACAGAAGTTTCCAATATGTCATCCCATAATCGAATGAAACCCTTCAATTTCCAAGTTTGTCAAATTTAACCCCAAAAATTCAGTTTTAGAAGTACTAATCTCAAGTTCAGAAAGTTTGCTGCAGATTTGAATTCGCAGATAGGATCTCCTTTATCTCAGGTTCCCTGTATTCCAAGAAAACCAAAAAATCGTCGCCAAATTGGACATTGGTAATCATGGATTCCATTCCTTCTTTAAAAAAATCTCGAAATTTCCGAGATATACGTAGTTTGGCTAACATAACATCCGGTATAGAGAGGGAGTGGATAAACAATATAGGGGAGATGGGATCCCCTTGTCTCACTCCTCTTTTAGGCTTTAGTCAACCCAACAAAGAGCCATTGACTTTAAATGAAACCCTAGTGACTTCATGTAAAGCATCAACCCATGAAATGAAGCAAGTATTATAGTTTGCTACCCTTTGGGTTCCTAGAATAAATGGCCATCTAACTATATCAAATGCTTTTCAAAAGTTAATCTTGAGAACTAAATCTTTCTTACCAGATCTGACGAATCATTGATAATGGTCGATGTTTCAATGAAAGCATCAGAAGATCGATTTAAAAAAAACATTTTGTGAAGGTGGTATAGTCTCTGTGAGAATCAGAGTCCAGCCATTTGCAATCAATTTCAAAATGATTCAAATTGGTAGGTTTATTAAATTGATCGGTCAGTAATTCTCAATATCTAAGAGATTACCTTTCTTAAAAATACGTTCCACTAAGGCATTATGTGTCAAAAATCCCTATTGTTGAATTATGAATTTTGAATGAGTTTAACTAGGTCCAAGAAGTATGGCTTGATTAATTGTCAAATTTTTTGAATAAATTCAATGATGATTCCATCTAGTCACTAAGGCTTGTTCTTTTTAAACTAAGGTACGGTGCTTTCAATTTCTTGCAAAGCGAATGGTTTGGAGAAGATCTCTTGGTCCTCCAGACTAATAATCAGATCATTAGGGATCTGAATCTCCTCGTTGGAGCCAATTGGGTTTTCGAAGATTTTACCATAGAGGTCCAATATAACCTCACCCATTTCTTGAAATTCATTGATGATGTTACCCCTAATCATTTTGAGCGCTCCTATGTAGTTTCTAGAGGCTATTGTCCTTGCCATTAGTTTGAGAAATCTCGTATTTGAGTTTCCCTTATTAATGTATCTGATATTTTCCCTCGATTCTAAATATGAAACTCATCCCTTCTCAATGATTCAAACTTATGGTCCATTTCATTTAAGGATGTCTAAATTGATGCTTCAAAGGGTTAAGTTGTTGTTCGGTTGATTTAATTTTCCCCTCCAAATCCTCAATCTCTTTAGTGATGTTCGACGTGGAACCTCAACGCCAATTTTTGATAATTAGTCTCAATATTTTGATTTTTTGAAGACCATCGGTGACAAGGGTTATCAGAGGATAGTCCATGAATTTTGAATCAACAATTTGAAGGAGTCTCTCAACAAAAGAATTCCAATTTCAAACCTTTGAAGAGGAGGGGATTATGGCCTGAAAAGGTTTTTGGGAGTCTCCTTGTAGAGCATTGAGGAAAAAGATGAAGAAACGTCTGGTCTAATAGACAACGACCTAAGATTGCCCATAGTAAAAGAGATCCTTCACACGAGGCTTGTATACATTAGCGTGTCCACCAAAATAACCTCTACGGATAAAGGCATTTTCATTAGCAGTCGGGTTGAATCATCATAGAATTTAGTACGAAAGATTGTAAATGCAAGGGATGAAACAATCATCTTATCTACAATATCTACTCCAAACTCGGTGGAGATAATATCTTACGCTTTGAGCATTATTCCAGCTAATAGAACTATATCCTGCTTCATATAGGAAAGTCATTCTTCCTTTCTTGAAACAAGATTATTAAGAATTTGAATTTGTAGATCTCGACCAAGTGAAGATGGTATCCTTGTCTTGTAAGTCCAACAAACCCTTATCATTTATCCAATGATTGAATAATTTGTCATTTTTGGATAAACACTGGTGATTTACACTTTCCCATTAATGTCTAACTTTACACGAATCGGGTGGAGTGCCAGGTAGTTTGCAAGGCCCCCCATAGCTACCATCGGATGCTCCTTGGAAGCTTGGGGAGTAGCTATCGGAGAGGTGGGTCTCGAGGTTTCACTCGAGCTCTTCTACTCTGGTGCCATGGAAGCCATGTATTGATGCTTGAGATTCATGGTGAAGCCATCAGATTAGGTCTTGCAATGGGGGTGATTTTTTTTGCTCAGTATGGAGTAATGTATTTAAAACAAATCAAAACTTGTAGTTACAACAGTTCATGCAAAGTTTGTAGAAAAATACAAAATAAAGTCAGCAACATAAAGCAAGTTGCAATGCAACAAGCTTTTTCACTGGCCCAAAACACCTGACAGAAGACAGTACAATGCAATCACCACAATGTTTGTTACAATACTCGTCTTATCTTGTCGTTCATATTGTTTATTTTTATTGTCATGTTTATGTAATTTACCCATAGAGCCTTTCTCCTATATAAGAGGGCTCTAGGATTCGATGAATGTTATCTTTTCTTTTCCCTCTCAACATGGTATCAGAGCAACGATCCTAAACCGGAGCCTGTGCCGTAGAACCTTGCCCCGCCAAAACCCTAACCCTAGGGCTCGCCGCCGCCGCCCAGCCCCTCCTTCGGGCTCACAGCCGCTGCCGCCCAGCCCACCTTAGGGTTTACAGCTGCCGCCCAGTCCCCTCTTGCGGCTGCCGCCGTAGCCGCTCCGCCCGACAGTTCCCTCTCCGTCATGCGTGGTCCATTTCATCTTCACGCGTGAGGACTTCCTGCGGGCTCTTGGTTCTTTGGGTGCTCTAGGGTTTCACGTGAAAGCCCTAGCATTCTAGATACCCAAAGGACTCTTTGAAGAATGAAAGAGGTTGTGGTATGTGTCTGCACCCACAACGATCTTCCTGTATGTCAGTGTAGACGCCAGTGTCTCTACTTTCTCAGCCAAGTCTTGAAGATAGTTGTCATCATGTCTGACAACAAAGTCGATGTTTCGTCCCTGGGTGCCTTCAAAGGTCTGGCA
Organism: Ottelia alismoides; assembly: GCA_037367405.1. Classification (NCBI taxonomy): domain Eukaryota; kingdom Viridiplantae; phylum Streptophyta; class Magnoliopsida; order Alismatales; family Hydrocharitaceae; genus Ottelia; species Ottelia alismoides. The sequence goes on from JAZKJV010001570.1 coordinate 593,617, forward strand.
CCCATTATCAAAATGGATGGAATCGATTATGAATTGTGGGCCATGCAGTTCATGAGTATGATGCAATGTAATGGCAAGAAGCATATCCTCACGATGGAGGAACCAAGTGACAAGACTAGGATGAATGCCTCATGGGAGGTAGATGATGCTTATGCACGAGATGGCTATATGGGATTGTGTCATCCGAGATAGCAAATGATATTCTGAGCCAGCCAACAACGAAGGCTATGCGGAACATTCTCGCCGCCACATACTCACCGACGAAGAATGAGTCGAAGATACTTCAGCTCCAGCACGATATCTTCACATCCAAGCATAATGGGCGTCCCCTTCATACCCTCTATACTTCCTCGAGGGGTATGTTTGAAAAGTTGCATGGTTATATTCCCTTGACTGCTACGCCAGAGCAGCTCAAGGCATACAAAGATTCTGTGATGACTGGAGTCTTTCTAGCAGCTCTTGATTCTAAGTATGATGTTGCTCATGCCCAGATCCTTACTGATGCTACCATACCTCCAATGGAGGAGGCATATCGCAGAATGAGTAGACTGTCTATATCCTCAAGAGGTACTCTGCAGTCCCAGACATATTCAGCTATGGCCACCTCTCATGGTAGAGGAAGCCATTTACCATATCGTGGTAGAGCGATCTCTAACCGTGGCAGAGGAGGGGGTGGTCGACCCCGTCAGCCGTGCACCTACTGCCATAGATCTGGCCACTCTGAGGATACATGCTATTCCAAGCATGGGTTTCCTCCTTCAGCTCGGGTTGCAGAGCAGATACGACCAGTTGGGAGCCCTTCACCTGCCTCTGATCAGAGATTTGATGAGCTTGTTGCTCAACTCAGGGAGATTATGCCCACTGCTAGTTCGACCGGATCTCCTTCAGGATCTTCAGAGGTGGCTGCATCAGCATCAGCGTCTACGTCAGGTATAGAGTATGCCTTTACTACTTGTTACAGGGCAGACTTGTCAGAGTGGATTATGGATTCAGGTGCATCACACCATCTATGTGGTGACAAAGGTCAGTTTAGTGTCTTTACTCCTGTTCAGCCTGGATGATATGTTGTGATAGCAGATGGTACACATTCCCCCATCACTGGTCAGGGGGAGGTGCAGTTGACTTCTACCTTGAGGCTTCCTAATGTTCTCTATTCTCCTGAATTTTCTATGAATTTATTATCAATTAGTCAGATCACCAAAGATTTACATTGTCATACCGTATTTGATCCTTCTGCTCTTGTGTTTCAGGACATACTCACGGGCAGAGTGATTGGAACTGGCTGTGACAAGGGTGCCTTTACAGACTTGTGCAGTCTCCGTATGCTGGTGCCTCATCTTCTCTACACAGTGGGTTTGTTTCTCCGTACATGTGGCATCTGCGATTTGGTCACCTTCCTCTGCAAAAGCTGGTTCATGTTCTTCCACAGATTTCTCCTTGCTCCACCTTTCAGTGCGAGGCCTTCCAGCTTGGGAAGCATCATCGGTCTTCTTTCCAGAGTCATCAGGGTCCAAGTAGTCATAGTCTATTTGAGTTGTTTCATTTCGATATTTGGAGTCTAAGTCGTGTCCCAGATCATCAGGGACGCAGGTTTTATCTTGTTGCTATCGATGAGTTTCGATGTTGTCTTGGGTTTTTCTTCTTAAGAACAAGTCTGATACTGGTCATGTTATTCAGTCTTTTATTAATGAATTGAAGAACATCTTTTCTGCTAGAGTCAAGTACATACGTTCTGACAATGCTCTCGAATTCTGCAGCACTCAACTCTCTCAATTTCTTAAGTCTCATGGCATTGTGCATCAGACGTCGTGTGCTTATACCTCCCAACAGAATGGGGTGGCTGAAAGGAAACACCACCATCTTTTGTATGTCACCAGAACCCTCTTGATTCAGAGCCGTACTCCTCATTCCTATTGGGGAGATGCGGTTCTAACTGCTTGTTATCTGGTAAATTGTATGCCTTCATCGGTATTAGGGGAGAAGATCCTGTTCTCGGTTGTGTTTCCCGAGAAGGATCTTTTTTCGCTTACGCCTCATGTGTTTGGTTCAGTTGCATTTATTCACCAACTCCCTCCTGATCTTGACAAGCTTTCTCCCAAGTCTGTTAAATGTGTGTTTGTTGGGTATTCTAAAACCCAAAAAGGATATCGTTGTTTTGACCCGGTTCGAAGACGATACTATGTCAGTGTTGATGTCACCTTCTTTAAGTCTATTATGTATTTCTCTCCCACAGGTGACAGGATTTCTCCTTCAGAGGATGGTGAAAAATATCTATATGCCTCCTCCTCCGTCATTACCATGCTCTTCACCACCTCCACCACCACCACCACCACCTACGTCGCAGTCTCCTACTTTCTTTCCTCAGGTTTACCAGCGAAGACACCCTGCTCATGTGCCTCCTCCATCATCCAGCATGCCTGAGGTATGTACTGAACATTTGAGTTCTCCTGATGGCACGAGTGATTTGCATGTACAGGTTGAGTTACAGGGTGAAGATGATATATCTACTACTAATGTTGATGATCTCGATATTCCTATTGCAATTCGGAGGCAGAAGCGTGCACGTACGATGAACACCAAGTATGGGGTGGACTTTGCTTCTCATGTTTCCTTGGAGCGACTGTCCAAGGACTTTCAGCACTTTGTTGTGGCTTTGTCAGTTGTGCAAATGCCACGGTCGTATCAGGAAGCCTTGCAGAGCAGTCAGTGGCGTTTAGCTATGGAGGAAGAGATGGCGGCATTGCAATCGTGGGGTACGTGGAGTGTCATCAAGCCTCCACCAGGTGTGTCTGTTGTTGGTAGCAAATGGGTTTTTACAGTAAAGCAACGCGTTGATGGTATAGTGGACCGATACAAGGTCAGGCTGGTCGCCCGTGGGTTCACCCAAACCTATGGGGTGGACTATCATCACACATTCTCTCCTGTGGCGCGTCATTCTACCTTGCAGATTCTCATTTCTGTTGTTGTGGTGAGAGATTGACCACTTTTCCAGTTGGATGTCAAAAATGCGTTCTTGTATGGTGATTTGTAGGAGGAGGTCTACATGCAGCAGACACATGGGTTTGCTGCTGAGGGGGAGTCCAGTATGGTATGTCGTCTTCATAAGGCTATATATGGCCTTAAACAGAGTCCGAGGGCTTGGTTTCAAAAGCTCTCAGAATTGATTGAGTAGAAGGGGTTTGTCAGATCCACTACAGATCATACTCTCTTTGTAAAGAGAGACCAGCGAGGTATTGTGGTCATCTTGATTTATGTTGATGACATTGTTATCACTGGCAGTAATGCACAGGGAATTCAGGCAACAAAGGACTTCCTTGGACATCAGTTTGTTACCAGGGACTTGGGTATGCTTCGTTACTTCCTTGGATAAGAATTTGCACGAAATCAACAGGGTATGGTTATGACACAAAGGAAGTATATTACTGATCTTCTATCTGAGACAGGAATGACATGATGTAGACCAGCTACTACCCCAATGGATCCTAATGTGAAGCTTCATGATGATGGATCTGAGGAGGTGGACAAGAGACGCTATAGAGAACTGGTAGGGAAATTATTATATGTCACTATTACCATGAATGATATATCTTTTGCTGTGAGTAAAGTAAGTCAGTTCATGGAGCAACCCAGGCAGGCGTACATGAATGTTGATTCATGATTCTGAGATACTTGAAGTCATCTCATGGCGCAGGTCTTCTGTTTAGAAGAGATATTTCTCTCTCAGTCACAGGGTATGCTGATGCAAATTATGCTGGGTGTCCTAATGAAAGGAAGTCTACTTCAGGCTTTATTGTCTTTGTTGACAGCTGATAAACACAGATTATCGTAGGTCTAAAAAGTATGTCTCACACAAGGCGGAGACAACCGAGGTCATTGCGGTGACCCACAATAAAATGTATTTAGTCAATTAACCCACACTAAAGAACAATAATTAGAAATAAATGTGGAGTTAAAATTTATTTTTTCAACTCTGAACAAAAGATGTATAGCAAGCAAGTATGCAGAGAGTTCGAACACAGGGAGCAAACATGGTAGATCAAAGAGACGTGTGTGAGTGAATGTGAAGTGTGTCTACACTATGCAAGCAAATAATTTTTGTGGGTTTTTAATTTTAATTTTTTAATTTTTTAAATTTAATTTTTAACTTTGTATTTTGATTTTTAATTTTCTGATTTTTAATTTATATTTTATATTTTTTTCTTTTTCAATTTTGGAATATAAAAACAATGTAATACAAGGAGTGATAGAATATTTATAAAAATATGCTAAAATAGACAAAAATTCAGAAATAAAATCTTTTTTGTATTTTATAATTTTTTACTGTTTTTGTGATTTTTGGGTATTTTTCAAAATATTTTTGGTATTTTTAAACACTTAAATAAAACAAAACAGTGGACAAGCTACTGGCTGGGGGTAAAATGGGAATCAAACATAGCAAATAGCCACAAAAATTTTCAAAACTAATTTTCAAATAAAGCTAATAAAATATAGAAGAAAAAGATCTGAGTTTAGAATTTTTGGAGTTTTCTACAATTTTTTTTGGATTTTTTTGAAGTTTTTATGTATTTTCTAATTTTTAAGGTTTTTCTTTTGAGTTTTTAGTGATTTTTGGAGTGACACTAAAATAGGTCGAAATAGACAATAGGGATTTTTTTTGGAATTTTTTGAGGTATTTTAATATTTTTTTGGTATTTTCTAAGCTAGACAGTGAATAAAAAGCACGTTTTTTATTTTTAATAAATATAAAAATGCAATACAATTAAAAACTAAAATTATGGGGTCAAAGAGCAAACACACAGGAGCTTAAGTTTAATTTTTGAGAATTTTTGGAATTAAAATGGGGCTCCAAATAAATGCTAGAAGTTCACAAAAATAACACAGCCTGGTAGGGGTATAAGTGCAATTATCAGAACATCCAGGGGCATACATGCAATTTTCACACAAAAATAACACTGAATATTTAATTTCCAGGACCAAACATAAAGTACAAAAGCGGCAGGGGTGTCGGCGCAAATTTCCCATCAGGGCGCGCGACTTGCACGCGCCTAGCGAGGACTTAAAAGTAATTTCCACAAAAACTGAGGGCTTACATGAAATTTCTCCAAAAATTTAACACTGAATATAAAAGTTCTGGTACTAAAATGAAATACTAAAAAGACCGAGGGCCTCAGTGCAAAATGCCCGCACCTCACTTGTACAGGTCACGTGAGGTGACGTGGCAGAGAACCTATGGGTAAATAAAATAAATGCAAGGGTCATTTTGCAAATTTTACCAAACTTTTACACTACAGACAAAAGTTTATAGACTAAAAAGTAAATACAAAATGCGCAGGGGTTGAGATGCAAAATACCCCTAGCGTGCGGATCCAACGGCTGCAAATCTTCACTTAACCACGTGGCGTGAATCCAACGGTCGATGACGCTTCGCGTTGCACGACTGAGATTAAATCCTCCTTGGTTGATCCAACGGTCGAGGCGAAGGAGAATCGGACGGTGGCTGTGCAATCTGGGAGGCCTCCACGATCCGACGGCTGGGAGGCTAGGACCAAGAACAACGGCGAGCTCCGGCGAGGGCGGACTTCACCGTCCACGATCTTCGTCCTCCGGCGATGGCAAGGCTTCAAAATGGTCGTGGAGCGTCCTGGGGTCCTTCTCTTCCTCCTGGGGGCTTCAAAAGACCTCGGCGACGGCCGAGGCGCTCACTGGCTGTCGGCGGAGATGGAAGGCTCGGCTGAGCTCCGGCGAGTGCCAAAATCGCTCCCAGGCGCTAGTCAACGCGCTTTGACCCTGCAAAAAGGATTAGGAGGTCCAGGGCAAAATGCCTGGACCTTAGGTGGACGGAATCGAGGCGAAAAGCGATGCGGTGGTGGTTGGCCGGAGTTGCGCTCCGGCGAGGGGATGCGATTTGGCGAAATAACCTATGGATCTCAAAATTTCTTGAGGGCTTATGATCCTAAGACTAAGGCTAACCTAATGAGCGAGAAAGAAAGGGGTGGAGTGGTCCTCAATGGCCTGAACCAGAGGAAGAAGGGTACCTCAACCGCCGGTCTTGCGGGAGGTGGTGGAGACGCCTCCGACCTCTATCGCCTTGGCTGAAGGGCTTGCAGTGGAGCTGTCACCTCCAGGAAGCTCGGGAGCACAAAAGGGGCGACGAGGGGTGGACCGAAGGGACTCGATTTGAATTCAAAGTTGGGGGGTTCGTTTTATGCGGTTTGACCTAAGATGACAGGAGCTCGAAGAACGAAAGATCTGGAGCGCCTCAGTGATCCTCGGCCCAAGATAATCGCGTGGCGGGGTAGACCAAGGATCGAGGCTCGGATTTGCAGAGGGATTCATCACGAATGGGTGCAAGATTCAGCCGCGAAAAAGCCAATAAGTTGGCTCAAAAACCAACTTCTGACACGGCGCAGGGGGGAAGGCGACCAGTTGACCGGGGTCAACTGGGGGTGCCACCTAGTTGGTCCACGTGGACCAACCAGGAAAAACCTTAAAATAATGTTTTCTAAAATCATTTAAAAATAGTAAATGGCATTATTAATTTATGATTATAAAATAAAAAATATTCATTATTTTATGTAGTATTTTATTATGATTTTTAATTAATTTTATGAGGTATATTTTTATAAGTTTACTTTTTAGCTTTATATAGGTATAATACCTATATATTTTGGTCTTTATTTTTATTCGGTGTATTTTAATTTTATTATTTTTATTTATTATTTTCTAAAATTATAAAATACTTTTATATACACAAATATATTTTTATTTTATTTTTCTGATGTACTTTGTACATTAAATAAAATATAAGAGTGTATTGTATCGGTATACATATAGGTATAATACCTGTATGATCTATATATGTTTATTTTTATTTTGAGTTTTCTTTGTATTTTTACTCTGATTTTAATTTACATAATTATTATAAGCAATATTTAAAAAATTATAAAAATATAAAAATATAAAAATAATGATTAAATAATAAATTGAATATTTTAATCAGTACATCTATACAATGTGGGTCCAAAACTCAACTTTCAAACCGTACCTCCGCCAAATGCGAAGCCACTGCCATTAAATAGCTTATTTTATTATTTATACAATTAAAGTGAGTTTGCTGCATTTGGAGGGTTCATTTGTGAGATACAGGTCTGGGAAGTTAGGATTCTGGATTTTTATTCAGACCATAACTTTTTATCTGTACATTATTTTTCAGTGAAATCAATTTTGTATTTTTCTTTATAAAATTATCTACAACTTTCATGTACAAAGTTTCTTTATTTGATGTATAAAAAGTGGAACCAAAAATAGGTCCCAAAATGAATAAAGAATGAATAGAATATATTGGTATTTGGCCCTTATCTCCCCCTACTTTATTCCTGATCGACCTATTCATCAAGATGCCTAGGTCTCGGGGTTTTGGGTCATAAAATATTTACAATATTTTATTCTTTTTCTTTTCTTTTATTTATTCTATAATTTTGACTTTAATTATAGTATTCTATACACTAATTAGATGCACATGCATGAATGCTAAGATGATGAAATTAAAGGTATTTACAGGCATTTGCTAGAGTTTTTGAGGCCAAAATGATTGAATAAAGATGATGAAATGTGGATTCATCAACAGCTCACCAGTCTCATGGAAGAATAAGAAACGAACTGTTGTTGCTCGATCCAGTGCAGAATTAGAATATAGGGCAATGGCACAAGGCAGTACTGAAATGATGTGGGTCAAGTCTGTCTTGACTGACTTAATAATTGAAGTACCTCTTCCTATGCATCTCAAATGTGATAATCATGCAGCTTTATTTATAGCCAATAATCCAGCATTCCATGAAAGAACAAAGCACATTGAGGTAGACTGCCACTACACTCGGGACTTGATCCAGAAGGGGCTTATTTCAGCATCTCATGTTGCGTCAGGAGATCAAATTGCAGACATGTTTACTAAGTCTATGGCTAGAGGTCCTTTCCATAACTGTTGTTCCAAGCTGAGCATGATAGATATATATGCTCCAGCTTGAGGGGAAGTGTTACAATACTCGTGTTATCTTGTCGTTCATATTGTTTATTTTTATTGTCCTGATTATGTAATTTACCCATAGAGCCTTTCTCCTACATAAGAGGGATCTAGGGTTCGATGAATGTTATCTTTTCTTTTCCCTCTCAATAATGTTGAAGATTCTTCTAACCATATTGTATACTGGAGAGCGACGCTCCGAAGTCCATCTATCATTGCGCTCATCCCAGATAGCCCATGTGGTCGCAATGAGAGCATCCCTGGATTTAAGCTTCATTTTGTTGTAGGACAATAGTCCAGCACTGAGAGGAGGTTGGAAGCCAAAATCGGATGCAGTTCCATGGCATATACAACCCCATTCCAGACTGTCGTCGAATAAGAGCAACTGTAGAATAAATTGTTACAAGTTTCGCGATGCTGCCCACAAAGATAGCAATCCCCTCCGGCATGAAGCCCATGCCTAGATAGTCGATCAAGTGTCGGGAGGTGGTCCAGTACAGCCTGATAGAGCACACAAGCACATTTCGGCACCACCTTATTATTCCAGAGGAGAGGAGCCCAAAACACACTGTCAACCCTGTGCCTAACCATATTAGAAGCTTCCTTGAATGTGAACTGCTTGCGCAAGGCCCTCAGATCCAGCCCACCCCGCTGCTAATTGATGTATTAACCAGCCTTTGGTACGTATCCAGGATAGTTCTCCACACAAGAGAATCACCCGCCGCTTTTTCGCGGAGTAGTATGTCACGACCCCTAAGGTATTTGTCCTGTGTGAAAGAGCCCCATATTGCCTCACGAAGGGAAAGGAGAGATTTCCCCAAGTTGGATAGGAGGCTGAAGGGTGAAGATATAGGAGGCTATCTTATGGCTCGGTTGCTTGCAATGCAAGCAAGTTATGGAGCCTATACAGAAATGCATGACATTGCCTTCTTGCAATGCAAGCAAGTTGGAAGATTCTTGTATGGTAACAAAGGCCCATTTTTGGTGATCATTATTGGTCTTTTGTTATTGCCACACACAGAGATTTGATGTGTTCTTTTTATGTATCTTTCGGATCTCTACATCTTTAAAGGTTTGCGAACGATGGTTGCTCTTTCTCTCAAACCAAAGAATAAACACCGGTGATTTACTTTGGGCAGTGTACCCAATTGATTTGGTGACAGGCGTTATTCAGGAACTTCGATGTCCAATTATCTTCGAAACCTTCTTCCATTTTTCATTCTCGTCAGCAGCGAAGGATATGCTTTTAGTGAAAGGATTGATGGTGCTATGTGATGAATAATCATTCATTCACCTTTATTCTACTATTTTGGCTTTAAATCCTGGTAAAATACGTCTAAATATCACTAACCAGTATGAATTAACATATAACATTGATATGTATTAGCAAGTAAATACTTATATTTAAAACCAAAATAAAAGAAAAGAAAATAAAAGAAACATAATAGAGGTATCGAGATGTTGTCTGACCCTAAACCTCGAGACCAAGTTAAACATTGAGTAGATTGATAAGGAATAAAGTATGGGGAGATAAGGGCAAAATAATATATATAGAAACCCTAAGTGTACAATTCATTCTATAGAGATCATTCTTGCACCATTTTATACACACTCGTACAGATTTCAAATCAAAATATTTTCAACATAAAACTTGTATATAATAATGTGTAGAAAATAATAAATCTATTGGTAAAAATAAATAATACACAAGTCAGACTCTACACTCAGTTGCAATACCCGCAAACAAAACTTCATTAATCAATCTCCATATGAACTCAGAATTCATCAAACTCACCTCCATTGAATTTCAAATCAAATTATGTACCCAATGAAGGTGGTTTCATTTCAAAATTCAAAAGATAGTTAATTAGGCTACTATGGTGCTTGTACATCTATATATTAAGCAAAGATATTTTAGTTTTTAACATTTTAACTTTGTATTTTACAAATATATTAACTTTAAAATTTTAATTTTCCAATAATAATTAATAAATTGTGAAAACATGTGTATATGACACCTATATTATACATATACACATTTATTTATATACATATATCAATCCCACCAAAATATGTAAATATGTATTAAATTATATTATAAGTAAATAAATCTTATAAATAATATGGTATGTATAAAAATAATAAAATAAAAATACAAAATACACATGTATAAATACATAGACGTTAAACATATAAATAATAAATGCTACTAAATCTCCATTTTTGACTCTATTTTGTCTTCCAGTGGTCAACGTGGAACAATCAGGGCCCGCCGTTGAACGACCGGGGTCAACTCCCCCTTTTCACCTCTCAGACCAGTTTGAGGCATGCATTTGCCCCATTTCTCCAATTTTTCTCTTATGATTCTAACCTTCGCCTCACATGATTCCTTCATGAAAAATCTTTGCGATATGATTAGCTTTCATGCAGATCCAAGCTCTTACTTGGTCAACCGTCGATTTGTGTAGAAACTCTAATCAAAGGCCTCCCTCCAGTCACATACTATAGCGCAACCTTATCCACTTTTTGCCCCCATAAACCCTTGAATCCATTCCTAGAAATGAGCCCTTGTGACAAGAGGTGCTCCCATGTCGATCCAAGGTGAGGAGAAGGGGGTCTAGGCTGATCCAACCATCATTGGATCTCCTCCGTGCAGTTTCTGCTCCTAGTAATTCCGGACCAGGTGAGCTAGCCATCTTTCATGCTTTTGCGTTGTAGTTTAATTCTTAGCATAAGTTAGGTTTTCATTTCGTTTGATTTCATCTATTTTAGCCAAAAAAATTCACCAGAGCTCTAGGTTCTGGCCTTTGTCCGGCCACTAAGAGCCGCTCTTCCAACTTCTTGAGCATCCCATTTCATTCTCCTTCTCATTCTTCACATCCTAGATCCATCCAATCACCCTGTTATTGCGTAGAACATGAGATCAGATCTCCTTCCTTCGCCCTTTTCCAGAGATCACTGCCTCACTCAATTCCTCCATCTCTTTGCGTCACTCAAGGGTCGATGACCTTCGTCTTCAAGCCCATAATCTTTTCGTACATGTTTCAGCTTCTGGTGTCCCCTTTTGGAACGATTTTGACCCAGGAGACCAAGTCCTAGGTCCTCGAGCCATCTTTGAGATCCATGCCTTGATCAATGAGGCTCGGACTTTTTTAAGGAGTTCAACAGTAGCAGAAGGCCTCCATCTACCTCACGAGCCCTTCTCGAGCTCAAGAGGTGGTCGTAGCATCGAGATATCTTCGATCGAAGAAGCTTCAGGCGACCATTCTTCCAAGATCTTCTAGAGGGGTTCCCAACCGTCGCATTTTGACTATGGCCCAGGTGTAGCAGAAACAATCAGATCATGAGCCATAATAATCGTTGATCCATCTAAGGATCTAATCAGAACCTTCGATCAACGAAGGGGTACTGGTGCATCTGGAGTGTCTGTGTGAATAAGTGAACGTGCCTCAACCGTCGAATCCAAGCATGCCTCACGTGCCCCCACACATGACCTGTTAGATATTTTGCATATTTTCCCCCTTCGCCTTATGCTATTTATTTTTAGTACTGTAATTTGTAAAATGAGTGTAATATTTTAGGTAAATTTTGCGTTCTTGGACATGGACTTCTCTATGCATTTAACTTGTGACATGCGTGAATATTTGTGTATCTTTTATTGAAAACTTTACATGTATGCTCCTGGACTTTTTGAGAGTGTTACTAAATGCATGAATAGTTTTTAAAAGTTACGTTTAGGTCTCTATACTTATTTTATAATTAATTTTCTTATATTCTTTTTTATTTAATACTTTTAATTCAAAAATTATAGGAAAATTATATCAAGTGCTTGGAACCTAGATTTATCATATATATTTTGATTTGGTGTCCAAAGTTATTTTCCTATTTATTAAAAATAAAAAACATGCTATTTTCTTATGTTCAGATATTAAAATTCCATAAAAAATTCGAATATTTGTTTAAAATCTCCAAATAACTAACAATAGTCGCTATTCAATATTTTTTGACACATATCCAAAAGCACATAAAAAATATGAAAGAGAAACCCTAAAATTACAAAACCCTAAAAATCATATAAACATTTGTAAAAATTCTAGAAAAATCCAAACAATTGTGTTACATGTTTATGATTTTTCTTTGTTATATATAATATTATATTAAAACTAGTTAGGATTATTTTGGAAATGAAATTAAAAAAACTAAACAAGTTTCTGGATTTAAATTATTGTAACTTTTATTTATAAATAATTGCAAGACAAATATGCATAATACTATCCTAATTTTATGATATTTTTTATAATAAGAAAATACAAGAAATAAGGACACACATATGAGGTTATTTATGTACACTAATTAATTATGGTTAGTTAATTGCAGAGATTAATTTGTTAATGTTAGTTAATTAACAATGATTTTTATTGACATTCTTAAGTAAGAGGGGTAATTAATTAATGATAAGATCATAAGTCACATCTTTATCAATAGTCTCTTAAACTCTCTGATTTTTATTTCCAATTAGGCAAAGCAAATTAGAAATTTAATTATTCCAAATGCATGCCAATTAAAATGCCTTTCAATCCAGACTAATTTCCTTTAATTTGGGATTATGATTCATAAGATATTGAGTTAACAAGTCAGGGGTATTTTACAAAGAAAACATAATAAAAAACTCACAAAACACTACAAATAGTTCTTACAAGGACTAAAATCGCAAATACAAAAGCCTCTTGGGCTAAATGTGTAAAAATCACATGTGTTGGGGCTCATCTATAAATAGAGAAACCCGACGAGGGTCTTATGCAAAATCCCCACAATCACGTGCAGCGAGCGTGTGACAGGAGGCTCGGATGACATGCTCGACTCAGACCAAGTGGCATGATGGGGAGCTTTACCGTTGGCTCGACGCTCCAATGTTGTGGTTTGAAGCGATGCTTTAGGTGGATCTACGTGGACATCTTAGGATTATCGAATTAGATCCCAAGTATCTAATCGAATGGCTACTGCTCCCCGTATTCTTCCCCCTCGTTCACATGTGACGACGCTTTGGTGGAGCTCCGACAATGGCCAAATGGCTCCTCCGTACTCCTCTTGCTTGATAAATTGTCTACATACCTTTGCCTTGATCTGGTCAAGATCGTGAATTCTCGAAGATGATGAGAGAACCCCTACAAGTCCCTATCGATGAAGAACCTCTTGTGAAGAAGATTGAGATCGAAGCTTTGTCTGATCAGCGAAGTATAAGGAGTTCCTATAGGTATTAGGTACCAAGTCGAAGCACTATGGATGCTATCAGGAGTGAACTAAAGGGTTGAAGAGAACTAAAGGCGGGTGAGTAAATGAGCGGCGAAGATGGGTGAACCACTATGAGCGTGTAGATGAACTTAGGTGGGTGAAGGAGTGTGTAAACATGCACGTAAAAATTGAAAAAATAAGGAAGATAAGAATATGAGAACCTTACCTGGAATGAAGATGAACGAAGAAGGTGACGGAAACGGGCTTGGAGTGATGTTCTATGAACTCCGATCGTCACTTCACATCCTCAGCTGGAGGAAGAAGCTTGAGTAGCACCAATCAATGTTCTGCAACATGGAACAACTTTGTGGATCTCGTCGGACATTGACCAACCATCATCGCATCTCTCTCACACTCTAGCTATCATTACGATGGAGGAGATGCTAGCGGTTTGATCGCACAATGTGCAGATGAATGTTACAGAAGGTGGAGAGGAGCTTGGTTGAGCAGTTGTGGGGTGGTGGTCTCAACCACTACTCTATGTCAGAGCTGGGGACAACAATGGAAGTTACAAGGCTAGTGTAGATGAGGGAACGTAGAGCTTTCGTCCGATTGTGAAATTAAAGGGAGAGGATATGTGGAGTCTTCTAAAGAATCCGGTGATGGAGGCGAGGTCCGAAGGGTTGCGACTCTTTGATCTAGTGGCTGGAGGAAGAAGATGGCATAGTATCCGTCTGATCAAGATCGAATGGCCCATATCTGGGCAGAAAGAACGGTCAGATGCCCTTGATCAAACGATTTGAGGGCTAGGAATGAAAGCAGAAAAGATTGAGTTGTAATCCTCCGATCAAGAAGATTAGACAGCCCAGGTGGCGCGTGGGTGGCCCTTAAGGGCCGGTTACGTAGATGATGAGATTGGGCCACGTGGCCCAATTAGAAATAAAGAAAATAATAAAAATAATGTAATATTAAAATAAATTAGTAAATGGTATTAAAATAAAAAGTATCCTTAATGAAACTTTTATACTTTTCAATTCTCTAAAGGGATCGAAGTCAAAATAAGTCATATGTACATAGATAATTTTTTGCAGGCATTTTTCTAGATATAAAATACTTATTTTAATTATTTTGTTATTTTTATGGTATTTTGAATAGTAGATAATATACATATTATTATTCACAAAATTATGTCATTTTTATGGGATTTTAGAGAATACATAAAATAATAGCACAATATAAAACGCATAGACATGTCATTTATATACAATAATTAGGGTTAATTATTTACACAAAGTCAATTATTAATTCAACTTAATTATTAATTAATTAATTGTACTTGTTCAAGCTCTAGCTAGAGGGATAATAAATATATATTAATACGATAAATCAGGGACTTATCAGATCCTAAGAATGTGACAGATCTTGGTAACAGTGATCCATTCATGAAAGATTATTCAAATATAGACACTTCAAGAGATAATGTATGCTACAGATTAATTGTTAGAAACTAATAAATTCTTCAATAGAAATTAATAGAAAGTGACGGTATAATACACCATTTTAAAAGATATATTGGCATAAAACCCCAACCACTATCTTGAGATTTATTTGATTATACATACGTGATAAGCTGGCTATTTGAGACAATCTCCAAAAGCGTGTTTCTGTGTTGGCTAGTCATTGCATACTATGCCAAAATGTGGTTTACCAGGTAAAACATTTCTAATTTGAATGTGTTTTCATCATACGCTACATATTTTGAACAGAAGGATGTTACAACCGTTATGTTGTTCTTTCTTTCAATTAACATAAATGTCAATATAAATTTTTGGATTTTTATCAGTTGTGTCCCTCTGAGATATTGCAATATCAGTTATACCACCTCTTTTTTGAAATATTGGTCGTGCCTCTGACTTCTTTCTGTTCCATCACTTGTGCCCCTCTGTTACTTTAGCCGTCAATATGATAAACTTAAACGTGTTTTTTTCCGACCATGGTTACCTTAAGAGGGGCATACATGTCCAAACCAATCCCCCTCCTCCCACAAACCCTCTACCATAACCTCCTACATGGCTACATCCAACACCTCCATCCGACCACCCCCTCCGTCCAGCCCCGACCTCGACCTCCTGTGCCACCATCCTTCTTCCAAACGGTTGAGATTAGATCTTCAGACTTAATCTTATGTGTCCAAATATGAGCACGTGTGGAGGATCTGCAAGCCATGGAGATTATACTTCTTCATGGGAGGATGATGCTCTTCGCAATGTCATGCCATGAACGAGGAATCATAGTAGATGGTGACTAGCCGGTGACGCTCGAGGAGGAGGGGGAGCAACTGGCGGAGGATGATGATGGGGCATGGGGGAGGAGCAACATGGGAGTGGGAGGAGTACAGGTGCGGGGGAGGAGGCATGGGGAAGAAGCAACAGGCAGAGGAGGAGGGTCTCGGGGGGAGGGGGTGCGAGGAAGAAGCAACTGAAAGAGGAGGGCACATGGGATGAAAAATGGGTAGAGGATGAGGAGGGGGCGGTGGAGGAGGAGCGCACGGGGCAGGAGCAACGGGAGAGGGGGAGGAAGGGGGTGGGGTGAGGAGGGCTTGAGGAAGAAGCAACAAGTGGAGGAGGAGGATGGAAAATGGGTCGTCGTATATGAACTCGAGCTCGGGGAACTATTTTTTATAGAATTCAAGTGTTATCACTGTGTTCGGAAGAAATCTCTACTTGAATTGTTGTCAGGTCGTTCTATGTTGAGGGAATCAAAATGTTAGAGCATGGAGTTGAAAATGGGGAAATCGGATTTGTTGCTATTTTGTTTCTGTCTGTGATTTGAGTAGGGGTCTCTCGATGCCATCATCCGGGACATCCTCTCCAAATCCAACTCCGCCCTCGATGTCAACCACCTATGTGGGATCAACTGCAGGTTCTGATGAGATGATGATTAAGGTCTCCAGATGGGTGATTACATTCTCGGAAGCAATATAATGGACTCGATTCCAAAAGAAATCAGTCAAGTGTTAATGAAATGCAACAAAACTGAAAGTTAGGTGTCATAACTAGGTTGGGTCCCTACATTGTTACAAGTGTCGATACACCTACAGACGGAGGAGGCTGAGGCAGAGGAGGTTGGGAGTGGAGGAAGGGGAGGAGGCTAGGGCGGAGGAGGTTGGGGGAGGAGGCTGGAGCGGCGGAGGAGTAGGGGAGGAGAAGGGGGAGGAGGAGGAGGCTGGGGCGAAGGAGGGAGAGGATGAGGAGAGTTTGAGGGCATACTTTTCAGCATATATTTTTAAATTTAATTCTTGATGTGTCCCCAAAGTTAACGTCCATTTGTGTTGGGGATGGAGGACAACTAACTCGAAGGGCATAAGTGATAGAACGACAAGAAGTCGAGGGTACAACTGATATTCCTAAAAAGGGAGAGGCGTAAATGATATTGGAATATATTTGAGGGTTACAACTTATAAAACCCTAAATTTTATTACTCCTATTTTTTGAAACTTTTTTTATTAAGCATGTACACTTCTTTGGGGATGTTGGAAAGTAAGATGTGTTAGTATTTTTAAAAATATTTACTCTTTTATTGATAATCTTTTTGATAAAACTTTGGATTTTCAGGAATCTGATTGTTTTTTGGATTTTATCAGTTGTGACCTTAGCTTCTTGTCATTATGTCACTTATACCCTTCGGATTAGTTGTCAGACGTTAACTTTGGGGATCCAAAGGAAATTATTTTTTTTAAAAAAGGTTGTTGTAGTCTTTCCTCTCCCTCCTCCACCCTAGCCTCCTCCTCCTCCCCCACCTCCTCCTCATCCTCCCCAACCTCCGCCCCCTACCCCTCTACCCCACCATCTTCCTCCGACCTCTGCGCAGCAGGCGACTCTAGCTTCATAGGAATGACTCACACTTTAAGGGAATGGGGGCAGCATGCAACATCCTCATAGCCAGGATAGTAGATTATGAATGCGACTGATTTGAAGGCTCTGCAACTGGGATATGGACCCAGTGCCTCTCAACCTCCTGCTCCTTGGCAATGGCATGATTGTGCTTCTCGTACTTCTCCCTCGCATGCCCATAGAGATCCTCAAACATCTTAGAAGTTTCTATTTGGTCTCCCTTTCCCGTCACCTTAACTTGGTCCTCATCCACACCATATCGCGTAGTGTTTGTCTACTAACATCTACAGAAACGAGGCCCGGTTTCACCTTCTGATACTCTCTCCTCAAGCACGGTGCTCTTCCAACGTTCACATAATCGAAATGAGTTCAAAGGAGGGAGTTGTGTTTTAGTTTCTTCTCAATTAGAATACAAAACATGAAGCTCTGCTAGTCTGCATTCAGAGAAGACTATAAGAGGGGATCTTGTTTCAATTGTTGGCACCTCCGTTAACCCCTTCCTAGCAACCTCTGCTTGCAGCAGGACCCCATGCTTCACTGCATCGAGCAATCCCCCATCTCTAGCATTGGGTTGTAGGCTAAGATATATATGCATTGGGCATCAACAATGAACCTCCTCACGAGTACAAGCAATAGTTCATCATGCCAAGCCAATCCTTTGTCGTGCATATGTAGGCTCCAGCATCGTCACCTACGATGAAGATGACGATTCAACCTTTGAGTAGTTCCTCCTCCTCTGCGAGCCTATTCCGACCACTGGCATTTCCGTCAATCCTTTGGTATCAACCTCTGCCTTTGAAAATTCCCCTTCCGCTCACTAGAATAACACAAGAGAAGATCATATCCTCTCAATCCTTTGACCTTCGATTCCAACTGCACAAGCAAATGTTCTTCACCATACAATCGAGAAGGAGATCCTCTTTCCAAAGATGAGCTTGGAAAAATGCAAGTAGCACCTCCACGTCAACGAGATCGAGTCAATGGGGGTGGAGGAGAGGAGGGGGAGAGGGGGTGGAGGAGGAGGAGGAGGAGGATGAGGGCGGAGGAGGTGAGGGGGAGGATAAAGAGGCTGGGATAGAGGAGATGAGGGGGAGGAGGAGGAGGCTGGGGGCAGACGAAAGAAGGGGAAGGAGGGTGGAGGAGGAGGAGGCTGCAAGCGGAGGAGAGGAGGGGACCGAGGAGGAGGAGGGAGAGGAGGAGCGACATCGAAGGAGGAGCAGTGGGCGGATAAGACTATGGAAGAGGATATTATTTTAGATATGTCTGCTCTTAACTACACCATGGTTTGATTAAATCATGATTAAGTTCAACTTATTGACGGCCAAAGTAACAGAGTGGCACAAGTGATAGAACAATATGAAATCATAGACAGATACTCCCAAAAAGGGAGCGATATAACTGATATCGCAATATCTCAGAAGGAAACAATAGAAAGAAAGAAGTCTTTCTAGAGGGGATTACTAGTCTTTATAATCTTTTATTCGACACAAGAAAGAGGATTTTCACCCTTTTTCTTGTGTCTAAATTAAATAAAAATTAAATAAAAATGATTCTTGCTCATGTTCGTCAAATAAAAATTATTTTTATCTTATTTTCCCGGTCTATTAGAACTTCAGTATATATAGTGAACAAACAAAAAGGAGTGGGTGTTAGCAATTCATTAAGCAAATCAAACTTATTTAATTATTCTATTCAATTATAAGAAGTCAGAGGCATAACTGATGCTCCCAAAAAGGGAGGAGTATAATTGATATTGCAATATCTCAGAAGGGAACAATTGATAAAAAAACCCATTTTTTTATTTTTTTCTTGCTAGGCCTCTCCTTTAAGCTTTCTTTGATGAACTTTCATTCATGGAGCAAGTAAAGGATTTCCATGGGACCAAGGTAGTCTTGACATGGTCTCTCCTTTATGGGGTCTTCCTTTTTCGAAGTTTTTTATGGGATATTTTTGTGTGGATATCCTAATTTGTATGATTGCTTAATCATGATATAATCCTACTCATGCTTAACTCTTGTGAATGTTTGGAACTTGATGGTTTTCTTTCTATTGCTAAAGTATATGATTGGTTAAACAAAAAGGTAAAAGGGTTTAGTTAGGTTGGAATAAGTTCCTTAAAAAAGGTTAGGAAGTGGGCAATTTTTTTAATAAGAGAAAAGGTACTCAAGTGCTCTATGTTAATGGTGCAAGAAGAGAAAGCGCACTCGACGATCATGTTATGTTTAACGGATAATATTATAATGAAATCCGTTGATGAGAAGACCACAACAATTTTGTGGTTGAGATCGGAAAGTTTATAAATGACAGTCTCTGACCAACAAGTTGTTGTTGAAGCAATGCATATTCTCTCTCCACATACAAGAAGGCACTTCTCTTAGGGAACATATATAAATATTTTTATTGATGGAATTAAGAAATGTATATGTTAGGATAAAAGATGGGTATAGTACTTTGATTCTGTTAGTTTCTCTTCTATCGTCGTATGAAAATTTTGTTCATCCATTTGTTGAAGGAAGGAAAGAAATAACTTTAGAGGAAGTCCATACAAGTTTGCATACACCATAACTTTGGCAGTTGATTATTGGTAAGCAGGATTCTTTAGTAGTGTGACTGGTTATAACTCATGAGAAGAGTCATGGTGATCATGGCAATGTCAAGAAAATAAAGCATGGTGTACAAATGAATCAGAGATCACTCCGAAGGATGTCAACAACTACTGCAAGGAACCCAGACATACATTGGAATATGGATTGTCTAGAGATAAAAGGCAAGGCCATGGTTGCTGTAGTGGCTCAGGGAGGAGACGACTCTGAAGATGATTACATACCCACTGTCATGGATCAAACATATCTAGAGGATACACTGATCTTGATTCTGGTTGTTCCCATCACATGACACCTCATCGAGATAGATTTTCCACCTATGAGAACATCGATGATGGAAACGTCATAATTGGGAATGATGTTCCATGTAAAATCGTTGGCATGGATTATGTGAAGATTGAGATGCGTGATGGGATGTCATGATTATTTCAAAAGTTTGTCAGCTTCTAGACCTGGAAGAATATTATATATCTTAGAATATTGAACTCTAAAAGGTATGCTTACAATGTTGTAGGAGGAGTATTACATGTGGTCAAATAAGGGAGAATCGTCATTCATGTTATTAATCAGAGATCCTTTATGTTTTGGAGAGGTCTACAATTCATGTGAGTAAGTTCGAACATTATTTGGACTTCCTCGATGTCGATAGTTAGTAGTAGCCCCATGGAGGGTTAGGCAACAATGTATTCTAGTAGGTGATATTATGCAATCTTAGGATAAAATCCGAGATAGAGATTGTTGATAGTTCCTTGAATCCTTCTATACGAATTCAAAATAGTGGTTTTTCTGCTATCCGAGCTAATACTTACTAAGTATTAACTATTAATTTATCAAATACAAATATAATGATATGTACGGTATATGTTGCAAACTCTTCTTAATCAACTTTAGAATTGTTTTGATTTTATTTCTAAAAGGGAGGTGAAGCCCTCGTTCAAAATGGGGATCTCGCTGCTCTGCTCTGTCAGCTAGTTTGGAGAGGTCTTGGTGGAGCAGGTGCGCTCCCTATGTAGGGGTGTGGGCAACGCTCCCGACTCAAAACACAATATATACATAATCTTATATTTTTAATTCCATGAGTAGTTATGTAAGAAAAATCTCAAATAAACCGACACTAACATTAAAAAAATGCTGATATCAAGCAAAATGTACTCAATATCAGTGATAATGTCCGGGAAAAAATATATATTACAAACATTCAATTTCGACTGACTCAGGATGATATCAATTATCATGGCATTCCTTATTTCGACTCAGGAGCCTATGAATACAAGTATTAGGAGTTTCCTTATATTGGATAGGTGGTTGGATCGTTGCTTGCAATAAAAAATATTGATATTGGTACTATCTAATCCATTATGATAAAGAAATCCCGAACTCGTCGTATCCTTCCTTTTTTACAATATATGAAATAAATCCTAACAGTGGTTAATTATGCTATATGAAAATTTCCACTCTGACAGAGTCCAATGGTTTTTTATTTATCAAAGAATTCAGCCCACGGTAGAGTCTAGCAATGGTTTATTCTGTTATATGAGAATTTAACTTACGGTGGAGTTTATTAGTGGTTGTTCTGCTACGAAGGATTCAATTTATGGCAGAGATTGTTGATATGATTTGCATTGTAATTGATGGGGATCATTCTAGATTGTAATTGGTGTGAAGATTCTTCCTGATTCTGGTTGATCAGAGTATCCATCCACCATCTGATCAGAGAATCCATTTAGATAATAATTGATTGGAGGATCCATCCATATTCTGATCCTATTCCATATGTTCTTCCGATTGGGGGAGACATGGAGATCCTCTCATTTAAGAAAATTTGGGAAATCTTCATGTATAGAGAGATTCTAGAATCTATGTATTTCCGGAGATTTATTCTGTACGAGTGGTATGTAGACCCTCGTAGGGAACTATTTTGAATCATCATATAGATCATCTTATCTATCTTCCTTTGCTCCGCAAATAGTGAAACTGATCGTCGTTGTCCAAGGACGTAACACAATTACGCGTGAATCTTGTAAATCCGTGTATACATTATTTGCTTATCATATCTGTACGTGTTTGCTTGTTTCTTTGTAGGTCTTTGCTCCATTTAGTATAGACATGCAACAAGGGACCCACCACATTTATTAATTTCAATCAAGAATCTGAAGAGTAGAAGTAGGATAACCTAGATCCAAATATGGATTAATCGATCAATTTACTCTGGGATAAACCGGTAATCAAACGGACCACGGCAACAACGTGGTAAAATCTCTTATTTTGTGGTTGCGCTAGAGTATTGAGTCAGTCATCTCCGACACTTTTTCCATCTTAATGTTTGCAGGACCCTCCAAAATCCACTAAGGGCCTGTTCGTTTCGAGAATACGCCCCGAAATAAGGGGCCTATTCTCCTTTCGACACGGTTTCCCGTGGTACGATTATTCCTCCTTATTTTATCTTATTTCACTCTTATTCTTATCTTTATCCCACCTTACCTACGTTTATTTCACCTTATTTTCTTTATTACTATCCTCCAGCCGAACAAAGAATAGACTCTTATTCTCCTTATTCTCCATCCTTATTCCTGCTTATTCCCGAACCGAACGAGCCCTAAGAGATTGATCTCTGCGATCAGATCCATCCACATAAACATTAAAATGTCAACTTTTGGACCATTATGAAGAATCGTTCTATAAGTCGCTATCAAATGCATTAGAGCTTATTCTGACACATACAAATACAAATATGGTTCACAAGAATCACACTCTACAATACATACAACACACGCGAATATATAAAGCATTCTGAAATGAAGGGAGAGAGAACAAGAAGAACACAAGAGACAAGCACATTAACTTAAGCAGTAAAGTCCCATGTCCTTTGCTTCTAGGAAGATGTGTTCAACTTGGCCTTCAAATCTTTCCTGAGAATTTTCCCAGATGGAGACTTGGGGATGGCATGGGTGAATACGACTCTGTGAAGCCTCTTGTAGAACACAACCTGAAAAGTTGGATTAATCTGGTTAGTGCACCCAATCAGGTGTTCATGTTGTGTGGATTTGACCTAAATCAAGCTTCGATCCGGCTTCAAATCCTTACCATCGTGATTAATCTGGACTAACCCAACTCGTTAAATAGTTACAACTAGGGCTGACTATTGAGTCACAATGAGCCAGGCTCGGACTCGGCTCGATAAAGGCTTGTGAGCTTGGCTCATTAAGCTATTGAGCCGAGCCCGAGCCAGATTTTTGGGCTCGATAGCTTATCGAGCCGAGCCGAGCCCTGCTCAGCTCGATAACTCAAAAATGGGCTAGATAAGGAATGTGTGTGTGTATATATATATATATACCCTAAAACCCTAAACCCTAAACCCTATATATATATATATATATATATATATATTTGGAAAATAAAAATTTGTATATTCATCATTATATCCCTCTCACATTCTATTAAAATTTCGTCAGAAACAGAGACTCCTACGGCCTCCATCCAAACATGGTCGATTTAAAAAATCCTGCGGCCGTTAAAAAAATGACGTCTAGATGGAGGGCTTAGGAGTCTCTATTTCTAACGAAATTTTAATAGAATGTGAGAGGGATATAATGATGAATATACAAATTTTTATTTTCTAAAAAAATAAAAAAATGAGGGAAAAATAGGGGTGGGAGTAGCCAAGTTGGCTACTCCCTGGGGGCGGCCCCATTTTACCCATATATATATATATATATATATATATATATATATATATATATATAGGGAAAAATGGGGCTGCCCCCTAGGGGTAGCCAACATGGCTGCCCCCACCCCATTTTTCACAAATTTTTTTATTTTTTTGGAAAAAAATATCATCATATATATTCATCCTTATATCCCTCCTATATGTCATTCAAATTTCGTCAGAAACAGAGACTCCTACGGCTTCCATCTAAGCGCCATTTTTTTAACGGTCGCAGGATTTTTTAAATCGACTCTGTCTGGATGGAAGCCGTAGGAGTCTCTGTTTCTGATGAAATTCGAATGGCATATAGGAGGGATATAGGGATGAATATACATGATGATATTTTTCAAAAAAAATAAAAAAATTTGCCCCAAAATGGGGCGGGGCAGCCATGTTGGGGCAGCCCCATCAACCCCATATATATATACACATATTCAATTTGTGAAAATACAATGATTTTTATTTTTATTTGTATTAGTTTTGCAACATTGTTAATGGTGGATTATGTGTTTATCTTGTTTATGTAACAACAATGTTGGGTGGACTATGTTGTAGACTTGGATTTTCTACCTTTTATCTATGTTAATCTAGGTTATAGTTAGATATTTAGTATTTTTTTTCCTTTTTTATTAACAAGCAGAATGTTACAATATATATTATAACTTAACTTTTATATATAACTCGGATGATGGCCTACTAGTAGAGTGGATGATCTTTAAAAAGCTCTCGGATTTGAGCCCAGGCAAAACACTTTTTCATAAAAAACACCTATTTTCTTAACGAGGCTGAATAGGCTCGAGCCCATACAGGCTCGATAAGAGGCTCGTGCTTGATAAAGGTCTCGGCTCAAGACTTATCGAGCTCAAGCTGGCTTGATACGGGCTCGAGCCCGAGCCAACTCGACTGAGCTCGATCGAGCCCGAGCCCGAACATGAGCCTAACCTTGACTCGGCTCGTTAGGCTCGATAGCCAGCCCTAGTTACAACAACTGAAATTACCGGGATTATTAACATAATCTGATTCGAGTTAAGGTTTCATGACTCGATTAGATCTATATACCTACCCTTTTATCTTTAAAACGAAAAACGCTAACCTGTTTAGCAATGAACTCCTTGATGGCTTCCTCGGTGACCTCCGCACCACCGGATCTAACGACGAAGGCCACTGGAACTTCTCCTGCTGCCTCATCTGCTTGCCTGTCCACATGTTCAGTATTCGACATAAATAGACGGTTTACCTATAATGCTCCTATATGAGACGCGAAAAACGTTCCCATATAATTATGCATACATCATTGCAACCAAATCATACAGAAAACTATTATAATGGGATTGGATGAATGCAAGTTGAGCTGGTCACAGGTTTAGTTTATTGATCATAATCTCTGAATTGTGAATGAGTGAAGAGAAGATGCTCACGGAACTACGGCGGCGTCTGCGATGCTCGGGTGGCTAAGAAGCAGTGCTTCAAGCTCAGCTGGTGGCACCTGCAACACCAATTGAGTTTTTATATACATGTCTTGCATTAAGCTTAAGATGGACAAATATCAATGCAAATATGGTTCATAAGTTGGAATTAGACCTGGAAGCCTTTGAATTTTATGAGCTCCTTCACTCTATCGACGATGAAGACCTCATCGTCGTCGTCCACATAGCCAATGTCTCCAGTGTGCAGCCACCCTTCAGCGTCTATGGTTCGCAATGTTGCGTCGGGGTCGTTCAGATAACCTACATGTTGATCGTGCAAAGTTTTTAAAGGCAAAGAGCATATTTTCCATGATTTCTCAAAGATATAGTTATGATGCCAAAAAGTGAGCATCGAATTGACAAAGAATGCTACTGACCTTTCATTATCTGCTGTCCACGGATGCAAATCTCCCCAGGTTGATTTCGACCGAGGGAGAAGCCGGTATCGGTGTCGATCACCTTCATCTCTGCGTTCCGAACAACGGTACCGCAGGAGCCGCTCTTGGCTGGAAGTGGTTGCTTTGCAAAAGCCAGACACAACGAAAGCACCGGACCTGCCTCCGTCATTCCATAACCCTTCAATTTGATTTGAACAAGTTATATATTTGAAGCATAAAATCATGGAAAGCAGAGAGAGTGAGAGATTCACTGTACAATTAAACGAATTCTAAATCATGACTTCCAAAATCGGTACTGTGGGAGCTCCACGCCTGAATCGTGGATTGTCAAAGATCTATTTAAGTTATTACGTCGATAAAAATCAAATCATAAGCATTGTACCAACTGTTGGGACACAATTCTCATCTTCGCTCTGATACCAGTTGTTATGACACGATTTACCGGTATTATTTCCTCTCAGATACCGGTTGATGAGGGATAACATGATGCAGATACAGATGTACAATCGACCACCACCATGGAAGCACATGAAAGAAAGAATAAGCAGATATAACGGAGGTCGGTCACCTCGTGCGACCACCGGAGAAGAAAGATCGCCATAAATTAGAACGAGTACAACTCTCTCTCTGTCCCCCCCCCTCTCTCTCTCTTTATGAGGTTACATTATTCTTGTGGTGGTGTTGAGGCAATGCCTCCACCTACTCTATATATATATATATATATATATATATATATATATCCTAGTTAATAGTCCGATTAACAATAGGATTATAATTAGAATACAACTCAACTATTATTAGGATTAAAAGTCTCGCCTCATTAGGATTTTCAATCCTAATATGGCTCTAATCCAACACCAACAATGATAAAGAGGCACTAATAATTCCATTAAAAGCAAGGTTTAAAAAACTGGACCGGACCGGCCGGTCGGACCGGTTGGATCGGGAACCGGCTCCGACCCGGTCGGTTCGGTTGGACCGGGAACTGGCTCCGACCCGGTCAGTTCGGTTGGTTCTGTGTAATTAATTTCAAAAAAAATAAAAAATAAAAAAAATTGGGTTCGACCGGTGGTCGGACCGGGTTGACTCGAATGGTCGGACCAAGTTGAACCGAATTGACCAATTTTGATGATTTAATAAATTTTTAAAAAATAAAGGTTAAATAATAAAATAATGGAATTTTTATTACTTAGGCCCTTCTTAACTTCTGCAATAAAAGTTGTCCCTCTCTTTTTTGGAATATACATTATACCAATACTTTCTTAGAGTAATTTTCTAGAAGTACCTATAAATAAAATGATTACAATATTATATTCATATATAATTCTAGAAACCGCGACTAATTTTTGTAGAGTTTTACTCGAAATAGGAAATCATGTTATTTTATTGAAAGATTGATATTTTAAACAACTATTTTGTTGATATATAAATACATACTTACATATATGTATCCGGTTTTATCGGTTCAAAAAACCGGTTCGACCGGTCTGACCAGTAATTTAAGCCCGGTCTGATTTTTTCCGAGTCGATAGGAATGATGATGTCATGCTGACATCATCACCAGTCCGACCGGTTTGGACCGACCGTCCGACCCGATTGGACCAAATCGAAGACTGACTGGTTCAATATCCGATCCGGATTTTAAAATCTTGATTAAAAGTTCTTTACGGCCTTGTTCGTTTGGGTCATAAGGAGGAATGGAATAAGGGGAATAAGCCCCCAACACGCTTCCCCGTGGTACGACTATTCCCCATTATTTCATCTTATTTCACTCTTATTCCTATCTTTATCTCACCTTACCTACCTTTATTTCAACTTATTCTCCTTATTCTTATCCTCCAGCCGAACGGAGAATAGACCCTTATTCCCCTTATTCTCCATTCTTATTCCTGCTTATTCTCCTACCGAACGGGCCCTACGTTTTAAACCCAGATTTACCGAGTTCAAAACTCGGTAAGTCGTGCTTCTATTAAAAGAAATGTCTTTTGGTGGCAGTGGAGGAGATGAAACCAAGTGGGAAAGCGTCCAGAAAAAAAATCAGATGTGGTTATCAAAGTGGGAGAATCATTTATGCTTGGACGCAGTGGTGGAGCCAGGGATCAGGGAGGGACAGTCCGAGCTATCATCTTCTAGTTCTAGAAAAGATAACTAATTCCCTGCAAAGTTAGCAAGTGTGAATTTTTGAACGGGTAAATTTGAATGGAAATTTACCCACTTCAACGGGTGTAATGTAAAGGGAGTGGGTTTTTTGTCGAGCTTGATCGAGCGGTTGTGGTACGCTACAGTACTACAGCACCACAGCACACGATGCAGAAGAAAAAATAGGAGATGTAGGCATGTTTGGTTGCAGGGTTGGGCAGGGTTGGCCCAACCCTGCTTACTATTCACAAAGATACTTTCTCCTCACAGATTACTATTCACCCATCCCAACCCAACCCAACCCAATCCAATCCAACCCAATAACCAAACATGCTACTTCAAAAGTCAAGAAACAGTATGCTCGAGACCCCCCTGGCTGTTGACTTTTGGTTGCAGGGTTGGGCATGGTTGGCCCAACCCTGGTTACTATTCACAAGGGTACTTCCTCCTCACAGATTACTATTCACCCAGCCCAACTCAACCCAACCCAACCCTGCCCAACCCTGCAACCAAACAGGCCCTAAGAACAAACTATTTCGGTGATAGCAATGGATCCGGGGCATGCACTTGGCAGTGTGGAATTTAATATAAATTTAGTCAAGTACATTTTTATAGGAAGAAAATTATATTGAATCAAGTGAAAGGACGATTAGAAGAAGCCATTCCAAGTTCCAACTACTACTGGTGCTCACGCTGCAGAGGACATATGCATTATTCCGGGACCGTCCATCACAACATAGATCCGCATCTCATGTGCCTCAATGCGTTTACTATTTTTAGGACCCATTGCATGTTTTACTTTTTCTCACCTAATTCCGCGGCTAGTGCCAGAGTTATGTAAATGTATTCTTATATGCTCTATAATATATGGGGAAAATAGGGCTGCCCTTAACATGGCTGCCCCTACTTCATTTTTTGTAAAAAATTTTTTTTTTGGAAAAATATCACCATGTATATTCATCCCTATATCCCTCCTATATGTCATTTGAATTTCGTCAGAAACAGAGACTCCCACGGACTTCATCTAGACGTCATTTTTTTAACAGTCGCGGGATTTTTTAAGTCGACTCTGTCTGGATGGAGGCCGTAAGAGTCTCTGTTTCTGACGAAATTCGAATGACTTATAGGAGGGATATAGGGATGAATATATATGACGATATTTTTCAAAAAAATAAAAAAATTTGCCTAAAAATGGGGGCATGGCTGCCCCCAGGGACAGCCCCATCAACCCCATAATTTATACCTCTCTAGCTCTGTAAATTGAAAGAAGAGGATCCTCTCATATAGAGAGGATTGCAGCCGAGGTGTTGTAATTCTTTTTAAAAAAATTTTGTGATTTAGATTTTAAAATCCAATTTTATAGATTGAATCTTATATTAATGCTCTACATATCCTTCAAATTCCGTTTAAATTCAAGATTATCTGCTATTTTATCTTAATGGTCAAACATTCGGTCAAGATCTAAGCAACTTAAACTCCTTTTAAAAAAGATCCGAATCTTCAACTATTATGATAAAATAGCAAATATTCTCGGATTTAAGCGAAACTTGAAAGATATGTAAAACACTCATCTAAGATTCTATATATAAGATCGGATTTTTAATCTAAATTACAAAAAAATTAAAAGGATTACAGCAGCTGCAATTCTCTGTCCACAGAGGATTCTCATCCGTGAATTGAATGGCCTCGACTAAATTCCAGATCTCGTCTTTTCCCCTCTCATAAATCCCTCATCAATGCATGCATGTTGCGGATTTGAAGGAAAGAAAAACATTAAAAAACATCAAAAGAAAATAGTAATGAAAGAACAAAAAGGTTAACTAAACTAGCTGAGTAAAGGATAAAATAATAAGGATTTAATGGGGTTGCTCCTTGAGGGCAGCCAACATAGCTGCTCCGCTCCCTATTTCGACGTGTTTTTTATTTTATTTTTTAAAAATAAAATCATGTATATTCATCCCTATATCCTCCTATATGACATTCAAATTTCGTCAGAAACAGAGACTCCTACAGCCTCTATCGAGATAACGTCGATTTAACAAATTATGTTACCGTTAAAAAATGATTGTCTAGATGAAGACTGTAAAAGTCTCTATTTCTGAAGAAATTCGAATGACATATAGGAGGTATATAGAGATGAATATACATGACGATATTTTTTAAAAAAATAAAAAAAACACCGAAAATCAGCCCCCCTTAAAATAATAGTAGTAGTAGTAGTAATTTCCGATACACCTAATCGCCAGTGGATCTCAACTACTATCGAACAGACGGTTGAGATCGACCGCAATCAAATGGACCAAACTTTGAGGAGGGAAATCCACTGACCTGGCCGAAGGTGGCCTGGGGGACTCTCCTCCTGAGAGCCTCTTCCAGCTCCTTCCCCAGCGGCGCCGCCCCCGACTGCACCATCCTTATCGAAGTAAGATCGTAACTGTCCACGATCGGGTTCCGTGCCAGAGCAAGCACCAGAGGCGGCACCACGGGTGCCACCGTCACGCGATGCCGCTGGATCAGATCAAGCAGCGTTGCGATCTCGAACTTCTTCACGAACAGGACCGTTGCACCGGCGCGCAACGAGCACAAGAGAACGGAGTTCAGCGAGTAGACGTGGAACAACGGAAGGACGCAAAGAACAACGTCGGTTCGGTCGTAGTGCAGGTTGGGGTTCTCCCCGTCCACTTGCTGGGCCACGCTGGTGACGAGGCTCCTGTGAGTCAGCATCACCCCCTTCGGCAGCCCCGTGGTTCCTGACGAGAACGGGATCGCCACAGGGCTGTCCGCATCGAACCCATCCTCGACTTCGGCATCCACGTGAGACTCGTCCGCCTCGGACAGCACCGAGAAGGGGAGACACCCTTCCGGGGGATCGTCGATGGTCACTACGGTGAGATCGCGCGGGAACAGATCCCCGTTGCGGAGCTTATCTAC
Source organism: Ottelia alismoides (assembly GCA_037367405.1). Classification (NCBI taxonomy): domain Eukaryota; kingdom Viridiplantae; phylum Streptophyta; class Magnoliopsida; order Alismatales; family Hydrocharitaceae; genus Ottelia; species Ottelia alismoides. The sequence goes on from JAZKJV010001570.1 coordinate 624,005, forward strand.
GTACGCCGAATACGTGACGACGAGCTTCGCGCCGGAGGCCCGGAACTGCTTGTGGATCTCGTGAGGGGTGCAGAAGGGGTTGGCGGCGGTAGAGGCGGCGCCGAGCATGGAGGCGCCGAGGAACGCGAAGGCGAACTCGGCGCAATTGTGGAGGAGGAGGAGGATTACGTCGCCGCGGGCTATGCCGAGGTGTGCAAGGCCAGCGGCGCATCGGCGGGAGATGAGGTGGGTCTGGGAGCGGGTGTAGAGGCGGTTGGAGGAGGAGTCGATGAAGGCGGGGAGGTCGGGGGATAGCGAGAGGTTGCGGAAGCAGTAGGTGTGGAGGGGGAGGTGGTTGGGGATGGGGATGTCGGGGAGCTTCGAGCGGAATACGTGCGCTTCCTCCTGGAGTTGGGGAGGAGTTTGGGACGTGGATTGGGCCTCCGGGGTGGCGAGGGAGATGGTGGCCATGGTTGGTGAGGAGAGCCAGGAGCTCGCACACGCTGCTTACCTACTTAAGGAGAAAAATGGAGGTGGGGCAGGCGGGAGTAGGTGGCGGGTGGTGTGGGTGGAGGACTTCTTTGTATGGGTGCAATTTCGTGAAAGGAACACGTGTAAGTGGGCCCCAGTGCCCTAACAAATATTGAGGGCTAATTGAATGGTTCAAACAAAACTCTTGTTGAGAGGTTTATAGATCTCCCTTCTTTTTTCCCACCCCATGTGCCTACATGACAGGGATTTTTTTCCCACCATTTTTGCGTTTTTTTAATTGCATTAGTTATAGTTATACTTATTTGTTTTAGAATATCAGTTATACTTCTACCTGCAAAATTCACAATTTTATCTTTCTTTTGAGATAAAACAGTGACATAATTGATATTGCAAAAAGACAGAACTGTGATTTTTATAAGAAGGAAAAATGAGACTGTCCCTTGCGGGCAGCCAACATGGCTGCCCCGTTCCTTTTTCTCCGTAATATTTTTTATTTTTTGAAAAAAACACCATATATATTCATCTATACATCCATCCAATATGTCATTCGAATTTCGTCAGAAACAAAGACTCCTATGTCATCCGTCTAGAACATGTAATTTTAACGGTCTAAAGATTGTTGTAATTTACATGTTCTAGATGGAGGGTATAGGAGTCTTTGTTTCTGTATATTTCCAATCCAATCGCTTTCTCTTTCCCGTCTTGAAAAACTCTCTTTTCATGGCGATTTCACGAAAAGTCTTTTCTCTGCTGGCTTCTTTGCGCGAACTCTCAAGGGACCGCTCTTTGGCTTTTTCCTTGCTTTCATCATGGAGGGGATGGTCGTCGAAGAAGCATCTCGAGGGTAGGATCTTGACACTGGCAGGCAGGTCCCTTGCAGTACGCTTATGGCTAGCTTAGCAGGTTGATTTCCGAACAAGGAACGAGCGAAAGGGTGTGTATGGACAGGAGTAGTACAAGGGATAGGTGACGAAATTCGAATGGCATATTTGAGAGATATATAGATGAATATACATGGTGAAATATTTCAAAAAAAATAAAAAAAATGCGGAAAAAATAAGATGGGGCGGCCATATTGACTGCCCGCACGGGACAATCAAACCCTTATAAGAATATATTGGTATAATTAATATTCCAAAAAAGTAGGGCATAACTAATATTGCAAAAAGTTAAGAAGGGCACATGTGATAATATTTTTCTATTCCTCCCATTTTTTAAACGTGGCCATAGAATATGAGAGGGTCATGGTATTGCATAATTTGCATACTGGTTAGGTTCAAATGGTCGTGATTATAGTAAAATTAAGTGTGATTTATTTTAATATCTTGACTTTGATGATTTGGGATATCAAAAATGCATTTCTTTTATTTCTAATCAATCAACACCCACACCAATCTTCTACCACCAACAAGGAAAGATTCTTTAATGTCGACCTTATATCTCAACTTAATCCTCTTTTTAGTTACGAAGAAAAGGTAATTTGCATAGTTTACTCCTCTATCCACGCAACAATTTATATAATACAAAAACTGCTTACCTTTTGCTTTCACCCAACCACTTCAACTAGCATGAAAGCTTATTAAAATAAATCCAAGCTATGCCTCTTCAAAGAAAAGTTAGTGGGCATTTTGTTTTATGCATCACTTCACGTGTTGCAAATCAAAGTTTTAAACCCCCAATTCTATGTAACTTGTCAAATCGGGTCCCCCAACCCCCCTGACTTCGAATACTGCGTTTGATATGCGGGTTGGACCAACCCTGTCCAACCCTGCAACCAAACGAACCGCAGGAATGCCCAGGATTCTCACCCCACCCGACGTTACCCTTTCCTTCTTCTCTCCAGCAAGGCAACAACCTTTCGAGTGCGTTTGATATGCGGGTTAAGGTGGGTTAAACCGGTAGCAGGTAACTCATTTTTGTGTTTTGGTGTTTGGATAGATGGTTAAACTGGGGGTGGGTTTGTTGTGATATGATTGTATTGAAGTTTGAAAAAGTGTGTAGTTATTGTGATGTGATTGTATTGAAGTTTGGAAAAGTGAGTAGAAGTGGGGTAGTTTATAATTTTCATATGATATGATGGTATAATATATTATTTTTGATGGAATTGATAAAAGAGAATTTATTAATTTAATGTACTAAAAAGGAGAAAAGTGGGGCCCATAAAAGAAAGAGAAAATATGGGTTATGAGATGTAAACTCCCCAAAGGGTGGTGTACCCCTCAATCCGAACATGACCTTCCATTCTCATAGGCTCGAAGGCCCTAGCGAACTTCATGGCCATGGCGAACTCGGAGTTCGGCAAAGAGGGTTCCAAGTAACCGGGATCCACACCGAGGGAGATCCTGGAAATGATATCGAAGTTGAAGAGTCGGAGAAGGTTCTGCATGGATCATGAGTTAGATGTAGGGATGAAAACGAATGCAAATATATCCGCATTCGTTCGTATTCGCATTCGTCAGCGAATACGAATGTGAATACGAATATTAGAAATCAACATCCGACGAATACGAATACGAACTTAACATCCTTAATTTTTACGGATACAAATATGAATGCGAATGTATAAGTTTTAACGTATTTGAATGCGAATATTCATTTTTGAATTATTCAGTAAGTAAAGAATATAATTATATTAACTTGAATAGATATGTTTAAAATTTAACCCAGACACTCACGAATTGGAAATCTACAATCCTAATCCCAAGGGCTCGTTCGGTTGGGGGGTTACCCCCAATTTGGGCGGGTTACCCTCCAAACCTCATATTCCTAACCCACTAGTAGGGCCCACTTTCTTCCCATCAAAAAATATATATATTATACAATCATATCATCTAAAAATCATAAAATACTCAACTTCTATTCACTATTCCAAACTTCAATACAATCACATCACAACAACTATCTACTTTTTCAAATTTCAATACAATCATATCATAATAACTACCAACTTTTTCAAATTCCAATACAATCAGATCACACAAACCCTTTCAACCCTTAATCCATCAACCAAATATACAAACACAAAAACAGATTATCCTTCCCAGATACCCACGAACCAAACGCACGCCAATAGTTCGAATCCGCCGAAACGAAAAAAAACCTAATCGCCTTGTTTCCCGATCTCTGAATTTTACTCGCCTCCCCTTCCCGCCCTTCCATCCCTAGTCGCCCTCCCCGTCCATTACAACCACCCTTCTCGGTGGGTGCTGCCATGAACGCTCCACACGAGATGCGCTGCCAAGGGCAGGGGTTCGCTGCCGGATCTGGTTAGCGAATAGGTGGATGCATTGCTGTAGATGGAGGAGAATTGGCACCTCCTCGATGGGTTCGAGGAGGCATCTGACAGATTGGAGGTTGTTCGGCATGCCCTCACGGACATTGAGCTGCAGGAGGAGGAGTCCGGAAGGACTAAGGAAATAATCCTCGAACTTCAGAAGAGCGAATCACAGGTCTTTTGGCATCAACACGTTCCATTTCCTTTCGACTCCTGTTTTTGCCTAAAGTTTTGGAACATTTAAGGGGTAGTGTTGTGGGATTAATTAATAGAATGAGAAGGAAACTTAATTAATAGAATGAGAAGGAAACTGGATCGGACCGGCCGCTTCGACCGGTCCGAGCTTGGACCTGTCCGGTTAACCGGTTTATGCCGGTTCGGTTTGACTGTTCAAATTTTAATTAACCCGTCCGGTTCAACCTATTTTTTTGACCCGGTTTAAACAGGTTCAAGCGAAGTTGAACCACATTTAATTTTTAAATACATTTAATTTTTAAATTATTTAAAAATTTTGTTAGTTGGAGTTGAACCCATGACTTAAGTTATTTATTTCACACTTCCAACCAACTACACTAACACAACTTTTTGCATGTGTTGGGTTTTAAATATAATTAAACTATTATCATGTTATAGAGCATCTAGTCCAAATAATATATATATATAGGAAAAAATGGGGCTGCCTCCTGCGGGCAGCCATGTTGGCTGCCCCCGCCCCATTTTTCGGTGTTTTTTTATTTATTTTTTGAAAAATAAAATCATGTATATTCATCCGTATATCCCTCATATATGCCATTCAAATTTCGTCAGAAACAGAGACTCCTACGGCCTCCATCTCGATGGTATCGATTTAAAAAAATCCTGTTACCGTTAAAAAATATTGTCCGGATGGAGGTCGTAGGAGTCTCTGTTTCTGACGAAATTCGAATGGTATATAGGAGGGATATAGGTATGAATGTACATGGTGTTATTTTTCAAAATAAAAAATAAAAAAATTTGCCCAAATAAGGCGGGGGCAGCCATGTTGGCTGCCCCTAGGGGGCAGCCACATATGACCCATATATATATGATATGTATGATATTTGATGGTGTATAAGAAAAATACTTTATGTATAGTGTGAAATATAAATTATCTATATATTTTATATATATCTCAAGTATATTAAGTGTATATTATATATATATTATTCCATTTCGATTTGATTAGCAGGTTCAACCACTTATTTTTCACCGGTCCGATTTATTCCGATTTTAAATAATGATGACGTCATCATCCGGTTGAACCGGTTTGATTACACGGTTCGATCCGATCCGACCATTTCAACAAGGTTTCCGGATCGATGTCCGGTTCGGTTTCAAAAACCTTGAGGAAAAGTAATGACTTTTTTAACTTTCACCTGTTTACGTTAAAGCACACACCAATCTATTTGTTGTTAACCCTACAACAGATTATTTTGGTTAATAGAAATATGACCCTACAACAGATTATTTTGGTTAATAGAAATATGAACTTCCTTTACTTGCAATTATGTTACTGTCCATTATACCACAGAAATGTACAATTTTCGGGTTACTAACACCAACTTATGTAAGTTTGGATGGTAGGGGAGGAGGGGAATGCAAAGAGAAACGATTTTGCTAAATAATTTGGATATTATACTCATTAAAATCAAGATAAATATTCTTAGTAGATATTACACTGAAAACTGGCATATGGACATATGTCCTTGTGTTAATCTAACCAAACATAATAAATATATCTCAAGTGACATGACCTACATATGCTAATATGATTATATTTTTCTACAAAAGATATCTTAAGTTTGGCAATGTTATGACCATATCAAGCCAAATTTGAATTAGATGGTCATATTAAATTAGATTTTTTTTGTCATGTCGAGGTGAATTATACTTTATTATCCATGTCGAGCCAAAATATTTTTTCATTGACCATGTGCCATTTGCAATGTCGTTCTCTTCGTATAATTCAGGTTCTCAAGTTGCAAAGTGCTTGCGATGTAAATAATGGATGGAGAGACATACTTATGACAAATAAGATTGGTAAGCTTTTTTTCTTTCTAGTTTATTTTGTGTTAATTTTCATTATTAAAATAGTCGACGCACTTAGTTATATTTTAAGTTTATTTTACACCTTATTTTCTAATAGATTTTCAGTAAAATAAGTTATTTATAACATTCGTAAAACAATCTGCATTCGTTTGTCAAATATTCGTTTCCGAATCGACAACATTCATTTTGTATTCGTATCCATATTTTGAGGATATGATTTAACATTTTGTACATTCGTGTATTATTTGTATTCTCATCTGTATCCGGATATTAAAAAGGATACGGATATGATGACACATATATTTGCATTTGTATCCGATCGTTTCATCCCTAGTTAGATGGATATCCGATTCGATCCGTATGGATCGACCCTAAATCCATGCTTACCATACTAATCATTTCGGATCGGGTACCTGACCCATCTTGACCCTGGACATACGGGTCTCCGACCCTATGATCTGTAGATACACATGGGTCGACCCATTTCATTGTCCCTCCAACCTGGACGATGCATATGGGTTAACCTATCTTATTGTCCATCCTAACCGAAAGATGGTTGTTATGACTTGCTCAAAATTACGGATGATTGAGTTCGATTCAAATCAAAATGAAATCCATGTAAGACTAGAGATTGATTTAGTCGGCGAATCATTGAAATCGGTAAATCTTTATAATCTCAAGACAGATACTTCTCTCTTGCGTAAGAAGAGCGCAAGTGATTGAAATCGTCAAACATTGCAATTAATCATAACAACTTGGATGAAATCGATAAATTATTTAAATCAATCCTAAAATTTCGAATGAAATCAACATATCATTGAAATCAATCCTACCGACAAATAATTGAACTCCGCAAAATATTGAAACTGTCAACTCACTGAAGTTGTCAAATATTTGCAATAACAAAACATTGGAATCGACAAATTACTGAAGTCATTCCCAAAAACTCGAATAAAGTCGACAATTATTTGAAATCAACAAAATTGAAATATGTAAATTATTCAATTCGGCAAATTTTCGGAATGTGCAAATCAATGAAATCAACAAATCTTTAAAATCAATTGGTAAATCATTGAAATCAACAAAACTTTGAAAACTGACAAAATTTTGGATTATGCAAATAATTGAAACCAGCAAATCTTTGGAATAACAAATCATTCAAGTCAATACTAGAAATTCGAATGAATTGACAAATCTTTGAATCGAGAAAATCTTTGTAATATATAAATAATTGAAATTAATCTTAAATACTAGAATGAAATTAAAATAAAGAAATCAAATATAGCACTCGAGATGAATCCACACACAATAATAATGAATTTAGGATGAATTGACGATGAAATAATGTTGATTGACCTTGATTGAATTGTAGCTTTGATGGCACGATCATCAAATTTGAGAGGAAATAATTTCACCTCACTTCCTCGATCTCGACCACTGTTCGATAAGGAACTCCGTCATCACCAATGAAGGTTTTGTCGAAATGATTGATGTAGAACAAGTTGTTGTCATACCATGTAGGAATAGATTCAACGGGTACCCACAGATATCCATGATCCATACAAATATTCCGAGTATCCATTAGATTTGGATACCCATTGGAACAGATCGGGTCAATCTATGATCTGGTAATAATGGATTGAGGCGGGGCACATTTAAACGGGTTGGATACCTGCAACGTGCACAGCCCTACTTGCATGTCCACCATTTTGCCCTCTTGGGAGGCAGAAAACAAAAGCGGGAGAAACTTCTCATTCACCTTGAGCTCAAGTACCACTGCCACGATCTCTTTTATGTTCTTGGTGGAGAATTCATTGCTAGTGAGCTTTCTATATAAATTGCACAGATTCTCATCGGCATTGAAGATGCTGAAGCCAAGGAGGTCGCCCAATGAAACATTGGCCTTTGGGTAGTATTCGTAGTTGGTCTTCAACATGTGGTCAATATTGCATTGATTGGTCATGATGACAGTCCTTTTGGTGACCAGACGACATAGGACTGGTCTGAGATTTGGATTCCGCAAGGAGGTGGGTGTACCAGTCAAGCAGGTGATGCTTGTTCTTGTGGAAGGTGAGTGACGAATATGTGATTCATCACTCTAAAAGCTGAAAATATAGCTTCATTCTTGAGTAAATGGCTGCATTTCTTCATCTATTTTGCATTATTATCATTCATGCACTTGTAAAAAATATTCGAATTTTGGCATACATAATTGCATTAAATAAAGGAGCCAAAACCTCTTGTAAAATATCACATGTATAATACCTGATTTTTTATTTTTATTATTTTTCACTAATTCTAAATAAAATAAAATCAACTCTGTTGTGTAATATTATTAACACTAATAAAGAAAAAATAGCAAAAAACACTAACTTGTAAATTTGCCCAATAAAATCCAAACCATGATTTTGAGACTAAAAATCTTAAAAGTGAATATCTCTCATATAGCTACTTGTGGACCCCTACTTGCTTCGAATTAATGTACGTTAAATTATCTACAAAATAAGATTAAATTCAATGAATCAAAGTTCATATATGAAAGGTGGGTTTTGGAGCCTCATTGTATATTGTACATATTGACTAATTTGACCTTATTATTTTATGTACAAAAAACTCTTATTTATTTATTTTTCATTTATTTTATTGATTTATGTTTTTGTAAAATATACAAAAAATCCAAATAAAATTAAAAAAAATTAAAGAAAATAAATCAACCCGAGTTTGTATATAGAGCATGTACATATATCCTCTTTATTTTATTTCTTAATTTTCTTTATTCTTAAAATCCAAAAAAGATTAAGTTGTAAATATTAATTTTATATTTTCTCTGATTTTAATTTGTTTTTTTATCTTATTTAAAAATTACAAAAAAAATGCAAAATATAAAAAAAATGGTATTTTATATCTATGGAGTACCACGAGAATTCTTTTTGCACATATGATCTCTTTCGGTTTTGGGTTCTTTTACGAAAGTTGTAGAACTCGTCGAGATGAGCGACTTTTGATTGGACTTAGTTTGTTGTTTCTTTTTATTTTTTTATTTTATTTCATTTTTTATTTTTCTAGGAGTGACATGTTACCGCTCCTGGAGCCACCACATGTCACCCACTTTTTTATTTTATTATTTTATTATTTTATTATTTATTTATACTTCTTATTTTATTTATATTTATTAATATTTTCCATTTTTATTACAACCCTGACGCCTGCTATGGAGCCTCTTCCCCTTTCCCTTCTCCTCTACTCTCGGGTGGTGCGCACGCCCACTCTCCACCTCATGCGGTGGCACGCAACCGCCATCATCCTTCTCAACCCACGCCCGTTGCAATCCAGTCCGCCGCACCTCTCACCAACCACCCCTGACCTGTTCGTGCACCACCCCTCTCGCAACCGACATTCCTCGACTCTTGTCCCTAATTGCACATCCATTAAAACCACGATAACCGCCGCCATCGCATAACCCACTCGCCATCTCGGAGAGAGAGAGATGTCGAATTACCTTCCAGACCCGACTCAACGATGATGACAGTGATCTCGAACTCGCTTGGTGAAGATGAAGATTGAGACCACATCGTGATCAAAGGCCCAAACTCGGACCTTGAAGCGGCAGCGACCACTTCCTCTACTGCACAAGCTTCTGGAGCTTGCTAGTTCAATTAAGGCGATCACTAGAGTGAAATTCCTCTCCTATTACTCTCCTCTAATGCAGGTGTTACCATCTTCAAGGTAATCTCTCCTTTTTACCCCCCTTTTCCTCTCCTTCCATTCATTTTCTCCGACACACTTCTTCTTCTTCTTCTTCGCCACCACCACGGAGCTACTGCATCTCCCCCGATCGACCATGCCATCGACCCCCATGCCTCTGCGGCCCACTACCTTGGTCAGCACGTCAACCGCCCCATCTCTTCCTCACGTGAGGCACACTTGGGGCAGGGAGAAACTTGTAGCCAACCCCCCACCCTCACTTCCCAAAATTGTAACAAAGAACTTGCTGACCAACCGCACGCGCACAACTCGTGCATGTGTGAACTTTCAAGGAATTACTCGAGGTTTTCGGTAATCCCCTATCGTCGTCTTTCTTTATTATCATTTTTTGAAATTAGTTGCATACCCATGTCTTAGATATTTATATGAAGATACGAATTTTTGTACGCTAAAAGTGTATTTTTATACGTCGTTACGTGCACATGCGAGAACCGAGATATTCAGATAAAATTTATATTCAACTGTAAGCCAACGGATATCAAACTATACATATGGCAAGTAGAGGATCGATCTGCAGGGACTAGGCCATTTTTACGTGAATTTTATTATATTGACAAAGGCAACTTTATTAAATCAAAAAAAATCCTATTTTTCTTTTTATTTTCGGATCTTTAAAATGTGTTTAAACCCCTATCACTAGGTTCCAAGCATCATAAGGATTGCACGTGGATTTTTTTGGAGAATTCTTCTGATTTTTTTGTTATTTTGGTGATTTTTTGAAGAGCCAGGGAAATGAGTGTAATTATTTAAGATTCTTAGGGGTTTGATTGCAAATAAATAAAAAGTTAAGGACTTGTTTGCATATATTGAAAGTTAGTTCGATAGAATTGAATTTACTAAATAAAAAATACTTTAGGAAAATTTTACGAGAAAAGAAACAATGTTTGAGAGAATTGCATGAAGGTCCCTGAGGACTGAAATGTAATTAATAAAAAGTTAAATAAAATAAATGCAAATTGTGCAAAATATAATAATCGAAAAATAGAAAATTGTATGAATTTGATCAAGGTTTTAGGAAATTTCAAAAAGGTTAAAAAATTAAGAAAACTCAAACAAAATGGAAATTACGAAGGGGTCCCTGTGATCTCTTCTCCTCCAAAATGGAGGTGAAAGTGGCGTACGACAGGATGAGCAACGCCCCGCGGATGCAGCACACGGAGGAAGGAGAGGCGGGGCAGAGAAGTTGTGATCGTTCGAGCTGCGACACACAGAGGGGGTAGCGAGGACGGTAGAATGGTGGAGAGGTGCGGAGGAGTTACGGTGGCGAGGGGAAAATGGGTGCTTCACCTGTGATCCCAGAATGTGTGGTTCTCCTATGTTGGACTCTCCTCCTTCTTATAGAGGTCGAGGGAGAGGAAGGGGATGGGGGCGTTGTCGATTATGGGGAGGGGAAGGGGGTGGCGACCATTGGCAGTGCGGGGAGGGGAAGGAGCGCCGCCCCCTTTTGTGCAGGTTATGAGGGAGGAGAAGGGTGATGTCAGCAATGATGCTAACCTTTTTTATTTTTTTCTTGGATGTCGATATTATGTTGATGTCAGCTTTTTTATCGCACAACGATTTTTTTTGCAAATGAAGAGGAAGGGGATTTGAGCCCTCTTAGGCCTCTTCTAAGCTAAAGATCTGGAAAATAAAAATAAAGTTAGGAACTTAATACGGACATGGAGCCCATATTTATTGACATATATTAATTAATGCATGACTTCTTTTTAAATTTTTTCTTTAAATTAATATTTCGTGAAATGAAAAATATGAATTAAATCAAGAAAAATACAACTAATTACACATGATTTTTGCTCAATAAAAGCTATAAAAACACGATCAATCGTAGATTCATCAGGATACATATCTTATAAACCTATATAGGATAATTGTATTTCTAAAAATACTTAAGTTTGCTATTTGTTAAATTTAATTTATTCAAAATCATCTGATCTGCATATTTAAATTCATAATAAATTCATTTTACGTCGCAACATGTTATTTTTTTCATATTTTCACATTTTGGCAAAGTTAGAGGATTTTGACTTCATTTGATTGAAATTTACATCTTAACCCCTAATTAATTGCATAATTAATTATAAAAAATTACTTCTCTAAAAACCTAGCATCTAGATCATCTATTAATTTACCTAAGTCTGAGTTCGACCTTGATCTTGTCCAAGTAAAATAAATTTGACCACTCGCTTTAATTGTAAAATTAATTAAGTGATATTTTCGATTGATCTGAATTGACTGCCTATAATGAACAAATTAAGTAAGCATTTCATAGTTCATCAGATGACGTCGTTGCAAGGGTGACATGCTTAGGTTGATTTTTAGAAAATTTATATATTATGTTTTCCATCCCCTAGGAAGTCTGATCCATGACCGTTTCCTTGTAATTATTGTTCCTTTTATTTTTTAGAATTTTATCTCTTTATTTATTTATTTATTTTATGTATATCTTTCTGACCACCATCTTATTTTTGTGGGAGGGACCCGACATGACAGAGTGACTGCTTAGGTAACTGCATTAGAGGCTGACTATTTCAGGAAATAATCCGACTGAAGGAATCTCATAAAAATTAAGATCTAGTCAAGTCATGAGTGAGTGTAGAATCCGTGGGATTTATTTTTACATTTTGTTTGATTTTTGTAATTAATTTTGAATAATTTAGGTAAATTACATTTTTCCAGTGGATTCTGTTTGGGATCTCATGTTTGTACCTAGACTTTGGACTTTTATTTGTATGGTTTGTCGAGACTTATTTCACTCTCGTGTTGAGGGTAGGTCTTAACTTGAGTGGCTTGTAGGTTAAACTTGCACTCGCGGCTTTTAAAGCTTTTATTTAGGTCAATTATCATTTGCTTGTGCTCGTGTAACTTAGGATCACACTCTCACATATACACTTAAAATGTTCTACTTAGTCAAATTAAATTCACATTCTTCTCGACTAGTAGAAGTTGTTACTAGATATGATTTCATCTCCTGCATTCATTTAGCATAAAAAAATCAATTTTGTATTGCATCCCGCATGTAGAGCATGAGGATCACTGTAAGTCTTCGAAACTGATTGATTTTATCAATTGCATCGATTTTTCTCGACTCCCTCCCCTTGGTTTTACAACTTATGATAAAGAGAAATCGGGACTGATCGTTTGGCATGTCATGATTAGTGGACTTAATTAAGTGAAAATATAACTTAAAATCTAGGCTGCTAATTGACCAAAAAATGAATAAATTAACCTTTATTTTCGAGAGAGAAACCATGTCATTGTGCATAGGTATCTACCTCCAGATAGAGTGGATGAGGACACACACACTAATTTTAGAGACCAAATCCCTGAATTTTTGCCCTAAGTCTTCAGGTTCGACTCATATGGGCTTGAGAGCTGCAAGCGCTTGCCTTCGACCTTAGAGAGACGTTTTGGTGTATATCTTCTCACTATTATCCTTATGGATGTGATATTGAACCCAACATCTCAGGAAAATTGTTTCTTTGATTGGGATATAGTGGAATCTTGATGAATCGTTAAATGCACAAGTTAAAATGTATATGTTGTAGCAGGAGCACTTAGCATGTCATACAGAACCAAATGAATTTATATCCTGGGAAGTTCGGGATCGAACACAAAGAAATGAGCCATAATACAATTATTCGGGTGTTTAAATATCTAGGCTAGGTGATTAATAAATAATCTAGGTCAAAACAAACAATGTATAAAATGAATGCATCACTAAATGAATGATAAAACAAAATGCATTTTCAAAGAATTTTATGCATGTTAGAAAATCAATTGGATGAACATAATAATAAAATACTGACACATGCAAATATACTTACTAATATGCCCTAAAATAATCATTAAAACTTAAGCAAATATGTAATTTAATTCCAAGTCCAATTGAGCACTTAGTCAGAAGCAAGGTTTCATTTAATGTAACTAATAGAATCAATAATATCTCTAATTAATTACTTAAATATTAGGAATCAAATCAGATAATTAAAGAAGCCATATTTAAGAAAATGAAACAAGGATCACAACGAAATAATTATTTCAATTGGAATTCATACGCTCAAGTTATTCAAGTTTCAGTGTAGGGGCATAGATGTGATAAAAATATGCATAAAACATAGAACAAACATCACAGAAAGGTCCCTACATGGACTAAATAGTAATTATGGAAAATCGGTCGAAGAATTTATTGAATACCCCTGTGTGGGGGTATATTTGTAATTAGAAGAACCTGGATGGCCTTGGATGCAAATAACCCTCCTCGCATACACCCAGCAGATAGGCTTGGATTGAGGCTTTGATCGGCCATAGGTGCGGTAACCATGTGGAGATAATCCCGTGCCTCGGATGCTGGATCAATTCCGTCGAAGCTCTTGGGCTGGTGCCGAATCTGGAGGCAAATCTGGATCGTCCTACCAATCAATCGGATGGTGTTTACTTCGAGAAGCTCTACCGCCCCCCGCCTTGCCCATGGCAGCGCTAGTTGGCCTCCTGTGAACACCAGAAACCTCCTCCAAGCTACTCCTTGAATGTTGAAGATCAAATATTGTTCCAAGAAGCTTGCAAAGGTCCATGAAGTCACATGGATACCCAGCTATGGCGAAATGGCTGGATCATGCTTCCTTCATCGACACAGAATTTCTACACGGAGCCTCTTCGAGGATTTCGATCATCGAAGAAGCATCGAAACTGAGAAGGTGATGCCTTTGAGTGAGTTCTTATCTGGCTCTGCTAGAGAAGAAGGCTTGGTGTATTGAGGTTATGGAGGAAGGTAGATGGTGATTGAAATCTCATGCGAAGACCAGAGACCTTCGGTGCAGATGCTAGTCGGATCAATTTAGAATTTGGGCTAACAAATTACTCGAATAAAATTTGGAAAACAAAGTAAAGAAAAACTAAAACATGAATCTTAAAGATGATACGGATGAAGGAGATGCATGTGATAGAGATCTTAGGAGATCTATGAGTTTTCACTTAACGAGTTTGGTGGGCCTCGAAGCTCGGACATCCAAGGAAAGACCGTGACATGGCTCTTTCACGAAGGGTCAGCATCAGAGACTACTCACTATTGCCGCTCTCCGTAGGCTCCTTGCTCCTATCATGAGGAAGAGTTGAAGGCTAGGTTGAGCCTTGCACAAGTGTGGACGACCATTAACAGAGATGGGGGAGGAGTATTTGAAGATAGAATGGTGGTGGTTGGAGATGTTTTGGTGGAAGTTTCAACTGCCATCATCATTTGGGAACTTAGGATTTGGAGGTGGTTAAGGTTATGGCGTGGAAGGTGGTTGTGTGGGGAACGGAATGGAGGATGCAAATGATTGAAAGACAATAAAAGATAATTATATTAAATCAGATAGGATGGGTGGTTGGAGGCGGTTTGCAAATAGGTGAAGGATTGCTAATGGTTGAGGATACCGTATGATCAAAATCAAGTGATTATCCTTAAGGCGGTGTATAGTGGTTGTGATATAATCTTAAAGATCAAATCAAAGGGATGAGAAAAGAGCACTAAGGAACGATAGGGATTTGAGTTTAATCCAGGATCCAACGGCTAATTTAAAGGTGGAATTTGAAGATAAGGCTAGGCCACATGGTACATGCAGATTGCGCCATGTGGCCCAATCAAAATTAAAGTAAAACAATAAATCAAAGAAAAATCTGAAACAATTAGATAAAAATGAATTAATAAAAAGCATGAACATGAAAGTTAGATCTCAATGAGATCTACAACTTTTATGAAGAAATCAAAGAGATCAGAGGTCATTTGTACATAGCTAAAAATGAAATACCTATAAAAAGCATATAGAACAATTTTATTTCATTTTTTTGCTTATATTTTTATATTATTATTTTGTTTCATGTTAATTTATTTATATACAAAATTATGTTTATTTTTATTTGATTTTTAATAATAAATAAATACAGAAAATAATAGTACAATAATAGAGCTATATTAATATATGTTAAATAGTGTCAATTATATCCAACATACCAAATAATAATTAGTATTAATTAGTCAATGAATCTTGTTAATTAACTTGAGAAAGATAGATAATATTAGTAAATACAAGATTTACAAAGCATACATTGGGCATCAAGTGACTCACCCTATGTGCCTACGTAAGAAGATTGTTTTATTACTTAACTAAAATTGAAAATATAATGATTGGACCTTTGCAACCATCACCGTGTTAAATTGGTGAAACTAGGGTTTGTTTTTGTGTTTGTTTGTGTGTTTGTGTGTGTTATCCCTCGGTGCATTCACTTTTTCGATTGCAATCCACGTACATTTCATTCATCTCTCTCAACGAAGTCGAGATATTGGTCCCCATACCCAGACCCCTCATGTCACTTATCCTCGACCATATACCATTCATCTTCATTGTCTCCTTCTTCCATGTACCCTCCACCCTCTGCACGAGATTTTTACCCGTGGTTGGTTTCACCCCACCTCAAGTATGAAGTCAAAACTTCGACTGAATTCTCCACTTCTCTGCACTTCTCACATAATACACATTCTCTCACCCAAATCCACTTCCATCCTGGGATGGCTCACCATATTCACGTGTGCTTCCTGGAATCAAGGAACCAATTGAAGAGCAAGCTACTTCTGATACAGATGATTGGTAAATCTACCTACCCCAACATACTTCATTTCCTCTTCATATGAATAATGGGACCGGTAAACGAAACACACATACACATCCTGACTTGACCTTAAGGTACAACTTGATCGATAAAATAAATCGAATGGAGTGAGATTCTCCTTATTTGATTGATCTTAGTAATCAAGCTCACATTTATCAGTCATTCGGAGAGACTACACATGCAGGGGATTGGACCTGTGAGCTCGATCTACAAGCCCCTTGTTTATTGACTCCACCATATGAGGCTCCGACCAACATCTGCCATACATATGGTCTCTATTTGACCCATCTTTACATGCCAGAGTATAGGTATGTTGAGTATGAGACCCCAAGCTCTCAGTAGTATCCTTCAAATGAACAGACTGCTCCCTTGATTTGTCAAGAGAATATTTGGGAGGATAACATTTCTAAAATTATTACAAGATATGGATTAATTGAGGATAAATTGAGAAATTCCACAGACATGTTAATTTCATTTGTTGCCAGCTCGAAAACAGAAGTGGAGAATGAAATGATTGGATTTATTGTTGAAAACCAAGAGGACATTAGGGGACCCCCACACTCTATATAGCTAGAGTCCATTATACCTCCCTCTTCCACTAACCTCTTACCTCCCAGTCCATAATTTGTACATTCTCGAACCCCAACCTTCACCTATCAAAAAGACCAAAAAAAGAAAATCCCAAAAAGACCACAAAATTGAAAAACCATAAAAATATCAAAAAATTAAAAATTAAAAACATTTAAAAAATTGGATCATGCCCTGAGGGAAGCACTTGCTAAAAAGTTGATCTTTGAGCTTCCTTTAATAAAGGTTATAGAATAATTTCCCGACCTCAAAAGATTTGTGAAAAGTATATTGATGCCCATGAAGTCAGGCAATAAGAGAACAAGGATTGAGGGACACGTAGTGTCTATGGCCACCTCCTTGGTGGTGGGGAGAAAGATCAAGATCTGTAGAGTGAGGCGGTTCGCTGAGTTGAGTGTGAAATCAAAGACATCATTTTTACCAACACGAGAATCGATGATGACTCATCTATAAATATCACACATCAACCGCACATGACCATTGAGAACACATTCCAACCCGAAGCAACCCACGTAGCTGCAGACAACCATGATCATCAAGAGGTAGAGGAGTCCCACCTCTTTGCTACATCTGAGACATTGACTGTCGAGCCGACCACGTCCAACACCACTAGGGAGTCTTCATACCCAAAAGGGGAAAATGTTATCACAACTAGAAATCATCCATATCCCCTCTTGGAATCCTCAAATGTCTCCCAGACTCAGGTGATATCAACCTGCCCAGCCATCACTAGTGTTGCACAACAGGTGAAAAATGAACCCACCAGATCCTTACCAACTAAGATCACGACCACGTACCCGAGATGTGTGTTGACCCTACAAAAGATATATGACATATACGGTGAGTCATCTGATGAGAAACTAGACTATATGGAAATGCAAGCTGATGAAAACGCCCTAGGATAGTAACTGCCATTATCATGAAGAACAAAATGTTAATTATTCAGAATCAAACTCTAAGGTCCGATCTTGGAGACGTCTTGGTGCCCTCCACAATGGGTATTTCCAGCGTTGCACGACATCTCTCACGGGTTGCGGGTTCGAAGCTAAATAACCAACAATTATTATTTGACTAAGTCCAAAGCTGCATCTATAGGTCCAAGCAAATATATAAGGGGCTTTGGACCTTAATCTATCGGCAACAATTCCTAAGCTAAGGCTCATTCACACAAAACAATAAAAATAAAATAAAAGCAAAAAAATCGTCAAAACCGTTGAGTCCCCAAGGGAACAATCCCTCGGGCACTGAACCTCAAGAAGTCGAAGAGTAGAGAGTCTGAATTATTACATGCCAAGTCACTCTCTCACAAAAATTATACAACTCTTTTTATTTAAAAAAAATAAAATGCATAAACTAAAAATAGAGACTGCATCAAAAATTCCTTCAAGTCTAAATCTGATGTTCTCTCCCGCCGGCTCACTCGGAAGGCTGGCTCCGCATTGCTTGGGTGCATAGGCCCTCCTAGGAGATCGCAACAAATTTAAACAGGAAGGAGTGTAAGACAGTTCACAATAATGTCAATTAATAGAGATAAATAAATAAATGGAACAATAAATAAGTGAATGAATCAAGAGATAATAGACAAAAATCAAATAATCTCCTACTGCGCGGCGTTGCTCCCCGACAACGGTGCCAATTGATAACACATGGAGATCAAGCCGAAGTCGTGTCATTCCACAAGGCGGAAGGACAGTCGTTGATGTGACCTCGAACAAAATCCCTCGGTTAATCAACAATTAACCCACAATAATTAATTAAGCAATTTAAATCTAAAAAATGTGGAATTAAAATTTATTATATCTCCACAACAAATGTGTATAGGTGTAAGCACATGTAGAGGTCGAACACTGAGAGCAAACGAGAGAAGGAGGCAACATAGATGTACAAAATTTTTGTCTTTTATCTCTTGTTTAACTATTGTTTTGTGGGTTTTCTATTTTATATTTTTTTATTTTATTTTTTATTTTATAATTTTGTATTTTCTTTTTATGTTTTTTAATTTTTATATTTCTTTTTGATTTAAATATCATGTATATATATTTGTACATAGGTATAAATATAAATACAATATACGATATATACAGATAGTATACAAGTAAGAATATGTAGAAATATATAAAATATAGTAAATATAATATTTTTGTGATTTTTATATTTTCTATTTTTTTGTTATTTTTCTGGAAGTTTTGCTAATTTTTAGGTATTTTTAAAGTCAAAAATATCCCAAATAAAGGATTAATAAATAATCCAAAATTATTTGGGTATTAAAATTAATAAATGAGTCCCAAAATTACCCAAATTAATTTAATATATAAATAGCAATATTTAGATAATTATAAAATAGAAAAAATATTTTTGGTATTTTGTAGAACTTTTATATTATTTGTTGGATTTTGAAGCTTTATAATTTTTTTCATTTTATTTTTGTATTTTTAGGGGTTTTTATTTTCTGGACTCAATAAATACCAAAATATACTATATATACTTTTTTTGTAATTTTTCAAAATGTTTTTTAATTTTTGATTTTTTATAAGTTAAACAGGGAAGATATGTGCTATTTTCATTTTTATTAAATAGATTAAATGCAAAAAATTCCAAACAAAATATAGACTTGAAAGCATATGACATAAAGAATCTAATCCTATTTTTTAGCATTTTTCAAAGCACATTAGTTGTTTTTAATAAATAGAGAAAACACAAAAATATGTCCTAGTAGAGGCATTTTTGCAAATGAAAGAAACTTCATGAGATTCTGTGCAAAAGTGTTAAAAGTTTACTACATTAATTGAATTTTATTGAACCATTTAATAAATGAAAAATCGCTAGGGTTACAGTCATAATTTACACATAATGTCTACACGTGGCGCACAATAGGAGGGACCAAAATGTTATTATCAAATAGTTTAGGGGTCTCTCAGCAATTTCTACAAAAATATACAATATATTTATCAATTTATTAGCCTAAATAATAAATACGAAGTTCATAGGGGTATCTTGCAATTTCTCCACCTCACGTGGGACGACATGTGAGGTGACATGGACTGGACCCAAGTGCAAATACATGAAATTACAGGGTTCCTATTGCAAAAATTATACTTATTTTATAACGTTAGCTTATATTTACAAGACTGAATAATAAATACAAAAAGATGCAGGGTATAATGTAAAAATTACACCTAAATTGTTTATTGATGGATAGCTGGATGTGGTTCACTTGACGCACGATGAGTCCACCTTGTGCGATGACGCTTCGCGATCCGACAGTGATGATTAGATCTCACGGTTGAGATCTACAATGAAGGGCATCTCGATCAGACGGCTGTTATGGAAATTGGGGAAGCGCATCTGATCCAACGATGAAGGAGCTCGGTCCAAGAACAGGGAAGAACACTCGCTTGGGCGAGGTTCTTCTGGCCAAAATCTCCCTCCTCCGGTGTCCATTTGAGCTCCGAGATGGCCAAGCAGCTTCCTGGCGAGGTGCTCTACATGCGGGAGGCATCGGAATGGGCAGAGGTTCACCGGAGCACCACCACGAGGTCGGAGAAGATGTGGTGCTCCAGGTACCTCCGACGGGTTTTGAATGTGGCTCCTGGTGCTTATTAACGTTCCTAACCTGCACAGGAATGAATACAGCTCGAGGAGGAGCTCCTCGACCAAAATTGAAGTTGTTTTGCGTGAGAATGAGGATGGGTGGCGATGCTCCAGCGATGGGTGGGTGGCGAGCACCGATTCGCAGAACGAAGGAGGCTCCGGTTGGTCTAAGGTGGCTGGGAGGTGGAGAAACGAATGGGGAAGAAGTGAGGGCGGTCAGCGAGATGGTCAACGGTCAGGAACACAGTGAAATCGTTCACCGGAGCGGAGCTCCAACAAACTAGGAAGGAGCAATTCTACGCTAAATCTAAACCCTAATCACTAAACTAAATACGTAAATGAAATGCTAGAATTAAAAACTAACTAAAATAATTGAAAGGCGCAACTCTTACCTGCCGGCGAAGGCAGGGAGCAGAGGTCATCTATGACGGCGGCCTGGGCGCACCTCCGTCCTCCCAGAGCTTGCTCCAACTGCTAGGAGGCACCCCCTGTCACGAGGAACACTCCTATATGAAGAAACTTCCCTCCTAGACTCGGATTAGTGGCCAAATTTGAAGAAGAAGGCAGGAGGTCTTATTTATACACGAAGTGGGCACTTTTATTGACCAAGCGATTGGCGAAGCTACAAGTTATGTACATGGGATTAAACGAATGGGCGTGTATGTACAGTAATGGTAGATCAAATGTCAAGAAGAAATCGAGGCAGATTGATCGATGGATCACGCAAGAAAAATGGCGGAACAAGTGGGAAAGGATAGTTCTGACAGAAGTCAAAAGCACAGAGGAAGTTGACCGGAGGTCAACAATCCTTGGCTTCCTATTGGGCCACGTGGGCCCGCTAAAAGACAAAATAGCAGATTCATTAGAAATTAATTAATTAAAATAATAAATGATTTTATTATTTTTAATATAAAAATGTTTATTTTTTATGTAATATTTTATTGTAATTTTTATTTATTTTTAGCTTTATTTATTAGTAGTTAATTTTTATTAGTGTATTTACATGTATATTCATCTATGTTTTATACATTTTTATTTTGTATATTTAGTTTTATTCCATTATTTTTATTTTATATATATTTATAACTTATTTTTGTGAGTATAAATATATTTTTTTATGATGATATATGTATACTTAAATAAATAGATATGTATATTATGTAGGTATATTTATAGGTATTTTACTTATGTATTATGGACATCTTTTTATTTTTAATGTATTTTATTGAATTTTATTTTAGTTTTTTTTATTTTTAATAGATAATATATATAATTTACATTATTACAAAAATATAAATAAAATAATATGTTTCTCTTTTATATAACATGGGTATTTTGTCTATGTATTTTCATAGACTTATTTTATTTTGTATTTTACTCTGGGTTTTATTCTAGTTTTAATGCATACATAAGTTATAAATAATATTTTAAAAAATATAAAAATATGAATTTGTTAAAATAATAAGAAATGAGTATAATGAATATTTTAATCGGTAGAATGTACAATATGGGTCAAAAATCTAACTTTCACATAGTAACTCCAAAAAATATAAAACCATCGACATTAAATAGCTTATGAAAAGTTATATACAAGTAGAGGTGATTTTGATATATTTTAAGTTTTTATTTGAAAGATATGGGTTTGTGAAGTTTGGTTTTTTGCTTTTTATTTGTGTACAAAATGAACACACTGTATTATTTTTGTACAAACTCAATTTTGTAATTTTATCTATGTTATTATATACAATTTCATGGATAAAATTTCTTCATTTGATGAATAAATAATAAAGAATGAAATAGGTGTCAAAATGAATAAATAAAGAATGAATAAATGGGTTTTTTATTCTATTTTGGGCCCTTATCTCCCCCTACTTTATTCATTGTCGGTCAACTCAATTCTTGACTTGGTCTCGGAGTTTAGGGTCATAAAATATTTTCAATATTTTATTCGTTTTTCTTTTCTTCTCTTTATTCTATAATTTTGGCATTAAAAACCTTATTTTATATACAAACAATACAATAACTAATGAATGCTATTATACACAAATTGATGTTATTTACATGCATTAGCTAGGGTTTTTAAGGCCAAAATGATAGAATAAAGGTGATGAAATGGAGATTCATCATATAGCTTTATTCTTTTTAACTCCTCCCTCTCTCGTGATTCGCATAACTCACCCTGGTTCCATATCGTTTTCATTTTGTGGTTATACTTAGGATTATCAAATCCTACGTATAGGGGGAGAGTGACCCAACCCCATCGGTTCTCACACATCTCCTTTTTCTATACATAGGCTAACCAAGACTAAGTATAGGGAGGACCGATGCCGATCCTTTATATTCATCTGTTCCTCCTCTTGACTTCGACTGTCCCATTTTTGCTCTTCTTATATACTTAGGCTAACCCGAGCCTAAGTATGGGGGGGGGGGGGGGCAGGTCGTCTTCTATACTTTCGTTCTTTCCATTCTCTTACGCTTAGCATGAGATATGTCTTTTCCTCACTTCTTGTGCTCTGAGGACATAGAATATGCTAAGTATAGGGGATGTATATATTACATATATACTATACTCATAGCTCGTACTTCCGTGTATTTTATGTATTGATGAATCCTCATTTCATCACCTTTATTCTTTCATTTTGGCCTTAAATTCCTAGCTAAATGCATGTATATCTCATTAATTTGTCAAAATAAATAATCTATAAATTGTACAAAATAGTGTATAAAATACTACATAAATATTATATTGAAATCCAAAATAATGAATAAAAGGAAGAAAATAAAAAATTGAAATACCATTTTTATTGAATGACCCTAGACCCTAAGACCCCGTTATCATGATGACTTGTCAACAAGGAATAAAGTTGAGGGAGATAGGACAGAAGAATTATAAAAAAAATACATAAAAACCTAATTTTTAATTCACTAATAATTCTACTTTGGGACCTATTTATTTTATTATTTTTATACCTCAAATAACAAAACTCTATGCAGGAATATTGTAGATAAAAATACAAAATTGATTTCTCAAAAAAAAATGCATAGTGTGCCCGAGACATACAAAATAAAAAAGTCAAAATAAAAACTTTGAAGGCACGTATCTTCTCCGTATTGTATCAAAATTGACCAAACCCACTTTAATTATATATAAGCTATTTAATGAAGGTATTTTCATTCAATTTCGAGTTAAGATGCATGAGTTTGGTTTTGGGCCCCTATTGTGCATTATACATGTATATTATATTTGATATATTTATTATTTTTATATTATATTTTATTTTTATAAAATTGTATATATTATTTAAAATGTAAGAATATTAAATTAAAATAAAATCATCAAAAATAAATAAATAAGTTTATTATCACACATAGATGAAATATATATATGTATATACGTATATAATAATGAAAAATAGGGCTGCCCCCGCCCCATTTTTCGTCAATTTTTTTATATTTTTTGAAAAATATCACCATGTATATTCATCCCTATATCCCTCCTATATGCCATTCAAATTTCGTCATAAATAGAGACTCCTACGGCCTCCATCGCGATGATGTCGATTTAAAAAATCATGTTACCGTTAAAAAATGACTGTCTGGATGGAGGCCGTAGGAGTCTTTGTTTCTGACGAAATTCGAGTGGTATATAGAAGGTATATAGGGATGAATATACATGGTGATATTTTCCAAAAAAATAAAAAAAAATTACGAAAATAAGGTGGGGGCAGCCACATATAACCCATATAATAAACACCCATATTTATTTAAGTATACATATAAATTAAAAAAATTGCAATAAAAATACATGAATGTGTGTTTAAATAAACTAAAAATATATAAAATACATGTATGCAATATATTTAATACATAATAAAAATAAAAATATCAAAACACATGTATTTTTACCTATAACAAGTAAATATTAACTTATAATAAAAATCCTCGAAAAGATAAATAAAAATATATATAAATATTAGATTAAACTACAAACAAATTTTATATTTAATAAAATTTTAAATAATTCATTTGCTATTTATTATTGAATTTTCAAGGATTTTTCACCAGTAAATTTTTTTGTTAGTCCACGTCGACCAACTAGAAGCCTGAATCTGTTGACCTCGGGTCAACTGACTCCCATCTCTCTTCCTCGAGCTATGGATGTGTTAGACCCATGATTTCTTCCCTTTTTTCTTCCTGAGCAACTCATCATTTGACTCCCTCATCTTAACAAAAAAAATGTTGATTTGAAACTACTAAAAACTACCCATGTCTTGGATCGAATCCATCTTTCTTGAGCAACCCAAAATCTTCGATCAAAGACAACTCCTCCAGTAACCTATAAAAGAAGCTCCTCCACCCATCTTCCAATTTTAATCCTTCTTCGTCCAATATTATCCCCGTAGGACCTTGACGTGCCTTCTTCTTGGTGACAACTCAAAGTTGACCAGTTCTGCAGCGAGGAGGATCGACGGAGGCGAAGATCCAAAGCACTACCGGAGCGCTGCCAACTGATTCTGCTTCCTTGGCTTCCAGGTCAAGTCGAGGCCATATCTTTCCATTCCTATGTAATAGCTTAGTTCTATTTTCGATTTCAATCATTAATTTCTCTTTTAATCCAATAGATTATTTTTAATTTTAGAACCCCTTTAGATCTAGAGTGCCAAATCAATCGTACTCCTCCATTCTCACGCCCTGATATCCATCCCATCTGATCCCCATCATCTGCTTCATCGGTTCCCCCTTGTGTTCAACCCAAATAATTCATAATTTGGCAAACCAAGCCTTGCACCGCCATCCCTCACCGGAGGCTTGCTATTCCGCTCATCCCCTGCGTCTCAGCTTCACCTAGAGGTCAAGGAGATAGCCCTCGAACCCGGGAGTATTTTAGTGTATAATAGGATCGTTGAAGACCCTCCTAGAGCCTAAGATAAACAAAGAACAACTCCGGGCATCATGGAGCTAACTCAACCCTCAAATCCTCCTAAAGGCAATCTAGGCCTTAGCTGAAGGCACCTGCATGTGTAGAAGAACACCACCAAGCTCTAGCAGCCGTCAGCAGGAGGAGAGGACGTTGGAGTCGCTAGAGATTCATGCTCGAAGTTCAACGGTGGCAGGTTCTTCCATCATTCTTTCAGAGGCCTCCATCGACATTAGATCAAGAACACAACCCAGATCTAATATGGGTCGTCCAATATAATTGAAGCATTGCATCATCTTAGCCCTTGGATCAAATATGTGGCAGCTAGTCGAAGGCTGGATTGAAGCACAACTTAATTGGGGTAAATTACATATAACCCCTCCATACATTTTGTATTTTGTAAAAGGTCATGTAAATATATCAATTCAGCTTAACTTTTTGGTAAAATTTGCAACATAACCTTTGAAGCTTTTGAATATTGCATTTTAATCCCCTACTAGATCACCTTACTTGACCCCATCATGTGAGTGGACATTTTGCATATATAACCCTCTAAGATTTGAAATTGCATTTTAATATTTAAAAATCAAGTTTCAGTTTTCTGGTATTTTTGCATGTGTTGCATATATTTTATATTACAAATATGCCCCTACCAACTACTTGATTTTTATTTTGTGCATTTCAATTTTCTAAAAATAGCTCTTGTGAACCAAATATTCTACAAAAATAGGATAAAATGACGGATGCCATGCTTGTTCATGTTATATATTCCATTTAACATTTTACATGCATTTTCTATTGATTAAATCAAAAGAGGACTTTATTCTATATTTACCTTAAATATAAAAAAATTATGAAACTTCTTTTAAAAACTCCAAAACAAAGTACCTGCTATTTATTATCCTATTTTATCAGTACATGTAAAAAATCACAAAAATATCAAAAGAAACTCAAAAATAGCAAACCCTTGATAACACTAAAAAATTACAAAATATTTAAAAAAAATATTTTTTGAGCTAATATTTTTATATATCCTATTTACTACATAATAAAATTAGTTTTAAGAAATTTTCTTGCTAATTTTAAATCTCAAAGCAGTTGGGTCTATTTAAATATTCCATAGTTTACCCTATTTTTTATTTTAAAAAATGTAAAAAATTCCCAAAAGTCTCAAAAAATAGAAGAATATTTGAATAATAAAAAATATTTTATTTTGCAATTTTAAACTATATTTAGCTACATTTATAATTCGAATACCCTATATAGCTTATATATATATATATTATATGTACTTATTTTTATTATTAGTTATGATAAATACCTTCTTAATTTTCAAAAATCTTAAAAAAATAAAAAAGAATGTTGTGTATATATTTTCTGATATATATATTATATTTATATATTATATATACACCCTTTATTTTGCATATTATTACACATTACATATATACATATATCTATTTAAAAGAAAAAAGGAATTAAAAATCAGAAAATCAGAAAATTAAAAATATATAATAAAAAACAAATATTTAAAAACCCACAAAAACATTGATTGAATATTGTGCATATATATGCATACACACACCTATATTATTTAGCAATAAATAATAGCTGCTACGCCCCTTGTTCCCTGAGTTTGACACCCTACTATACTTCTCCACTATACACACTTGTTTGTAGAGTTTTGTAATAAATTTTGACTCGTCTCTTTGATTTGCATTGCTTTATATTATTATTATGGGTTGAATTTTGATTTAATCGGCCTTCATGTGCAGTCATCTCGATGAATGTGCCCTCGCCTTGTGAGCGCACACAACTGCCTCTTAAATTCGGATATTTCATGTATATAATATTCAATGAGTACGAGATGGATAAAATTGGTAAAAAAATAGAAATGAAAAAATTGTGTCTTTGTAAAATACCTGTATAAAGTGTATATTGTATACAAGTTGTAAAGTTCGTATAATGTGCATAATACTCGGTGTAAAACTTGTATAATCTTGTAAACTATAGTAAATAATTCTATTTTTTGTAAAATTGATGTAAAATAGGAGGTATAACAAAAACACTTTTGTCCAATAAAAAGGGCTTCTTATTCATTCTAGCATATCATTCTTGCAGTTAAAAAAATCATATTGCACTTCATTCGTATGCATTTCATAACATCTGTATTTTATTTGCATATCATACAAATGCAAAGTGGAAAATTAGTTTGTTCTGAATCGAGTTATGAATAGAAATATAGGATGGACATGATTTGACCTTAATCTACTTAAATTTCAGAGGAACTTCAATTGAGAAGTAGGATTTTAGGAACTTCAAGTCATAGACTTAATTCTCCAATGTCTAGACTTGATTCTTAGTGTATAACTAGGTCACCTCATTCTGAGTAAACTCTTGGATAGGGAATTATTCTGTAAGCGTGGACATCTAAAGATCGGAGTATCAGATTGAAATAAAGCTTCGAATGAGGGATGGACTGCTAGCACTTTTTTCTAAGACCTCAAAATCTGGGTGGACCAAAAGATTCTATATCAATTGGGGCATAAAAGATCCATGTAGACCAACCACAAAATCTTACCAAAAAGAAGCTAATACTAAAAAAATCCAAGCTTCAGATAACCTGCAGATCTAGTGGAGACTTGGCTACACCAGCCAAACTTTATAGAAGAGTGGACTACACTATTCACTCTCCCCTTCTTTTCCCCTTCTTCTATACTTCTCTCCCCACTCGTTGTGAACTAGCATGTTCCGTAACTTAGAAGGAAATACTTGACTCCTCAAGGATGAGTTACTGGAAGAGGAGATTGCATGATAGTTCAACATCTTGGATGGGATGAGCTAACACCCTTCACACACTAGAGGTTGTTATTCAGTGTTCATGTGGGATGCTTTTGGAATGTGTTGATCAAGATGACTTCTAAGTCGGATCGGGATATTGATGTGTACCACTTGGAGATTGTTGTTATTAAAATCCTAATTCTCAAAAGGAGTTCTACCACTTTATTAATCCAAAGTTCGAGTTGAGATCCATTTTCACCTTTTGTTCATGACCTTGGTATGGAACCCACTATCATTTCACTTAGGCATTTTATTTTAGTTCCTCGAGGAAGGTCAAGGTTTAAGTACAGGGGGTGGATGAATATGTGATTCATCACTCTAAAAGCTGAAAATAAAGCTACATTCTTGAGTAATTAGTTGCATTTCTTTATCTATTTTTCATTATTATCATTCATGCACTTGTAAATAATATTCATATTTTAGCATACGTAATTGCATTAAATAAAGAAGCCAAAAACTCTTGTAAAATATCACACGTATAATACCATATTTTCACTTATTTTAATTTTTTCCTAATTATAAATAAAATAAAATCAACTCTATTGTGTACATAATACTAACACTAATAAAGAAAAATTACAAAAAAATACGAACTTGTAAATTTGCCTAATAAAACCCAAACCCTAGTTCTGAGATGAAAAATCGTAAAAGTGAAGATCTCTCTCATACAACCACCTATGGACCCCTACTCACTTTTGAATTAATGTGCGTTCAACTATCTACAAAACAAGACCAAATTCAAAAGAATTGGAGTTCACATGTGAAACTTGAATTTGGGAGCCTCATTGTATATTGTACATTTTGACTAATTTAATCTTATTATTTTATGTACAAAAATAAGTCTTTTTTACTTATTTGTTTTCATTTATTTTCTTTGTTTATGTTTTAATAAAATATGCAAAAATTCTAATAAAAATTGAAGCAAAAATCGAAGAAAATAAATCAAATTGAGTTTGTATATAAAGTTTGTACGTATGTCCCTTTATTTTATTTCTTGATTTTCTTTCTTAAAATCCAAAAAATGGATTAAGGTAGAAATATTTATTATATATTTTCTCTTATTTTATTTTTATTTGTATTTTATTTAAAAATGACAAAAAATGTAATATACAAAAAATCTATATTTTATATCCATGGAGTACCACCAATATGTTTTGTATAGATGATCTTTTTTGGTTTCGGGTCCTTCACAAAAATTGTTCTTGTTAAGATGGACAGCTTTCATGTAGACTACTTTTGATTTAACTTC
Source organism: Ottelia alismoides (assembly GCA_037367405.1). NCBI lineage: Eukaryota > Viridiplantae > Streptophyta > Magnoliopsida > Alismatales > Hydrocharitaceae > Ottelia > Ottelia alismoides. The sequence goes on from JAZKJV010001570.1 coordinate 653,414, forward strand.
ATTTGCTATTTTATTTCTATTTTTCTTTTGATTTAATTTTGGATTTTTCTGGGAGCGAGATGTGACCGCTTCTGGCTACTACGTGTCACCCCATTTCTATTTTATTTCAAAATATTAATTTATTTATTATTTTATGTACTTTATTTTTATTTTTATTATTTTCCTTACCATGTGGCAGCCCTGACGCCTATCGTGTGGCCTCTTCCTCTTTCCCCTTCTCCTCCGCTACTCTCAGACAGCGTGTACGCCCGCTCCTTGCCTCCTGCGGCGACGCACAACTGCCACCCTTCTTCTCATCCCACACCCACCGTGACCCATTCCCTTGAACCTCTCCTCAACCACCCCTGACCTATTCATACATCATCCCTCTTGCAACTGCCGCTCCTCGACTCTCGGCCCTAACCACCTAGCCATCAAAACCACAACAATCGCTGCCATTACATAATCGACTCGCCATCTCTGAGAGAGAGAGAGGTCGAACCACCTTCCAGTCATGACTCATCGACGACGACATCAATCTCAAACCTGCTAGGCAAAGACTGAGGCTGAGACATTGGCGTGATCAAAGGCCCAAGCTAGCACCTCGAGGTGGCAATTACCACCTCCTCTACTTCACAAGCTTCTAGAGCTCGTCAGCTCCATTGAGGCAATCACCAGAAGGAGATTCCTCTCCTCAACCCAGGCATTACCATCTTCCAGGTAATCTCTTCTTCTTTCTCCCTTTCTTTTCCTCTTTTTTCTCCCCTCTCCTTCTGCTCCCCTTTTCCTCTCCTTCCATTCATTTTCTCTGACACGCTTCTTCTTCTTCTTCTTCACCACTGTGAAGCTTCCGCATCTCCCCCTATCGATCAAGCCATCGACCCCGTGTCTCCACGGCCCGTTGCCTTGACCGACACGTCGACCGCCCCACCTCTTCCTCATGTGAGATGCATGTGGGGGCCTGGAGAAACTTGCAGCCAACCACCCTTCCCACGTGCTTCGCAAAATTGCAATAAAGGACCCACAGACCAACCACATGCGCACAGCTCGTGCATGTACAGATTTTGCAAGAAATTCCTTAGGGTTTTTGGTAATATACTATTAGCATCTTTCTTTATTTATCATTTTTTTGTAATTGCATACATACCCCTATCTTCGCATATTTATTTAAACAATCATTTCACATCATATTTTAGTTCCAAAACAACATATTGTTTAACGATTAATGTTTTATCATTGTGGATGATTATTTGATTTTTTGAGCTTTGGTTGATTTAATATGATTAATTTAGTGGAAATTTGCATAATTTACCACTACATGATATGAAATTCATAATAAATAAATTATTGTTCCAAAAATTCACAGTCGGTAGAATAAGTATGTTTTACATTGTGTCCAAAAATCTTCATTTGCATGCATATCTATGTCAAAATAAATGGCTTTGTGATATGAGTAATTTATTTTTAATTAATTGTACGTTTAGAGTATTTTTAAGGAAATAAAAGTTGTTCTGGATACATCTCACATAGACTTATCTAGGATAATTCCATTTCTGAAAAATAATTAAGTTTGCTATTTATTAAAACTAATTTACTCAAAATCATATGGCGTGCATATTTAATTCATAATAGATTCACTTTGCATCAAAAAATTCCAAAAAAATACAGGGTTCATCAGCGAGCAAGCATCATATTATCGAGACTTTGGGCTAATGTTGCAAGCTTCTGTGGTAGAGATGATGACGGGAATATATACAATTAGGAAGAGGAGGGTCCAGATGAAGTTCATGGAAAGGAGACTAAGCAGAAAGAAGTGGAGTTGTGGTTATTCGTGATTCTAACTTGTAACATCTATACGACATTGTACAATCTGCTTGTTTCAAATGATTGGCAAATGTTTTAGATAGTTATTTTGAAAGGAATTTGCAAGTACTTCCTGATCTTTCAAATTAGACCAAGTGTATTCTTTTGCAGTGATAATCCATGGGTATCTGCAGGAAACTGTGGTCTATTCACATAGGTCGAGTACTAATTGGAATCGAATACCCACTAGAATGGGTCGAGTTGATCCGTGATATGTTAATGATGAGTTGGGATGGATCGGGATCGAACGGGTCGGGTACTCAACCCATGCACATCCCTAGTCTTAAGTCCTTCATGTGAAAGTCATGAATCCCCATTTCCTATATGCATCATGGTGAATTAATAATGGGCTTTTTATAAGTAGTAATGGTATATAATCCAAAGTTTGATGTTCCTTATATTTGTTTATGATAATTGTTCTTGGTACTTGTATAGTGTTTGGTTGTAACATTGACAATCTCTGCTTTTGATTAAAGGAAACAAAATACGTCTGATGAATATGTGATTTATCAGTCTAATTATCTGAAAATAGAGCTTAGTCCCGAGAAATTAGGATCATTCACATGTTAATACCATCAAATTAACTTCATGCACTTGTAAATAATTTGTATAAATTAGCATTCATTTCTAATTGTCATCTACATATTTTCACTTAATTTCATACATTTTTTATTAATTCATGCTAACTCCAATTAACATGAAACTGACTTCATTATATACACATCACTAACATTAATTAATAAAAAATCCAAAAAATACTAACCTATATATTTTTGAAATAAACCCAAACCCTAATTTCAAGATAAAAAACCACAAATGATGATATCTCTCTCATATAGTGTCCAAATTCACTATAGTCACTTTTAAGTTAATGTGCATTCAAATGTCTACGAAACAAGATCAAATTCAAAAGAATTGGAGCTCATTTGTGAAAATTGGATTTTCAGGCCTAATTGTACATTGTACATATGTACTGATTTTGACTTGTCATTTCATGTGCATATTTGACTCATTTTGATTTCTTTATTTTTCATTTATTCGTTTCATTTCATGCTTTAACAAATTACATAAAAACTAAAATCCAACAAAAATAGAAAAATAAAGAAAAAATTAACTCTGATTTAAGCTGACTGACCAACTCGTATGTATGTACCACACGGTTTATAATTAATTTAATTCATAAAAAGAATAGGGTGGGCTCAGTTGCAAGGTCTCATCGCTTAGAGCTGGGTGGCAATCCTGAGCATTGGCATGAGGGCCGCCGAGGAGGGTGTGGGGAGTATTCATCTTCCTTCGAAACATCAAACTAGTTATATGTGCCGACCTAGGCACATCTGCACCTTACCGGTAGATATAATAGAATATCAAAGTGGAATTTTAGCCAAGGAAATGCTATTTGAGTCCATAGCATCATTTCACATCATATTTGATTTTTGCATACACTATTCTTTCACATTAAATTAAATAAAAATCATAAAGCAAAAAAGAATGAATTTTTAGACACATAAAATATCACCAAAAAGAACACATCTTGCATAGATCATTTCTTTGCATATGGGTCCTTACTTAATATCATAGCTTGCATTGAGATCTATATTTTTCATTTTATGCATTTTTGTTTTTGAGTCCATTCATTATTTATTTTCATTTTTCTTTGCATTTTGTTGCATGCTCAATAGTCTGGTCAACAACCGCACCACATGTCGCATGTTCACTAGAGCCATCTCAGCCCTCAAGTTAACTTGCCCTTTGGCCAGGTCAACTGGTTTTGTCTCCCAGCACCAATCTTCTCTACCATTGGATCCAACTTTGATCCAATGGCTGATACTAACCCTGCTCACTGCCCTTCCTTCCCATATGCTAGTCATGTGATACTCCAACTGTTGGATCGCGAGGATCCAACAACCCCCTGATCGCCATCCACCTCCAGTCGCATCGCCCCTACCATCGTAGCTCCTTGATTCTCCACATTGATCACAGTGCCGCATCAACTATGTCTTTCTCCAACCTCCTCCATATTGATGCGCATCATCAAACACCCATCACATGTAACCTCCAACCATTTAACCTTCGTAATCCCCTTCTTTAACCCGGTCGACAAGGAAACCCAACCAACCTCCCCAATCGTGGAACCTATCAGCAACCCAAATCGTTAGAGCACCAAAGATTCGAACTCTAACCACCTAATCTCCTTCGATGAAGCCATAATTCTAACCCTTCCAGATCACAATCATATACCATCTCTCCTTCTTCCTATATAAAACCCATTTCTCTGGCCCCTATATCCCCATCTACCTCCAATATTCGATATCAAATGAAAGGAGAGAGCTTGAGCTCCATTCCGATGACAATAGTCTGGGCTCGAGGCTAGGATCTCCCTTGGCAAGATTCACGGGCACCAAACACCTGTACTGCTACTCTATTACCCAACTACACAACTGAGCTTGTTGTCCACCACCGCACGGCTTGAGCAAACACTGGAGGAGGCAAACAACCACTCAACCCCAGGCGACCTTCAGGCGATACTTCCCCCTTTCCCTTCTTCGTCTTCTTCTTCTCTCATCTGATCATCTTCTTCTTCGTTTTCGATCTATTCTCACACCAACACCAACACGCATAATCACATTATCCCTCCACTTCATGTTCCTCCTCCCACAACTTTTCACCACTTTTGCTCTGTCCACCACCACGTCAAGGAGTATCTCCCCACCCCTCATCTTTCGAGAAGCACCAGACCTACAACAAGACCAACCGATCATCGAGGAAGATAGCTCCATGCCCATCAGACGACCCCAATCATTCTCGAACCACCTTACCCATGCCTCATGCCTTGAATGCAATCGAAGCAAGGATGAGGCGACACATGGAGGCTTGAATTCGCATCTCCGCCCATGCCTCCTCTCCCCACACGTCACATAGTCGTGAACATTTTACTAGTGCTCCCTCCTCGTTTCTCAGAATTCCAACGAAGCCTGGTGGGTAAATTACAAAAAGAGAACTTTGATTTTTCCAAACTACATCTCAGCACCTACAAGGGTATAGTTGCACACATTTGTTAATTTTTATTACAATCTAGTCCTTGAAACTTCATTTTATCGTATCTTGAGCATTACTTATTGGATTTTGGTGTTCCTCATATCGATTCGATCCTTATTCTATTTTCTTTCACATAGCACAATGTATTATTTACTTTAAAACACTATTTGACATTAATTAATCCTGGAGTTCATTTCTTATATTGAGTAAATTTCTTCTCAATCATTGATTCTATTGCTCAAAAAATTGCTCACAAATTTATGGAATTTGAGAAATTGATTGATCACACATTCATGTAATTACTTGATCATCCATTGAGGGTTCTTGAATTGATCTAACTAGCTTGCAATTAATTTGGCCTACTTTCTCCTACTTTGATTGCTCGATTGCTCATGCACCTGCATACATATTCCATATTGCATTTCATTCATTACTTTGACTGCTCGATTGCTCATGCACCTGCATATATCTTCCATATTGTATTTCATTAATCTTACATTCATAATATAAAAATCACAAAACTATTGCATTTATTTATTAATTATATACATAGCATAGCATTATATTTCTTGCATAAAATCATGCATCATATTTCTTGATTAATTACATATTGTAATTTCAGAACTAACAAAATACGAAAAATATATAAAAACACACAAAAACAATTCTTCTTCTAAAAATATATTTTTTGTATTATTTAACAATTAATTCTAGACTCTCATATTACCTTATTGAGTTCGATCTTGGGATTTACCCAAGTAAAATAAATAAATTGATCGCTTATAGATTTAATCTTATGTATTATTCTCTCGGTGTTTTCATTTTTGACGTATCTCTATATTGCCCGACTACACCAATTAAAACAGCAAATTAACAAGGGTGAATTCTAGTGACTCGTCAGTGTCATGATATGCCCCCCTCTATATGGAATCTCTATATTAGGTCGAGCTATCATGACATGGCTTTTGTGATCATAATAATTTCATTCCTTGTCCCTACATTCCTCTAGCTTAGGGGGCATTCTTATTGAATATGTCCTTTTTTCATTTGGAGTAAATGATTTCTCTTTCTCATGTGCTGAGTTCTTTTGGTCCTACATTTTTCTGAACATGTGAATCCTTAATTCAATATTATCATCTTTTAGGCTTACTCAACTCAAAGAGCAATAATTTAATTATTACCAATTTTCTTCGATTTATCCTCGACTTTATTTTCCAATTGTTTCCTAACTTTGTGGGCAAGAAGTTTTTCCTATCGTTCCATCCATGAGAAGAGTTCCTATTCCATTTGTTTCCCTTATCTTACTGCCAATTGTTTCCATTTTGGGGTTAGTGATCACGAGTGATTCTTACTTGACTTTTTTGACACTAAATCAAGATTTCAGAGAGGATTGACTATGATTATTAAAGAGGAATATGGCCAGAGATATCTGATTAAGGTCATTGACGTGTCCGATAATGCCGAGGTAAGGTTGTGTTTTTATCGTTCGTGTTTAAAGATGATTAGTCGTGCGTTGTAGGCGGCAATCGGAAACAGTCAAGAAAATAACCACACAAAATGTTCTTCAAATTTATTAATGTGGTTTTATGTTTATTTTATTTGGGCAAGTCCCAAGGTCGATCACAAGGAGGCAAAGGAACAACCTAGAGTTATGTCTATCAAAATTCATTTGCGGCTTTCGAGGCGGTCTTTTTTTTTGGAATTTTCAATGTAATAAGGGTGTTACATGCAATTTCGGCCAATTCTAGGGACTAAAATGTAAACTTCAATCAAACGATGTCCGAAAAATATGAAACTTGGCCACAATGTAAAATATGATGAAATGAACGCACTATAATTTTTTTGGAATTTTTGGATGCAGTATGAATTTTTTATGAATTTTTAAATGCAAACAAAATGAATTTAAATATTTAATTATAATAAATATTAAACCCATTTATTTTCAAGGGATAAAATTATCTAGGATCTATCTCTACTGATTGATCTAGGAAAAATCCTAAATCTCGAAAATGTGAGATATAATATCTATTAAAAATTAAACACTAAATTATGCAAAATGATTTTTACAGGGTAAATCATGCATGCAAATGCAATTCTTTTTGGGCATAATGTCAAGAACAATTAATTCTACAATATGTGATTTTTCGATAATTTTTAGAGCAACGGTTAATTAACTACGAAATTAAGAGCACAAACTGGGCAAAATATATGAATTTCTACAAAATAATTATTTATTAATTAACCATCCATCACAAAAATGCCCACAATATGTCGAAGTGTAGAGAATTAATTGATAAACATCATGTTATTTTTGTATTAAATAAATAATGCAGAGAAAAGTCAAAAATCACAAGAGAACACAAGGGTATGATTGTAATTTAAATAAACTAAATAAAAGAGCAAGGGGGGCCTACTTATAATTATCAGGAGCTTCGGGGAGTTGTTTGCAAATTTGCCAGAAGTCACGTGCCGAGCACATGACCTTCTGAGGCTGGACTTGTGCGAAATACGAAGGAAGACCAAGGGGCTCTTAGCAATTTTCCCACAGGCACATGCAAGGCACGTAACCCCTGGGGTTGATGTGTAAATAAATGGAAATTCGGGGGCTGGGATGCAATTGACCCAGCGGGTCACGTGCAAAGCACGTGACCCCTGGGATGAAGGTTGATGACGTCCCCCCCGGGACGCACGTGCCTCGCACGTGCGTGGGGGGGTCGCGGGAAGGCCCCTGGCAGCGCGGAGGTGTCTTTACACCGAACGAGGAGAGGCGGCAGTGGCGTGGTCGGTCGCGAGGCGGAGAAGGGTCGACGAAGAGCGGTGTCGCGGTGGTTCTGTGTCGACGCGTCGGGAGTGGAAGGGCGTTGGCGTAGACGTTGCGGAGGCGTTGGCTGTCGACAATCGGGCAGAGATGGAGTCGTCGGAGGAGAATGGTGATGGCGGAGGATGTAGGCTGTAACGTAGTCAGAGTTGATGGTCCAAGGGCCGACACACGGCCGGCGGACGTCGAGGAAGAAGAGGGTCGGCGGCGAAGGCGAGGTCGAGCGTCGGCGGAGGGAGAGAGAGACAGAGAGAGTATACCTTGGAAGATGGGTAGGGCTCAACGGCCGGTCGCCGGAGCGGAGCATCGGCGAGGGGCTGCGCTGCGACGAGGTTCTGGGCCCCGGATCACGCCGATAGAGGGGTCTTGCTGGTTGTCACGACCAGAAGGGCTCTTTGAAGGTGAATGGCAGATGTCTTCTCCGATGAAGGGTGGCGTAGCTTTTATAGGGTAGAGGGCTCTCGCCGGACATGGAAGTAGGAGATACAGGATTTGAGGTGGATTCGACGATTGATGAGATTCGCGGGATTTGGAGATCTGGGATGAGAATGAGGAGATCGCTGATGGGGCAGACGTGCGAGATTCGAGGGGATGACGAAGATCGGAGGTCGGAGGCGGCCGATGCTAATCGCGGTAGAGATTTTGGAGCACCGCCACCTACGATGGAAAGGAGGCGGAGGAGGAAGACGTACAGGCGCCGTCCAATCACACGCGATCGGAAGGCTCCTGTGGCGCCACGTGGCAGCAGGAGGCGTGAGGAGGGGGCGCACGTACGACGTACGTGCGTCCATTTTTAATTTTTTTTATTTTATTTATTTATTTATGTTAAATAAAACGATATATAATAAGCCCGAAAATGATTGACACGTGGCGGCACCAGGTACCGCCACATGTCAGCACCAGAATATTCGGAAAATAAATACTTTATAAAATCAAAAAATTAGTAAATGACCTCGGATCAAAAAAGTTTCTTCACAAAAATTGCTCGTCTCGATGAGATCTACAACTTTCACGAAGACATCAAAATCAATATCTATCATTTGCACAAAGTGATATTTTTGGGGTATCCCATGTACATAGAACACCTTGATTTTGGGGTTTTGTAATTTTTATGTCATTTTTAGATCAGATAAAAATCCGAAAAAAAAATATGATAAATAAAAGATAAATAATTACATATTAATCTATTTTTTTGGATTTTTATTAATCAATAAAATATGTACATAAAATATTAGGTCAAAAAAACGCTAAAATATACATTATACAAAAGAGGCCCAAAATCCAACTTTCACATATGAGCTCCGATTCACTTGAACTTGGTCTTGTTTTGAAGGTAATTGAATTCAAAAGTGAGTAGGATTCAATCGGACACTGGATGAGGAAGAAATGAGGTTTTTAGTCTGGAAATCCTAAAACTAGGGTTTGGGTTTTTGGTCCACTTATTTGGGTTATTATTTTTTTGTATTTTTCCTTTATTCTTGTTTATGAGATGTACACAGTGGAAGTGGTTTTGGGTCATTCGGAGTTAGCGTGAATGAGTTAAAAATCTGGGAAGTTAGGCTATTTACAGGTCATTTTTGGCTGAGATTTTTGGCTTCTTATTTTGTGCAGAAACTTGTGCTAAGATGCCATTATTATGAAAACATGCATGAATGCTAATTATGCAGAATAGATGTCGAAATGCTGTTTATTTTAGGGGATTTGAGACTAATAAATGAGATTTAGAGTGATGAATTCGAGATTCATCATCCCCCTATACTTAAAGAATGCTCGTCCATGAGCATTAAAAAGAAATGCCATGAAGTGAAATGAGATTGGGTTCCATACCAAGACCATGAGCTGAAGGTGAAAATGAATCTAGACTCAACCTTTGGATTAATAGTGTGGCGGAACTTATGTGAGCTTAGAATTTTAAAATCAACTGCCATACAGTTTCGGCTCAGAAGTCATCTTAGATCAATCCTCTTCCCAAAGCATACCCTATGAACATTGAACAACCGACTCATGTGTGTGAAAGGTTTTAGCTCTTCCCACCAAGAATGCCAGACTACCGCGCAAACCTCCTCTCCAGTAACTCGTCCTCGGGGAGTCAGGTATTTCCTTCTAAGGTCTGTCGCGTTGTGTTCACAATCGAATTGGGGGGAGAAATTAGAAGAATGAGAAAAGAACTGGAGGGTGGCTAGTGTAGTCACCTCTCCTTGTGAAGATGGCCAGTGTAGTCGAGTCTCCACCAAGATCTGCAGGTTTCTTGAAGCTTGGACCTTTTTGGTCAGATATTTATTTGGTAAAATGCTTCTTTGTATTTGGAATTTTTGGTGGTTCTGCTTGGATCTTGTTGTGCCCCTACGGATATAGAATCTTTTGTTCCGTACATTTTTTGGGGTCTTAGAAAAAATTGTGCCCAGCCATCCATCCCTTTTCCGAAGCTTTATTTCAACCCGTACTCCGGTCTTTAGATTTCCACGCTACCAGAAAAGAAACTCACACAGTCTTCCAACATCCCGTCTGAGTTGAGCTAAGTGCATAGTGCGAGAGTACAAATTAATTCCCTATTCCAGAGTTGTACCCAGAATGAAGAGACCAGATTAGACACTAAGAGTCAAACGTTGCACATTGTCATGTGGAACTCAAAGAATTAAGTCAAAGACCTGAAGACTCTAAAATCCTTTTTCTCGGTGAAGTTCCTCTGAAAATTAGGTGGATTAAGGTCAAGTACAGACCACTCTCGGTTTCGGCTCATAACTTGATTCAGAACCCAAAGACTTTTCACATATGCAAATGCGATGCTGGAAGAATTGCAGGTGTGTGAAATGAGACACATTTTTTTCCTTTTTTTTGATTAATTACCCACCCCGTAAATACATATAGACTTATGCGCAAGTACGAGGTATGGCTAAAATATATACACAGTATATATACAGACCCTCCTATACTTAGCGAGTGATGTGTCCTTAGAGCACAAGAAGCGTAAAGAAGACATAGATCGGGCTAAGCGTAAGAGAGTAAAAATTTGATATACAATGGTCCGCCCCCTATACTTAGACTGAGAATAGTCTAAGTATAGAAGAAGAGCACAAAAAGAGGCGGTCGGGATATGTAAATGAGGAGAGTATATACAGGTGGGTGGCGGTTCCCCCTATACTTAGGCTTTGGTCAGCTTAAGTATAAAAGAAAGGGGGAGATGGAGCGATCGAGAGAAAGAGTGTGATGGGGGAAAATGGTATATACAGATGACATCGGTCCCCCCCCTATACTTAGGCTTTGGCCTAAGTAGAGGAAGAAGCTATACAAGGAGATCGATGTGGTCGGGAGGGAGGGTGGGATTGATCTGATAAATCTTCACTGTCTTTGCTCTGTGTAAAGTAGATGACCTCAACTTGAACTGTCTGCTCTTGGGATGATTCTATATATGGCTTCAGCAATTGTCCATTCACTGAGAAAGGTTGTGCATCATCTTTGAGTTCTGCAATATCCACACTTCCATTGGTATGCACATCGATGACAACATAAGGACCCGTCCATTTTGATTTCAGTTTCCCATGAAAAATCTTTAATCGAACATTAAACAACCATACTTTCTGTCCAGGGACAAAGGTTTTATCTCGAATGTGTCTACCATGCCATTTCTTGACCTTGTCCTTATAGATCACACTGTTGTCATATGCTCGGTTTCGGATTTCAATTAGCTCATTCAAATTTAAGTCTCGACATAATTTCCCAAGGTGACAACTCCAATTCAACTTTTTGATCGCCCATTCAGATTTGTGAATCAATTCTGCAGGTAAATGGCATGGCTTATCATAGATCATCCTAAAAGGTAAAGTACCGAGTGGAGTTTTATATGATGTCCTATAGACCCACAGAACCTGATCCAATAGTTTTGACCAATCCGTCTTATCTAGACGAACCAATTTTTGAAGAATACCCTTCACCTCTCTATTAGAAACCTCAGCCATGCCATTAGATTGTGGATGATACGGGTTGGCTATTCTATGCTCAAATTTATACTCTTTAGCAAAGATATCATTTCATTATTCACAAAGTAGCTACCTCCATCAGAAATCAAAACTTTTGGTATCTCGAACCTTGCAATGATATTATCCTTGATAAACTTACAAACGGTTTTGTTGTCTGTTGTTCGGGTTGGAATGGCCTCTACCCATCTAGACAAATAATCAACTGCCAATAAGATGTACTCATATCCTTTGCTATTGGGAAAGGGACCCATAAAATCAATCCCCCATGCATCGAAAACATCACAGAAAATCATTGGTTGCATGGGCATTTCATCTCTATAACCAACAGTCCCTCCCATTCTTTGGAAAATCGGGCAAGACCGTACATATTCACTAGCATCATGAAATAAGGTCTGTCAATAAAATACACATTGGAGTACCATGTGTGCAGTTCTCTTTCCCGAATGGTGCCTTCCAGCCTCGAGAATATGACAATGTGTGAGGACACTCTGGTATTCTTCCTGAGGAATACATCTTCTCCCGACACAATCCGCTCCTTCATAAAAAAGGAAAGGATCGTCCCAATGGTATTTTCTTGAACGGACTTCAGCTTATCAATCATTCTCTTGGTCCAACCAAAAAGGGAACCTTCTCGGAGACAAGATAGTTCATGGTGTTGGAATACCATGGGGTTGAATCAATAACGCAAACAGATTCGTCTGGAAAAGTCTCCTTAATAGGTCCAGTGTCAGAATAATCATTTTTCTCAATTCAGGAAAGGTGATCAGCCACAACATTCTTTATTCCAGGTTTATCTTTGATCTCCAAATTAAATTCATGAATTAACAAGATCCATCTCAAAAGATGTGCTTTGGCATCTTTCTTATCCATGAGGTATCTAATTGTCGTATGATCAGTGAAAATTGTCACCTTGAAGCCCAATATGTATGATCTGAATTTTTCAAGGGCCCAAACAACCGCGAGCATTTTCTTTTCAATCACTGTATAATTTTTCTATGCAGGATCCAATACTTTGCTCGCGTAGTAAATCGTATAAGGGATTCCATCCCGTTTTTGTCCAAGCACAATTCCGACAGCAAAATCCGATGCATCAGTTATGATCTCAAATGGAAGAGACCAGTCGGGAGCTTGTAATATTGGCGATTCACATATTTTCTTTTTGAGGAGCTCGAAGACTTCAAGACATTTGTGATTTACAATAAACTCGGTGTCTTTTCCTAAGAGCTCAGTCAGTGGGCGGGCGATCTTTGAAAAATCAGGGATAAACCTTCGATAAAATCCAACATGCCCTAGAAAAGACCTCACTAACTTGACGTTGGTTGGTGGCTCAAGTTTCTTGATCACATCCACCTTGGCAGGGTCGACCTCCATTCCCTTTTTGGAGATGACATGCTCCAATACGATACCCTCAGTCACCATAAAGTGACTCTTCTCCCAGGAGAGTACCAAATTAACCTCCATGCATCTCTTGAGGACTCGGTCCAAGTGCGCTAAACATGTATCAAATGAATCACCATGTACCGAGAAGTCATCCATGAAGACTTCCAGGAAATCACCCACCATTTCGGCAAATACGGCAATCATGCACCGCTGAAATGTTCCTGGGGCATTACAAAGCCTGAATGGCATGCGCTTGAATGCGTAGGTACCAAAGGGACATGTAAATGTGGTTTTTTCCTGATCCTCGGGAGTGATAGCTACTTGATTGTAGCCAGAGTACCCATCAAGAAAGCAGAAGAATGCTTTCCCTGCAAGTCTCTCCACGATTTGATCAATAAATGACAGTGGAAAGTAATCTTTCTTGGTCGTGGCATTCAAGCGCCTGTAGTCAACACAGACACACCACGACGTGGGTACTCGGGTCGCGATTTCTACCCCCTCCTCGATGGTGACCATCTGGATTCCCGACTTCTTCGGAACGACATGAAGGGGGGCCACCCACTTGGAGTCAGAAATTGAGTATATAAAACCTGCTTTGCACCATTTCTCTATTTCTTTCTTAACCACTTCTCGAAGATTGGGGTTTAATCTTCTCTGAAATTCACGGGAAGGCCTTGCGTTATCCTCAACATAAATTTGGTGCGAGCAGAGAGCAGGGTTGATTCCTACGAGATCCGACACAGTCCAATCGATGGCTTTTCGATTTCGCTCAAGGACTTCTATAAGTCTAGATTCTTGGTCCATGGTTAATGATGAGCTAATAATCACAGGGAATTTATCTTTGGGTCCATTGAGAAATGCATACTTCAGTGTGGGAGGGAGAGGTTTCAGCTCTGGCAAATCTGAATCATCAATCAAGTCTGGCTGAATGTCTTTTAAGTATGGCTCTGTGTTGGTTAGCCACTAATCTTGAAGGAATGTGAGTCGGATCGCAAAAGTAGTGCGGTAATTCGGCCAAAGCCGCGTCTGACTCGTCATCGATTTTTCTTGATTTTCCCGAAGAAGATGGGATTGACAAATCCGAAAGGATTTCTGTGTCATCAGGATTATAAACATCCGACTCGTTCATTGTTTCTTCTTCTTCTATGGTGGTATCAATCTGAAGATCTGACAGTTGATCCCATGGTCCAGTAGTGCTGATGAGATTACACTCGGATGTTTCGGCATCTTCAGTGGTGGATTCAGAATCTGGTCTTTGCCACTTGGTTTGTTTCATCTCCAGATCCACTTCTCCATCTAGGGAACGGAATTTCATCATTTCGGTGCCGTAATCGAATACAGCCTTGGAGGTTCTTAAGAATGGTCTTCCCAGAATGATTTGTGATTTCTTCCCATGGTTCGAGGTTTCCATATCAAGGACAGTGAAGTACACTTTGTATTCCGTACCCTCGACCATAATGATAACATTTTTCACTTCTCCCCTAGGTCTTTTAATAGATTTGTCAGCGAATTGGAGTAAAGATAATGATTTCTGAAGAGGACGAGGCACAAATCTTCCTCTTCAAGAGCTCAAAGGCCTCCAGACACCTGTGAACTACAATGAACTCTGTGTCTTTTCCTAAGAGCTCAGTCAGTGGGCGGGCGATCTTTGAAAAATCTTGAATGAATCTCCTATAGAATCCAACATGCCCTAAGAATGACCGCACTGACTTCACGTTGGTAGGTGGATCGAGTTTCTTGATCACCTCCACCTTGGCAGGGTCAACCTCTATTCCCCTTTTGGAGATGACATGCCCCAACACGATACCCTCCGTCACCATAAAGTGACTCTTCTCCCAGGAGAGTAAGACAAAGGGAAGAAGATTGATGGAAGAACCATTGTCGAGAAGTGTGCGTGTGAACGCAATACCGCCAATGCGACTTTCCACATAATGAGCACCTAGATCCCTTTTCTTTCTTGGTAAATGCTGATTTCTGATGCATTTTGTGGTGGCCACTGTCAGGACATGAGTCTCCACAAACTGATTTGTTTTCTTTGTACGAGTCCTGGTGGGAGTACATTTCATTTTCAAGTATTTTTGAAATGCAGGATTACTGGCCACATACTGATCAAAGGGTACTTTCACTGTGATATTCTGCTGGCAGAATTTCTCCATCACTAGGTCATTCTGAATGTTTTTCTTTTGTTTTCCTTTCTTAATAGCATGGGGGAAAGAAATAGAAGCATTTGAGATTGGAGAAAGAGAGCCAGAATCGTAAATAAGAGCATCTTTATTGGATTTGGAGTTCTTGTTACAATCATAATGTTTTTGATAATAATCATGTTGTTGAAATGGTGACAAAGGTATTTTTGCAGCAACTAGAGGTTCAAGGTCCTCTGCGGTCTTCATAGATGCTTTTCCTTTATCTCGAGCAGAAATCTTCGGGCGTCCTTCTTTTTCTTCCTCAGAAGCATCCTCCGGTTGATCTTCCGAGTCTTGATGGTCTGCATCCCTTGCCCGGTCAGGTACGACTACGGTCCTTCCGCTCTTGAGTGACATGGCATTGATATTGTCAAACGAAAGGATCTCGTGTTCAGATGTGGAAAAATCTGAATAGTATACCTAGCTATTATATTGAGATGACTGAGATTTGTTCAAGCTATTGAGATTAGCTTGAACTTGGGCGGGAATGGCTGTGGCTGGGGTTGTTCATCCTTCCAATGGGATAGACGATTAACATCTATCCGTAGATCGTACAGTTCATTTCGGAAGCTGTGAATTTCCTCCAGCATTTGTCTCTGGATATCCACCGATTCTTCTGGAGTTTTAGATGATTGAGATGCTTGATTTGGAGCTTGATATTGCTAACGATGTTGCTGAGGTTGGTTCTGACGGTTGTATGGTTGTTGCTGCCTTGAGTGCTGAGTGTGTTGTGGAGATGTGGGAAATGTGGCATTGTAGAAGGTGGGTGGACGTTAAGTTTGCTGAAGGTCCCCCGTATTACCCTGTCGGGTATTATCCTGTGTGTACCAAATGCCGTTTATCTCGAATGTCAGAGGCGGGGCTTCTTCGACTGTCTCGGCTGGTGGAGGTGACTGCTGGGAAGGTTGGGCATAGGATTGGTCATGAACCCATGGTTGCGGTTGTCCTGATCCTGGCTTCTCCTAGACATGATGCACATGATAGATCGGGACCGTAGGTGCAGTAGGTATCCCTATCTTAGATACCTTCTCAGTGAGTTCCTCCATTTGCTTTGGAAACTGGGAGATCCGATTGTCGATGTTGTTCATCCTTTTATTAATGTGATCAACATATGTTAATTTATCTGCGATGATGTTCATGTTGGGAATCAAGTCCTCTGCTATTTCTGCGACAGTTTGCTTCCCTCCTTTGGTTTGAAAGGTGTTCAGGGAATCAGTGTAAGCTCTAATAGCGATTTGTGAACGGCTAGTCTCCGCCATTTGCTTCAGTATTTTTCAGACGGTGTCAGCTCCTCGGGATGTGTAATTTCCTCCACAGGCAGCGCTAACTAGACCTTGAGTCCCGTAGTTAAGTCTATGATAGAGTGACTGAACCAGGATGTTATTATCTAGGTCATGGCAGGGACATTTCTGCAGTAGATCTTTAAATCTATCCCATGCATCACAAAGTGATTCATTAGGCATCTAAGAGAAGCTAGTGATGCGAGTCCTCATTTGATTGGTTCGTCTCAGAGGGTAGAATTTCTTCAAGAATAGGTTCTTGAACCTATCATAAGTGGTCACCGTCACTCCCAAATTTTTCACCCAGTAATCTTCCTTACCTTTCAAGGCGAAAGGTAATGCAGTGAGACGAATGTAGTCCTGGCTGACTTGTGGGTGCCTCTGATTAGAACATACTAGCTCAAATCACGCAAAAATTCATAAGGTTCTTCATCTGAATTACCATGAAATTGTGGTGATTGACTCAGGAAGTGTGGCTTTAGTTCATGGTGAACCTCTGGTTGTGGCGGTTGCAAGTAATTTCTGACTCTATATTGCTCGGGATTGTATGCGGCTTCCATTGGTGGTTCTTCCTCTACATTCAACCATTCTAGTTGTTCCCTCATCAAATTTTGTTGCTGCTCAGACGCGGCTAGTCTTGCTAGAACCATCTATATTGGATCTTCATTGAGTTCATCTTCCTGATTGCTCTTCTTTGGAGGCATCTTTCGTGAGTACTTCTTTTCACCTTCAGATTGTGAAAAATTGGAGTCAATATTTTGGAAAATATTATAAGAGGAGGATTCAAGGGGAAGGTGTCCATGAACCCAAGGTGATTCTGAGTAAGAGTGGCTCAGAACATTTGAGACTGGGAAGTTTGTGGTGGTCAGAAAAGGGTTCGCTGAGTCCGAACAGAAATTACCACAATTTTCCATTCTCGAATCCAAGAGATTATCAAGAAGTGTGTGGATTATGATCTAGGCACAAGTGTGCGTTATTCGATGATCAACTAAGTTTTATGCACAAATCAAACACAATACAAAGTTTTTGATTCACCAACTCACTCAGTGAAGGCTGTAAGAGTTCGGCCAATTATCTTGTCAATTTTAATTGCTGAGAAGTCAAATCTTGCAAATCGTTTAACGAGTTGTTGGATGTCGAAATTTTCTTAAAGACTGTCCCGAGTTCGTACGACTAGTTGCATCCACTTTCAGCCAGTATAGGTGCAAGTACGAACCGTAAAACGGCTACCCGTGTTACTTAAGGACGGAACCTTACTCAGTGTCCTTTAAACCACTCACTCTGCTAAGGAAGTCCGGACCGTTTACCGGCTACCCATATTCCTCACTGAGAAGTAGCTAATCGTTTTTAAAATCGGTAGTCTATATAAAAATTTTGGCTTGGCTCTATCCTATTGTGTGTCTCCCTTCTCTCTGTAAGATAAAGACAAACAATATCGGGGTTTCTCTCCCGCAAGAATTCTTGATTTTATGAGTTAAGTTAGAATCAGCTATATTTAGTAGTCCCAATTTTAATTTGATGATCACTGAAAAATTTAAGTGAGCAAAAATATACGTCTACCGTCCAGTCCCAATTTCCTTTAGAATTATGTGAAAAAATAAGAGGGAGAAATTTGGGAAAAGTCGATGCACGCAAAAACAATGATGTATGCTCAATTAGAAGACTTACAGTGCATCCTCGCAATCTCCATGTGGGATGCTAGACAGAAATTGAAAATTATTCTATATGAGATGCAAGTCGATGAAAAACCGCACCTAAGCAGAAAGTTCTATTAGCGGGGAAGAAATGAGTTAAATTTTGGCTAAATTGAACGATCTATGTGCGTCTCAATTAATGTGCAGTGTGGCTTAAGATCCTACGAGCACAATCAAGAATTTAAAATGCTCTAAGAGCCGTATGTGCAGGTCTAACCTAATCTCCACTCAAGTCGGGCCCCACCCTCACCGGAGAGTGAAATAGGCTACGTCACACCACAGAAAAAGTTTAGAGGTCTGTTTACACACGTGAGAGTCCAAACGGACACCGCTGTAAATAAGCAATTAATTAAAGGAATTAAAATTTGCAGAAATAAACCTAGACTCTACGCTCTCTCACGACTCGACTCGATCTTAATTTTAATTGCGGCTTTTGCGGAAGTCGGTGAAGTTGCGTCGGTTCTTGAAAAACCGCTCCATATACCGGGTACCTCGCAAGAAAAATAAGAGAGATAGTGTAAGAGAGTGACTCAAAAATATATGAAAAATAAATACTGAAAATAAATTGCAGGAAAAAAATGGAATTTACAATGCGAAATTCAGGGATCAGACTACCCGAATGCGGAAAACCGAACGAAAATTTTTAAGACAAAAATCTAAGTCGTTTGCCTCCTCGGCAACGGCGCCATATGACGTGTCCGATAATGCCGAGTTAAGGATGTGTTTTTATCGTTCGTGTTAAAAGATGATTAGTCGTGCGTTGTAGGCGGTAATCGGAAACGGTCAAGAAAATAACCACACAAAATGCTCTTCAATTTTATTAACGCGGTTTTACGTTTATTTTACTTGGGCAAGTCCCAAGGTCAATCACAAGGAGGCAAAGGAACAACCTAGAGTTATGTCTATCAAAATTCGTTTACGGCTTTCGAGGTGGTCTTTTTTTTGGAATTTTCAATGTAATAAGGGTGTTACATGCAATTTCGGCTTATTCTAGGGACTGAAATGTAAACTTTGATCAAATGATACCTGAAAAATATAAAACTTGGCCACAATGTAAAATATGATGAAATGAATGCACTGTAATTTTTTTGGAATTTTTGGATGCAATATGAATTTTTTATGAATTTTTAAATGCAAACAAAATGAATATAAATATTTAATTATAATAAATATTAAACCTATTTATTTTCAAGGGATAAAACTGTCTAGGATCTATCAATAGTGATTGATCTAGGAAAAATCCTAAACCTCGAAAATGTGAGATCTAATACCTATTAAAAATTAAACACTGAATTATGCAAAATGATTTTTACAGGGCAAACCATGCAGGCAAATGCAATTCTTTTTGGGCACAATGTCAAGAACAATTAATTCTACAATATGTGATTTTTCGATAATTTTTAGAGCAACGGTTAATCAACTACAAAATTAAGAGCACAAACTAGGCAAAATATATACATTTCCACAAAATAATTATTTATTAATTAACTATCCATCACGAAAATGCCCACAATATGTCAAAGTGTAGAGAATTAATTGGCAAACATCATGTTATTTTTTTCTTAAATAAATAATGCAAAGAAAAGTCAAAAATCACAGGAGAACACAGGGGTATGATTGCAATTTAAATAAACTAAATAAAAGAGCAAGGGGGACCTACTTATAATTACCAGGAGCTTCGGAGAGTTGTTTGCAAATTTGCCAGAAGTCACGTGCCGAGCACGCGACCTTCTGAAGCTAGACTTGTGCGAAATATGAAGGAAGACCAAGGGGCTCTTAGCAATTTTCCCAGGGGAACCTGCAAGGCACGTGACCCCTGGGGTTGATGTGTAAATAAGTGGAAATCCGAGGGCTGGGATGCAATTGATCCAGCAAGTCACGTGTAGAGCACGTGACCCCTGGGATGAAGGTTGATGACGCCCCCCCCCCCGGGACGCACGTGCCTCGCACGTGCATGGGGGGTCACGGGAAGGCCCCCGGCGGCGCGGTGGTGTCTTTACGGCGAAGAAGGAGAGGTGGCGGTGGTGTGGTCGATCGCGAGGTGGAGAAGGGTCGGCGAATACGGTGTCGCGGTGGTTCTCTGTCGACGCGTCGAGAGTGGAAGGGCGTTGGCGTAGACGTTGCGGAGGAGTTGGTTGTCGACGATCGGGCAGAGACGGAGTCATCGGAGGAGAATGGTGATGGCGGAGGTTGTCGGCTGTAACGTTGTCGGAGTTGATGGTCCAAGGGCCGACACACGGCCGACGGACGTCAGGGAAGAAGAGGGTCGGCGACGAAGGCGAGGTCGAGCATCGGCGGAGAGAGAGAGAGAGAGAGAGAGAGAGTATACCTGGGAAGATGGGTAGGGCTCAACGGCCGGTCGCCGGAGCGGAGCAACAGCGAGGGGCTGCGTTGCGATGAGGTTCTGGGCCTCGGATCACGCTGATAGAGGGGTCTTGCTGGTTGTCACGACCAGAAGGGCTCTTTGAAGGTGAACGGTGGATATCTTCTCCGATGAAGGGTGGTGTAGCTTTTATAGGGTAAGGGGCTCTCGCCGGACATGGAAGTAGGAGATACGGATTTGAGGTGGATTCGACGATTGATGAGATTCACGGGATTTGGAGATCTGGGATGAGAATGAGGAGATCGCGGATGGGGCAGACGTGCGAGATTCGAGGGGATGACGAAGATCGGAGGTCGGAGGCGGCCGGTGCTAATCGCAGCGAAGATTTCAGAGCGCCTTTGCCCACTATGGAAAGGAGACGGAGGAGGAAGACGCACATGCGCCGTCCGATCGTGCACGATCGGACAGCTCCTGTCGCGCCACGTGGCAGCAGGAGGCGTGAGGAGGGGGCGCACATTCGGAGCACGTGCCTTGAAGGCACGTGCGACGCACGTGCGTCCATTTTTAATTTTTTAATTTTTTTATTTATTTTTTAAAAAATAAAATAATATATAATAAGCCCGAAAATGACTGACACGTGGCGGCACCAAGTGCTGCCACGTGTCAGCACCAGAAAATTCGGAAAATAAATATTTTATAAAATCGATAAATAAATAATAAATGACCTCGGATAAAAAAAATTCTTCACGAGAATTGCTCGTCTCGATAAGAAGTACAATTTCATGAAGACATCAAAACCAAAATCGATCATTTGCACAAAGTGGTATTTTTTGGGTTATCCCATGTACATATAACACCTTGATTTTTGGGTTTTGTAATTTTTATGTCATTTTTAGATCAGATAAAAATCCGAAAAAATACGATAAATCAGAGATAAATAATTACACATTAATCTTTTTTTTTTTGGATTTTTATTAATCAATAAAATATGTACATAAAATATTAGGTCAAAAACCGCTAAAATATACAGTATACATAAGAGGCCCAAAACCCAACTTTCACATATGAGCTCCGATTCACTTGAACTTGGTCTTGTTTTGAAGGTAATTGAATGTACATTAGTTCAAAAGAGTAGGATTCAATCGGACACTGGATGAGGAAGATATGAGGTTTTTAGTCTGGAAATCCTAAAACTAGGGTTTGGGTTTTTTGTCCACTTATTTGGGTTAGTTATTTTTTTATATTTTTCCTGTATTCTTCTTAGAGAGTTGTACATAGTGGAAGTGGTTTTGGGTCATTCGGAGTTAGCATGAATGAGTTAAAAATCTGGGAAGTTAGGCTATTTATAGGTCATTTTTGGCTGAGATTTTTGGCTTCTTATTTTGTGCAGAAACTTGTGCTAAGATGTCATTATTATGAAAACATGCATGAAAGCTAATTATGCAGAATAGATGCTGAAATGCTGTTGATTTTAGGGGATTTGAGATTAATAAATGAGATTTAGAGTTATGAATTCGAGATTCATCAGTCATGGCACATAAATTAGAGGGGATCCAACTATAGATAACCAATTCATATAGCTCAATGGATGGGGTCTCAAATAGGGATCTATGGGAGTAGTAGTGGCAAGAGTATGTCAACTTACTTGGAGCATTCTAGATTATACTAGGTGATTTCAACATCGCTTTCAAGTTTGATAAATGCCAGGGTGGCGAGGGGTGACACACTCGAGTTCTTCTGATTTTTCATTGGTAATTGTTAAATTACAATTAGAGATGTTGGATGCATAAGATTGGTACTACACATGGAGGAATTTTACCTTGCAATCCATGATCAATTACTTCCTTGTATAATTGAAAGTGTTACAACTATTTCACAAGGTGATTATCACTTTCTTGCCTAGGTACTCAAACCATGCACATTTGGTTTGGGATTTCAGTAAATATCTCCACCGCCATTCATACATTTTCATTTTCAAACATCCTTGGTTACTATAGGAGGGGTTTATATTTTTTGTTCTAACTTCTGGTTGTCACATTGAAGGCTCATTTGTCAATCATGTAGCCTTAAAGTTAATATTCTTTAGGAAGGTGCTAATTACCTACAAGAAGGATGTACATACAAGGTGAGAATAGAGATGAAATCGGGCATAATACATTGGATGCTGGAGGACGAGGAGACCTTGACTATGATGGAGCTTCAAGAATGTCTATTTCAACATATCATTATCTTGGTTGAAGATAAGAAAATCAAAAAAACATTGGAAGTAGAGCTTAGGACATAATGGTTAGTACACTACCATGCATATTTTAATGATGATAATAAAAGTTGTGTTGTTAGTACAATAGTCATTGCATATTATAATGCAGTTATCTTGTAGCTAGGTTAAGAGTAGTAAAGCTATTGGATCAAGAACAAGCTCGAGCTGAGGAGCTCAAGCTTAAGTGAAGAAGATGCTAAGAAGCTCAAAAGAAGTTCACAGCTAAGGAACTTCATCATAAGCTTAAGGAAGGATCTCAAGCTCAGGAAGAAGATAAAGTCTTTTCTTTTATTGAATTATGCATTCTTGTAATTGTCTTAGATTGTAAAAGACCTAAAATCATCATGTTGCATTCTAGTCCTTTGATTCTGACATTGACCTTTAGGTCAAAGATTCAAGTTGATTGATCAACCACTTTGCACATGATCAATCAACCTTGCTTTCTTGTCCGGTTGTTATTTGAACTGCAACAACTATAATTTTGATCGATCAATTTTGATCTCTGATCTATCATCTTTTGATTCTGGACGATCACCTAGATCCTCATGATTGATTATTTGATTCCGATCAATCATCCTTTGTATTATGATCGATCATATTCCATTTCAAGAAAATTTTTGAAGCCAGATTCATTTCTGATTTGTTCACGATGACTACTTTTTTAATACAATATCTATGAGGATTCTAGACTTTTAAATATGATTACAAACCTCATTGTACACCACACAACAAAGAGCAACAAGCTCTTATGTCTCTGCTTTCCACTCCATACTCTGAAAAATATTTATGAGCTATTTTATGTTGTGTTCTTTATTCCAACAACTCTGATTCTCTACATTCAATTCT
Source organism: Ottelia alismoides (assembly GCA_037367405.1). Taxonomy (NCBI): domain Eukaryota; kingdom Viridiplantae; phylum Streptophyta; class Magnoliopsida; order Alismatales; family Hydrocharitaceae; genus Ottelia; species Ottelia alismoides. The sequence goes on from JAZKJV010001570.1 coordinate 677,053, forward strand.
TGCGAGCACGCTCCTCACATTGTAAGATTGTTTATTATTTCCTTATATTCTTTATTGTATATTTACTTTGATATCGTGATTGTTAGGATTATTTCCGGTATATGATCGAGTTGATCTTGTAATCAACTCAGGTTGCAATACGATTGGGTTGCTCACGTAAGCAACTCATGTTAGTGGAAACCCAAGCAAGTCAGGTCGAAAGTCCAAGTCAGGAGACTCAGGTTGTGGATTTTACCCCAAGAGGGTTTCCACACTAAATCCTTGTGCATTTGTGGTTTGATTGTTTATTTGTGTCTAAAAATGCTGCATAATGTTGTAGATGTTCGAATTTATTATTTGCAGCGATCCATGTCATCTCTTTCGATCCACCTACACCCATTAGATGGTGTTTGAGGGATATATAAACTAACAAACATGGTGTAGGGGTCCCATAAGTTTTAATTAATTATGCATGTTTTTTTCTTTTGTCGGTCATTTAAATTGATAACAAAAAGTGGGGAAAAATGATTCGAAAGATTATTTTCCTATTGGATTAAGTCAAGGGGAGAAAGGATTGGGGGTAGTAAAGAAGTAAAGAAATATATAACATTTTTCAGAACTTCACAGCCCTTAAAGCTAGGGAATTATAGTTTTGATTTTATGATTCTTTTAGTAAGGAGGAGAAATTAGAAGTAAAGACTTTGAAATAGTGACTTAAGTTTTTTTATCTTATTAAATATTGACTTGAAAGATTCCGTGCTTAATTGGTTACATTTGTTTAAGCTTTTAAAGAGTTCTGTCATCATTAAAAAGGAGGAGGTTGTTAGTTCCGTATTTCTTTGAGTTGTTAAAAGATGACACACATACAAATATCACATTCACTCACCTATTTATATGATTGCAGGACTGGAGAGTGTTTCAGTATCAGAAGCTTTATGAAGTGAAGTCAGTGATGAGGCTACAAATGCTTCCGCATCCTCAGAAATTTTCTAATCAAGAATATTGAAGAATTCGATAATGGTTGATCAATTTGCTTACTTATCAATCAACATGATCGATCATTTGTTTACGTTGATTGACCACATATGATTTACCACCTATTATTCATGATCGATCATATTATGAATACTGAATATCTAATTTTCATGAAATGATCAATCACCCTTTCGACATAATTGATCATATTAGATTAATCGATTGTATATATTTACTAATTGATAATATGCCATAAATCTTCACCAATTTGTTACTTATTTTGTTTCCATCAGCTACCTATTCTTGAAATCTTCTATAGAGTGCTCCATACTCTTGTTGGAAGAAATACCATTCAACAAACCACTATTGCTCTCATTAAAGAAACAAAAGAAGCTCTCACAACGATTTCTCTTTTATTCTATCTCTCATTCTTCGAGCATTTCGATATTTTTTAGGAGACTATTTTCTAAAGGATATCTATCCAAGAAAGCTATCAATTCAGTAGTGTTTGGTCACTTGCCTGTACTCAAATAATTTTGGCAGCCATCTCAAGCTTGGTGATACTTGTTATGTGAATTTTATTACTTATTTACATGTAATATCTGTGATATAATTGTTGTGCCTATATTTGTGGATCTCTCTACAAATATATGTGATTGATTTTTCAAGATATATTTATTATTATAATTGATAGTTTGTTGTGATATCTTTGAGAAAACATGTTATTTCAAAGGAAAAGTTATTGCGAACATATATGTCTATATCCTTAACCTCTATTATAGGAAATTTTGATTTTTGATCCTCAAGTTTGTAGGGAAGCACTCGGACTTGCAGGTTCTGCATATTCCAAGGGAAGTTAGAGGAGACTAAAGTTTCATCAATTCTCCATGGTTGTTATAATGTTTATTAAATAATGTTAACTTTGGTGTTTAATCTAAAGTTGTGAAGTTGTACGCTTTGTAAATGGTTGAGATAGTCATGTAGCTATATCAAGCTTGATAATAAAAGCAATTGGTTGGCTTGGCTAACCAGGAAATCTCGAGTCAAGTGACTCAGGTTGTGGTTTCACCTCATAGGTTTTCCATGTAAAAATATTGCATAATGTGTTGATTGGCTTGATTGATTGAATATCATGTGCTTGGTATTAATTTCATGAAAAGTTTTCAAACTACGTTGAACCATTATTCACCACCTTGGTTACTCACTTGAAATGAGGTGCCTAACGTTTGATCTTGGAGGGACTACGGTGTTCGACAAGTATGATCGGACAATCATTGTATCAACGCCTCTTTCGGCTCTCGGGACCCAAACCAATCGAATAAATCAACAATTAATCCATAATGATGATTAAGCAATATAGATGAGTAGGTTAATATTTATTATACCCTACAAATATGCGTATAGTGGACAAGTAGCAGGGGTTCAAAGAAGCACACAAGGTAGAGCGGGAAAATGAATAAAGTATTTAGGCATTTTTTAGATTTTTAATTTTTAAATGTTTTCGTGGGTTTTTATTATATATTTTTTTATGTTTTTATTTTTCAAATTTTAAATTTTTAAATTTTAGGAATGAAATATAACTTAATAAAGATAATAAATACACTATATATTAAGGAATATGAAGGTGGTGTTTGGATTTTTAAAATGTAGTAAATAAACTTAAATATTCAGAAATAAAATATTTTTAGGTTTTGTAATTTTTTTCTCCATTTTTGATAATCTTGAATTTTTATGGATTTTAAATGAATAAATAAATATACAAAATAAAACAAAAAAGCTAGAAACTTTAAATGGGCTTAATAAATATCTATCAAATTAGACTAATCCCAAATTCAATTTTCCGAGATAATAGATAATTCAAAAAAATAAAACTTAGAACAGATTTTTGTGATTTTTCTATGATTTTTTGAATTTTTGTAAGGTTTCTGTGTTTTGTAATTTGTAGGGGTTTTAATTAGTATTTTGCAAAAATAATTAAACTAAACATAAAATATAGCTAAATAAATATACAAGATTTTTTGAAAATTTTCAAAACTTATAAAAAAAATTATATAAATCTTGAATTGCTAAACAGAAGAAAGTGCAATGTTTTTAAATTTTTATAAATAGAAAAATAGTTTTAATTAGTTTAAGAAAAATAAGAATGATAAAATATGGTTCCAAACACTTAAGATAATTTCATTTAATTTTTAGATACAAGATGATATTTTTAATAAGTTAAAGACAGCTACAAAATTAAATCAATAATACATGGACCTAGTTCTAATTTTCAAGAAGTTTCAGATCTTCTAAGAAAACTTTAACAAAGTATGTGGGCATTCATACAATTTTCATATAATAAAAAATATAATACACATTGATATGGGTATAAATGTAAATAAGTAGAATAACATGATCAAATATGAAATTTATCCAAAAATATTTCAGTTGATATTTAAAGTTTTTAGACCAAATAACAATACACAACCCAAAGGGGCTCCATGCAAAATGCTCACCAACTTATGCGCACATGCACATGAAGTGACGTGGAATCAGACTAAAATGCAAATAACATGAACCTTAGGGTTTGTAGTGCGAATATTACAAAAATATTACAAAGGCAAATGAAAGTTTATATATGAACGGTAACTTCAAAAGGCAGGGGGTTAGGTTGCAAAAATCCCCTAGCGTGTGCTGGCAAACAACATAGATGATTCCACTTATCCATGTGGTAGCTCATCAATGGCTAGTGATGCTTCAACAATGTGGGGGCAGAGATTAGATCCCGTCCTCTGATCTGATGGTCCTTGGGCATGTGTTGAAGATGACTTTTGCAAGGGTCAGCTAATCAAACACAATAAGCATCATTGCAGTGACCACTCACAAAAATCAACTCGAACAATAATTAACCCACAATCAATGAAAAAATAAATGCAAAGTATGTGGAGTTAAATATTATTTTAGTTAACTCTACAAATTATGTGTATAGTACAACTATATAGAGTGTCGAATACTGGGAGCAAACGTGATAGATTGGGAAATTGAGTTCCAAAATTTTTCCCCTCTCTCTATCTTTCTCTTGTCTTTTTGTGTGGGTTTTTAATTTTACATTTTTAATGGATTTTTGTTTTATATATTTTTTAATTTTTTTAAATTTATTTTTTATATATTTTCTGATTTTTTATTTTTAATATATATTATAGGAATATATATAACTATATATACAAAATAGGGTAATATATTTATAAATACAACTAAAAATAAACAAAAGGTATAGATTAAATATTCTTGGTTTATATACAATTTTCTACTATTTTTTTATTTTTGGTGATTTTAATACTAATTTTTAGATATTTTTAAAGTCAAAAATATCCCAAAATAGAGATTAAATAAACATGCTTAAATGTTTAGAATTGAAAATGTTAGATGAAGTTAAAATTTTCCAAGACTATTTTTAATTGATAATATATAATAAAAAGAAAATTCAGAGATATAAATAAATATTTTTGGATTTTTGGAAGATTTTTTATTTTTTGTAAAGGATTTTGGAGCTTTTTAATTTTTAATAATTTCCTTTTTCTATTTTTAGGTATTTTTGATCTGGAGTTGTAAAGTACTGTAATACACAAAATATTATTTTTTGAAATTTTCAAAAAGGTTATATATTTTTGGTATTTTTAAATGCAAACATGGGCAAATTTGTTTTTTTGTTTTTAGAAAATAGGTAAAATTCCTAAAATGTAAATCTAAAAATATGACGTGAAAGAGTATGCTAGCAGGCACTTAACCCTATTTTTGCAAATTTTCTAAGCATGGATGAAATATGGAAAGGGTGTATTTGTAGTTAAAAATAATGGCAAGGTTGAAATATGCAAATAAGCCAACGTTTTATAATTGATATTCAAAATTTATAGACTAAATGGAAATACAAAACCCCGCAGGGGGTTGCATGCAAAATGGCCACCTCACGTGGGAAGGCTCGTGGGGTGACCTGACAAGGACTAAAAGGCTATATGAAATAAGTACAAGGGTTTCATTGTAATTATTATAAAAATATTTGAGTGTTCAAAATAAAATACAGGACTGAAATAAAAAACAAAAAGGTAGAGGATTTGTTCTGCAATTTACTACAATAGCATCTGATCGTGCGACGTTGGTTGTCTCACTTATCCACGTACTGCTTTTAGGTCACATGATGGTCGTTGGATATCAGATCAGCAGATGGGATCAAACGACGCTGGCTCTACGCATCCAACAGTGGCTGCTCGCTTGGGCTGCGATGCTTGATCTGATGGTTCTCGAGGTGATAGAAGAAAGGATGAAGAATTCACCTCTAACGAGCTTTGATCCGATGTCGCGAGCGTCTCTAACCACTTGAAAGCTTCCCGTTGGGCTCATTGTGTTCCTGCAATTACGACGAATCTTCTAGGAGCTTCGAAAGGATCCAGGGGCCACCGATAGGCCCGATGTCGATGGCTTACTCGTGGACCTAGGAGTTGTTATTGGCTTTAGATGGGGCTCAGATGCCCCATTTCAGACGGTGTACCTGTATGATAACAAAGGGGAGCACAAAGGGGAAATGTCTACACTTTTATTAGTGAAGGTGGATGGGGAATGGAGATGAAGTGTGGAGGTCCGGTGAAGGGCAATGGTAGGACCTCGATGGCTTGATCCAAGGGGAATCAAGATGATATGGGTGTCTCGAGAGGTGGAGAAGCGTTGGTAAAAGAAGAAGGGGTGATTGTTGTGGTTGGGATTGGGGTAAATACGACGACGACAATGGTCGGAGCTCGAAAGATCCAACAAATCTATTATCCTAATCTAATCTAGAAAGACTGATTAAGGTGTAAAATGAAAATGATAAATGCAATACACTAACTAAATCTACCTAAGAATGATAGAAAATTACCTCGAACGACCATGGGCCGCGATATCAACAGCCGGGAGCAAAGCTCTGGCGTTGGGTCTGAGAACTCCTAATAATATACTCCTCGTTGTAGAGGACGGAGAGCTTCTCCTGTCACGAATGGTTGCTCCACGAGGGGTCCTCCGAGGGGCTAAGAGTGGGTAGAAGTCGAACCAAATCAAAAATAGAAAAGGGGCCTCTATATAAAGGCGAGTATAGGGATGAGTTTGGCTAGGGTTTTCATGCTGACCAAGAATGGTACGAGGAAGAGGACGAGTCTGCATGATGGGTGGATGTATCAACAAGATGTCGTGAAGGAGTCGACCACCATGGGGAAGCGTATCATGGAATATAAAATCATGAAGTAGAGGGCGACATAAGTTCTGATAGGAGCATAAGTAGGAGGAAGGGATGTTGACCGTAGTTAACCAAGAGCCGACCTTGGTTGGTCGACGTGGACCAACCAGGAAAAAGATAGTCAGAAATCACTTTTAAATTCAATAAAAAATATTAAATGAATTAATTAATTTTTAGTTATGAAATAAAAATAGTTATTATTTTATATAGTATTTTAATATGATTTTCATTTTTTGGGTTAATTAATTACAAGTTACTTTTTACACGTCTAAACATAGGTATATTTATCTATATATTATGTATTTTATTTTTATTTTGTATTTTTGATTTTATTATTTTATTCACTTGATTTATATCTTTATATGTTATTTAAATACATAGAAATATATTTTTGTTATATTTTATGATGGTTTTTGTGCACTTAAATAAATAAGGGTATTTATTACAAAGGTATATGTATAGTACATCCATCTATGTATTTTTATATGTTATTTTATTTTAGTGTTTTATTTATGATTTTATTATATTATAAATATTTACATATACTATAAATAATATTTATAATATTATAAAAATATAAAATAATGAAAAATATAAAGAATAAATAAAATGAACATTTTTCATGTGTATAATACAATAGGGGTCCAAAACCTAACTTTGTATCTTAACTCCAAATTAAATGAAACCACCTTCATTAAATATTTTATAAAAATTATATACAATTAAAGGTGATTTTGTACATTTTGCGCTCATATGGAGAAGATATGGATATGGGAGTTTGGGTTTTGGAATTTTATTCTGAGTTTAAAATGTAACATTTATATTATTTTTGTGTGAAATCAATTTGTATTATTCTATAGATTTTTATCTACAACTTTCATGTACAAAGTTTATTCAATTGATTTATTGATAACAAAGAATAAAACAGGTCCCGAAAATGTATTACTGAAGAGATTTTTGCAACCACTTTTCAAACTATTTCCAGATAGATTTCAAAATATTTTATTCACACAAAGAAAGAAATTTTTATAAATAAAACATTTTTGCAAATGTTGAAAATGTTTTACAAAAAATTCCAAATAATTTCAAAGGATTTTTCAAAGAATTTTTCTACCCATTTTCAAACATTTGGCAAAATATTTTTACCCTATTTATTAATCAGCATAAAAAGAGTTTTAATGAATTTTATACAAGTGTGTTATTTAATTGATTGTATTTTATCCATACTTGTTGAAAATACGAAGGTATGAGTTATGGCTAAAGTATATACGGGGTATATACGACCCCCTATACTCGGCTTGAGCTATGTCCTCATTGATCAGAGAGAAGAGGACATAACTTGCGACGAGTAAATAAAAACCTATACTACAATGACTGAAGAATAAGGAGTGAATGAGTGAGAAGTCGACCATCCCCCTTATACTCAGGATCAATTTATCCTAAATATAGCAGATTTTATTCATCCTAAAGGGATGGTCGAGGGTGAGAATGTACAGATCAGTAACTCCTATCTCCCCCTATACTTAGTGTAAAATATCCCTAAGTATAGACATGAATACCAACAAGAGAGGAGACATTCAAGGAATCAAAGAATGAGCGGCGGCACCCACTCATCCCCCTATACTTAGGATGAAGCATATCCTAAGTATAGCGATGATGACTGAGATGGATGAAAGAAAGAAGTAGAAGAAAAAGAAGAAGAAAATAACAAAAGAAAAGAAGAAAACTAAAGAAAGAGTTTTAAATGAGCATTATCTGAATCTTTTGATGCTACTGAGGTGGTGGAGGCTTCTTCATTTGATTATCACTTGAACTATGCTGACAACGACCAAGAACAAGGTACGGCTTCAGTAATTAACCATTGATGACAAATGGTTAGGCGTCAGACGCCAAATATGATATTAAGATGCTTCCATTGTCACACACTTATTTCACTCTAAATGTCCCCATCCATTTTCTCTTTAATTTACTGGGAATATCTTCAACTTTACGTCAAATAACCACACTTCATGTCCAGTCTCGAAGGCCTTTCGTCTGATGTGCCGGTCATGCTAGCATTTTATCTTCTCCTTGTACATAAAGTTGTTATCATAAGCATAGTCTCTGAATTCCAAGAGCTTGTTTAGATCCACTTTTCTTTGCTAACCACCTTTTTGAGAGTTCAGATTGAAAATGTTCACTACCTATAATGATTTATGAATTAGCTAGGCTAAAAGATGGCACAACTTTCCATATACAAGATGATATGGTAACATATCCAAAGGAGACTTACAAGCAGTTCTATTTGCCCAGCGTACTGAGTCCAAGAGTTGGGAGCAGTTTTTTCCGTCCGGCCTCACAAGCTTCTGCAATATTGTATTGATTTCTCTGTTGATTGCTCTACCATGTCATTGGTCTGAGGATGATAAGGAGATGGGACTATGTGCTCAATGTTGTACTCCTTCGTTAATCTCCTGACCTCTTTCTTTATGAAGTGACTACCCTCGTATGAGATCAGAATCTTTGGTATCCTGAACGTGAAATGATGTATCCTTTCAGAAATTGACAAACAATGTGACTATCAACGACTCGGAATGGGATAGCTTCTACCCAACGACTCACATAATCAATGGTGAGAAGGATGTATTCACATCCCTGACTATTAGGAAAGGGCCCCATAAAATCAATGCCCCATGCGTCAAAGACATCTGAAATATAAATGAACTTCATGGGCATAGAGTCTTTAGTTGTGAGGAGTCCTCCCATTTTTTAACAGCCAGTGCAGGCTTTGACATATGTTGCGGCATCCTTCAATAGTGTGGGCCACCAAAGGCCACATTGCAATACTTTTGCTACCGTTCTGTCACCAGAGTAGCGTCCACTAGATCCGAGCGAGTGACAATGCTCAAGGACACTATGATGCTCCTCCTGAGGGATACACCAGTGCCAAATGCAGGTTGCTCCTTCCCTGAATAAGTATGAATCTTCCCATTGGTAGAAATGAATGGTGGACAAGAACTTGTCCTTCTTTATCTTCGTCCAAACTTGTGGGACTACACCCAAAATGAGGTAGTTTGCAATATCAGCATACCAATGGAGGGGATCCACGATAAGAATCGACTCGTTAGGGAAGATGTCTATGATGGGTACATTGCTTAGTAGAGGTTCTTGATGTTCAACTATGGAGAGGTGATATGCTATCACAATCTAAACTCCAGGTTTATCCTTGACTTCCAAATCAAACCCCTGGAGGAAAAGGATCCATCTGATCAATATGGGCTTTGACATGCTATTTTGATGTAGACACCGGATAGTAGAGTGGTCAGTATAAATGGTGACTTTAGATCCAAGCAGATAGGATCTAAACTTCTCGAGGACAAAAACCACTAGCAACTCTTTCTTTGTAACAATATAGTTTCTTTGTGCTTCATCAAATGTCTTGCTAGCATAGTGAATGGCATAAGTCACTTTGTCTTTCCTATGTCCTAACACAGCTCCAACTGCAAAATTTGATGCATCAGTCATGATCTCAATAGGCAAAGACCAATCCGACAGCTGTAGGGTTGGAGCTTGGGTGATTATCTCCTTCAGTTGATTGAAAGATAGGATAATCTACTGATAAGCATTAAAATCAATCTCCTTGCACAGTAATTCAGTTAGAGGTCAGGCGGTGCGGCTGAAATCATTGATGAGTCATTTGTAGAAACCCACATGCCCCAGGAATGACCTCACATTTATAACATTCTGAGGTGGCTCGAGATTGGCAATCACATCCATCTTTGCCAGGTCAACTTCCATTCCATGCTTAGGAACGACATGGCCCAACACTATCCCTTCAGTGATCATATAGTGGCTCTTTTCCCAAAACAGTACAAGATTGACTTCTCGCCATTTCTGGAATACGATGTCTAGGTGCTCAAGATAAGAATCAAAGTTGTCACCATAGATGGAGAATCATCCATAAACACCTCGAGAGAACGGCCAACCATATCGATAAAAACTACAGCACGCACCTCTAGAATGTGGCAAGTGCATTGCACAGACCAAAGGGCAGTCTCCTAAAAACATAGGTGTCGAACGTGCAAGTGAAGGTAGTCTTCTCTTGGTCCTCTAGGGTGATTGTCATCAGGTTTTATGTAACACCCCAACCCAAACATAGTACCACATGGAAAACTCACAAAGTGTGGGTGTGGTTTATAAGTGGTGGGGATTACTACTTGACAACTTGGGCTTAAGCATTTTGGGTGGTTGTCAACGAGTCCATTTAGGCCCGAACCCAACAAGTTGTCAGGGTCAGTTTTCCTCTATAACGGACCGGGGACCTAAAAGCCCGGGACGTTACAAATGGTATCAGAGCCAAATTCCCTCTGATAATGGAAAGGGCTACCCGAGAGGTGGAGCCGCCCCTACAAAGAGGTTGGAGGAAATGGCTACCCGGAGCGTGCAGCCGCCACTGTCACTGGGAATAAGTGATGGGCCATGTCGCAACGAGGACGTTGCGAATATAAGTGGGGGAGGTTGTAACACCCCAACCCAAACATAGTACCACATGGAAAACTCACAAAGTGTGGGTGTGGTTTATAAGTGGTGGGGATTACTACTTGACAACTTGGGCTTAAGCATTTTGGGTGGTTGTCAACGAATCCATTTAGGCCCGAACCCAACAAGTTGTCAGGGCCAGTTTTCCTCGATAACGGACCGGGGACCTAAAAGCCCGGGACGTTACATTTTACCTATAATACCCATCCAAAAGGCAAAAGAACACCTTGTCAGCCAATCTTTTTAGAACTTGATTAATAAATGGTAAGGGGAAATGGTCCTTTTTCGCTAAATCATTGAGGTGGCGGTAATCAAGACACATACATATACATACCAGGATTTTGGTACCCGAGTAGAAATATTCTCTCCTATTTCATTTGTAACAATGACGAGCCATGATTTCTTCGGAACTACATGCAAGGGACTCACCCATCTGGAGTTAGAGATGGGATAAATCAAGCTTGTGTCACATCATTTCATGATTTCCTTCATGATAATGTCCCACAAGTTAGGATTTAGTCTTGTCTGAAATTCCTGGGACATCTTGGTATCATCTTCTAAATAGATGTGGTGTGAACATAAAGGAGGATTTATCCCGCGAAGGTCTGATACCTGTCAACCAAGTGCCTTGCGGTTTTTCTCTAGAACTCTCCGGTCCACTACTATAGATTTAGTGCACATTTCCACTTTTTCAAAAAAAACAACCGCCCTACCCTTGAGCAGTCGAGATTCATGATTCGGGGTCATCATGTTGCTGATGATGACATGATACATCTTTTCTATACCCGCAAGGAAAGCATACTTGAGACCTACCAGAAGTGGCTTTAATTCTGATTCTAATCTGGTATGTTTCTCAGTTACTTCAAAAACTAAATTAATAGGTGGATGATCACCCTTGATTTTGGAGGTGATGCTCACCTCGATCAATTGTGGCTCAACTGATAATCCGCTGAACAAATTATCAATGAATTCATCATATTTGTACTGGCATGAATCTTCTGAATTAAAAAGGGCCAGAAACAAGTGGGAATCATTCTCCTAGTTGACATCGGAGCATGTATCAACTGTATTTTCTAGGTCCTCCTCAAAAGAGAGGATTTCTAGGGTCCATGTTGTTAGCAATGTGAGCCCCGGGCGAACCATCCCTACAAAATGTTATTGTAATAAATAAATTATCAATAAAAGTTATTGATTATTTTCACTCCCTTTCTGAGATTGAATGAATGAATGCACTATAATGTCCCTCTGTACGATAAGGGTTATGTACCATGGCCAACTTGATGATCATACAGCTGTTGATTCATTGAATGAATGATAGAGGTTGATGCTTGGATGAATGTCTAAAGAGTTAGATAGAGGACTCATCAAGCATCGTCAAATGATTGTTAAGTGATGATCTCCAGCCTGAGTAGGAGATGGCAATCCTTTCTCAAATGGTTGATATCTGACTGACCTCTTGATGCATGTCCTCTGCATGGGAATAGTGATTCGGAGGTGTCAGGTTAGTTGAGTCAATGGGTTGACTTAACGAGATCGAGATAACCAAAGACCTATGTTGAATATTGTCATAGCATAGGCATACATCCTCTGACCGGAAACATATGTGTTGCTATATGTCTGAGTGTGTACATTTGGCAGACCAATAGGTTGATGACCTAACCAAGGTCTATACACCGGTGAGCTGGTGTACATGTAATGACGTATGAGTAATACGATCTCTCAAAGTGATCATACAGGTTCACTTATGAATCGGGAGACATGAGCTCACTCATGAGGTATTGGGACTGATCAAATTCCATGCATGGTCGTCATGCTTTGGAAGCGTGACATGAATTTGAAGGTAAGATATATGCTTTGTGAAAGCATATGATCTATACCAAATCCCAATGACCAAGATTGAGAAACTTAATGATCAAACCCTGAAGATGACAATATAAAAGTGATCTTTATCTTCAGAATGATCATAGGTCTTCCAGTATGCAGGATGTACAGGTATTGGGAATACCTAAGGATGATGTGATCATAAACGATTGTATAACCATGACGCTTCCATTCCGAGGGAGTGATGAAACAGGTTTGGATTTTAGTGACTCCTCTCATTAGAGAAGTGACCTAATCTTAGTCTATGAACTAGACATTGATCTGAATGATATTCAGATGCAATGAGAAGATTGGGTCTACAGTCTTGATTTGATCAAGCATCGGTGGGAGATCCATGGGATCTGGATTTGAGATATGATCTCAACATCCAAGTCACTATACGTGGAACAATACAATCGCCATGTCCTTATCTCCAAGTATCTGAGGAGAAATCGCATTGTTCTTGAAAGGGTTCAAGAATAATTCCATAAATCTAAGCAATGAAGAAATAATGATTAAATGAGATTTAATCATCTTGATGTGTGTAGAAATTATCCAATATAAATAAATATGATTTAATTATTATGGATAAGAATAACGTGGATAGAAATATCCAGTTATTCATAATATATTATAAACGTGATTTATAATGTATTAGAGAGAGCTAATTATAATTTATATTTGTTGATTATTTATTATGTGTATTGGATACACATTGTGTAATTAAATGACAATGTAAATTATATGTTGTTTTGGGTTGTGAATATGATTCACAATTTTTCAATGGCAAGATTGCAATATTCTAAAATATAATTGTGAATTATTTTTGAAGAATATATCACAAAAAATTTGTTGGAAATAAATAATGAGAGATTTCCATGGAGATATGCAATCTCATGAAATCTCATGAGATTGCCTCCATATGGAATGGAGGGGGCGACACCCAACTCCTATTTGGAATGGGAGGCCGTCCACATGGAATGTACATGGAGATGTGATCTCCATGTATATTCTCTCCTTATTTGTTGGTATAATTTAGGATTGATTTATATTTGATTTTGTCATATATATTTTAATCTAAATTAGATCATAACTTCTTGGTTCTACCAACAACAATCTTGACCATTGGATTGACATAAATCAATCTCATCCATTGATTTTATATGTCCCATGGATTGAGATCCATGGATCCCAAAACCCTATAAATAGAGAGGCATACCATGCTCTCTAGGGCTATGCAATATTGAAGCTCTCTCTCTCCCTTTCTCCATACACATCAACCCTCTCTCCCTCTACTTGGTGGCCGACCACCAAACCCTAGGGGAGGTTCTCGTCGACGCTCTCACCACCGCACCGCCGCTTCGACGTTCTTCGGTTCTCCGTCATCTTGGAGTGCTATACTCGCGAAGGAGATATTCGATCTCGTACGACGAGATCAGGAGAAACTGTGCTTGGATCATCTTCTTGGATTGCGAGGACTACGCGGTTCTTCCCCGCGCTCGCAAGCGATCTCACCGACGAGCGGACTTGAAACAGGAGGTCTCTTTCTTTAGAGACTTGATCAACCACGCTTCAAGAGGTATTCCTTTATACTTGTTGTGGTTATAGATGAAATGATCCGAGAATCGTTCTTGGATCATGTAGTTTTATTGCATGAAAAAAATTTAAATTCTGCTGCACAGAACCACTAGTACGCCTGGTCATTCTGTGTCGTATTCGATACGACGATCACGCTTCCGTGATGCGCTTGAGGATAAATACTATATCCTTCACATGTGTCATTACAATATAATTACGTATCTCTGATTTCTACAATAATGTCACAATCTACTTTAGATGGTACTGCTTTTCTTTCCCCAAATAGGATCTTTGGTTCACTGACCATATCCATCGTCACTTCATTGTTGCTTGAGCAAAACGTGATCTTTCCAGACCCGTTGTCAACCACAGCCTCTGCAGTTCGCCTATACTTATCGCTCTTGTTGTTGCCTATACTTAGTGGTCTGCTACCCTAAGTATAGGGGGAATGATGTGTACATTCTCCCCTCGTATATTTTCTTTTTATCATATTCTTTTCTTGATCCCCTCCATTTTCTCCTCTCATGTTGATATTTTTATCAATAGTTAGGGATATCTTACCCTAAGTATAGGGGGAGACGATCTGAGTTGTGATTTGTTTATTCCCATTTCAACTCTCCTTGCATGTAGATATAACATGATATATTTAGGATTACTTTATCCCAAGTATAGGGGGATGGTTGGCTTTTCATTCATTCTTTCTTTTATTCTTCATTCAGTTTTCTTAGTATAGGCTTTTCTATACTCAGTACATGTTATATCTTCTCTTTTCTCTCTCTGATTTATAAGGAAATTGCTCAAGCTAAGTATAGAGGGCCATATATACTCCGTATATACTTTAACCATAACTCATACTTTTGTATTTCCAATAAGTATGGCTAAATAAAATTAATTACGTACTTCTGTAAAATTCATTAACATTCCTTGTATAGATTGATTAATAAATCCGGTTAAAAATATTTTTTGCAAAATGTTTGAAAAATAGTCTGAATTTTTTTTTAAAAAATCATTTGAAAACTATTTGACAAATACTTTGTTAAATATTTTCAACCTTTATAAAAATAATTTGTTTGTAAAAATTATTTTCTTTGTTTGAAATAAAATATTTTGAAAATCTACTTGCAAATGATTTGGAAAATAGTTAGAAAAATATTGAAAAATCTCTATACACTATTTGAAAAATCTCTGCAAAATTATTTTCAAAATTTTTAAATGTTTGTAAAAACTATTTGTTAAATAGTTTGCTAAAATAAAGTTTTCAAAATATTTTCAAAATACTTTTCAAATTATTTTTAGAACTATGTACATTCTTTACAAACCCTGTGTATACAAACTTGTAAATTCCAAAAATCCAACTCTTGTAAATAATTAAAAAATGCACTCCTATGTAAATATATGCACATATCCTCTTTATTTTAAAGCCCTTTTGTTTTGAAAATCCCTAAAATTTTGCAAAATTAAAATTCCCAAAAACAATTGTAAAAATATGTTCAAATTGCAAAACATTTTTTTCAAAAATTCATAAAAAAGTTCAAAATTAGAAAATTACATCACAAAAATAGTTTCTGCATTGTGCATAACATTTATATTTTTGGATTGCGTTTGATAATTGAACAAGTCTAAATAAATTCCAAAGATTGGAGCTTGGTTGGACCTTAAATCTACTTAGTCACAGGAACCTTATAGGAACTGGAATTGACATGCTTCAGGTTTGCTAGACTTAATTCTTTGAGACCACAGGACTTTGTTCAATGCCGTATTGAGTGCATAAATAGAGGATTTCGGAGAACATACATGACTCTTGTTGATAATGACCTATCTTGCACACTTGCATCTTACACTTTGCTCTCCTTTGTTGAAGTGGTAGAGGGATGGATTTACCAGCATGAGATCCAGTGGTGACGAGATCTAAAGACAAAAGTTATGGATTGCAATAAAGCTTCAAAAGAGGGATAGTCTACTAGCTCAAGAGGAAAAAGTCCTTATGCAAATGTTGGTATAGAGTATTAAAAAGGAATGGAAAGAAATCAAAAACTCCAAATAAGTAGACATGCCCGATTGAAAATAAAATTCTTGCCAGAGTATGTATATAATGTATAATCAATAAGCATGATTGAGATTCAAAGTCATATGTATGTGAGTCTGCAGCTGGATGACTTGGCTACACTGGTCAAGCATCCTATGATAGGTAGCTACACTGGCTATCGTCCATTCTTCTCTCCACCTCCTCTTCTTGAGCTGGTTGTACTTGAGCTTAGAAGGGAATATCTTGCTTCTCGAGGAAAGAGTTGTTAATTGGGGAATTAGGGTCACCATTTTGGAGAAGACTAATTTTGCCACTTCAGCCGAGGAGAGCTACATATCACACATACTATCCAAGATAGATTATAGATTCATCGTCATTAGGGTTTGTGTATGAGACCTGGCTGAGGAGACTTGAGCAGGGCTTTGTGATTCTTAAAGGTTGTTGTGTTTCAAATCAGTTTCCCATAAGGTTCCGATCGCACCTAAAATCCAAAGGTTCGATTTAAGCTCTAAACTTTGATTTTATGAAGACAAGTTTAAGAATTAAAATCAATCCAAGTTCTTTATTTTTCGTTTCTTTATTTTTGTTTTTCTGAATTTATTACATGTGTTTGTTAAGGACTAGCAAAGGCGAGTATAGGAGGTGATGAATCTCCATTTCATCACCTTTATTCTTTCATTTTGGTCTTTAAATCCTAGCTAAGTACTTGTATATAACATTATTTTGTGTAAATTAATATTCATTATTTATTATATAAATATTGTATAAAATACATTGTTTAAAGCTAAAATAAAAGAATAAATAAAAGAAAAGAAAAAGGAATAAAATGCCAAAGGTATTTTATGACCCTAAACCCCGAGACCTACGCATTATGATGACTAGGTCAAAAAGGAATAAAGTAGGGTCAAAACACAATAAAAAACCTCTCGCGGTTAATTTTAATTACTTTTATGTCCTTTCAGGGACATGTTTGTATTTTTCTAATTATTTTGAAGTTTTCTTTATGTTTATGCCTTGGACTATTTTGTGAATATCTTGAGCATATGATCTCCGTTTAAGTTTATTTCAGTTTCATCTTGAAGCTTATTTCATTATCTATCCATTGGCAGGATTCATTCCCTGATTTGGCACTTAAAATTCGGATGATTAATTCTAGTTATGTAGTGTCATCTGCTTGATGATTTTAATGCAATGCTTAATTTATCAATTAAGTTTGCTTCATAATTTTGGCCCTGAAATTGATCACACATTCATTGCTCATTGATTTTTATCTATGTAGGGCATATGCGCATATTTTTACACTTGCATCGCATTGCATTATAAAAACCAGATAACAAGTGTCTTGTGCATGCATCATATGTCGGCATCATTTGCATCATGTTTCTCTTTTGTTGACCTAATTAGTTATTGATTAATCACTTGATTTGGGTATTAAGAGTATGAATAATCACTTAAGAGGCTCGTGTCCCTGAGTTCGACTTTGGACTTTTCCAAGTAAAAAATATGACTGCTTACGTTCAATTGAAAAATCAAATTAGTTGTTTTAATGAATTCGATTTTGCCCGCTTGCAACAAAACTCGAATATTAAATTGACATTATTAAGAGGGCGATTTCTGGGTTTATTGGGGAGATAAGGGTAAAAAACACAATAAAAACCTTTAGGATCTATTTTATTCTTCGTTATTTATATCTCAAATAAAGAAACTTTGTGCATGAAAGCTGTAGATAATCACTACAAGAAAGTGTAGAACAGGCGACGGTCATTATCCATCGCCAATGAGAGATTGACCGTCCCCTCTGATCAGAGGGGACGATCATGAAACAATCTCCATAGCCTGCATCCCATTTTCATAAGCGACGGTAGTTGACACCGTCCCCTATAGTCATATATAGGGGACGGTCATGACCGTCCCGTAAAGTCAAGTAGAGGGGACGGTCATGACCATCCCTTAAAGTCATTTACGGGGGACGATCAGGACCGTCCCAAAAGGTTAAGTAGTGGAGACAGTCATGACCGTCTCTTACGATAACGAAGGGGACGGTCACGATGACCGTCCCTCTGTTCATCTGCTACCAAAAAAATTTTTCATTACCCTCGATTTGCTCTTTATTTTACCCTGCAAAGAGTGTCACTTAATTTAGTACCTATTACAATAATTATTTATTCATAATAAGTATTATGATCAACATAGAAAATAACATTCATTCCACATTCATAGCTAGACGAAGTGTTAGAAATGACGAACACGCTACAAGATTCAAATAAAAGTACTCAAGCATAAAGTATTCAAACAAAGTAACCTACTTTGCAAAGTAATTGTCCAAAATAATTATACAATATACTACACTATATCCTACCAAGTAATCAAAGTATCTATATGTCATCCTTCTTCTTCTTCTCTATCATCGTCGTCACCTAGCCTCGCAATAGTATTATCCACTTGTGTTGGGTGGCTAGTCGACGTTGCACCTTGATGTGCCAGCATGAATGCATTAAAAATCGCCATTTGCTGTCACAAATCCTGAATCTCGATATTCATGCTAGACACTTGACTCTCTAATTCCTTCTCTCTTTGTGTCTTCTGAGAGGAAGATGACAAGCCGTTCCCTACTCCATACCAATTCCGTATGGTGGCACCACGACCACAACGGACTCGTCCTTGATGCTCCGGACCGGCCGCCTGGAGGAAGGCTACATCAGGAATAAGAGACGGTTGACTCGTTCCAATGTTGTCTAGAAAGTCAGTGGTAGTGAGTCTGACCATCTCCTCCTAAAATTTTATTTAAGTAAGTTCAAAATTCATTTAAATTGTAAAAAAGATGCAAAAATGTTATGAATAGCTTACATGAATTAGACCATAGGCATGATCTACCCAATAAACTTCCCCGCCCACATCGCGACTATTAGACCTCTCAAAGACTTCCATTTGGCTGGGCACACGATTGTTCTCCACTGCCTAATGTGAAAAGATCACTAAAACTTACGATACCATTTTAATATATAATGGATAGAATTTAAACACAATTCATAAAGTAGATTACTTACAAAGTCATCCTTCAGTTGATTTGTATTTCTTCTCCCCATTCTATGGGTAGACTTGAAACCTTTCCTCTGATTTTCAGCATTTCTCCTTGACATGCCCTATACAAAGATAATAATTTTAATAATAGAATCCCAAATAATACATATATAACACGCACATATATATATATCACATGTTGCATGTTCTTCTCCCATCCAAATATTAACCAACGCCCTCCATTGTTCAACAGGTACATTTGGATGATAATTTGCTAAAAGAGTCTCTAATGGAAGCTCCGGATCGAAGTACTTACAAAATTTAAAGAAAATTACTTACATACTTAAATGAAGAAAAACCAAGTTATTATACTCACTCGAGCCTTCAGACGACCTCGATATTTATGCAACAATTCCGCTCCATGTCCTAAAATCAGAGCATCGGTGGCCGGATCACGATCCCATGAAAAATTAGACTGCAAAGAAAAGGAAGCAAACGAAATTAAATTTATACACTGAACAACAACTTTGCTTTGTTATTATTTTTAATACCTCCAAATCATGAAGAATGGCATCTTTTATTTACTACCCCACTAAACGCCATTCTGTAATGCGGAGAGGAACCCTGGCTCTGCACACATGCCCCAAGTAACTCTGAAAACAGCCGAGTTCTCCCCCACTGTATCACCTCCAACTATCTGCACCCTGAGTGTCTCACCGGGACGCAGTCGGTCCAACACTCGGTACTGTGATGGGCCTCTTTATCTACCTGAGCTACTCGATCCGTCAGGATCGGAGGTCTCACTCCCTTGACGTGGTGCAGGCGGTGCATCCCGAATGCGTCTAGGACGTGGAGGCATATCTGCATATAATGAAACATTTAAATGAGATAACAAAAATTGTATATTTCACATATTAGATCAAACAATTGGAAAAAATTAATGGTGAACTTACACTTTAAACATCCGCATCTACAATATCATGTGGATGTTCTTGTATCTCAGCTTGATATGCGTCGTTTATATTTAGCAACTCATCATCATCATTGACATCAAAAAAATCTTTTGGTACTGTTCGCACGGGTATGATCCACCCATCACTTAAGCTGTCTGGAATGTCGAATACTTGTTCTACCTGACTGGCAAGTGTAAAAGGCTCATTTATTTGCAATTTCCCATATTATTTCAACGAAGTAATCCCATTTCTATCTCTTCGATATCCTATCCCCTCGCGACCGACATCGAACCAATTGCACATAAAAAGAACACATCGACATTTATGACTAAAGCTTATCTCTATTATGTCAAGTATTTCCCCATAGTAGCCGTCTAAACCTGAAGGTAAATTTGTTTTTACAATAACATCCGACATTTACGTTGATTTCACCTCGTCGGCGGACTTTGTTCTAAATCTGTAGCCATTCACAATATAACCCTTGTAAGACATAACTTGTGAATATGATATACATCCAAGAATGTCATGGTTAATGTTCCACCTATCATCTTCAATTTCCCTTAAATGTTTCACACGTGAATAGAACCATTTGAGGAATTGAGATTTATTGTGCGTCTCATTAAATAATGAATTGTACTCATCAAAAAAAATTCATCAATCTCTGACAACTGCATCAAAATATAGTAGTGTATGAGATCTCTATCCTCGTCGGATATTACGCGACGGATACCACTGAATATATACCTGCCACATGATTGAAAGACCCATAATTTGGATTTGTCCTCTTCCACCATGACCTCGCCTTCATCATTCCGTTCATATCGGTTGAAATGCACGCTTTCACCTTCCATATACATTTCACAGAAATTAATACACTCTTCACAAAGATAACCTTCAGCAATGCATCCTTCGGGATGTGCCTTATTAAAGATCATATTTTTAAATTTTCGAAGGTATCTTTCTATTGGATACATCCTTGCTTCACCTGCTAGATGAACTATTAAATGAACCATTACATCAAAAAAGCAGGTGGGAATATCTGCTCTAATTTGCATAATGTGATAACAATATCTTCTTCAAGTCTTTTTATGATCAACGGATCTAAAACCTTCGAACACAATAATCTCCGATTATCTTACGTTCTCTTTCATTTACACACCTCGACAACTGCGACGAGAACCCGTTAGATACCTTCAAATTTTTAAGGAAGCTGAGAATTTTATCACGCTCTTGGATGTAGTTCTTCGCGTATACCAAGTTGATTTAAATATTGTCTCGTCCTTAAATTATCTTTTGATTGACCTAAAAGATCTAACATTCCCAAAATATTTTCCAAAACATTCTTCTCAATATGCATGACATCCAAATTATGACGAATTAGTAAATGTTTCCAGTATGATAACTTTCTGAAAAAAATACTTTGTTTCTTCCATCCACCGGCTACACTGTTCTTCGACGTCCGTCCTAAACAACTGCTTCGTACAAGTAAATGATGTTCCCAAATATTGTTTCCATTCACACGAGCTAAGTCAAGTCGTTTTCCAAATGGTGAGCCGTCAAATTTCTTATTACTATCTGCCCTTTGCCATCTATGCTTCGGTAGTAGGAATCGATGATGACCCAAATAGCAATGCTTCATACTTCCAGAAAGCCATGTTGAATGTGTTTTTTCAAGACAGATAGGACACGCGAGTTTTCCCTTAGTACTCCAATTAGACAAATTTGCATACGCGGGAAAATCATTTATAATCCACAACAGTGCATCATGCAATGTAAATATTTCTTTCCTGTATGCATCATATTGAGGTATTCATGTGGTCCATAATAATTTTAGTTCATCCATTAACATTTGTAGGTACACATCAATTGTGTTACCGGACCTTTAGGACCAGGAATCAGCAGTACCATCATCATAAATGATGAACTCATTGGCATCCAGGGTGGTAGATTGTACACCATCAAAATCATGGATCAAATGTTGTAACTCAAACCCATATTACCAAATGGATTGAAACCATCTGAAGCTAATCTCAACCGAATATTTCTCTCATCTTGAGAGAAATGAGGATATCTCTGATCAAATTTTATCCATTCTTCTGCATCAGATGGATGTCTCATAATTCTATTAGCATCTCATTTATTTGAACGAGAATGTCACGTCATCCATTTGCAGTTTTTTCTGACATGAAGAGATGTTTCAACCTTGGAATTAATGGGAAGTATCGTAATATTTTTACCGACTTCTTCTTCCTTTTTAAATTAGTTTTTTCTTCTTTATACCTGGAAGCCTTACAATAGGGACGAAGTACTAAATCCGGATTTTCTCCTCGAAAAAGCACATATTCATTAACACAAGCATCGATTTTCTCGTATTTCAGACCTAGCGATCGGAATCGTTGCTTTGCCTCTTTCCAATCCTTTGGATAATTTTGAAGAATATTCAATAACTTCCGGATTAAAGCCAGTACATCTCTCATCATTGTAGCGGTTGATCCGTTCCTTACTTTCATCTTAAACAACTCTAATAAAAACTGTAAACGTGTCATTTCCACCCCAGGAGCCAACATATCTTCTGCATCTGGCAAATTGCTCGAAAACCTATCATCTAAACCAATGTCTTGTGTCTCAGGTCTTCTTAGGTCGTTCATTAATTCAAATAACTCGTGATCAACATTATTCAAGGATTGTGTAGTGACTCCTACATCTACACCCATATCCTCATCCATTCGCAAATGATCTATAACCTCTCCATGTTCAGTCCAAATGGAGTAATGTAATCAAAACCCGTTGAGTATAAGATGGTTATAGACTTCCTCTTTAACATTACATTTAATATTCTTACATCTCGCACATGGACAATAAATCTTAAGACCGCCAAAATTCTTATTAACTCTTTCTATTTGAAATGCCCAGTCCAAGAACGTGATCACTCCTCTCTTATATCGATGAAAATCATCGTATCTCTTATCCATCTATGTTTTATCCATTTAACTACACGATCAGAATAAAATTCACCATAATGTTTTAGTTATATGAGGACAAGTTAAACGTTGGGCAAACGAGTTATATGAAGACAACATGTTATATGAGAGACAAGTTAAAAGTGGGACAAGATATATGGAAAATGTTAAACACAACAAGTTATATAGAAAAATTATACACAACAAGCAATGCTTCATATGGACTCAAGCTATTCATGGGGCAAAATGTAAAAAAATGAAGAGTAATAAAAATACCATACATCTTTTCTATCTTATCTTATAGAAATGGGGAAAACATCCATACATAGTTTATCGGGCAAAATGAGGAACAATAAACACAAAGGAGTGTTGATAAATAACAGAAACTAAGATGGAGGAGGCCGGCAAGCACGAGGGGCTCCGAGATGGCGACGGACGGCAGCGGACGGCGGGCTTGAGGAGGAGCTTGAAATGGGAAAGAACACAGGTCGAAGGGTTTTTTTCGATCTGACCATCGGGGACGGTCGTTTGGACTGTCTCCTTTGGTGAGAATCAGAGATGATCCACTAAAACCGTCCCCTTTGGTTGTTATAGGGGATGGTTATTAGTGACTGTCCCATCTGGTTGACCACTTAGGTCCCTGGGCCGAAGGCGATGCCAACAGAAGTGCAATGGGGACGGTCAGAACCGTCCCCAAAGGCCCCCCTGTTGGGTGAAAATGGACCAGTGGCTTGGTCAAGGCAGAGGGGACGATCACTAACGACCGTCCCCTCTGGTCGACCACTTAGGTCCCTGGATCAGAGGCGATACCAACATAAGTGCAATGGGGACGATCAGAACCGTCCCCAAAGGCCCCCCGTTGGGTGAAAATGGACCAGTGGCTTGGTCATGGCAGAGGGGACGATCACTAACGATTGTCCCCTCTGGTCGACCACTTAGGTCCCTAGGCCGAAGGCGACACAAACAGAAGTGCAATGGGGACGGTCAGAACCGTCCTCAAAGGCCCCCCCGTTGGGTGAAAATGGACCAGTGGCTTGGTCAAGGCAGAGGGGACGGTCACTAACGACCGTCCCCTCTGGTCGACCACTTAGGTCCCTGAATCAGAGGCGACGCCAACAGAAGCGCAATGGGGACGGTCAGAACCGTCCCCAAAGGCCTCCTCGTTGGGTGAAAATGGACCAGTGGCTTGGTCATGGCAGAGGGGACGGTCACTAATGACCGTCCCCTCTGGTCGACCACTTAGGTCCTTGGGTCGGAGGTGACGCCAACAGAAGCGCAATGGGGACGGTCAGAACCATCCCCAAAGGCCCCTTGTTGGGTGAAAATGGACCAGAGGCTTGGTCAAGGCAGAGGGGACGGTCATTCATAACCGTCCCTATTACGTTATTATAAATGGAGACGATAACCCAAAGACCGTTTTCCAGTATGTGGGTATTGGGGACGGTTGTCGATTGACCGTCCCCAAAAACTGTCAATAGGGACGGTCATACTGGAACCGTCACTAGTTGTCATTCCGAAAGGTATAAATTCTTGTAGTGAATAATACATAGAAAAATACAATATTAATTTCACACAAAAATAATACAAATTGTATATTCTACACTCATAATAAAAATCTAAAATCCAAACTTCCCAGGCCCATATCTTCTCTATATGAACTCAAAATGCATCAAAATCACTTTAATTGTATATAACTTTTTGTTTGCTATTAAATGAAGATGGGTTCATTTAATTCAGAGTTAAGATGCAAAAGTTAAGTTTTGGGCTCCTATTATTTATTATACTTGAATAAAATATTCATTATATTTATTGTTCATATTTTCATAATTTTATATTTTGTAATTTTGTAAATATTATTTATAATTTATGTATATCATTTTAATACGATAAAACCATCAAAAATAAAATAAAATAAAATAGTATATTAAAATACATAGATGAATTACCTATACTCATACCTATATAATAAATATACACATTCATTCAAGTGTACAGACGACATCGAAGAATATAATAAAAATATATCTACATGTATATAACAATTTAAAAATATATAAATTGGGTGTATAAAATAATGAAATTTAAAATACAAAATAAAATTAAAATTAAAATATACAATATGTAGGAAAATGAATATATAAATACACTTGTAAAGAAAAACTCATAATAAATTAATCCATAAAAATAAATGAATATGAGAATAAATACCGCACAAAATAATAAACATTTTTTATTTTATAACCTAAACTTAAATAATTAATTTACTAATTATTATTCATTTTATAATGGTATTTTTTATTGCATTAATCTGGTTGGTCCATGTGGACCAACCAGATTTGTTCCTATGTTGGCCCTTAGTCAACTCTCCCTTTGGAGCCTCTGATGCGTCTAACACCTCGAGCCTCCCGCTTCACTCAATATCCCCTAACGATCTGATGATCAAATCGCCTTGAGCATTTGAACAAATATTGCATACAGAATCTCCACAATTCACTTCTAATATAAATATCCCATCAACCTACTTCGTACAGTCCTCGAATCGATTCGCAACATCCAGCCACCTACAACCTATAAATATGTCCCTTCGACCACCATTGCAAATTTGGTCCCTTTACAAGCTTTAGTTCCCTCGGTCAAGAGTGACTTCTGGTGACAACAGGTGAGCCCTTGCAGTGCTGGAGCAACGAAAGGAGGAGAGGAGGTAATCCACAATGGTGCTCTGGCTTTGCCCGGCTCCTTAGCATCAAACCCAAGTTTGAGCTACACACTTTTTATTTCTAGGTAGATTTAATCGTATGTTTTCACTTTGCATTTATTTTTGGGTTATTTTCAGTTTTAGCTTACATTATCTCAATCAACTTCATGGGATCTCTAGAGCTCCGGCCACCTCTATCCCGCTGTGTAAACCATGTCCCGACCCCATCTTATCGTCTCACTACTTAGCCTTGTTACTTCTCCATCTACTCGATCCATCTGAACCCCTAGATAGACAATCGGTCTGGAGATCAAGGTCCAATTCTATCACCTTCGTCGGACCTCCATGCCTCCATCTCATTTCTCTTCCATTCCATGCCTAATCGGGTCGAGGCAATTTGTCCTCGACCCGCGGTTTTCTGTGTGCATGTCTCAAGATGAACGAGGCCCTGTAAGGGCCAAATCGACTCCAGGTTGAACCTCTAGGTCTCGAACTTCACCGACTAGTAAGGACCCCATCGCTGGGCCTTAGAGCTTCTAAGCATCGCTAGTAGCTGTGGAAGGCGTGCATGAGACTTTTCCCCATCTCAGCAGTAGAGGAGGAGATCAAAGGCGTAAGATATTGTAGATCCAAGCTTCCTTGAGCAGAGGTCTTCGCGTATTCATCTATGAGACTCCAGAGTTGTCCGATGGGTTTTCGCCCCAGTTTGTACAACAGTTGTCGGACCTTGGCCCCTCTACAATGTCCGATCCGGGGCCAGATCTAATATGGAATGGTCATCACCGAAGGGGTATGGTGGCATCTGGGTTGCACGATCAAATCAAGTGACCAAATGCCCATCGTCCGATGGTGTTGAAGTATTGGGTAAATATCACAAGTACCCCTCTACCTTTTCTTATTTTTGTTTTAATATTATACATTTGGTCTGAAGTGTAAATAAATGTGGTTATTTTGCATGGAACCCCTTACTCTTTTTTTGTATTTGCAATTATGTCCATGCCATCTCACCTAACATGGCTCCCACAAGAGGTGGCCATTTTGCACGTGTACCCTTTTGAGTTCTTGTATATATTTTTAGTCTAAAATTTTTTTTATTCCTTATTAATATTTGTGGAAAATTATGTAAAGGGACCTATAATTTGTAGATATTGCATTTATGCCCCTTCAGGGCGGGACTAATTTAAATATATGTACATAAATTGCACACTTGCCCTTGGATTTTTGTTTAAGGGTTCACAAATGCATGTATATTTGTTTTTATTTGCAAAATGGTCCATGCCAGCGTTTTCATTTTTATGCATGTTTTTTTATTTTTATAAATACCATTCGTGATCCAAAAACTATGTAAGAATAGGATAAGGTACCTATATGCATGCTCTTTCACACTACATATTTTATTTTTTTCATTTTATGGACTTTGCCTATTTATTACAAATAAAAAGAGCACATTTTATTCCCATTTGCGTTTAAAAATCCAAAAAATATAAAACATTTTTGAAAAATTCTAAAAAATATTATATGTTGCATGTTATAGTACTTTATAACTCCAGATCAAAAATACCTACAAATAAAAAAGAAAACAAGTAAAAATTAAAAATCTCCAGAATCCTTATAAAAATTTAAAAACTCTTCAAAAATACAAAAAATATTTTTCATGTTTAGAAGTTTTATTTATATTGTATAATATGTATTAAAATTAGTTTTAAGGAATCGTAGACTATTTATAGATTTTAAAAACCTTGAAACATTCAACCTAATATCTTAATCCCTACTTTGGGATATTTTATACTTTAAAAATATAGAAAAATTAGCGAAAATACTTAAAATATAAAATAATAGAAAAATATCAAAACATAAAAAAATATTTTGCAACTTTTGAATATTTTTAGGTATATTTAGAATTATATTACTCCACGTTGTATTACATATTTATATATAGTATTATTCTTGCTAATTATAATTACATTAAAATTTTTGTAAGAAACCCAATATATACATAAACATGACTATATTTATTATGATTATCTGATTTTTTGTATATTTATTATATTTATTATTATATAATAGTTATATTACATATATTATCTTATATATATTAATTTATCCTTATATATATCTATACACTATTATATAATATTAAAATTAAAAAGAAATTAAAATCAGAAAATTAAAAATATAAAAAAAATAAAAGTCGAGTAACAATGTGTAAAATAAAAAAAACCCATACAAAAAGACTAAGAGGGCACTTGTGTAGATAAACATTAGGCTACCATGTTTGCTCTTAGTTATTCGACCTCTACATGCTTACACATTATACACATTTTGTTTATAGAGCAGAATAATTTGTACCTCACTTTTTCTAGTATTTATTGATTATTCATATGTTGTGGGTACTTGTTGTTTGAACCTTGGATTTTGTGAGGAGTCGCCTCACACAGACTGGAGATAGATGATGCTCAAATAATGTGATATGATGTTGGCGATGCCCTTGTGAAGTCCTACAAGAAGGAGGAGGCTTAAAGCTTCTTCCTAGACCCGACGTTGATGCGTAAGTGGAGAAGTTGGGCATTTAAGCTCATGGAAAGGTAATGGAGGGAGCTTTGCTCGGACCGTGGATTCAGCAAGAGGTGAAGGGTTATGTGAGGGAGACGTGAAGCAAAAGGATCGAGGAAGATGGGATGGTTATGACGATTTGTGACGATGGGTTGTGCGAATGGGAAAAAGGGGGTGCTGCGACAAAAGATATGGAATAAAGAAAAGAACAAAATTGATAAGAAGATGAGGAGGATGTCTGATGAGTTTCTTCACGCTTATAATAGGGGGAACAATGGGTGTCTCCAGCGATCGCCTCCGTGCTTGGCAGAATAGCAGGGGGCTCGGTCGCACCTCAAATGAGGTACATATCACGTAGTGGAGCTCTGTGGATCACATCGCCAGGAGGTCATTGTCGTGGATGCTTGTGCTCTTGCCACAAGCCTAGGATCTTTGACTCTCTCTCTCTCTCTCGATTGAATGGTGGATTTGGCATATTAATGATTGAAGGCTAACCGATAGGGTTTAATAGGCGAGGCATCAGTAAGAGGGTTCGTGATGGTTTGAAGGGATAGAGTCACGAGGGAAGGGGAGTCAATGGGTTTCGGGTGGTTACAGAGATCGGAAAGAGGATGATAAGGCACAAAGGCTTGGGTCTCTAACGAGGATGGAGTTTGGTGAAGATTGAGGATTAGGTTAGTTGCATTAGGTTGTGAGGGATATGGGTATGAATGGAGGAGATTAGGATAGCGGAGAAGATGATGGTTAGCCATTGGGTTCCTGGGCAAATAAGGGGGAAGATGATACATGAGATGGAGGAGATGATAGTCAGAGAGGTGTCAGTGGAGCGGAAGGTTAGAAATGAGGGAGAGGACACCGTCGGATCAATCAAGATCCAACGGTGGATAGGCATCACGTGTTGTGCACGTGGATGGAAATGGTTTAGGCATGTGTGTTTAGAACCGTTGGATCGTGTGCAATCCAACGAATCGGATCAAGGGCCTCTAAATGATAAAATATGGTTGATTAGGGTATGAGGTGGAAGAATGGCATGATTGTTGACCGTGATGTTTACCAGCATATGATATGAAAATATAGATATAAAAAATATAAATAACCTCTAATGCAAAAACACTCAACATGAAAAATGTTCATCTATGCAATATATAATGTCCGCAAAGGACTCGAATACTACCATACTAATCAATACATGCAAGATATGATTTTCTGATGATATTTTATATACAAAAAAACCATTTTTATAGTTTTGCAAATTTTATTTGATTTTTTTTCTGAATGAATAATGCGTTCAAAAATTAAATATGATGTAAATTAATGCAATTGACACAGGTGCACATTTTTTGATTTTTTTGGATCGAGTTAATGTCAGAATAGATTAGGGAAGTGAAATTTATGCAGGTGGAGTACGTCAATAAGCTCAAGTCAGAACTTGTTTTTTTATGTTTTTTATTTTTTAGATTTATATTTTTTGTTATTAGTTAAAATATGGAATGAAACAAAGAAATGAAAAAGAAATAACTCAAGAAGAGTCAGATATGTACCCGAAAAAGTAGGATAAAAATCAGTGAATATGTACAATGCATGTTAGCTCCCAAAATTCAATTCTCATAAATAAATTATGATTCTTTTGAATTTTCTCTTGATTTGTCGATAACTGAATGCAATTAATTCATAAGTGAGTAGAGTGAAATTGGACTATGTATGAGAGAGATATCAACTTTTTATGATTTGTTATCCTGAAATTTAGGGTTCGGGTTTATTTCATATATATATATATATAAGTGAGTATTTTTTGGATTGTTCATTAATTAAGGTCAGTAATACGTACTTATTGGAGTCAGTTTCATGTCAATTGGAATTAACACGAATTGATTAGAAATGAGTGAAGTTAGGCGAAATGTACAGATGGACATGAATGTAAAATGAAATGCTAATTTATGCAAATTATTTACAAGTGCATGGAAGTTAATTTTTAGATATTAATATATGAATGCATTTGATTCCTTGGGAGTGGAGCTCTATTTTCAGCTAATAAGAGTGATGAATAACGGATTCATCAGTCACTTCCTACCGCAACCACCTTGTCTCAAACAACTAGCCAATCACCTTCATGATCGAAGCGCTTAAAGAACTTACTAGCAGTTGACCAAACCTCCCCCTCCCTCAAGCTATTAGAACATCTTCAAGAGCTTCACCTCTCCCCTTCTATAATTGATCTAAAGACAAGGTGGAGGGGACTTGGGTTTTTCCATCATTCTCAGATATCAAAGCATCAACACCTACATCTATAACTCATAATGAAGAAGGAAGGAATATGCCGGCCTCTATTCAACAATCGCCCATTGAGCATCAAATGATATGTGCAACATGTCAAAGCCCTCTCTTTATTGTAGCCATCTGATCATCCTTGGATCATGCAAGCATCATCTCAACAATCCAAGTTTCTGGTAATGCGAGTCGCTGATTAGGCATAGATCGAGTGCATATGAATATTCCACATGGAACCTCATCGTCCTCAAGATCAAAGCTAGTGAGAGACAATCCTGATCGTGCAATGAGGGACCTCAATCATGTACCCCACACATGCAATCATGTGTTTTATACTTAAGCCCTCTAATGGTGTATGATATTAGTGCATTTAGTCCTCACAAGATGAGAACTTATGAGGAGGCCATGCCATTTTCTTTAATGCCAAATACATTTGTTTGCTTTTGTAGTTTGCATGTCGCACGTCCAAAAGACTTGAAATTGATTTCATTTTATAGGTTCTCCTATTCTCTTTTTCTTGATATATTATGGATCTTGATTGGATTTAAAATTGAAATTATTTTATATTTTTGAATGAAAGAATTATTCTGGGATTATTAGATTAATCTTAGTTCAGTGAAGTTTTGGAAAAATTATGAAAATTAGTCATTTTGAAGAATTTTATTTAAGGAAACTTCTGCTATTTGTTATATTGATTTTCATTGATTTTCTTGCATGGTAGGATTTGTTTTAATAAATCCTTTTATGGTTTTTATATGAGACAAATTGCAATTGGTCTAGAAACTAAAAATACCTGTAGTCGTGCATTAAAATGCTCTATCATCCATTGACTTTATAAAATCTATATCATGTGGTTTGCTAAGCTCCAAAGTAAAAAATTCAAAATCAAGGACTTTCACATTTCGTTGTTTTAAGTAAGTCATAATTATAAAATTTCTAAAAAACAACAACATGCATTCATCATATATCGCGTCCACATTGTTTAATTTGGAATATATTGCATTTTGATCATTTAAATAAAAAAATCAAAAAACTTGCATCTTGCATACTTAAATATTCATTAAGCAGAAAAATTCAAAAATAAATATTTTGAAAACCTTAAATAAACTTGGATCTGAAAAAAAATGCTATAGATATTTTAGGGCCATGTTGCACAACATTTCCTATCGTCCTTTTATTTAACCAGTACATTTTTGCATTCTTGTTAACTTTTTTATTTAACAGATACAATTTGAATAAAATTAGCTGGAGCTTGTATATAGCTGGTAAAAAATCACAAAGGTTCTTTATTTTTCAATTATTTTGTTACTTTAGTATACATGTAAAATGAAGGTCTTTTTGGTTCTTTTTCTTGGATTTTCTTTCTTAAGCTTATTTGTAAAGAAATATAGTACATCTAATTATTTTTATTGCTCAAGCATTTTTATTATTTCATTATTTTATGTGATTTTATGTATATTTGCTCACGAATCAAGTTAAAATTTTGGCTATAATGTAGATGAATCATGGATTCATAACCTACTATGTGTATTGCAGAGATATGGACCTTGCATGACAACGCTCACAACGAGAACAATAAGGAGATTCATGAGGATCT
Source organism: Ottelia alismoides (assembly GCA_037367405.1). Lineage (NCBI taxonomy): Eukaryota > Viridiplantae > Streptophyta > Magnoliopsida > Alismatales > Hydrocharitaceae > Ottelia > Ottelia alismoides. The sequence goes on from JAZKJV010001570.1 coordinate 709,278, forward strand.
CTTCTAAGAGTGGAGAAGAAAGAAGTCCATTGAAGCCATGAGACAATAAGTGTTTCATCGTCACCATCTCATGTGTTTCGATTGGAGGGTGACTTGAGATCGAAGGTCTCTCTCATTAGAGACTATCGCTTCACCGAAGGTACATTTCCATTTTCCTTTGTGGTCATCGAAATGACATAGATAAAGTTATTGTCCTCACATGGTTTCACAGTATAGAAAGTTTTTTTGCTATATGTTCATGTGATTGAACTTTGTTTTACGTATTTAATCCATCCATTCCGTGTTTTCCATGATGTGCAAGATTATGCGTGCCTTCACGTAGATACAAGTTCAAGTTCATATTAATTCTGCTTTGCGTAACACCATGCGAATGAAGAAATGGTGATAAATGATGAGTACATTGAAATAACATACATCTTGAGTCATTAGAAAGGAAAACTAAGTGCTTAGAAGCCTGGAGATTTAAACATCTGGGCCCTCGAGGATGGTGAATTCTCGGTGCTTCTAGTGATCATTTTATTGTTATGTCCCTAGCTTCCTCTAAGATTGTAGTTATCTTTTTTACTTGCATATGTTTCATTTGAGGTTATGTAAGTATTTTTTATCATTTGTATGGTTTTTAGGGTGCCCGATATGTAGAAGATTATTTATTTGATTTGAAAGAGAAATTCTAGCTAATGGTCTATGAAATGGTATGTTAGTTCTTATGTTATTCACAATGTTTTGATAATATAAATTGAACAAACATGTGTTTCTTTGTATTTATTCATGTTTTAAAGGAAAGCATGTAGTTAGGATTTATCATACCAATATTATAGTATTCAATTAATATGATGTATTCTGTAATATAATCCATGATGAAGACTCAATTGTTCTCTTTCAATATGAAAGATACTTGTTTATGGCATCATTTGATGAACACCGCCTAACACCTCAAATTGATTTTGACAACTTGATATCGATTGAAGACAAGTGAATTCTCTTTCTTGTTTTTGTTTTCATAGGGAGCCTAAAAGATAAATTTCATTAAAAATGTAATTATTCCATCAAAAAGTTTATTTAACAAACTTACCCTTCTATATAGTCAAGGATCCCACGTCAATCTCCATCAACCTTTCCTAACGTTGTAGTCAAAAACCGCTACAATTGATTATTCCGAAAAATTAGTCGACTTGTCTTAATATTCAATTAGCTAGGCTTTTTAGCAATTATTGATCGTTTATGAGGTTGCATCGATTTGATTTCTTACTCAACTCCAAACAACTAATAAAAATAGCCGACTAACTTAACCTTTCGAACGATTAATTTTGTGTTTTATTTTTGGTTGATATCCCGATATTACATTGAACATTGGAAATGCACCAACATTGCATTGAACATTTGAAAGACACCACCTCTCAAAATCACGCCCGTTTGTGGTCTTTGTTGGACTTATAAAAGAAAACCCCCTTCCCCTCATTCCATCACGCCACTGCTCTTGCTATCATTAGCACAATTCAAGAGTTCAAATCCTCCTATCGTTCTTGTTTTCTAACATTTAGAAGCTTTGTTTTCAATCAACATTTTCAGTGCTAAATGTTGCTACAAGTTCACTCTAATTTGAATATAAAGCGCTTCTGTTATGCTACATAATCACTCTAATTATTTAATGAAGTTTTTTTTAGAAAATATAGTCTTTATCTAAATTGCTTCATTTCATATTAATTTAAGATGGTCTATTTTTTTTACCGTTTTCTCATGTACCTGAGGTATGGGTTCCTTCCTTAAATGTATAAAAAAGGATATTCTTGAAATTTTGTTCAAGAAAAAGTACAACAGGCATATGATACATCTATTTGAAGTAATAATGTAAAGGAAGTATGTATATACCATCAGCAGTGTGAAAGGAAACCTTAAAACACAATTCAAAGTTGTGATTTTCACCTGATCGAGTTTCCATGTCAAATATTTATGTTATCGTCAACTATTTTTATTTATATTTTTGGTTACACAGTTTAATCGCTCTTCTTGTGTATGCTAATCCATTTCACGATGTTGTATCACAATTGAATTGCTCGATTTTAATCAACCTATTAGTGTAATATCGAGGGGTAGGGTTATCGAGATATCGAGCTAGGATGACCCAAGACAGGTTTTTAATCTAATTGGGTTTTCTTGTTAAAATCTTTGTGTCACTTGTTGTTGTTATAAAATTTTGTTTATTTTATGATCGGGCAATATTAACCAATGCTTTTACTATTTTAGAATATTGTTTATATTGTCTTGATGCTACCATGAATCATCGAGTAAGTGTATTCTAATCTAATTGGCTCAATCTCTGTCAACTTGGAGTTCTCTCACAAGTTTGTGGATTCTTTTTATAATTATGTGATCTTATATTTATTTAATTTTTGCAATCATATATTACATTCCCTTACATTTGATGAAATGCATATATATATCACATAATGAATTGCTCTAAGCTCAGTTGGTTCATATGAGTCCAACAAACTTCATAACTACGTGTATCGGGTTGACATCTCTAGTTGATCCTAAATTATATTGAGATTTTTTTACTCTCTTTCTTAATTTTACTTAGTCACATATCAATTTCGATCTTATTTAATTTGACTTGTCGACATGGTAATTGTATTTTTTCTTCGAATTGTCCTACCCAAAGTTCCTCCTAACCGAGCTTGATGTGAAACTAGTTGCTTTCTATTGATCAAGTTGAATCAAAATTGATTAATTAAGTAATTGAGTTTGATAGAAGATAGACCATGTATTACTCATGAACAATTCCTTTGAAGAGTTCCATTAGAAAAACAAGCATTCAAAGCCTAAAAAAAACACACTTCCTCAGGGGCCGAATAGCAAAGGTTCATAGATAAACCTCTCTAGTGCGGGAAAAGAGTGGAGAAACCTCCCACCCCGCTGGGAGCCCGCGCTCGCTCCTCACCTCCGCTCCAACAAATCCCATGCCCTCCCACTTCTAATCCCATAACCTCCCCCAATGCATCGCCTATTCCCAAATCCTCCGCCCATCCTTTCCTCCCCTCCGCCGATCTCCATAAAATTCCTCATCCCCACTCGATCCCCTTCCCTCCTCCCGTCGATTTCCCACCGCCGGAACCGGAGTATCCTCCGCCGTATTCCCGCAGGAACCCCCCGTTTCCCCTCCATTTTCGCCGCAGGCATTCCCTCCCGGCACTACCGCAGCGGGGGCATCGTCGCCGCTGGGGATCAGGACGGTGGAGGGGGAGTGAGGCGAGGTTGGACTGCGGGATTCGTCGTTGGCTTGGGGCTTGGCGTTGTGGTGATCGGATTGGCGTGTGCTACGCTCGTTGTTGGGTGTAGCGCAGTTGTTGCGGCTGAGGGGGCGGGGAGCGTGGGGTTAAGGGCGGTCGGGAAGTGTGAGGCACTGCTGAAGGCCGCCTGGCCGAAGGTGTTGCAGGCGCTTTTGCTTTTCAGGGAGCATGGGTTGGTCCTCACCGCGCTGCTGGGGCTCTCGGCTTTCTTCTCAATGGCGGAGACCTCAATTACGACCCTATGGCCGTGGAAGGTGGGATTTAGCAGGTTTTTTTTTGCTTTTAACGGAAGTGGAACCATTTTTTATTAGCGTGTGTTAGATGTGTTAGAATGCAGTAAATTCAAACTACCAGAATTGCCTCAGTGGATGCTGGGTTATCTGATCAACGGCATCTCTGTTAACGTTTGGGGTTGATTTTCTGAGGTTCTATCGTTTTTCTATCTGATTGAATCTTTCCTAATAAAAGGGCCAAGTTACAATTGAACTCGGAACTTTGAGGCGGTAACTTAGAGATGACACGATTTGTTACATAAATACCAAAACATCGTAGGATAATATTCCATGTATTCCTGAGAAGAATCAGCCATTAGTTTCATTTACAGGACAGCCAATCGCATGAAGCTCTGGAAGTGGGGAGATGTAAGGTGACTTTTATGTGTACGAAAATGAAACCTGTATCTGAGCTCCAATAGCTAGTGCATTTATACACGAATATGTAATGTTTAGCATTTCAGTCTCGAAGGCCAGATGATAAGGATTATAGGTTAATGGTCATCTGAAATTGTATTGAAGCTAAAACAAAAAGTACATCAAGACTGATCACATGAAAGATACACCCCTTCCAGGATCCCAAATAACAATAATAGGAGTGATGATATAATATGCTTCAAGTGTAAAGGGAGGGGCCATGCTGTCCGGAGTGCCATGATCAGGTGGTGTGCATCACTTATGGAAAGGTGGCTCATCAGTGGAAATCTTGTGTACAATGTGTGATGCATTGATAAACATTGATGCATTTGCAGAGATACAAGAATGGATTGTGGGAGATTGTATGGGGTTTGGAGGTCTGAGGGAGGTGAGGGTGGTGGGTGTTGCAGGGTTAGAGAACTGCTGAAGGGTTTTTGGGTTTTGCTTGGTGGGAGAGGTTAGGGGTGGGACGTTATCGGTGTTGGTTGACGAAGCGGTAGGCCAATCTTGAATAGGGAGCTTGATTGATTATTTAACATTTTCACCTTATCATTGAATTATCTACTATTGAGGAAGTTGGGAGCAGTGGAGCGTCTCACGTTGACAGGGATTTTTCATTTTACTTGGTTGCACATGAAACCATTGGATGTGGATGGTGCAGAAAGGATGCTCCTAGAGAAGGTGATTGAGGTCATATTGTTCAGGGCCTCAAGCGACCTCCAATGTGGGTAGCTGCTATAATATCTATCTCAACATGAGAAGACATGATTCTACACAAGTCGTAGTAAAAATGTTTACTTAACAATTCGAGAAAAGAAGGATATTTTTAACTTGTTCAGTCAGGCTATTCTTCTCCAAATTTGTGCAAGAGTAAGCATCATTACTTGTTCCAAATACTGCAAATAACTTGACACAAGTTAGGTGGAATGGATTATTAGGTTCAAACTGCATCAAAGACCTTGGAAAAATTGTGCCCATTGTAGGATGAGGATTGAATTTGGACTTAATTAGTCTCCCAAGTCGTCAGTTCGAGGACATGACCTCCACCAACTATCAAAGCAAAAAACAACCAACTAGTCAATTCTGATTGTGAGATAAATAAAGTGATTACCATGGAGTCCGAAGTCGGAGCTGTTGGACGACTTCGCTGCCAGGATACCCTATCAAGCAACATCAAACTCCCTCAAAAAGCACAACGAGCTAATTTATGAATGCCATGTAATAGGAGCATCTTTGCGATGAGGGAAATGAATTCCTGTCGAATACTTCACAAGTGCATTACCCATTCAAGCAACCACCTCCTGCATGCCTTGGGTCTGACCATCCATGCTACCGACAAAACGTGTGGTGATACGGCTGTAAGGATTCAGATCAGTCAAGTCATCCAACAATCCTGCCATGAGTATACTAACTATGATAAAATGGCCATTTTTGGTGGCCAACTCTTCTGCATTGTAAGCATACCACTATATTCTAGCAATTACGAAAAATGCCTCCTTGGATCCCACCTTAAACGTGGAATTGCATTCTTCCCCCACATAGCTGGAGCTCTGTGTATTTCTCCATCTCCTCACACCCTTTTCTTGCTCGCCATTCCCTACTCATTCTCTATCCGTGGATATCAGATATGGTCAACCTTCAACCCTCTTTGGTACCATCACCCATTCCTCTCATGTTCCCCTTCGTGCCTCCCTCCACTCCACTCTCTTTACTCTAAGCTCTTCATGACACCCGTGGCATAAACCTCCCTGACTTTCAGCTACAGACCGGGTCCTTGCACACTGACATATTTTGTAACTTACGAAGCTTCTTTGCTAACATAGAGCAGCTCTAAAATGAGTGCTATCTTAGGATGAGATAAGCATGCAATGCATTTTAGTAATAACTTATATTCCCGCTACATATCCACGTAGGCATCTTTGCATAATTCTTAAATATCCAAGACTTTTAATGTGCTCATTTTTATATCTGTTATATACTAAATGTTATTACCTTGCCTGCCTGCAATTGGATCGGACTATGCCAAACTTTTAAATGATCTTTTTGTTGGTAAAATATTACAATATATAGTTTTTAGTTGCAAAAATATATTATATATTCATTCCTATTCGAACTAAACTGTAATTGGTTGTCAACATTTTTGGTTTCTGTTCATGTAACAAACTAGTTTTTATCAGTTAAAGTCAATATTTTCATTCAGATGCTATACTGTTGTTAATATAAATCTCCAATTTAATATTTTTATCAGATCCGTGAACTGGCTGAAAAAGAGCCTGATAATGGCGTCTTCCGAATTCTTCGCAGCGATGTTAATCGATTCTTGACGACCATACTTATTGGCACAACGTACTATTTTTCATCTAATCACCCGATTGATTTGTATTTTTAAGAGTTAGATCCTGTCATTTTTCTTATGTGACCTGCGATATGTCTACTCAGAGTGGCTAACATAGGTGCAACTGCCATCGTCACGGACACTGCAACTGCAATATTTGGTGAAGCTGGTGTGAGTGCTGCTACTGGAGTTATGACAGTATGTATTCTTTTCTTTTTGAGCATGTTTATCCAAGTTCAATTACATGAAACAGTCTGGTGTATTGTTGGGGCAGAGAAAAATAGAAGCTATTATATTTCAAAATAAATAATTGATGATATGCATCCCTAAACATTATCTCTGGAATATTTTTAGCTTTTAATTTTTTGAGTGGGTATTCGGGAATGTGGTTTGCTATGGTCATAGTTGAAGAAGGAAATGTATTGCTAGGGCTCCTTATCTAGGAAGAAAACTGATTAGGGTTACACCGGAGAAACATCATAAAATGAAAATACAATTATACAAGTATAAACTCGAAGGAGTGTACATAATATCTCTCAACATCCTCCTCAAGTTGAAGCACATATATCAACCATAGGCAGCTTATCCAACATCTCTCAAACTATTTATGGTTGAAAGGCTTGGCGAACATGTAAGCAGTATGATTCTATGAAGTTCTACTAGAGGTGGCAACAATCCTCTTTGTAATCGTAGAAATCGAGAATGCTGAAGTGCATCAGAGATAAATAAATATGGAACAACAAGAACTTTGGGATTTACGTAGAACCCTACTCCATAAGTAGAGGGTTGAAACCATGAGAGAAGGCCTCCCAATGGTCGGATCTTATGTTATTGCTTTCTCTCAATAGTTACAGCTGGTGTAGGGCTTCTTATATAGCCCCAATAGTAAGACTAAGTCCCATTTATAGTTGATATGGGACTAAAGCTATGGATGTAGTAATTGAACCCTGGAGGGATCCATCATCCAATTGCCCATCTATGACGCATATTCCAACAATCCCCTTAAGCTAGAGCATGCAATGCTCATTTTAGAGAAACAGAAAGAAAACCACTCACTCACATAATGTAAGACACTATGGTTAATATCAACTCAACGTATACTTTGCTGGTTGTCTGTTGAGGACATTGCTTCTCATGCTGTGCTGGCGAGGAGGAACTGAATTGCTAGAGTGTGAACTAGGTCTTCTTGTTGGAGAACATGTGCTCTTACTACGTAGAGTCATTGAAATTGAAATGGGTCTCCTCATCAGAGAATGCATGCTCTGTACTGCGTAAAGTCCCCGAAACTAGAATGAGCCTCCTCATTGGAGAACTCTAACCTGCAACGACTCCATTTCTATGAAGGGACAAACGAGATGAAGACGTGGGAGCATCATCGTCTGAGTACATTATCGTTGGAGATAGAAGCTGAATGGGATCTCATTGTATTATAACTAGCTCTCTCCCACATTGGCTCAGAGAACGTGATCTCTACTCTAGAGTCTCTATGGATCTCTTCATATTGAGCCTCTGACATAGGTCTCTAATCTACATGATCTATATGAAAACCCTGAGTCCACCGGGTCAAGAGTATGTGAACCTCTCAAACAAATGATCGTACATGTGTGCCTTGAATGGGTAGAGTCAGAAATCCGAACTAGAGAACTCAGGAACGGGAGAACTCTACATAGCACTCCCCTTTTTTCCTAGACTTGTCGGAAAATATGATGTCAACCAAGTCGGGAGAAGAACTGAAGATGGGGAAAAACAAAAACCAACCACAAATAAATTTTTGCAGCTATTTCCCTTTTTTTAGCCGTCACCCTCTTTTTTTTCAAAACAACCATTTTTTATAGACCACTCTCCTTTTTTTTGAAAACACTATGGTCCAAATTGGGCAAAAAGTTGCAGTCCCCTCATTTTTTTGACAAAAGCCCTTTCCCCCTTTTCCTTCCTCTTTTTTCTTCCAAAAATGGGCCCATTATGCCAAAACTAATTCCCTCTTTTTTTTTAAAACACAACTGCTCTCTCCCCCAATTTTTTTAATAGAACAGGAAATGAGCTCTATATAAAGCATGCGAAAAGGTTATCGGTCATCGGGCCTTAGGTTCCCCCTCATGAGAACTTGGTTCTCTATGGGGAGAACCCATCGTCGAGAACCTGTAGAGATGGAGGTGGCGCTTCTGCCATTGGCACGTGAGGTGAGGGATTGCCTGGGAGAGATGAGATTGCTGGGGGGTCTTCTTCGAGTTTCTTATTCTTTAATGAGAGGATGATTCACTGGGCTGCGACTGATTACTCTTGGGGAGGCTCACTGAGGGGATCACACATAGGAGCATGGGCGGTTGGAGGCGGCACTGCTTGGAGTCAAAGAAGAGGGATTTGCGCGGTGCCTGGAGGCTTCTCTTCATTGTCAAATAGGGTTATGTCATGGTCGTGGGCTATTAGGTGATGCTTGTGAGGGTTCCGATGCCCGAGATAATCCTTGGTGAGGGAGATGATCGTGTTGGTGGCGGCCTGGATCAACCGTTGACCATGTTGGCTGCTGATGGGTACATCACCGTTGGGAAGAACCCAAGTTAGGGTTCCATTTCTTCTGCTTTGCATTTTGCCTGGGCTAATGTTTCCCCTGCACGTATGTGGCATGGAATCGTGTAGATATATTACTGTTGCGTGACTGATGCTCGAGCAAGCATTGCATAGAGAAGATGTTGCGCGACCAATCTGGTGTTGGATCTAGGGTCGCTTCTACGGTCGTAGACGGTGACGAGGCCTGCTTGCAAGATTGGTGAAGAAATAGGGTTTCAATATAACTTGAGAACATAGCGATGCCTTTCCAAAACTGTAGAAGTTTCTTATAGGCTTTAGAATTAGGATTTCATTGCAAACCCTAGAACCAAATACGCGGAACAAAATTATCTTCTACCACAAGCTGATCTTTGAATATGAGCACACCAACTTCAAGAACAATTCTTGGAATCGAATTTGTGGAAAAATCCTTCTTTACTCGAACATGAACAGATTTCGAACAAAAATAATTATCACAAAAATTTTCAAGAATTAACCAAGAACCGAACCCAATTTGATACTATGTAGACAACGAGAATGCATAAACATATCGAAGATAATGAATATACTATAAAACAATAAGAACAGATTTTACGTGGAACCCTACTTCATAAGGAGCGAGATGAAACCATGAGAGAATGCCTCTCAAGGGCCAGATCTTATGTTATTGCTTTCTCTCAACTGTTTAGGTGGTGTAAGGCTTCTTATATAGCCCTACTAGTAAGACTAAGTCCCACTGACAAATGATGTGGGACTTAAACCTGTGGATGTTTTAAATTGGACCCTGAAGGGATCCAATCACCCAACTATGATGCATACTCCAACAATAACAAATCTCAGGTGTAGTGGCAATCGACTTCTACATGCTTTGTGCGCTCATGAAATGTGCGGTTGTTGGCTATATGCATGGACTCCCTATTGTCAGTTTCATAATCCGAGTAAGAGCGTCTTGTAGATATATGAGAACATACTTAATCCATGCTAACTCTGCTGCTGCATGAACCATTGCTGTATACTTGAATTTTGGCCGGAAACATCTATCTGTTTTTGGCTACTTTGAATAATAAGTTTTCATGTTGCATAGGTACAAAAACTAGGCGTCTACTTTCTGTTTTTAGGAAAAAATTAAGGTGGGGCGTTATTTGGGCCCACCCAAATAACCAATTAAAACCTTTGAAAAATGATTAAATAAATTGGGCTATTTAGGTTTTAGATTGGATTAGACCCAAACTATTATATCTATTTGATTTTTTGGGTTGTGTGGTGGGTCTGATGTTCTCTACTTAACCCATAACCCAAACTGAAAGTTTGTACAATCTAGAATTTCATATCACCTCATAATGATATAACCCAACTTAACGCTTAAGTTCTAAAAAGCTAATCTTTCTATAAACTTGAGATTAAGAAGTATATTTGTCATATAACCTTAGACCCGCGCACATGGCGGCCGCTGCCCAAACTGGGCTTCCTTTCCTCCGCCCAGGTGAGGGTCACCGCACCCTCGCACGATCAAGTGTAAAGGTCACTATGATCGGCATAATATAAATTGTCATTTCTGAGTCACTACCATGCTTATTTGTTTCTTAATCCTCTCTTAATCTCTTCTTTGAGTAACCTAAGAGATCTAGTTATTTGGTCAATGTGTCTTCTCAATAATGATTAACAGTTAGCACATCTAAAAGATTCAATTGGTGAGGTTAGTAGTCTTAATGATCTCAGGAATCATTTGTTAGACTCAAAAGAATATGTCCAAATCCTAATATTTGTCTCAATGCTCATATAGCACATATAAGGTCATGATCAGTAACTTAAAGATGAATTGAATATAGAGAGTTTAAGAACTTTGACAGCATGATGTTATTCTAACCTTTTATAAAAACTACGATTCTCCTCTCTCGACTATCACTGATTAATATTGTGCTGGAATATTACTGTAACCATATAAGTAATTTGATTGTGGATTGTGATCATGATTTAACTCACTGTTCACAGGGAGATAAATTAAGAACAATATATATATATATATATAAGGATATAGGACTGAAAGATGATGTACGATTTGACATGCTAGGAAATTTACTTATTTGGTTGAAAAGAAATGTCAAAAATATCCTTCCCCATATAAAAAGAATAATTAAAAATCAGCACTACAATTTATTAACCTTTTGTTAATCTATTGACATTCTGTTGAGTAAAAAGGAAAAAAAATCATTCCTTTAGATATAACAAAAACATGCATGAACACTAGAAACCAACAGTCCAAGGTGAAGCTCTTTTTTTTTTTTTGCATTCAGGACCTTAGTTTATGAATATATTTTTATATATAAATCCAACACGATGGCCTGACAGAAGGGAATATACTAGTTTCATAATTAAGTAAAATTTACATTGAGGCATATCTGATTGCTTCACAAAACTTATGCTAATAATAGCATGCAAGAATCATAAAATTTTAACACAAAAATTGGATTTGTCGAATTGAAACATTAATTTATCAATGGCATTTTGAAAGTGGAGACACAAGTGGCACTATAAAATTACAGTGGAGACTACATGAACCAGATAGTTTTGAAAATCCAGATGCATATTAACCATTTACATGAAAATAGAAACATGCATTTAACTTTGGAAAACCATATACAAATCAATCATCTGTATGGAAATAGAAACGTACTTTCAACTTTAGAAAAATATATATACAAAATTAACCAGGAGATTTTTTTTTGAGCAGAGAATTGAAATTGAAATTTGAGGTCTTCCAGATATCAGTAGTATGGATGAGCATAACCAAATTTTTTTTTATAGTAATCAATCCATCCTATTAATTTGGATATGGGTAGAATGTTTATCAACCAAAAAGAAATGCATATGATCCTGAAACAAGAGCAGAGGGAAAAGGTAATGGATTTGAATGGTATGAGATGACATGAATGAAAGCAATAGAGAAGAAGGGATTATATTTTTTTTTCATGGTTAGTTCTTCAGCATGCATGCAACAGATTTGTAATTTCCAGGGATTTGAAAGAAGGCTGCAGTAATGCTTCTTGAATTTGGGCCACTCCGAGGTTCTAGGGTTGTAGAAGATCTTGAATGAAGCTTCAACCGGAGGTCTTCCAACGACTGAAACTGGACGGCAAAATAGGTTGAGGTAGAGGCTACATTGTTAAATTTTATAAAATTTCTCAAAAGAAAAAAAAGGGAACATCCAAAGTCATGAACACCAGAACTCCTGATTTCCAGTAAAGCAGAAAATTTCATAAAGATCCAAGAAAAGATGGAACATTAGAGTCGTGAAACTAACCCAACTTCACGACTCAAAATCAAGAAAAGAATCATAATATGTTGAAATAACATGCAAGGCAGCAAGAGAATGGCTGAGGATGGTACCTTAAACCTATCATGCAACAACTTTAGGATTTAGAAAGGGCTGCAAATGGCTCCAGGTCCTTTCAGTCTTTGGGATTGCAAGATCCGTAGCTGCACATGCAGCTGGTTTCAACCCTTGAAAGGGAGAAACGGAGGTCTTGGTTTGAAGATAAGGAAAGATTTTGGAAGGAAGGAAATGCTTCGGGATTTACGTTAAAATGGGAGTGGAGCACGGCTGGGATTTGCTCTATATATAAGAGAGAAGAGGGGCTAAAAGAAGGACATGTGGAAATGCTTACAAGCCAAGTGGGGGTCTTTAAAAATGCCAAATGGAAATGGAAGAAATGGGGCAAGTGGAGGAGGGATAGCAATTTTTATTTTAATTTTTTTTTTGGAAAAAATATGGCCGGCTCTTTCCTGTTACTTTAACAGAAATAATTAAATAAATTATTAATTAAATTTATTTATTTTATAACCAATTTCTTTTTACTGTGCATACTTAAAAATTGATGGCACGTGTGCCTCGGGTCTCGGATTTTGACGCGCAATATCTTGTTTTGACCATCTCGGAACGACGATCGAATTGAGTATAATATTGATATACTTTCGGTTGGCTTTTGAACCCCCGAACTTTTCGGATACGGATTTTGTTTGGGTTTAATTTTTACGATTTAAAAAAATATCAAACGACCTCCGATTGACGAACGGTCGATTCCGTTGGTCTTGTATCGTCGAATCGGATCTAATGATGGTTTCGGTTTGTTTTACGGTTTCCGAATTTACGTCGCGGCTTTTTCGCGGCGCGCATTACAAAGTAACCAATTTTTGGTCGATTTCACCCGAACGACTTTTGATTCATGATTAATTGGTCGTTTTAGGTTGTTTAGTATTGACCGACAACGTTATTCGGTTCATTGGACCCGAATTCGGACGAGTTCGGGTTTGTTAGAATATGGACGTTACAAATATAAAAACCTCAAAGGGAGTCTCGTCCTCGAGACTCGAGTCAAGGCTATTAGGTATCTTGTTTGAATTTCATATGTCCATAAAAACCTCAAAGGGTTTTGAACCCATAAAAACCTCAAAGAGAAAACAAGCCAGATATTGTTTTCCCGTCATAGAAGCCATCCGAAGTTTGGTTTTGACCCAAATTAATCGGTGAGACCCACAACCCAAATAACTTCACCCAATTTAGTTGTTTAGGTCATAGGTGGCCACATTCTTAATCCCAACTAAATGCAACCGAATTATTTAACCCGAACCCACTCAAACCAATTGAATGCCCACACGTAGGAAAAATAACATGATGTGTAGAAAACGATAACGCAGAAGTGTACCAGAGGTAAATAATAAATAACAGGGATTTTTACCCGGCAGACCCTATAATCTTTTACAATTACCGCTGCGACCTTCGAAACATCGTAATTCCTCCCCCGATCTCGTAAACTTGCTCCGTTTTACCCAACAAACCCTGCCGTCAACTTTAGCTATATTTGAGTCAAATACTTGAGTTAGTGTTGAGTTAACCTAACCAATTTACAATCGAACGGCTAAGATTAGCCAAAATAAAAAAAAAGAATAGAAAAAATCTAGCAGTTGTTCTTGCTGGGGGCCGAAGCAAGGGGAGGACTGCCACGTCTACGGCGGAGGAGAGGGGGGGGGCAGCAGCTGCGGCCGGAGAGGTCCTACATCGCACGGGGGTGGGACGCAAAGCAGCAGCCGGGCCACTTTCCACAGGCAGCAGCGACCCGGGGGGGCATCACGCGCGGAGTGGGGGGGCTTCATCGCGCGCGACAGCAGTGGCCGGAGCGGCAGGCGAGGGGGGAGCCTCCATCGCGCGGAGGGTGGAGGACGGGGTGGGAGATAGGGCTCCATCGCGCGCGGGGTGGGGGGGAGGGCGCCATCGCGCATGGGGTAAGGGGGAGGGCTCCATCGCGCGGCGGGCGAGGGGAGGGGGCCTCCATCGCGCGGAGGGTGGGGGCGGGGTGGGTGGGTGGGGGCTTCATCGCGCGCGGCAGCAGCGACCGGAGCGGCAGGCGAGGGGGGAGCCTCAATCGCGCGGAGGGTGGGGGACGGGTGGGAGATAGGGCTTCATCGCGGGGGGGGGGGGGGGGGGCATCGCGCGCGGGGTGAGGGGGGGAGGGCGCCATCGCACGCGGCAACAGCGACCGAGGGTGGTCCTCCATTGTCGGCGGGCGAGGGGGGAGGGGCCTCCATCGCGGGGGGGTTGGGGAGCGTCATCTCGCGCGGGCAGGGTGGGGGCCTCCATCGTCGGCCGAGGAGGGGAGCTTCTATAGCAGCAACAGCGGCCGGGAGGGCCTCCAAAGCATGGGCGAGGGGGAACTGAGCATTGGGCCTTCATAGCTCGAGAGGGTCTGGGATGATGAGTGGCACTCAATGTAAATTTAATAATCAAAATGGGTATAGTATAAAGGAACATAATGGAATATGGTTAATTCTAACGGATAAATTAACGAGGCTTAACCGCAGGGTCTGTAGGGTAAGGGTTAGCAATTTTACAGGGTCAAGGGAGGAATTACGATGTTTCAAAGGTCGTAGCGTAATTGCAAAAGATTATAGGGCCTGTCGGGTAAAAATCCCTAAATAATAATGGAAAAACTTTGAGATTTTATGTGTAACCCTACTCCGTGAGGAGCGGGATGAAACCACGAGAGAAGGTCTCTCAAGTGTCCGATATTCTGTTATTCCTTTCCTTCTCTCATCTATTATAGGTGTTGTGGGGTTCTTTATATAGCCCCATCAGTAAGGCCGAGTCGCACTCATAATAGATGTAGGACTAAACCCTAGGTTCAAAAAGTAGATATGCGGTATTCGTTCGGTCAGGCGGTCTGGAGCAGTAAGCGGGCAGGCGGAAGTATATGCGGATTATGCGGTTTCTATTATATTAGTTAAAAATAATTAAAAATATAATAATAATTTCAAACATTAGATATTTATGTTTAAAAATATAACATGGAAGAAATATGAAGTGAAGACTTTATTGTACAATGTGATGTCAACCAAAGCATTTTCAAAGGTCATCCATTTCCAAAAGACAAAAATGTTAAGCTAACGGTGGAGAGAGAAGAAAATGGTGTAAATTGATTGAAGATAGAAAAAATGGTGGATATCCTTGTCTAAATTGGAAGGAAACCTTTTTTTGAAGTGTAACATTGTTAGTAGACACAACCATGAGCCTTCATATTTTAGTAAATGTTGTATTTGTCTATTAAAAGTTAAATATTTAAAAATTCAACCATTTAAATTAAATATATGTAATTTGGTCCGTGCAATTAAAAATTCCAGGCAAATCTGACATCTGTATTCATTTTATCCTAAAAAGATCTAAGATACACATGTAATTTATTGGATATTCATGCAATTATGAGATAATGTAGAAGTTAGAGCTGTTGTTGGAGAATCTAAAAAACAGAGATTCGTTGATGCGAAATTTAGAGAGATTTAGAGCTAAATAGATCAATCAACAAACCTTGGCAAAGGAGAAAAAGATGGTGGAGGAGCAACCCATGTGGAAGTCGAGAAGATGGTGGAGAAGCAAATAGTTACCTCTATTACATATGCGGCCGCATATACGGTTTACTCGGCCGAGTATACCCCCCGACCTGCATATTGACCGAGTATAGCATACTCAGTGCGGTAGAGGGGCCCGCCTACGCATATTGATGCAGCGTGGAACAGAAATATAGGGCCGCATATTTTTATCCGTTAATTTTATTTACGTTTATTTGAGTCATTTTTTAATTAAATAAACGAGATCGCCTGTGATCTCAATTAGTTAGATATTTGAATTTCAAATTAGTCGGTTAGTCAGTTAGAGTCAAATTAGGATAATTAGTTTGAATTTGAATTTGATTTTTATATTTGTAATCTCATCCCTCTTATATAAAGGGGTGATGGGATATTGTTATAATAAGTTCAGTCGATAATTAAAATTGAGATTTATTCTCTATCTCTCCTCTCCCTCTCTAGTCTCTCCCCTTCCCCACGTGGTCTTCACGTTTCTCTCCTCCAAGCCACTCGTTTCCGACGAGTTTCTCTTCTCTACCCCTCTATTTTCTTCTCCACCAACAATCCACCGTTAAAAATTTATTTTCACCGTCGTCGCAAAAATTCATTTGCGTCAATTGGTATCAGAGCATGGCCTACAAATCGTCCTCACGATCTAACGATCCGTACAGACGTTCGCTCCGACATGCGACGAAAGACTATCATGCATTGGAATGGAAACGACAAGCCGAAGAAGCTTACAACCAGGACATGGACGCACGACGTAAGTTCCAAATTGCCCAGTCCAAATGTCGAGATCTAGTGGCTGAATTCCAGGCTATGTGCGCCGCCCTATCAAAGTCCTCCACTACCAAGGCCGTTGTCCAGATTGGTGATGAAGAAAAACTCATCGTCAACGACGAACTGCTCGCAGTTCAGGCCATTTCAGATCAGCCACCATCGACAATATCGCCCCCGACAACGGTTTCAGCCCCGTTGCGGTCCTGCCTTGTCATCCTCGCACCCTCAGCCCCCCTTCTCGCATTACCCGCGGCCCAAGCCAAGCCCCCAGCCCCGCCAACGCCTCCCCCACCCACTGTCCCCCCTGCGATTTCCCCTGAAGCCCCAGCGGCTCCTCCCGCAGCCCCAGATTTCACTACCACCGCGACCCCCACTCCCCCAGCAAACACCCCCTCCCTCGCGGCAACACCAACCCACGCGCCTCCGCCTTTCCCTCCTCCGCTACCCGCCCTCGCCATCGCCCCCTCACAGGCCCGCACCCTCTCCCCCGCGCAAAGCTCTGCGCCTCCACCTCCCCTCGTCGCTGCCATCCCCGCGTACAACCCCCCTCGCGCTCCAGCAAACCGCCTTCCCATTACCCCCTGTCCCCGCCGTGGCTTTCCACCGCCCCTGAACCCCATACGATACACCAACCAGCCCCCATGCCCCCTCTTGTCGCCACCCTTGCTCCTTCTCTGAAGCCCACCCCAGTCCCAAGCCCTCTTCCTGGCTCGCCCGTACCCCACCCCCCACATTTTTACCGCCGCCCATCGTTACCCACACCCCGCCCGGCTGCTTGCGCCTCCCAGCGATCACCCGCTCCTTCGCCGCCATCCCGCCGGTCGCTCCGTGTCGCCCCCTCATGCGTCCCACGCACCGCCATAGTTCGCACCGACCACCCCGCAGGCATCGCCGGCCCGTGCTCCCCGATAGCGTCTGCCGCCGCCACGGTCAGAGAAGGAGATGCAGAACCCTAACAAGAAACCCGGAATTTAAGGGGTTCGAATCCCATGAAATGTGGGATTGGGAGTTACTTTGGGAAAATTACAAGAAAATTACCCCATACAAAAGTTTTTATTCAAAGGGAAAACTCCAGAACTCCTATTACGAGATTTGTTTAATTAAAGGGGTACGAAAATTGCAACCCACTCCCCTGCTACAAAAATATTTAAAAAGTACAAGAAGAAATTTGGGTGTCCTCCTTATCCTATTAGGATTAGGACCACATGTTTCACCTATTTAAGGGCCCCATGGCTTAATTCCCTGGACACATCTCCTCCTCTACTTTCCTTGTGCTATTGCTTTGATATGGACTTTCCACGGGCCGAGTTGATCGTCATGAAGACGCCTTATCAGTTCTTCGAGCACCACGTCAACGGGATGAAATCCAGATGGACGCCAGCCTATGCGCCACACCTGCTCTTCCACCACGAAGCCCACGTCACCAGCGCCCGCGACACGCATGTATGGATCCTGCCATTCGCTCCACACCAATTCTTCCATGGGATGACAAAGATCGCGGATTCGAAATTATCAGCCTCCAAGCCTGCAGATCCAACAATTCGTCGGGAGACGAATTTTTAAAAGCGGAGGAGAGTTGATGCAGCGTGGAACAGAAATATAGGGCCGCATATTTTTATCCGTTAATTTTATTTACGTTTATTTGAGTCGTCGTTTTTTAATTAAATAAACGGGATCGCCTGTGATCTCAATTAGTTAGATATTTGAATTTCAAATTAGTCGGTTAGAGTCAAATTAGGATAATTAGTTTGAATTTGAATTTGATTTCTATATTTGTAATCTCATCCCTCCTATATAAAGGGGTGACGGGCTATTGTTATAATCAGTTCAGTTGATAAATAAAATTGAGATTTATTCTCTATCTCTCCTCTCCCTCTCTAGTCTCTCCCCTTCCCCACGTGGTTTTCACGTTTCTCTCCTCCAAGCCACTCGTTTCCGCGAGTTTCTCTTCTCAACCTCTCTATTTTCTTCTCCACCAACAATCCCCCGTTCAAAATTTATTTTCACCGTCGTCGCAAAAATTCATTTGCATCACATACGCGGCCGCATATGCGGCCACATTGGCCGACTTTCTGAACACTTACTAAACCTATATGCTGTAATTGGACCCTTGAGGGATCCAATTACCCATTTATACATGTGGCACATACTCTAATACCCCCTCAAACTAGGCATGCAATATTAGCTTGGACAAATAGAAAAAAATCACTCTCTCACACAATGCAGAATACTACAAACAATATCTACTCAAGACAAACTCTACTGGCTGCCTACTAAGGACGTTGCTTCTCATGCGTGCTGGTGAAGGGAAACTGAAGTGTTGGAGTGTGAATTGAACTAGGTGTCATCGTCGAAGAACATGTGCTCTGTATTGTGTCTGTCAGAGTCACTGAAACTGGAATGAGTCTCCACTTCGAGAACTCTGTTCCGCAACTGCTCCGTCTCTCTGAAGGGTCAAACAACTAACATCGCTATTTATCTATACGTAAATATCTGAAGATGGGTCTCTCTTATAGGGACTTCGAAGTGGGTTCTCTCTCCTAGGAACCTGGGAAAGATCTCATATTGGCATTCACGATCATCGGGAAATGGAGTCTGAAAAAGAGTCTCTTCGTCGAAAAACTGGATCTCTTCCATACTGGCTCAGAGAATAGGATCTCAACTCTGAAGTCCCTATGAATCCATATGAAAACCCTAAGTCTGCAATGCTAAGAGAATATGATCTCTACTATGGAGTTCCGATTGACCATATGAAAAGCTTGAGTCCAAATCGAAGATGTATATGAACTAGTGATCGCATACATGTATGCCTCAAAATGGTAGAGTCTGAAATTTGGACGTCTGAATCTGAACTAGAGAGTCTGATCTGTCCTGTAGAACTTTACATAATACCCCCCCTTTCTCCCATACTGGTCAGAATAAATGACATCGACCAAGTTGGGAGAAGAAAAATGAAGATGGGGAACCAAAATCAATAAACCATCTCAAAATATCTTTTTGACTTTTTTCCTCTTTTTTCTTACGTACATCTTTTTTCCCCCTTTTTTGGTTCGTTGGCTTTTTTCCCGTTCTTTCTTCTTTTTAAAATCACGGCTTAATGGAGCCCAAACATCTCATGTCTCTCTCTCTCTCTCTTTTAAATACATGACAACCCATTGGAGCTGAAATATCTCATTCACCTTTCCTTATTTTCAATTTAATTGGGCCCATTGGGCCAACAACAATACCCCCTAGAAATAAGCAGACACCTTTTTTTAAAGGATATCAGGCCTCTTCGTATATGAAGGACCAATTAGGGTTCCCATCACCACATCTCACTGATCGAGTCGTTGAATACGATATCTAATTTGTGTTAGTTGTAGTATGTGTACTTGGCGAATCAGTCAGATGCGAGAAAGGATCTCCGTGAAGAGTGTCTCGGCTTTAATTTATATCCCGGGCAAGTCCGGGGTCGAACACATAGAGGCAAAGGAACAACTTCGGGCTAATTCAAAACTTTAGGTCTAGATTTTCAATGCGTATTTTTTTATTTTTTTATGCAGAGTAAATGAAAAAATGCACAATGCAGGTGAATTAAGACACTTAGTAATTAAGAAAGATAAAATAAAAAATGAAGAAAGAATGAATATTTACATAATATACAATGTACATCTAGGTCCCAAAACCCAAATTTTGCAAACGAGCTCCGATTTTAATGAAACCATTTTCATTGGATAGATAATTTTCTAACTTGAACTTTAAAAGTGAGTTTGATGAATTTAGAGTTCATACGGAGCGGGAATTTGGTCGGGAAGTTGGACTTTACGGCCTTTTCTCTTTGGGATCTAGGAGCATTTATTTGAGGTGAAATTTATTTTGTATTTTTGTATTTTTATATACATTGTTATGGACAAGTTAGAGAAAGATTTAACCAAAAAGGAGTTGAAATGAAATTATTAAAAATACATGAAGTTTTGGGCTATTTACAGGTGAAAAACTCCTTTATTTTTGCAGCTTTTTATTGTTAATTTATTTTGTACAATATAATCTATACTAATTAATGTGTTTTATTTACAAGAGTTATTTTGTTAATTTATTGATTTTATGTACATTTATTAGAGACTTTACTCAGGGATTTTGCTAAGATCAAGATATTGAGATGATGAATCGTGGATTCATCACTCACGCCGCCTAAGGATACTGGAGGAAGGAGATGAACTAGCAGCCGAGGATGGGGTTGCAATATCGTCGCCGCAGCCTGGAGTAACGCGTGAGGAGATGCACGCCTAGGGTCTTTGCGCTTGGGGGCTTTTCACCAAGGAGATGCGCACGTCGTGGAGGGCGACGATGAATGAAGAGGTTTGCCTAGAGTGCTTTATCGTCGCTTATAGCCTGAGCAGTAGGGCATTTCACCAAGAGCCTTGGAGGAAATCACTCTTGCGTCACCACCAGCTTGGAGTAGGGTTCCGTTCTGTCTTACAAGATTGTCGTTGATGGCTGGAGGAGATCGGCTTGCGATGCATCGAGGCTGCTGCTGTATTAGAGGAGTAGCCTAGGGTCCTTACTACCCGGGAGCGGAATCGCCTACTGGAGTCACGCACAACTGGTTAAGGTCTTCTTTGTTCATGTCTTGTGCGCGCAAGTGTTGAAGCCCATAGACAGAACCCAAATTTTCTTTAAACTCGGCAAGGACTGCAGAAACGTGGCATGATGCTCATAATCCCATAATTTACGTCGACATAGAAAATTGATCTTCAATGTTTGTTGAACCAAGATTGAACAGAATACGACCGAGGGATCTAGGGTTTCATTAAGAAACCCTTCTGTTCACCTGTGACGCGCGTTGCCTCTATCAACTTCTGCTCACGATGCCAGATCACCACGTCGAATGATTGGCACGCACAGGAAGTCCTCCACCGTATTCGTCATTCCATCGTCGCAATGAAAGCCCCCTCCCACCGCCCTCCCCTTTCCTCTCGACGGATGGATAGACAGAAATCCTCCCGGTCCTACCTCAACTAAGAATGAGGGAATTCAGAACTATCCCAACTAGTAATGAAACAATGCCCTTCGGGGGCTTTTTCCGAAAAAAAGCTTGGTTGCTTGTGTTGTTGGGTGTGGGTCTGTTTCCTCTATTTCCTTTGTTGCTTATTCTACTCTTATTGCTGTACTACGCTATATCTCTGTGCATGAAGAGTTGACTCATATTCTCTTTTTTTTTCTTATTCTCCTTGTTTTCTTTCACTAGACTTGACTACTTAATAGAATCCTATCCTCAGAATCAAGAGGTCTTCCCCGCTACTTTCGCTTTTGTCTCACCCCGCGACTGAGTTCCATATATCTAGTGAAGAAAAACTGTTAATATAGTCTTCAAGAAGACGTCAGGCCTTCAGAAGGAGGTGAGAGAGCTTTGAATCAATGCCCCCTTACCTTTGAGAAGAAAGGCTAGTTCGTCAAGTCAATTTCATATGGAACAGGGCGTTTTGCATCGCCAGGAGGGGCCCATTCCGAAGCGAAGGTCCCCACTTGTTTGATTTTAGGACAGCGTCATTGAAAATACATGTCTAGAATCGATCCGCGCATAATTTCTAAAATCGATCTTGAATATGAATAAATAGTAGATCTGCAATAAAACTCGGAATTGAACTGCAGAACCAAGTCGATCCGATCGGCATTGTCGATGATGGCGGAGCATTAGGGCTTCTCGAAACCCTAGAAGTGAATCTTGAATCTCGAACAAAGTACTAACATAAAATAAGTCCTCGGGAATCGAACCCACTCTAATACCATGGAAAAAAGATAGCGCGGAAGCGTAATATCAAAGATAAAAATATAAAATGTGGAAGAACTTGTGCACCGATTGAAGAGAGCGCCACATGGAGGGTCCGGAAGCGATCGAAGATGCATTGCATGCGATCAAAGATGCAATACTTGGAGGTGCGCGTGGCATCACCATCGCATGGAGTCTTGTTGTTAGGTCAATTACTGCCGCTTAGGATGGTCATCGAGAGAGGATCGACTGGAAAACGAGGTGTCAGGCTTGCGTGTGCAGCTTGTGACCGCCACAATGGTGCCACATGGAGGGTTGCGCCTTCGCCGAGGGAGGTGCTCTCTGCGAGAATGTCGTATGGGACTTTATTTGCACCGAAGGGGGCCACCTGAGATGGGTTCTTCTTCGGGTTTGGGAACCACGCAAGGGTCTGGAAATTGCGCAAGTCCTATCTTCTTCTTGTACTGGGGCTTCTTTTTCTTCTCGACCTTTTTCTACAAGGTTTGGAGATGAAGGTGGAGGCCTGAAGATGGAGGCGTACAGATTGTGCCTCAGTTTTGGGTTCTGATGAACGAACCCTAACCAGTTGTCGATACGCAGAATTAGGGTTTCATTAAAAACTCTAGATGATCTTCAGAAGCACGAATCTTCGGATACACACATAGATGTTGACGTATAAGTGTATAACGGAATCAGATTCCTAGACCATGAACTCTTTGTGCAGAATCAAGTTGCCATATGCAATTAGAGTTTCAAAACCCCATGAACTCGAACTTGAACAGATCATAACTAAAATAATCAATACCATCATCAAGAACATAATTAAAAATTAGCGCATGATCTTCATAACTTGATGTCGATCTTCGAAATATGAAGAATTAGGGTTTCAAAAGAAACCCTAGATTTTGAACTTGAACCAATAAAAAAATCCTCAAGAATAAATCTTCAAGAACGAACAACCAAAATCAAAGTTGCTCTGATACCATATAGAAAATGATAATACGGAAGTGTATCAGAGATATAGAATAAAGAAGGAAAAACACCATATTTTTACGTGGAAACCTACTCCGTGAGGAGCATGATGAAGCAACGGGAGAAGGCCTCTCAAGGATCGAGTATTCTATTATTCCTCTCTCTCTCTCATCTATTACAGGTGGCGGGGGGATCTTTTTGTAGCCTCTCCAGTAAGTCCGAGTCTCACTCATAGTAGATGTAGGCTTTCGCTGTCGGTTGAGGAGCTGGAGATGTTCAGCATGGCGACTGTCTCTTCTCTTCCCATGTCGAGATTGGATCATTTACCTTTGTGCCTGGACTTGTACAAAGGTAGGGGGAAGTCTTCTTACTTCCGATTTGAGTGGTGTTGGATGCTGGAGGAGAGTTTTCGTGATTTCATTGAGTTTATTTGGTCGGAGACTGTGGTGGCGGGTACGATGACTGTGAGGTTTGATCTCGATCGGTATTTTTCAGGAAGGACTCCTGTGATGCGTGAGAGTCGAGGGGGAATCTAGCTCAGGGAGAGATGACATGACTGGACATATGGAAGGACTTCAGAGAGCTGGATGAGTTGGAATTGATGAGCTTGGGTTGGTGCAAAAGATCCTCGAGGGGAGGATATGACGCGATAGCTTGAATGGAGGCAAAGATCGCATTAGAAGTGGTTGAAGGAGGGGGACACTAACACTAGATTCTTTCATGCGGTGGCAAATAAAAGACATAGGAAAAATTTGATACACTCGATTAAGATTGTGAATGAGGAGTTTCACAGGGAGGAGGATGTTGCTAGGGAGGTGAAATGGTACTTCAGGGACATGAGCAGGCGATTGTCGCATTGTGGAGTAAGGTGGTTGGGGTTGGGAGTGAATCACATTGCTGACATTGACTCATAATCGTTGATGAGTTCGTTTCATCTGCGGGAGGTTCGTGAGGCAGTTTTCACTCTGAATCTGGATGGTTGCCCTAGTCCAAATGATTTCCTGGTTTTCTTTTTCAGGGAGTTCTAGGAGTTGATTGTTGAGGAGGTGATGGGAGTGGTGGCATAGTTCGCGTATGGGAACTGTTGGAATATATTGTGTTATGCATCACTTGTGTAAGATGGGTTAACAGATCCCTCCATGATCCAGTTACCACATCCAGTTGTTTAGTCTCACATCTACCAATTGTGGGATGTGGAGACTTAGTGAGGGCTATATAAAAAGCCCCAAACCCTCTGTATTCAATGAAAAAGTCAATAGACACATATGACCCTTTGAGGCCTTCTTTCGTGGTTTCATTCCGCTCCTTAGGGAGTATGGTTCCACGTAAAATCCTACGTTCTTCATTGTTCTTTATTCTTTATTTTTGATACCCTTCCGCATTCAAGTTTTCTAATATGGTATCAGAACGGGTCAATTCTCGAAGATTTCTATGTTCTTTATTTTTGTGTTTGAGATTTGAGATACAATTATGGGGTTTATATTGAAACCCTAATTATTTTTTGAAGAATATTATGAAGATCTATTGTTCTAGTCAAGTACATGTCCGAGACTATTCAAGATTATTCGAGTTCGCTTTGATTATTCGTGGATTCACGTTCTGATTCAAGTCCTATAATTGTAGGGTTTCGTCAAAACCCTAAAATCCAGGTGGTACAACATTGAATTCTAGGGTTCAGTAAACCCTAAAATCAATGCATCTCTTGCACTGCGTCATAATCCAGTATGCAAAGCTCCAGATCTCAGGCGAATATCCCATCGTGCGCAACTACTCTCCGCACGACCTCCATCGTGAGGAGGCTCCATACATCTCTTCTCGCGTAACAAAGCCAGCAGATGCCCCAAGCGGCGACACTCCAAGCCCTAAGCGTCTTCCTCCTTCCTGGAAGCAGAGCCGACAGCAACCCCAGCAGCGCGCTCTGCCTCACATGTTCCAGCAGCCCCGCTCTGATGGCAGCGATGCTCCAGCACCTCCAAAGGGCTTCGAAGCCCTGTTCTCAGCCCCCCTGCAATCGGCGCCACCAAGCCTAGGTCGACCTTCATGCGGTGGCGCGAGAACTCGTCCAAGTGGTGGAATTCCTCCCGAAGCCGTGTCTCCCCCTCATTTTCCTCACAACCCCGTCGCTGGCGGCATGCAGCGCATCTCCTGTTCGAAGCTCCAGGTGGCAGCGATGCTACCTCCATTAATGACCCTTTCTTCCTTCAACGGCCGACAACCTCCTCTTACAGTGAACCGACTTTCTTGAATAGGCGGCAACATTGATGATGGGTTCTTGTGATCCCTTGAGTAGCAACAGCGTCAATTTAGAAGACGCATATGCGGGCGACTCCTGTGTGAGAAGTGGTTCCTCGATGGGAACCCTAAATAGGGGTGAAGGCTTCAAGTAAGCCGAAAGGTTAAGTTTTTTTTGATGCTTATTTGGGCCTGGTCGATGTAAATGTGTATATATATATAAGAGGGGGATAGAGAGAGTAGAGATGCCCGATTATAAAAATGTATTTGTTTTGAAAAAAGAGGTGCCTAAAAATTAGTATTCTTAGGAAAAAGAAAAAAGTTAGCTGGCCATAAAAATGGATTATAAATGTACCAAGCCTTCTCCTACTATAAGTATGGTCATAAAAAGATTCGACTATTTTTTACGCTGGCCATAAAAATAGACCAACCGAAAAAATTTGTCTTTAAAAAAAATAGAAAAGCTGTAACAAAAAAAATTAATGGCTTATCTGGCGAAAAAAATGATTTGAAAAGCTGGAAAAGATGAAATGTAACCGGCTTTGTGATGTTTTCCCCACGTTCTTGTCTTCTCCCAACTTGGTTGATATCATTGCTTTCTGACCAATCTGGGATAAAGGGGGAGTATTGTGTAGAGTTAAAGGACGGATTCAGATTCTCCAGACCAGCCGGCTTTTCAGAATTTGCGGATTGGTTTAGAGTCCAAGTTCGAGGCACTTCATACCCAATTTATTTGAGTTCTCCAAAGAGAGACTCCTTTTCAGATGTACATATGTGTGATCTTTTTTATGTGGTCCCCATCTTTTGTTTTTGGTTTCAAAGTTTTCATGTGTTCCATAGGAACTCCATGGTAGAGATCCCATTCCCTATGCCATGTGGGCTAGGGTTTTCATGGGTTTCATAGAGACTCCAGAGTAGAGATCCCATTCTCTGAGCCAGTATGGGAGAGACCTAGTTCTTCGACGAGGAGATTTTTCAGACTCCATTCTCCAGCGACCATGGACTCCGACAATAATGTCTCCACAACTTTTTCAGTTTGTTCCTTTCAGAGATGGAGCAGTTGTCCACATGATGTGACGAGCCGGAGTACTCTAATGAGGAGACTCATTTCAATTGCAGTGACTCCGACATGCGCAATACATAGCACATGCTCTCCAGCGAAGAGACTCAATTTGACTCACACTCCAGCCCATTTGTTCCTTCTCACCTGCACAACATGAGTATGAGAAGCAACACCCTCGACAACAACCGGCAATTGTGTTTGCGTTGAGTTGATATTGTCCGTAGTGTTTTGTAGTATGAGTTTGAGATTTCTTTCTGTTTGTCCAAGCTGAGCATTGCATTCTCCAGCTTGAGGGGGAGTGTTGGAGTATATTGTGTTATGTGTCACCCATGTAAGATGGGTAAATGGATCCCTGCAGGATCCATTTACCATATCCAATTGCTTAGTCCCACATCTATCAGTTATGGGACGTGGAAACTCAGTGAGGGCTATATAAGAAGCCCCGCACCCTCTGTATTCAATGAGAAAGTCAATAGACACATATGGCCTTTAGAGGCCTTCTCTCGTGGTTTCATTCCGTTCCTTAGGGAGTAGGGTTCCACGTAAAATCCCACGTTCTTCATTATTTTTTATTCTAAATTTCTGATACGCTTCCGCATTCAAGTTTTCTAACATGAACTATGGATTTGATAGGCTCAGTCGTTCTATTCTCTACCAAAGAAGGACATTGTCACGAGGGTGGGTGATTAGCTCCAATTGCTCTTTAGAATGCTGTATACTTGATTGTGGCAAGTTCTGGACAACCGCTTGAGGAGAGTTTTGAACCTGATCATTTTGCTAGCTCATAGTGCTTTTTTGCTTGGTAGACATCTCATGGATAGTGTGATGCTGGCTTTGGAAATTGTTGTGGATTGACGCAAGAGGAAAGCGAAGGGGTTGTTGTGGAAGGTTGACTTTTCCAAGGCTTATAACAACTTGAATTGGCGGTTTCTGTGGGCTTCCCTATTCAGAAGGAGGTTCCCAGATGGGTGGATTACATGGATGAAGAAGTGTGTCATGACAATGTCCTGTATTGTGCTGGTGAATGGTCAGCGGAAGGATTGGTACGTCCAATACATTGCAGGGTTCGACAGGGGTGGCCACTGGGTACATCTTCTTTTTGTTATGACAACTGATGCGATGCTGGTCATGGTTGATCGTGCAATGACGGGTGGTTTCTGCAGTGCTTACTCAAGGGAGGGCGAGGGAATTTCGATTCCCATCACCAATATGCAGATGGCACGATCTTGTTTTTGGAGGATGAATTTGAGAGTTGCAGGGGATTGTCCGTGGTGCTCGACATGTTTGGAGCTGTGTTTGGTTTGAGGCTTCACAGGGATACATCAGAATTTGTTCCTTTCATCTTGGAGAAGGCGGAGATTGTCTTATGTGCTGGGTGGTTGCACTCACTGCATAAGGAGTCGGCTCTGCGGTACCATGGTGTGCCTTGGTGGTTGGGAGGAGGTGCCTGGTAGGCTGGTTGCTGGTAATTGAGAATTTGGAGCAGAGACTTGCGGGGTGGAAGTCAGTTTTTCTGTGGTGGCATGTTGGTGCTGCTACGGTCGGTGTTGTCCGCTATCCATATTCTCTTCTTGTCGGCCAAGCTCCTGCCTGTGGGAGTGAGGAAGAGGTGTGAGAGCATAATGCGTTGTTTCTTTTGATCATCCTCCGGGTGGTCGATTTGATTACCATTGGTGGATTGATAGTCATTTTCTCGGTCGAAGGGGGATGACGACCTTGGTTTGCGTAGCTTGAAGGAGATGAACAAAGTCTTGCTCAGCAAGCGGTCACTCGAATTTGGGATGGTTGTGGCGATTTGGTTAGTTGTTTGATCAGAAAGATCTACGGGTTCATGTCCTCCTTGCTTGGAACTAGTTATCGTGGGCAATGGGCATGCTCCTTCTTACTTATGGCGAGGGGTTTACAGTATTGCGCATGAGATTCACCCTTTTTGAGGCCTATGGTTGGGGACGGTAATGGTTTTGGATTTTGGTCTGATGATTTGAGTAAGCACGCAATGCTGGGGTGAGGTTCCCGCATTTGTTGATGTTGGCTGTTGATTCATATTGTTCGTTGAATGATGTGGGACAGACACTCTTTCTTCCCTCATTTTAGGTCTGATCTTTTGAACCAGCATCCGGAGGAGATTTTGGAGATGCTTGCGGAGCTGGATGACGTGGTTGGGCCCACAGAGGGACGGGACGGCTGGAGCTGGAATGATGGTGTTTTTTCCGTTTGTAAGGCTGATTATAACGTATTTGGTATCTTAAATTGGTCTCGTTGTAATACAGTCAAATACACATTGATCAGCGATGAGCGAGCATCTCCGCGACGAGTGGCTCAGCTAAATTCTCCTAGATAAGTCCAGAGTCGAACACATGGACACTACTGATTAGCTTATCTAACTAGGGTCTTAAAATATGTGATCGAGTTACTCTAAGTGGTCATCTAGGTCAAGGGTGCAAAAACACTACAAGATGCGTGGATGAATTTTTATGACTCTTTTAGTGCGAAGATTAGATATGCTACAAAAGGGGACTAAATGCACAACAATATACGAGACACGTGAACAAACATGCAATCACAAATGATGCTCCCGCATCAATGATTTATCAATTTAAAGTATCATGCATATAATGGTTCGAAATTCATGTTCTTTATGCACGTATGGGATAGCTTTCTTTCTGGTCCCATTCGGCAAAGCCTTCTCCCACTATAAGTAGGGTCGGCTACATGGATTCTTGCTCAACTACATGTTGAAAGATTCGACTTTCTTTTACATTGGTTGTCGACTACCTAACGCAACCCCCACAAGGAGGGATTTGAACCCTGGTCTTTTGGGTGGTAGGCACACTGCACTACTACTAGACCATATAATGGTTCGAAATTATACAAATTAATTCATCATCTCAATTTATGCATATTCCAATTCAAGTAAGGGACAAAGTTATCATTTAACAACTCCAAACTCCCTAAAACAAAGCTAAGCAGTGTCTGATTATATTTTATGATCCTAAGACAAATCAGGGGGTTGATTAACGCATTA
Source organism: Ottelia alismoides (assembly GCA_037367405.1). Classification (NCBI taxonomy): domain Eukaryota; kingdom Viridiplantae; phylum Streptophyta; class Magnoliopsida; order Alismatales; family Hydrocharitaceae; genus Ottelia; species Ottelia alismoides. The sequence goes on from JAZKJV010001570.1 coordinate 738,851, forward strand.
ATTCAATTCATTATGTTTAAAAGCCAAAATACCTCTCAAGATTTTAATTCATTTTGAACAAATCATATCGGAGAAAAGAGCATGAAATGAGTTAAATTTCATTAATTTTGGAATTAAAGAGCGTAAGATATTCATCCTCAAAGTTAGAGGCATGTTTGTAATGAAAACGTAGCGAAACATCACAGAAATGTCCAAAACTGGACTAGATAGTAATTACAAAAAGCCGTTGGGACATGAACTGCAAATTAGCCACGTACAAGGATATTCTATGAATTAAAAAGAGTTAGTGGGGCTTATCTATAAATTCTCCAGGTGGCACGTGCTTCGCACGCAGGGCGAGCGGTGAGGAGGACTGATCTATAAATCTCCAAGAGCGCGGACCAAATATTGCAATTAACCCCACTCACGTGCAACTGGCCACGTGGTGGGGGGGTAGGCTTTGGCGACTGGGCTGCTTCGGGCAATGTGGTAATCAGCGACGACTCGCGTGCAGGTTATGGTGGCCCAAGCAGAGGAATGAACCGTTGCTTCAGGGAAGAGGCTCAGAAATGATCTTGGTCGTCAGATCAAATCATAAGTACATGATCCAACAAGAACATCTCCATACTACTAATTTGCTCGTGTCATCCTCCTTTCTGTCCCCTGAGGTATCTTCATCCTTTGCTGAAGGAGCTGTTGAGCGTGATGCCTCTCTTCCTCGTCCTCCAAAGTGTCTTCAGATAGAGCCTTAAAGGCGATCCTCTCTACGTCTATTGCTTGGTCAGGTATGACTACATATCTTCTGCTCCTGAGTGACATATTATTAACATCATCACACGAAAGAATCTCATGCTCAGATCTAAGTGAGTCTGAGTAGTATATCTGATCAAGCAACTCTTGTGACTATGACTTGTTCATGCTATTGGGGTTAGCGTGAACCTTGGCGGGAATGGAGGTAGATATCCTGAATTTCATTTCGATAGGAACGAAGCTCCTCCAGAATATAACGCTGGAAATCTATAGGTCGTGACAAAGTGGTATGTTGATGGGATGAAGAATAATGTGGAGACTAACCCTGATAGCCTTGATACCACTGCTGCTACTGTAGGTGATGTTGGTAATACGGGCTTTGTTGGTCCGAATGGTACGTCTGCTGACTTACATACTGTTGTTGTTGCTGCCTCTGCTGCTGCTGGGGGCTGGTGTGATCCAGGGCTACGCTACGAAGGAAGAGGTGTTGGGGTGAATGCGGTGTTGTAGAAGGTCGGGGTCGCTGGTATGACTGACGTTCCTCGTACTTCCCTGCCTGGTTGGGTCTTGACTCTTGAGTGTACCAAACACCGTTTACCTCCCACACATGAGGAGACTCCTCCGTAGTTGGCTTGGTTGATGGTGGCTGTTGCTGGCAAGATTGGGTGAATGACTGGTCATCTACCCAAGTCTGGGGTGGCTTAGACATCGCCTGCTCCTGTACATGGTGTACTCGAAAAATAGGAGCTGCTACAATTGTGGCTGGCATCTTTATCTTGGATACCCTCTCGGACAACACCATCTGCTTAGGAAGCTTGGATAGGCTTTCAAGCCCATTCATCATTTTATCTATTCGCTCAACTAGTGTTAATTTATCAATAATGATCCCCATGATGGGAATCGGATCCTCGACGAGATCGACTACAACCTTCTTTCCCCCTTTTGATAAGAGTGAAATTGGGGACTTTGCGTACGTCTTGCTGGCGGTCTGCGAGCGGCTTGTCTCAACTATTTGCTCGAATACCTTCCAGACGACATCCACTCCTTGTGAAGTGTAGCTGCCTCTACAGGCAGTACTCGCTAAACCCGACACCTCAGGGTTGAGGCCGCTGTAAAGAGATTGGACCAGAATGGTATCCTCCTTCCCATGACACGTGCACTTCTACAATATATTTTTGAATCTTTCCCAAGTATCATAGAACGACTCATTGGGCAGTTGGGAAAAACTCGTGATGTGTATCCTCATTTGATTTATTCTACTCAAAGGGTAGAACTTCTTTAAAAACATGTCTTTAAACTGGTTGTAGTTGGTCATCACTACACCTAGATTCTCCGACCAATAATCTGCCTTATCCCCCAAGGCAAATGGTAGGGCAATGAGCCTAATATAGTTTAGGCTAACCCTAGGGTGCCTAACGCTAGCACATACAAGCTCAAAGTCCTCTACGAATGCATATGGTTCTTTATGAGCATCCTAGTTGAAGTGCAGCAACAAATTCATGAATTGCGGCTTCAACTCATATTCACTATCAGGTTCTGCGGAACTCAGATAGTTCTACACTCGAAACTATCTCGTGTTGTAGGCATCATCCATGGATGCATCAAACCGCACATTCAACTGTCCTATCTGAGCTCTAAAATGGACATTCTACTACTTAGATGCCCACTAATATGGCCAGTATCATATGTAAATCCTCATACTAAATCCTCATACTGCTCCTCATCATCGTTTTGCTTCTTTGGAAGTATCTTAACCGAATCTTCTTGGAATCCTCCAACAAAAAATGGGTTCAAACTAGACGAGGCTATTGAACTCAAATCAACCTCACCGAGGCGAAGGTCTTCCTCAGTAAGTAGGGAAGAGTGGAAGGGGTTGGTCCGTGTATGACCATCCCTGAAGTGAGTGAACCTGGACTCAAGAGGGTCATGAGTTCAGGGAGGTCTAGAGATTGAAGTGACCTCGGAAGACATATTCTTTGGAGGGTTCAGATATAGATTCACAAAGTCCGGACAAAAATTTCTCCAATATCAAGAGGATCGTAATGAACACGAATAGCAAGGAGTTCCTATGCACTATGGTGCACTTAAATGTGTGGAGTAAACTCATGCAATTCAAACATAATTCAAACCCTTTGAATTCACCAACTTCACACGTGAAGGCCGTGAATGTTGGGTCGAATTATCTTGTCGATTTTATTTGGTGGTAAAACAATGTGTCAGAGCATTACACACATGGAGTCTCCTTACGCCCAACGATGCTCCTGATAGCTCTCAATCAAAGAGGTGATCTTTCCGGACTGTTGGATTTCGGTATCACACCTCTAAAGAGACTACCGGGCTTACACAATCGAAACATACTTCTAAGGTCGAAGCCTTTACAGCTCACAAATTCACAAGAGTAGGAATTGGAGACTTATGGGGCAATTCCAAGGATTTGGGCACTAACCTTAGGGGCTACGTCCTCACTCACTATGTGCAGGGGTAAGTACCTGTGTCCAATGAAGGCTTTATGCATCCATAATACAAGAGTTCATTTTATTCCAAGTTTTTGGGCCGACTTGCTTATTTCAGTACCGATTTTAATGTTAGGTTGCCACTGTATTTAATGTGAGCACAATCAAATCACGCCTAATGTTCATTCCTGTTTCTTTTTTAGATTTAAGTTGTAAAACCAAGGAGGAATCGGAAAAATGAATGCCATTGTGAAATTAATGATGTATGCTCTGGAAGAATTATACTTACAATGCTTCCCATCATTCTCCATGTGTTATGCAAGATTGAATTTTAAAATCTACACTTAATGTGTACAAGTCAAGAAAGGTCGCACCTAAATAGGATACTATTATCGATGAAAGAATGATTTTCAATTTGGGCTAATTGTACGTGTTCATGTGCGTCTCATTAATGAATCTTAATGATGTTAATCTTAAGATGTGTAAATGGCTTAAATTATGAGGGCAAACATATCTAAACCTAATCTAATCGTGTGCCTGCCCTAATTTCGCCACTCAAGTCGAGCCCTACTCTCGGTGAGAGTAAAACATGTCTCGACACAACCACAATTAAAGAATAAATGTCCGAGTCTTCTTTACACACATGAGCTCTCAAACGAGAGCCGCTTTAAATATGCAATTACCTAACTATTACAACACATAATTACAAGAACTAAGATAATGAAATTATGAATCTAATTAATTAAACCTCTCAATATGGCTGGGTTGACCCTCTTCAGCTCAAGCATCGAGCTCTAACCTTCGATTCACTTCTCATCGAGTCGTTTCGCGGGCCCTGATCAAAACTACTTGTGGTTAGCAATTTCCAAATGATGTTGCTAATCAAAATAACAATCGAACAATATAAGGCAAAATAAAATCAATCACAAAACAAGCTTAACCTAAGTAACTCAAATTTCACTTGATCACATAAATTAAGCCTAATAAAATAATCTAATCAAACCCTATCCCCGGCAACGATGCCGTCTGATGAACATGTAATTAGCTATCTTAAATTGGTCTCGTTGTAATACAACCAAATAGAAAGATTTGCGATGGACCTTTGAATCTGGAGGAACACATACATCACTTCTTCGTTCTTAGCACATGTTGGATGCCACTTTAAACGATATGCTTTAGATCGACAACTCTTCGAATATCTTGATCGATCATTAGATCGTGAGGATAATCTGTTGGGCATGCTCTGATAACAATTAATGCAAACGGAAAATTTCGGTGGAAAATTATTTGGAGAAGAAATTGGAGGGTGGAGGAAGAGAAGACACGTCAGTTGCACAGGGGTTTTTGGAGAAGAACCACGGAGATCGCTTGGAGGAAAAGGGAGAAGAAGGGGTGGGATTACAAAAATAGAAGAGAATATACTAATTGGACTCAAGATATCTCTAACCGACTAACTAATTGATTGGATATTACAAGTGATATTGTTATTTTACATGTAGGGCAAAGCTTTCTTCTACTTTAAATAGAATTGGTTTCATGGATTCTTGGTCAAATCCTTGATGAAAGATTCGACTATTTTTTGCGCTAGCTGTCAGCTACCTAATGCAACCCCACAAATAGGGATTTGAATCTTGGTCTTTTTGGGGTGGTAGACATACTGCACTACCACCAGTACAATCTGATTATTTTAAATATATAACCTAACCCTAATTAATTTATCGACTCTAATTAAAATGGATGGAAAAGATTAATCGGACAAAATTAACAGACGAAAGTCCTAATTTTCCCTGTTTCTTTGTTCTACGCTACATCAAGATCTATAAACATGGAGTTATTTGAGACATCAAGATAATAGAGTTCACCCTTCTCATAACCGCCACCACCTAAGACTGCGAAGCTTAAATATCGTGGAACAACATTGTCACCGGTAAAAAATAACCCTGCAGTTTGCCTTTATACTTAATTATGAACTGTTGGGAGAAAAATAAGAAATGTTTATTTCTCGTAACCCTAGGCTCTCTTATATAGGGAGAGGCCTACGAGTAAATTACATAGAATAGATAGAAGAAATAAAATAACAGGAAAGATACATAGAATGTAGAAATATCTCAACACTCCCCTCAAGATGGAGCATAGATGTCAATCATGCTCAGCTTGGACGGACATTTCTGAAATGGCCCTTTGAGTAATGCTTTGGTAAAAATATCTATTGTTTGCTCCCCTTAACTAACATGAGAAGTAGAAATAAGGGCCTTCTGAATCATATCTCTAGTATAGTGACAGTCTACCTCAATATGTTTGGTTCTCTCATGGAATGTTGGGTTGTTGGTAATAAAAAGAGCAGCTTGATTATCACATTGGAGATGCATGAGAAGTGGCACCTCTATAGTTAGGCCAGTAAGGACAGATTTGACTCACATCATCTCCGTGGTAGCTTGTGCCATAGCCCTGTATTCTGACTCAACACTCGATCTGGCAACCACGGTCTGCTTCTTGCTCTTCAATGAAACCAATGAACTCCCTATAAACACAGCAAAACCCGAGGTATACTTTTTATCTTTCGGACATCCAGCATAATCTGCGTCTGCACATGCAATAACTGAGAGAGATGTGCCGCTACTAAAAAGAAGTTTTGTACCAGTTGAAGTCTTCATATATCTCAGAATCATATAGATTGCATACATATGTGCCTGCCTGAGTTACTCCATAAAGTGACTTACTTTGCTCACAACAAAGGATATGTCGGGCTTGGTGATGGTCACATATAGTAACTTGCCAACAAGCTCCATGTATCTCCTATTGTCGACCTCCTCAGTGTCATCATCATAGAACTTCATGCTCAGATCTTTGGGAGTAGTGGCAGGTCTGCAATCTGCTATGCCTGTCTTTGAAAGAAGATCTACAACATACTTCCTCCATGTCATCACAAGACCTCGCTGGTTCCTTACAAACTCCAACCTAAGGAAGTAACGCAGATGTCCAAGATCCTTGGTTACAAACTGCTGACCTAGGAAGTCTTTGGCATCCTGAATGCCCTACTTGTCATCCCTTGTAATAATAATGTCATCAACGCACACAAGAATGACAATAGTACCTCTCTGGGTCTTCTGTACAAACAAGGAGTAATCGACAGTTGATCATACAAACCCATGTTGCTTTATCGAATCCGAGAGCTTCTCGAACCATACTCTTGGTCTCTGATTAAGGCCATAAACAACCTTGTGTAGCATGCACACCTTCTGACACTCTCCCTCAGTAGCAAACCCCGGTGGCCCCGGTGGCTGCTGCATGTAGACCTCCTCCTGTAGATCCGCGTAAAGAAAGGCATTCTTGACATCAAGCTTATACAGGGGCCAATCTCGTGTCACAGCAACTGAAAGAAGAATACACAGAGTAGAGTGCCTGATCACTGGGGAGAAAGTATACAAGACGATAGGGCAACATGCCCAATTGAGACTTGTAAGCGGTCTATATGCCCATAGGAAGGAGTCCAAGAGTTGGGACCAATTCTTTCTGTCCGGCTTCACAAGTTTCTGAAGGATTGTCTTGGTCTCCCTGTTTGATAGTTCTTCCATGCCATTGGTCTGCGGATGATAAGGAGATGTGACTCAATGCTCGATGTCATGTTCCTTTGTGAATTTCTTGACCTCTTTATTTATGAAGTGGATACCCCATATGTTTGGGTGAACCCACATACCACTAGTCTCTCCTTAAAGCGATCCACGTTGTCATCCGTACAGTGTTTCACAGTGAACACCCATTTGCATCCCTCAACGGACGCGTCAACTGGAGCAGAAACCAGACTCCACGTACTACAGGACTCCGACTTTAACGACTGGGAAAGACAGACCTATGATGCTTTCCCAACTGACAAGCTTCGCACTGAAAGGAAGAGCTAGGTGAAATCTGCGGTAGCATATGACTCATCTTCTGAAGAGGGAGATGACCAAACCAGAGGTGCCAAGTGAACAGAGAGACCGATCCAAACGAATGAGAAGAGAGGCCTGCATATGGAGTCTGAACTAGGCGATAGAGACCAACCTGCTCTTGATACACCCAATCACTTTGTCGTAAGAATATCCAGAAAAATAAGAGATGATGGGTCAAAAATAGCTCGGCAGTGAAAATCCTTTGTAATCTGACTAATATAAAGTAAATTCATAGAGAAATCTGGAGCATGTAGCACATTATGCAGGCGCATTGAAGGTGTCAAAGTGATCTCCCATTGTCCTGTGATCGGAGAATGAGTCCCATCAGCTATCACAACTGTTCTCCCTGGCATAACCTGTCTATATGACACAGGTTGGTGTCTGTTTCCACATATATGATGTATAACACCAGAGTCCATAGTCCACTATGTACTGTCAGATACATGACAAGATGTAAAAGCATATGTACCTGAGGTGCTAGGTGTAGCAGAGGTACTGGCAGCCGCCGAGGCTGCCATATCTGAGTGATCTCCTGAGGATGGTGAAGCAAAAGGAGGTATAATATCCCTCAGTCTGGTAAGAAGGTGACCAAATCTCTAATCTAGAGTAGAAGTACCAGGAGATTCAATCTGCTCTGCAACACGAGCTGATGCCGGGAAGTCTTGCTTAGAATAACATGTCTCCTCGGTGTGACCTGAGCGGTGACAGAAAATACAAGGCTGACGAGTGCGACTTAATGTCCACGCCTACGGAAGGTAGAATGGCCTCTTCCTCGAGCGGCTGCCATGACCGAGGAAGTCTGACTAGAGACCAGCTGAGTCTGCGGAAAACTTCCTTCATGGGAGGAATAATGACATCTGCTAGAATATGAGAGCGAGCACCTTCATATTCAGGGTTAAGGGCTGCAAGGAATACTCCTACCATGGTAGCATTCCTATATGTCTTCTGCTGCACTGGAGTTGCCGTTAGAGGCATGAAACTGTGAAGCTTCTCAAACATCCCACACAATGATGTATACAGTGAATGCAGAGGACGTCCGTTCTGCTTGATAGTGAATATGTCATGTTGAAGTTGGAGGATCTTCATCTCGTTCCTCGCTTGAGAATATGTTTCTGCAAGGATATCCCGTATCTCCTTAACAGTAGGCTGATGTAACACATTATTGGCGATCTCAATCGTCAATGTACCAGAGAGCCAAACTTTGGCATACGCGTCGTATGCCTCCCATGAGGCGTGTACACTAGTCTTCTCCAACGACTCATCCTCGGTAAGAATATGTGTCTTATTACTTGACTTCATAAGGCTCATGAACTGCATAGCCCAGAGCTCATAGTTTGTTCCATCCATTTCGACAATAAGCGTTGGACCTTTGAATGCGCCTGTAGAGGGAACATCGATCTTACTTTCTAACATGATGCCGATGGAGGAAGACTAGATATGGTAGACCTGCGATGATAACCATCTACACAAACATGTGGGGATTTTGCAAGTGTAGATTCATATTGCAACTAACCCCATCATCGAGGCGAAACACACGCGAGGAATACTGCAGGATCACGCGAGGTCCTAAGGCACGCAACCCAGGTTGCGTGCGTGAAAGGGGGGGTGGAGAGCCTGGAGGCCCGCATGAGGGCCTGGGGCCGCGCACAAGGGCATGGCGACGCACACGAGGGCATGGTGCCGCAGACAAGGGCCCGACGGAGCGGCGAGGGCCTGGAGCTACGCGAGAGGCTGGGGGCGAGAGTCGCGCAATGGCTGGTAGCACGTGGCTTGGAGGTGGGGCTAGGTTTAGGGCACGAGAGCTCCGGTCTAGGACCGCTGCTCTGATACCATGTTGGGAGAAAAATAAGAGATTTTTATTTCTCGTAACCCTAGGTTCTCTTATATAGGGAGATGCCTATGGGTAAATTACATAGAATAGACAGAAGAAATAAAATATCAAGAAAGATACCTGGAATGTTGAAATATCTCAACATGAACATATAGCAAACTTATATGAAAATTTGAAGCACAATATACATTAGTGTGTTTGAGTCTAGATCAGTGGAGAGACACCCGTTCTACCAATAATAGTAGTTGGAGAAAGAGATCCTCTGACCAGGTTAATTGATTCAGAAAAATGGACGGCTGAGAAGAAAAAGGAGAGCTACCATCACCAATAAAATAATTTGAAGCCTCCGTAGTAGCAGTCTATGCAACATTAACCATGATTGTAGCGAGTCCAACATTAGTAGCAGCCGTAGCAGGAGTTGTATATATACTTGCCGAGTTTGAGCTCTATGGTCATTTCTGAGAAGTACAAGATGATATTCTTCATTAGAATAAAGTGCAGACAAGAATGCCAAATAATTGAGGCGATGGATTTTACCTCTAGTTAGAGATTTGAGATCTCGTAGTCATTATGGAGACATAAATAAATAACATGTAACTATATATCTCAATCACCAACAGCAAACATCCAATCAAAAATAAAACTCATGGAGGACGAGAAAAGGTAAAAAATCACCATATAATGCGGAGGTGATACCGTTGGCGGTTGGAGTATACATGTGACGCTTGACACCACTGGGGAGGCGACGATGCCACTAGAGGCACGATGCTTACTGAATGATGGCGAAAATGCAACATTGAGGTGTAAGGCCTGTTAAACGACAGCGTTGGAGGTTCTGGATTTGCTAGGAGGCAGTAATTTGAATGCATGGTGGGGGGTGGGCAGAGGAGAGAGAGGGGTATAGCAGTGGTGGCTAGGGTTTTGGATACGACTCTGCATTCGCAAAATTGAATAATTTCAATTTCTTTGTATCTAAGAGGATTTCGTCGATTCATTTCTAGATCTAATTGATACGATAGAGCTCTGATCCAGGACTGTTGCTCTAATATCATGTAAAAAAATTAATGGGATGGAATGAGATGATTTATTATTGGAGGGGTATGTTTCTTATATAGGCGAAACCCTAAAACCAAAATATTGCATAGTACAAAGAACTCCTTTATGGGAGTACTAAATAAAAATATGAAACAACAATAAATAGAAGACATCTGTACATACTTTCCTCGTAATTAACATCAGAGTAGGCTATGAGATCATAGGTAGCCCACTTGGTTAATAGCGATCCTCTTCCCAAAGAGGACTTGATGTATCTCAAAAACATAGTGCATGCGTTAAAATAAGCTGAAGTAGGAGTTCCATAGAGTGACTCAACCTGCCAACTGCAAGTGATATAGATGTTCAAATATAAAAACTTTTCAACGCCACCTGCATGCAGTGTCTCATGTCTTCAATCTCTCCAAGCTTGTAAATGCATGCTTTGGGATCCATGGGGATCCAGTTTGACTTGGATCCCAACATCCTAGTCTTCTGCGGTAAATTAGTGGCATACTTCTCCGGTGATTTGCGAGTGCTCGAGGACTCTACTAAAGGTCATAAATTACCTTCTTCAGCAAGCACATCTTATGATACTCCCGAGTCTTGAAGCCTTGAAGTTGTTGTATGGAAACAATCTCATCTAGATTTCTATAAAGAAAGGTATTCTTTATGCTATATTGATGAAGGAGCCAATCATACCATATTGCCACTGAAAAGATGGAAACATTAATCTGTACCACATGCAAATTTCAGGAAAGGGATATGCATACGCGTTAAGACAAATCACCACAAAGTGAATAAGTAGTATGCAGGCACATATACGGGGTATATGTGAATTTGTGTGGTTTTTTAGATAAATAACTGTATATATTTGGGTGGGCGTCTTCTTGATGTCATACCCCTTTTCCAAACTATGCATATCTACGACTTTTCTATTTATGTAACAAAAGTGAAGTTCAAGAAGATCTAACAAAAAAGGACTTTCATGTAGAGCTTAAAACAATCTCTATTGATAAAAAACTAGCACGTGTAGTATCAATCACTGATATGTAAGTACCAGATATCAAAAAGTGGCACAAACAATACTATACGAAATATATGTATCAGATTAGCATAAGATAATCTAAAATGTTTAAACAAGAAAATATTGGTGAATATAAATAATTTCTCAATTCAATGAGCAGGAGAAGAAATATCATTAAATGGTTGTCTGCTCCATTCACTGCGGAAACGACGGGAATCATCAAGTGGAATAGCTTCCGTACTTTGAGACTATCAGTTCAGAGGCTGATATGTGTGTATGTGTGTGTGTAGTCTTGTGAGATCCCACCCCTTCGTTGCATCAGCTGCGGGGAGAGAGCCAGCCCACAGTAGGTCAGAGCCAACCCACACTAGGTCAGAGCCAGCAGGGAATCCGAATGAGTGGTTCTTCAGGTCAGCCCCAGTCCTAGCTCGGCGGAGCAAGCGGCGCTACTATATATTTTCTATATTGATATTTCGGGGAGTCTTGCTACTAATATCTATTTTATATTAAATCAAAGGTGTGGGACACGTCGAAAAAGCGAATGAGTTTGTTATTCCATATTTGACTTTAGATGCCATTAATTACCTAAATATTTAACCTTGAAAAATTAGTTTAAAGAATAAACAGATCTAAAACAATCTCAGGTACAATATACTTTAAGAAATCTTACTAACATGGAGTTACATGCTTGGATTAGAAATAACCCTAAACTGATATTTGTATATAGGGAGATATCATATCTCCATCACCCAATAGACGCGGGCCAATGTTTCATCAATACTTGCATCCTTTCGTTGATTCAGGTGCAATAATGTGTTTATTAAATGGCATGCTTAGCAGAGAAGCACCTGGACACACATCTTGATTCATATCTTGCACTGTAGCAAGCCCAGATGTTTCAAGAATTAATATTAGCAGAAACATGGAAAACCTTTTCGTCATTATTTTTATGGTACTGGACACAATAAAGATGCCAAATTTTGGTCGCGAACAGAAAGTGTAAAATTTACGTTAAAAATTAGAGAATGGGAAGCACATGCCTTTAAAAAAGAGGTGTTAGATGGTGGGCAATCGTTCCATGCTTTTCTTCGACAAATTTCTGTAGTTGAATTGATGCCATTATAATTGAAGCGTATGACTTTCCACTTCTTTGAGGGTGTATTAGAAACGCATCATGGAATTTTCCATGAAGTTGGACGATTTGGGGGTGGGGGGTGATTGTATGCTGGTTTCACCAAGTCCAACAAGATGCGTGATAGATAAAATAAATGGATAGTGGAACCTTAAAACGGGGATATCTGATATGCAAATTTGTGAAGTGTTATCTTGGCAACGGGAATATTTCAGTTACCTGTTTTGGGTTGTGATATACCTTAATGACGGTAGAAAACAGGAGCCTCCATGAAAGCATCCTTGGTTTTAAAGGTTGTTGTGGGCAAAAAAAGTACATTACACGAAGCTTTGGAAGGAAGGAAAGGTTCTTAGGAACTAATATTGAATGTTTTGTTGAGGAAATTGGCATGAAAACCTTTTAGTAGAATATGAAAGTGTGCTATTCTGTTTATTGTAATAGAAGTGACATGCAATTATTAATATTATTTTCGGGTTTGACATCAGGTTGCTGTTTTGCTGCTCACTGAAATTACTCCAAAAAGCATAGCTGTCCACAATGCCACAGAAGTTGCTAGAATTGTCGTTAGGTGAATACTCTTCTAAATGTAGAAACTTATTTACCTTAAATTCCAAGAAGCTTACTGTTTTATATTTGATGGCCATCTTAGGCCCGTCGCATGGCTCTCCGTAATACTGTACCCAGTTGGAAAAGTTGCTACATTTCTCTCAATGGGGCTTCAGAAAATGCTTGGTCTAAAAGCCCGAAGGTATTTAGGCTTTGTAATATACAAAACAACTGCTGTGCATGTGCTTCATTATTGGCAATATCCCTGTTTTAAATTGGAAAAATAGGATGGGCAATGAGAACAAATTTTTATTCATATCATCTGCCAACATTTGTCTTTACAAAATTAGCTTGTAACGATATATCGGTTTCGACAGGGAAGGGATTTCAATATATCCTTTTACAGGGATACGGCCATATCGGTTCATATCGATAAAAAATGGCTGGATTCGAAACAAAAAATCCCGGATATCGATCGATATCGCCGATGTTTCGCCGATATCTCTTTATATCAATGCTACTATTCATGCAAGATTGATTCCACTACTTATCTAGCTACATCCAGTATTAAAACACATATCTAGCTATACCTAGTATTAAAACACACAATGGTTTATCTTGCTACATCTAGCTACACCCAGCGAGATCTCCGTACTGGTAGGATATGGTGCTATAGGAGGGGGCATACAATGGTTCTTCAACTTGGTGTATATTTTGCAAGTTATTTCGTGTTGTAAGAACTTGAATGAAGTCCATTTCCAATATCTATAAGTCAATTCTTTAAAAAAATATCTATAAGTCAAGAATCAATATTAATATCGATATGTTCCAAATGATCGATATATGCGATATAAGATTCATAGATGATCGATATGTGTGATCTGAGAGTATATTTATAAGTTATTTAGTGATCTAAGAACTTGGATGAACATTTTCAATATATATATGTCAACAATTAGCAGTACCGGCACTATGTTCCATATGACCGATATGTGCAATAAAAGGATCATTGTCTTCACAAATGATCTATATATGTCATCTAAGTGTATATTTGTAAGTTATTTAATGTTATAAGAACTTGAATGGAATCCATTTCCAATATCTATAGGTCAAGAATAAACATTAACAACGATATGTTCGATATGACCGATATGTGCGATATCTATAAAATGATCGATATGTGTGACATAAGTTTGTATTTGTAGGTTATTTGTTGTTTTAATATCTTGGATGATCTTAACTTATGAAAAAACGAAAAATAGTTTTTTGAGCCATTTCCAACATTTCCACGGATATCGTCGATATATCAATGATATATCCCGATATATTCATTTTCAGGCGGACCGAAATGATATCGATATCTATATGGCCTTCCTTGAACCAAAGGAGGCCCGGAATCTCCCAATTCAAGTGGAATCAAGCCAATCTAAACCTCTTTAGAGTGGATACATGTAAAATAGAGATGTTCCATATCCTCTGGATTATCATGGCTTCTCGGGCACGAAACATCATTTCAATATATGATTTTTGCTCTAGGAACCTTCATCAATACTCCCTTTTCAACGACCAATGGAAGACTATTACTTGAAGTGGCACTATAAAGCTCCATAATAATTTACAGTCACAAGTTAGATCTCTACGATAAAAATTCAATAGGAGAGCGAGAGCTCAATAAGCCTTCTTCATTGAGAATATCCCTCAAACCATATCTAGCAATTTAAATTTCTTGACGAGTCATCGGTAAGCCTTAAGAAATCTTGTACTCTTTGCTTAGAGAAATCAGCCACAAACGATGACATCAACGTATCGCCTGACTGTGCCTCCAACACAAAAATGTTTTGATTATATGCAAGACAATAGAGCCTTGGAAAGTAATGCATAGCTTCCTTGGACCAATCATCCGTTTTAAACCTAAATGATCGATTAATCCCCACCTTAGGTTTCAAGAGTAGCGTGCCATATGTTAGAACATAGCAAATCCCTTGGAAAAAAGTTATTATTGATGTTTCTATTTATAGATTTCTATATGTAATAGTCCCTTTGAAAACTTCTTTGCATTCACTACCTTTTGGGCTTTAGAGTTGTCTTATATAAAGCCCAAGTCCTTCAATAATAGGCATCAATTCCATCATGTTATTTTCTACATGGTATCAAAGGGATGGTCTGTACGGGAGCTCTAGGCCTCTCTTAACCCAAACCTTAACCATCACCGTCCAATCGAGCTCTTCCTCTGGGCCCCGCCTCCACATGCCATCTACACGCGAGTCATTGATCATCGCTTCGACTCATCCAACGATTACTGCACGTAGCATTTTGGTTCTCCATTGTGAAGCTGCATCGCTGGATCTCCAACAATCAATCCAGCTTCCAGTTGCTGCAATTGATCCCAATTGCAACACCATCGCGAACTTTCGTCATCGCCTCCAAGTTGCAAAGTTGCTAGTTGCAGCATCATCACGTTTAAATTCCAACGCTTCCTAGTTTTAGTGTTGCCAAGTTCCATCCGATTCCAGTGCATATCTATTGCCGATTCCTTCGCATACCTAACGTTGATTCCATTGTCGATACAATCATTGATTCCGGCCCTCTAGCGCTGATTCTAGCGCATCGTTATGCTTGAATAAAATCACTATTTAGTTTTTATTTCTTACTTTGATTTGACCGTAATGGACACAAATTCTATTGAGGCAAAGCCCCTACTATCCACCTTATCTATTGTGGTAGTGAAGGTATCTATCGAACTCAAGGGTGCTAAAAATTGTGATCTCGGACCTTTAAGGTGTCCATTGGAGGTTACGAGAAGATTTAGGTTCACGTGAAAGATTCTCTCATGGAAGATGATAATGAATATGTATCCTGTATGTATAATTATCACTATCAAGTCATGAACTAGCGTACCAACAGTGTGTACGTGAGAACCTTCTATTTGAAATCTGGAGTTGACTTGATAAAATCAGATAAATGACCACTCTATTATGTAGTACTTGTTCGAACCTTTCTAATGAGTCCAAGAACGTCGAAATCTGATTCTTTATGAGGGAGATACATGCATTATAAGTTTAGGATTCAGTAAACGGATCTTAGATCTGTATCAGATCCATTTAGACTCGAACCTACACTATAAATAGGTGGCTGGGCTGACCAAAGAGGGTATGGTCGTTAGAGTTTTGGTTAGAAATCTCCTCGGAGCTCCACGGTCGTTGTTGGAGAAAGTTGTTCGATCCGTGATCTAAAGGCACTATCACGAAGAGGATGATGAGGTCATCGTTACGATGGTGCTCACATTGAGCACAACATGGCAGAAATGTGATTTTCGTGCAGAAGGAAATCATGGGGGAACGTCCCCGGGGTAACAAATTGTCACCTTTTATTGGAAGTCCACGCATGGCTCCGCATCAACGATTAATAGCTAAGCGACTATGTTAATATTAATTAGTTGTAATATAGTCGCTTAGGCAATTCATCAAAATCGAGTCAACTCAAAATATCTATAAGACTGGGACCCCAAATATCTATATGAAACAACTCAAAAATGGAGCTACTGCTCCGACACTGACGACTGGGAAAGGTAGAGCGATGATGCTTTCCCTACTGACATGCCTCGCTTTGAAAGGACGTGCGAGGTGAGATTTGAGGTAGAACACGACACAATTTCTGGAGCGGGATATGACCAAAGCGCATGTGCCAAGTAAATGGTGAGACAGATCCAGTAGATAGAGAGGAGAGTCCGACATATGGAGTTCGGACGAGACGATAGAGACTGCCCTGCTCACGACCACAACCAATTATCTTGCCCATAAGGATGTCCTGAAAAATAAGAGAAGTGGGTCAAAAATGGCTCGACAATGTAATTCCTTCGTAATCTGACTAATAGACAATAAATTCATTGAGAAATCTGGTGCATGCAGCACATTTTGTAGATGCATAGATGGTGTCAAGCTAATCTCCCCCTGTCCAGTAATCATGGAATGCGTCCCATCTGCAATAACCGCAGTTCGTCCTGGAGGAACCTATTTGTAGGCTGTAAGTTGTCCCCTATCGCCACACAAGTGATGTGTGGCACCAGAATCCACAATCTATTCTATAGTATCATGTCCATTACTGCTAGTGTATTCATAAGTGCTACCTGAGGTACTGGAGGAGGCTGAAGCAGCTACATCTGAAGGACCCTCAGGGGCTAACGAAGAAGTCACATGGACAGAAGGAGGTATAATACCCCTCAAACGTGCTACAAGATCCTCATAACGCTGATCTAGAGATGAAGCGGATGGGGGTTCAATCTGTTCAGCCACTCAAGCAGAGGCAGAGAATCCATGCTTGGAGTAGCATGTATTATATGTATGTCCTGGACGATGATAGAAGGTACATGGCTGACGAATGCGACTTCCTCTCCCTCTAGGGTCGTGACCACGAAACTGAGAAGATACTCCTCAACCTCGGGAGACTGCCATTGCTGAGGACGTTTGACTGGCAGTAGAAGGTGGAACAATGATATGATTGAGCCTGCGGAAGGCTTCCTCCATAGGAGGAATAGTATAGTCTGCCAAAATCTGAGAGCGGGCTGCCTCATACTCGGGATCTATGGCTTCCTGGAATACACCTACCTTGATAGCATTCCTATACGTCTTCTGCTGCTCAGGAGTCGAAGTGAGTGGCATGAAGCTATAGAGCTTCTCAAACATTCCTCGCAATGATGTATAAAGCGAGTGAAGTGGCCGTCCTTTCTGCTTGATAGTAAAAATATCATGCTGGAGCTGTAGGATCTTGATCTTGTTCTTTGCTTGGGAATAAGTGGCAACAAGAATATCCCACATTTCCTTGGCAGTGGGCTGATGGAGTATATCATTGGCGATCTCTATTGCCAATGTGCCTGAAAGCTAGACCTTGGCATATGCATCATCTGCCTCCCATGAGGCGTTTCCTCCAGTCTTCTCAACCGAATCCTCCTCGGTAAGAATGTGATTCTTACCGGTAGACTTCATCATGCTCATGAACTGCGTAGCCCACATTTCATAGTTTGTCCCGTCCATTTTGACAATAGGTGCTGGACCTTTGAAGGCGCCTGTAGCGGGTACATCGGCTTTGCTTTCTGACACGTTGCCGTATGTAGAGAATTGGGGCTTTGTAGACCAATTACTCAATGTTTACACAACCATACGTGGATTTGAATGCATATGTAGACTTATGCACTCAAATCTATCATCCAGGTGGAGACCCCGACACGGGATGTCTTATACGCAAAGCACGGACATGGTCGCTAGGTGAGAGGCACGTACGCTAGGGATTCGTGAGCACGTGTGCTAGTCCGAGCACGATCACGTGTAGGGGCGTCGCACGAGGTTGAACACGCGTGGGGGCACCGTGCACGGAGGGGTGGATGGTGCTCTGCTCGCGAGGGGCACGCGTCACGAGAAGCACGCTCTAGAGGGGGTACATACGACGGTGCTGCTAGGACTGAGGAGGCAGCGACGCTGCTAGGATGACGACGCAACGCGAGAGAAAAAGGGAGATGGGGGAGAGGCGACTGGTAGGGTTAGGGTTTCGGATCGAGAGCTCTGGTCTAGGACCGCCACTCTGATATCATGTTGGAGAAAATAAGAATTGTGTTTATTCTGTGAACCCTAGGCTCTCTTATATATGAGAGTAACTTATGGGTAAATTACATAAGACAATCATAGGTACATGATGAAATTAGGAAACAGTATGAAACATGGAAATAAATAATGTAAACAATAATATCTCTACAGAAAACATAGGTAGTCGTAGGTTCTTTCAACTACTTGGAATTGTATGATAGATTCGTTTGTTCGCTAATCTTGTATCCTGACTTGTAACATATGCCATTGTCGACCTTCATCATGGGTAATGGACTTGTGTGGTTTGCGATAGCTTACACATGAATAGTTATATAGCCTCAAATGTCGGAGTCGGTTTCGGTGAGATGAGATAAACAATTAAGTGTAAAATTAATGATACCGTTTCACCCGTCGAAGTTGTTTCCCAGTGAATTGATCTTTGCCTTGTAGAGGCCACTTGTTGTGAGTGTATGCATATACTGAAGAGTACATGTTCACCTATTTCTTTCTTTTACACTAATGGTTAGTATAGCTCCATTAGTGATTAGTTGCTCGTAACATTACCCCTTTCTGTGTGACCCAACATGTGTCCAGAAGTCACAACAATAGGGGCTATTTGTGGTTGGTACTTTGGAGCTCAGTGCCGTTCTTGCACCAGAGCCTGCGAGTGGCTTAGATACACCACAACAGAGTGCCTGACTAGTTAGTTCTTTTATCCAGTCGCAAGAATCTAGTTTCTGCATAAAGTGAGACTTTCGACATCACCCTGCCAGTATAGATTTCATTGCTGCGGGATCTAGTGCGCCACCACCACCGTGGAGATAATCGAACATGAATATTTAGGAGCATGCTCATGCTACTGGATATATGGTTAGAAGCGTGATTTCATTACATGGACTTCCACTTCATGTTGTATTTGATTTTGGTGCCATACATATTTTCCTTGCATGCCATTTAGTGCCCCACACAGGGCAAATCGACGACGAGTGTTCGTCCCTGTACTGCATCAAGGTCCCAGAGGGTCAGTTGTTCATCATATGCCAGCGAGTAGAAGATGTAACCGTGTAAATTGGTGGACATCTCATGCTCGAATTTCTTCTACTGATACAATTTGAGGATTTTGACATCATCTTGGGCATGCACTGACTGGAGAGGTATCGCTTGTGTACGTATTGTTTTGGGAAGACGATCACCTAACACTTCCCAGGAGTGCAAGATTTCTGGTTCGACGAACATATTTCGGACAGTGATGTCAAATACATTTATGCTTTGAGGGTACATAAGTTTGTCCGCCGGAGATATGTAGGCTTTCTGTCGAACACATTTGATTCAACTGCCCAGGATCAGATGTGCGAGGATGTCAAAGTAGTGTCGAGTTTCCTGAGGTGATTCTTGTTGAGTTGGCCGATTTACCATTGGAGAGGGAGATTGAGTTCGTGATCATGCTCTTATCTAACACTCAACCAATCTCCTTTGCTAGATACCGGATGACACCTGCCAAGTTAAGGGAGCTCAAGGTGTAGTTGCAGGAGTTGCTAGAGATGAGATTCGTTTGGCATAGTATATCACCATGGGGAGCACCGATTCTATTCGTGAAAGACATATCCATGAGATTGTGCATAAATTACAGACAACTGAACAAGCATATGATGGAGAACTGTTATCGACTCCCACGAATAGATGATCTTTTGATTAGTTGCTGGGAGCATGGGTATTTTCCAAGATAGATCTGGATTCTGCAAGCTAGTTACCACCCGTTGATGATCAAGGAGTCGGATGTGCTGAAGTCCACATTTCATATGAGATATGATTACTCCGAGTTCGTGGTGGGCGGGAGCATGATGAAATCACGGAAGAAAGCCCCATATGCAACGTTTCTTTTGTATAATCCCACCGAGTACATGGGTTGGAACACCCTATATATAACATATCAACTTAACAAAGTCCCATCATTTATCAATGAGGGACTAAACATCTCTCCACATAAATAACCCGATTAGATAATTCTCTCAACCCTACCCCTCACGTTGGAGCATGGAATACTCATCTTGGAAATACAATACTTAACACACACAAAGTGAGTTCATATATCACTTGGTACTAAAACTACATCTTTGGCATTTATGATCCGGGGAATCCACAAATGCCGGTGATAGGCTCTTGGATGCTCTGGATACGGAAAACTGAAATGAGCCGTTTTGGAGGAGACCTCTGTGAGCATTGCCACCGTATGAAGATCCAGACACTGAGCTTTTGTGAATCTGCTTCAATAGGTCTCCTTCAATGAGAGCCTCGAACGGAGCTGCTCACATACATTATCTAAAAGAATGATATCCCTTCTCTGAAATCCTTCAAATTCAAAGGCCATCATATGAGTATGGAGACCTCTCCTCCAAAGGATAACATATATGTTCCTACCAACTCTTGCATGAATAATGGAAGATCTCATCAATACTCCCCCGATCTCCCATACCCATACGAAAGATACAAATTCCATATTCTCATTCTCTTTTTTGTTTGTTTTTATCCCCTTTTTTATTTTAACAAGTTTTTTTTACTCAAGTTTTTTTTCAGTGAACATGGTTGTTTGGTCCTTACAAAATCAAACGAAAAATAATAGAAAATAAAAGGACACAACCCAATAAAGGGTATCAAGTATCAACCCCTCCTTTCTCTCCGCCAACTGGTGGGTTACATAGCCATTTATGTAAGATGGAGGCTTCATCCCCTCCTTTCATTGTTAGGGTTACAAAGCATGGCATCAAATTTCAGCGAAATTCGATCGAATTTCTGTCAAATATCGATATCCAATCGAAATCGAAATTTGACCGAAATGATCGAAATGATCGAAATTTGGGGGTCCCAGTACAAAAAATGATCGAAATGACCGAAATTCCGGTCGAGATTCCACTGAAATTCTGTTTTGGTCGATACCGAAATGGTGACCGAAATCGACATTTAGGGCCTTGTTACAAAGGACCCATCACTTCCTAACTGCTTCATCAGTGTTGCCATCAACCATATTATAACCCTCGCTGCTGCTGCTCCTCCATCAATACCCCCATTGAGGGGCCCGACTGTCGTCTCCTCCAAGTGATATCTGGCCTCTCTCTATATAAAGGGGCATGACATACTATTCAAAATATCGAGTATCACCAACAAAAAGATCCCCCTACCCCCACTGTAGCCCATGTGAATAAGATGGGCCTACACGAGTGTACCACATTCTAAGCTAAGGCTTTTCACCCATAAAATCTATGTTTGGAATGCTGTATCCAAATAACCCATGTCACTGCCAATGGTTTAGTTCTTGTCGCTTTGTGGTGCCGCTGATGGGTGTCTACAAGGCTTTCTAGGGGGAGTTCCACCATTGAATCTCAAACTATATCCACCAGCTTTGCGTGCATCATGAAAGAAATGTGTTCAATGTCTTCCTATTTCAAGTCACAAAGAGAGAGGGAGATGCAACTCCACACCTAACACATGCTTGCTTCAATATACTTTGTCATAAACATCAATTTACCAATCCTACTTAATATCTTTTCAGAGGGACTTCCGAGTTTCGACCTCCATACCAATGCTAATCCCGATCAGAAGGCCATTGATGTGTGAGGGTGGGTAATGTAGGGCACTGTATACATGGTTTGCTGAGAAATCATTGTCATTCATGCATGAATCCGATTCCTCGCCTTCAGGCTTACATCCTTTCATGACCTCATGTGCTCAAGTATCTCCTCAAAGTTATGATCCAATGTGGGGATATGAACGTGGAAAACTGACCACCTCTTTCTTCCTTGGGTTCTGATGCAAACGGGAAAAATCCAACTGTAAAAAAATATTTTTTTGATGGTGAAAATTTATTTGGTGGAAGAAATTGGAAGGTAAAGGAAGAGAAAACTCACCGGTTGCGAGAGATTGGGGGGAAGAAGAGCCGCATAGATCACATGGAGGGTGAAGGAGAAATAATTGGAGAAAACTTCGATTTTGATTTAACTTCAATTGATTAGAACAAAGAACTACCTTCCCCTTTATATAAGAGGAGCAGAATTACAAAAATAGAAACAAAATAAAATTCTAATTACTCATCTTAATTGACTCTAAATAGATACTAACCAGCTAAGTAATTGATCTAACCGACTAACTAATTGATGTAACCGACTTACTAATTGATTCGAGATCACATGCGGTCTCGTTATTTAAAGTAGAAATAAAATTACAATGGACTCAATTTTTTTGAAGCCAAGAATGGGGGAGACACTCAATGGTGTTCACCCCTGATATTTATTGAAAGAAGGAAAGCAAGAAGGAAGTACAAAAAGACGCGCTAAGCGTTCCGGGAGCTTAATATGCTCGACACCTGCAATTTTACATTTTTCAAATAAAATCTTTGCCCGAGAACAACATCTCATTCCTGGCTAGCCAGATGGCCCAAATCATAGCCAATGGCCGCAACAAGTCCCTCCTCGCCCACCGGTCTACTGCCACAAGGCCGTCGCAAAATGTCCCAACGTCTGAAATGTCGACCCACCGCAGGGACGGGTTGTCCCATAGCAGCGCCACCCCTCAACAAGAGAAGAAAAGATGCTCTACCGTCTCAATCTCTGTGTCGTAAATAGGGCACCTGTCAGAGACCACCCCAGTAGCCTGGCACATCTGTCTTGCATCATCAGCCTCTTCATTCTGAACAACCATAGAAAAAATCCAATCCTCTCGGGAAGACCCATCCCCCAAAGGAAGGCGCAGTCCCTCATCAAATCCGCCGAGAGGGAGGGCGGGGGCTTGGAAATCGCTAAATACGCCTTACGGATCATCAAATCCTTGTCACGCCAAACCTAATGACCACGCCCCGTGGAAGGGCCCGACATGTCCCTTAGAACGTCAAGCAAGCGCATGAACTCCTCCATCCGTTGATCCGAGAAGTTCGAGCGGAACCTCGGCGTCCAGATACCATCGGCCCAGCACGAGTCCACCCGCGCATCTGGATCCTCCGCAAGAGCAAAGAGACGAGGGAAGCGAGACGCAAGATCGCCCCCACCCGTCCAATTATCCGCCAAAAAGCAATGCTCTCGCCATTCCCCAGCATCGATCTAAAGAGCTCCTGGAAGTTGCGCGTGACCTTGAGGATACCCTTCCAAAAGAGAGAGGGTCTCGCCACCCCCCACCGCACTAAAATGGTCGACGGCGCCGCTCCACCAACTGAGTAGATCTGCCGAACGAGCTTGGTGCAGAGGTCTTCTCTATCGCTCCAGATCCTCGCCACCCACTTCCGCAAGAGTGCCTCGTTCAGCACGCCCAGATGGCGCACCCCGAGTCCGTCGTCGCACTTCTACATAGTGATGTCCTCCCAGTTGACCATATGCATACCAGACTGCCCCAGGTCGCTCTTGCACCACAGAAATCTCCGCATCAACCCCTCAAGCCTCTTCCTAATGCCAACCAACAACATCCTCGTAGATGAGTAGTAAACATGCATCATGAACATCACAGATTTCAGGAGCACGAACCTGCCACCCTTAGAAAGGAGCGCCGCCTTCCAACCCATCAACCTCCCCTCAACCTTCTCCACCATGGGAAGCCAGTCGGACAACCTCGACCTCCCGTGGAGAGCGGGAGCTCCAAGTAATGGATCGGGAAATCGTCCCTCGCCGTTCCCAATGCCGAGCAACACAGCTCCACTTCGTCGTCACCGAAAGAGAAAGGCACAAACTTTGATTTACCAGCATTCTGCCTCAGTCCGGACATCTCACTGAAAAGCTCAAGACTGCCACCATCCCCCTGGCGCTTTCAAGCCTTCCCTCGACAAAGAAAATGGTGTCATCAGCGTATTGAAGCAGGGGGATTTGCAAATCTCCTTTCGAGAAGCCCTTCGTGAGCCCCCTGCGCTGCACCCTGTCAACCATACAAGCCAAAACGTCTGCGGCAATGATGAAAAGCAAGCGGGCCAGGGGGCACCCCTGCCTCACCCCCCTCTGTGGTTGGAAAAACCCGCCCTCCGGGCGACCATTCACGAGCACGACCATAGATGATGTCGTCATGCATCGCCTCATCCAAGAAATCCAGATGGTCGGGAAACCTCTCCTGTGCAGCGCCACCCAAAGAAAGCGCCAGTCTAGAGTGTCAAATGCCTTCGAGAAGTCTACCTTCCAAAGAGAAGATTTTGTTCCTCATCTTTTCCAATCCGCCACAATCTCTGCCGTCGTGACCAGAGAATCCGTAATTTGCCTTCCGGGGACGAAAGCCGACTGAAAAGGAGAAATAATGTGTTCTAGCACCCTACTGAGCCTGGTCGTGAACACCTTGGCAACGATCAGATAAATGGCATTGGAGATAGCAATAGGCCAGTAGTCTTAAATCCTGATAGCCCCATCAGTCTTTGGAAGCAAAATCACGAGAGCCCTGTTTACCCGCTCAAACCCCACATTGCAACGGCAACACTCCTGAACAACCTCATGCACCTCTCTACCAACCAGATCCCAAAAGTCTCTGTAGAAAGAGACGGGGAAACCATCGGGGCCCGGCACGCCATCGCTATTGAGATTCCACACCACCATCTTCTGCTCCTCAAAAGTCACGGCCTGAGTCAAGCTGCACACATGGGCATCCGATAGCCGCATCGCTCCCTCTCCCGACCAACACCAGCGCCTGTCTGGCCCCCTCGCCGAGAAATCCCGAAAATGGTCCGCAACAGCATTGCCCAGTTCTCTGTCTCCCTCCATCTGCACATCACCAACGACCAGAGATCTGATGACATTTGTCCTCCGCCTTCCACTAGCGATCCTGTGAAAAAAAGCTGTATTCGCATCCCCCTCCTTGAGCCTCCTGTGCCTGGATCTCTGCTTTCATTCAGCCACCCTCTTTCTGTCCTCAATAATTATTTTCCTCTACGCCTCTGCCCGTTGGAGCAACTCATCCACCGACAACGGCCACACATCCTCCAAGCTTACCAACCGGTCAATCACGGCCTCCACCTCCGCCCTACTCGCCTGGCGCACCGCCCTCGATTCCTGCTTGAAAATGCAAAGCCGCGCTCTAAGGGACTCAAGTTTCTGAACAAATCGAGCAACCGCCGAGCCCACCACCGAGCTCCAGTGTGACTCCACCAGCCCCCGGAAGGAGTCCTCGAGCAGCCAAGCCTTCTCGTAGCGGAAGAGGCCCCGAGGAAGCGAGACCTCACTAGAATCCCAAAGGATGGGAGTGTGATCCGACCAGGAGCGAGGCCTGACAGCAACAGAGGAAAGAAGGAAGATCTCCAGGAATTCCGCCGACGCCAGGAAGCGGTCCAAACAGGATCTTGAGCTAGAGTTCCTCCAAGTATATCTTACATCCGACACGTCTAAGATCTCCAGCCCCAAAGAGTCAACCACCTCAACAAAGCACGCAGAGCCAGGGTCCTGCCCCCCCCCCCCCTCAACCTCGGCCGGTCTGAGGAAAGCAACGTGACATTAAAATCACCCCCACCAACTAGTGGATGGCCGGGAAAAAGTCCCGAGCAGCCTTCAGATCCAACCAAAGCTGATTCCTCGAGGACGCAACACACAGACCATAAATGCATAACAGAGCGAATGTGATCCCCGATCTCTGCCACTCCAGAAGCACCGCGAGCAGGTGAGAACCCTTCAACTCGGCTCGCGAGGAGAAGAGCGATCCCCTCCAGGCCACAAACAAACCGCCAGCAGAACCAAGCGCCTCTAACGAGCAGAAGTCTGAGATCGGGCCCGCCCCAAAGGACTGCTAGATCGAACCTGAGAGTGAATCCAGCTTAGTCTCTTGTAGGAGAACAACATCACATTCCCAATCTAACAATCTAGACCCCACAACACTCCTCTTGTCTGGGTCACCCAGACCCCTGACGTTCCAAGAAAGAATCTTCATTGAGGACCGTTTTGGCTCCCCCTTTCCACCACCACCACCCCAGCAGTCTTTGCCACTGTGGCCATTAGCTCGAAGATCGGTGCAGGGGTCGCAGTAACGGATTTGGAACGCTGCTTCCTCCAGTATCTCTTTCCCGATTTCTTCTCCGACGGTCCCTCTCCTGCTCCTGGTTTCCCGACCCCAACGCCAAGTCAGTCGAAAGATCTGGGAGAGCAGTGACCGCGCGCAAAGATGGAGCAGGCTCGCTCCCAGCTTCCGCAAACCCCCTGCCACCAAGCCCCTCCGTCGAGATCCCCCTGCCGCCTACGCCAAACTGGAATCCCGAAGTGTGCCCAGACTCGACAGAGCAGTAACCCCCCACAACCCCCCGAGGAGGAGAGGCACAAAGGGCCCCAACGATAGAATCCAATCGTAAGCCAGGCAAGAAGCGCCCATCACCGAACCCGCGAGGGAGAGAAACCGGGCCAGGGAACCAGGAGCAGTAGATCCGAGAGAGAGAGGTTCCGGAGCATCACGCATGGCATAGATTAGATCCGCCTTCAGAATCCGAAAAGTAGGCTTCGCCTTGAGGTACCGCAAAGGAGGATCCGACCCGAAAAACTCCCCAAGCGCCGGGAAATCCAGAGGATCGGTCGCGCGAGGAGACGAAATATCAAAAGTTGCCATGTCGATGTTCGAGGGTCGAGGAGGCGCCGGAAACGAAGACACGCCTATAACGTGCCTGTCGCCTTCCCCCTCGCACCGAGGGGAAGGCAAATCGCCGCCCGCAAGCCCCACCACGCCAGCCTAGCGCTCCACGTCAGCAAGCCCCGCCACATCAGCATGACCCCCCACGTCCGACGGCGGAGGAGGAGTAAGGAGCATGATTTGAGGTCTGAAGGAGAAGCACCCCACCTGTAGGACCGCCTCCGCCTTGGGCGCCACTCCGAGCAAACACTCCATCAAGATCACCGTGAGATCCGAGTCGGACCCCGACAGGCTACCATCAGCAACGATCCTGATCATCGAGCCAACATGCTTCAGAGCCAGGCCCAAAACCCCGGCCGCGCGGGAGAGGAATGGCACCCCGCGGACCTGCGCCAAACGAACCACCGACCAATCGAGATGACTGTCACCGAATCTGGGAAGCCTCCAAAGAATAGCCCCGCTCGCACCGGAAGCCAAAAGCGCCATCTTTTGCTCAGTCGATAGGCCGCGGGCGCAAACCCGACCAACTCCCAGCCAACCCACATCGCCGTTGAAACCACCTCTGACGCAGCGAGATACCTCAGCCTCCAACGAATGTCCTGATGGAAAAACGCCGGCCAGCACACCAATCAAAGCATGATCGAAACCGGCCTCCACTCCGGTGACGCTTCCAAGGTCTTTGGGGAAAACCTCAACCACCCCCCGATCGCTCCCCCGCGCGCCAGGTCCAAAACCGAAGCTCTTCGCCCCAGGCACCATCCTGCCCTTCCCTCCAACACACGATGCATCGTCGGCCACCAGGACCGGGCAGGTAAGTCTGCGATGCACAAGAGACCCGCAGGCAAAGCATCTCGGCAGAAGAGGGCAGGCGGGGGCGAGATGGCCGCTCTCCCCGCAGAGGTAGCACTTCTTCCCCAACTTTCGATGAGTAACCAATCTCCAATCGCTTCCAACACCCCTAAGTCCACCATCTCCTTCTTTACGATTACCCGAAACCTCCGATCGCGGGGGTTGCTCGGACCCGGAGAGACCCCCACACACCACCCTTCGGCAGACTTCACGCCAGGCCCGTGCCCCCCTCCACGCACTTCTATCGCCTCTCATTCGCCCCCCCTGAATGATAATAATAATAATATCAAATAAAGGAATTTTACCTTCAAAGATACCTTGGCTTTCCAAATTTACCGGCAATCCTCAAGGAAATACCATCCACAATGGACTCAATTAACCGTAAATAAAATTACTTTGATTCTAATCTAATGGACGGAAAATAAAATCTACTTTAATAAACGTTAAAATTTGAATGGACGAAGAACCCTAGTTGAGTCCCAATTCACCGTTTCACGTTGCATCAGATTCATTACCCCAACTTTCCACTGCTGCAGTGGATGGGTCAGCTACTATATTCGTGAGTCTTGGGAACCACTTTTCCTGCCCATCTTTTCTGGACCGATTGTTGCATGCTTTTCTCCCACTTTCACATGCTACTTATCATATCGTTTTGTTTTAGTTTGAACTTTTTAATTGTTTGCTATGGTCACCCCATATAAGAGCCCCATGGGCTCACTTTTTTACTATGCAAGTTTGATTTTCTTTATAAAATGAATGTTAAAATTGTTTATAAACTAAATTTTTATTAATAAGTGTCACTAACTGTAGCCATGTAGTCGAATCTTTCAACATGGATTTGAGCAAGAATCCATGTAGACGACCTTACTTATGGTAGGATAAGGCTTAGTACATTTTTTTAAATGTCATTAACATTGGTTGGTTTTGCCCAATTCCTATTATATTAACTGCATTTATCCTTATGATTGAAAATTCTCAATTCCTAATCATCAATGGATCTAGGACAAAAATGGGATTCAGGTTGTAACTTATCAATCCTAGATATATAATTTTGACTAGAATTTTGCAATAAGGAAACTCTCATTAATAGATGATTGCTTGTTGATATAATTGTTATCTCTTTCTGTAGTTTTTGCTCTGATATTGCTTTTAGCATCTGATTTACGTATTTCCAAGAGGAGGAAATTTTTCCTTCTCTTTTTGTATCAATTTTAGCAAATACATCTTCATTTGTATATTTATTTTTTGTTGACATCTTTGAGAACTAAGAGCATGTTTAAAATTGAAGTATACAACCTTCACACTGCTTTTACATTATCTTCATATTCTGCCATTAATTTCAATTGCTTATGGTCCATAAAATATTGCAGCGAACCCTATGTCACTGAGGATGAACTCAAGCTAATGTTGAAAGGGGCAGAGTTAAGTGGTGCCATAGAAGAGGAAGAGCAGGTTTTGAAAACTGAATATCTAAACTTGTTGGCTATCAAAATTATTCTTGATACATATTTGCAATCTAAATGTTGCACATTTTTTGCACTTGACATTTCCTAGGATACGCCATGTGTCAGGTTTCTTTTTATTTATTCATGTTTCTTTTAATCATATTTTGTAGTAGCATTTTAACTCTTTTTGGGATCATTCTTCAACTTCTTTACAAGCATTCCACATAAGAGCTGTTAGGCCTAACAACTTAATAATGCATTTTCTCCTACATTACCATGACTTATGAGTTGTATAACTTGTATAACTTATGTGCCAATGAGATGTGTTTCTTAATATATTGTTTAGTTGGATGTCCTCATGGACCAGGTAGTGACCTTCAAGCTAAAGGACTTGGCAAATAAACAAGCTATCAGTCAAGAGGATAGTTAGTGCCGATTCTATATCCCATACAGTTTTTTGAGGAAGGTTGGGAGGACTTTCATTGTACTGAGTCGACGACTGTTCGTGTGGGTCTAAAGCTTGTTGAGAAGAAGCCGATTAAATAAAAATAATAATTACACACTCTATGTGGGCAGACACAGTAACAAGTTCATGATCAGATTTCTGGACTAAACATAATGAAAGATACCTAAAATCTTATTACTAAAGATGCTTGAAGAGTATCAGTTTTAGCAAAGAGCGATGTTGGATGACAAGAAATGTGAAGTTGAGTGGTACTCGAGATCAACGCATGGATGATTTGGGAGAGAGATGCGAATACAATGTTCTTCATGCTATCACTAATGGCATGTGGATGCAAAATCACATTCATTTTTCTATGGTGGATGGTGAGAGGATCTAAGAGGATCGAGAGATTAGAAGGGTGGTGGTAGATCATTTTCATAGTTTGAGCAGAAGAGTTAGGAGTTGTGTTTGGTAGTGGCTACGAAACGGGATAATCGAACTCCACCTGGAGTAGGCGCTAAAATTGGTTTGGGATGATCGAACTTCACCAAAGGCATGCCACATTCATTCTGCTGTGATGCATGTGCACATTGAGGTATGGTGGATGATCTTTAGAGAAATGTAGAAATTCCATAGCTATATAAAATACGAATTATCAGATCGAATAGACTTGATAATTGTATCAAATTGCATCTTTGTTTCATTAATGAATTGAATGATTCTTGAACATATGTTTGATTTATTTTTCATAAGAGATAATCATGCCAAGCAAGTAAAATTATCAATGATCACACGATAATAGCGATGACCAAAACAATCTTAAATTAGAGAAGGCCCCTAGACATATTTGCGAAAATTGCCTGATTAGCCCGACTAGTCAGCCAATGAGGTGACCGAATAGCTTTAACTACTAGGTCAATAGTCAACCGATCGACTAGCAGAATAGTCAGTCGATTTTTGCATGGACAAAAATTACTCATCCTTTACAATGTAGTTCACCATCCTAGAAGAAAGATTTACTTTAAAAAGGTCTTGTTCTTAACGCAGATATACTTCAATTAAATAGAAATACAATGTTGTAATTGATACAACAGATAGTCTCGATCTGAAGATATATTAGACAACCACAATTTGTAAGGTATCAAAAGTGACAGAATGTGGAGATGCAATTACGGACTGCATAGATATGTAGGTAAAAAGATCAGTTGGCAGTCATAATATATTGTTTAAATAGAATGAGAACCTTGTGGATCCTTACATAGGTGGGGTCCTAGGATTAGGGTTATAGTGGAGACGACTCTTATATAATGAGTCGATCAAAATACCCCTAGGGCTAGGGTTTACAAAAATAGTACTCAACACTCCCTTCAAGTTGGAGCATATATATCAATTATGCTCAGCTTGTTGGAACATTTCTCGAAATATGTTCAAGCGAATGGCTTGGTGAAGACATCAACTGTCTGGTCTGTATATGGTACATTGTAAGTACGAAGCAATCCTCTCTTTATTAGATCTCTAGTGCAGTGGCATTCAACTTCTACTTGTCTGGTTCGTTCATGAAACATGGAGTTGTTGGCTATATACATGGATGCACAGTTGTGACATCTCAACTCCATGGTATCACTGAGAGTGATTCGAAGATCTGTGAGTACGAATTGTAGCCATACTAATTCTGTTGTTGTGTGGGCCATGGCTATGTGTTCGCTCTCAACACTTGATCAGGAGAGCACTGGTTGTTTCTTGCTTCTCTAAGTAACTAGATCGTCTGTCAAGTGTAGAAACTAGTAGGACCAAGCCCATGAGCTTATTATCCTAGGTCGGAACAAGTTGATAGGACCCCCTTTTTACGTCCCCATGTCCCCCCACGTGGCGACATGGGGGCGCAAACAAATGGATTTTCTATCTATAATTCATCCTTCATAATCTACATCTGGATAGGTCATGAAATTGAAGTTGTTGCCTTTGGTGAACAATAGGCCTTTCCTAGAGAAGACTTGATAACCTTAGGATCATCATGCATGCATCAAAGTGAGCTAAAGTAGGGGAGTCCATGAATTGACTTAGTTTCCTGATTGCAAGAGGTATTATGGCCGAGTGATGGTAAGATACATTCATTTGTCCACTAGCCACTTGTATAGACATGTATCTTTGGTAGCACCTTGCTCATAGATGTGTCTCTTAGGAATCTAGGATCCATCGGTACTTGTGTTGTCTTGGACCCTATCATCCCTAGTTCATGAGGTAGATCAAAAGTATAATTCGATGGGACATAACTAGTCCTCGCTTAAATCTAACTATTTTAATCCCTAAAAGTACCTTAGTGGCTCCAAGACTTTGATTACAAACTATTCTTCTAGCTGCTTCTTTACTTTTGTAATGCAATCAGAGTTGTCTCCTATTAGGATGATGTCATTCACATAGATTAGTATTTCCACAATTCTTTTCCCATTCTTTCTTAGAATAAATAATCTACTAATGATCTTGTGAAGTATGGATCCTCTAGTACTTCTGATAATTTCTGATTCCAGGCGTGGGTGCTCTACTTGAGTCCATATATTCATTCGTGTTGTAGACTAACCTTCTGACATTCTCGTAAGCCTTGAAGCTGGGAGGTTGCTGCAGGTATACGGTCCCCTAAATGTCGCCATATAGAAAGGCACTTCTGTTAAAATGGGCTAGCATAATATGGGGTACGGTTAATGATCCAGCGTGCACTGCAATTCGAAAAATTTACAACGTCTCTGGAGCCCCATCACCGATGGGCTTTGGCGGCAACTCTCCCACCCCTTTTTGGCGCAGCGTGGTGAAGGCCTTTGTGAGCAACCTCACCCTATTTAGGCATGTTCTCGGACGGGGGGATTCATTCGCGTTTGGACTGATGATTGGTCGGGGGGTGGGACGCTGCGCTCTCGTTTTCCTTGGCTGTTTGCGATTGCAGGTGATAAATCTTGCACGGTTGCCTCGTGCTAGAGCGATGGCCTCTGGTGCCCCATCTTCACGGCTTCCCTTTCTGATCAAAGGTTCGACGAATTTCTGGCATTACTGGAATCACTTCGGGAGGTGCGTCCACCTGGCGTGGGCAGGGACCACTGGGCGTGGAAGGATGGCTCCTTCTCGGTGAGAGGGGCCTGTGGTGCAATTTTTAGACCCCCCCCCCCCCCCCCGGCTGGCTCGGAGCTTCTCTCCAGGGATTGCTCGTTGATCTGGGGACTGAAGCTCCCGGAGCGGATTGGTTTTTTTTGTGGCTCCTTAGGCGTAAGCGACTGATGACAAGGGATAGATGCATGAGGCTGCTCGGGGTTATTTCTTATAGGTGCCTTCTTTGCAACGCGACGATCGAATCGATTGAGCACTTATTTTTATCGTGCCTCGTGGTATCTCAGGTCTGGCTGGAGCTGGGACAGGCATGGTGCAACAGCGGTGACTTCCTCGCTTTTTGGGATTCGGCCCATGCCAACATTCATAGACCACGAGGGGAGCGGGTTATCCCCATGGCCATTCTATGGGCGGTCTGGAGGGGAAGAAACGACCTTCTCTTTTCGGGCCAACGTTTCTACAAAGAAAATGTGTGTGTGCTAGTTAATCGGTTGCTTGTCGATTGGAATTTGTAATGGGTGGGGTGCGGAGCTTGTTGTCTCGCTTGTTCTTCTTTTCTTTTTCTTTGGTTTCTAATATATTTTGGGGCGGACACCACTGAGTGTTTCCCCCTCCCTTTCAGACTTCAAAAAAAACATGAAGCTAATGCAAGAGCTAATCAAGTTTTTATACTGCAATTGTCATGAGAATCTATAATGTAGAGAGACGGACAACTACAAAGAATGTGTTGAAGAAGTCTATACGATAGATTTGTATGAACGCCTTCGCCACTTTCGAGCCTTGTAACGAGCAATCAATCCATCGGGTTTGTACTTCATTGTGAACACAAATATGTATCCAACTATCCCGTTGTTTTACTAGGTGGATCAACAAGCTACCGGTTATTGTGAGAAATCAATGTAGACATCTCTTTTTCCATTGCCAGGGCCCATATGGAATCATGAATTGCCTCGATATTGATACAATGAATGACTATTCAGACAATACTTTCGAGAATTGCCTATAGGAGACACCAAGTTCAAAGGACACGACAATAGAGAGATGATGCTTGGTACACAGTTTGGTCCATTTCCATAAAACCATTGGAAGGTTAACCGCGTCATCCATTAGATTGCTTTTGGTACATGTGTCTGTGTTCATGGATGTAGAAATACCATTAGTCTATAAAGACTCAGTCGAAGGACATACCTGAGAAATGGTGCCAGCTCAGAAGGGATGCGTCTCTTTGCAGAAGAAGTCTTGTAAAGAACATCATGTGGAAATGGAATGAGCGTTTGATCAAGGGACCTTAGATCGGAAGGGCGTTTGATCGAAAGGATTCAGGAGGCGCTCAGATGCGGGCGGCCTTGGATCGGAAGGGCGTTTGATCAAGGGACCTGCGAAGGGTCGCAGCCACCTGGGAGCCGCGCCAGGAGGCGCTCTGTTGGAGAGGGGCAAGGAGGGCTCCGCCTGCGCCCATAGGTTGAAGAAGGGCTCCGCCTGGAAGATTTAGGGGGCGGTATCGCTTGTGTGATGCGCCTCCTGCCGCTTGTTGGAGTTGATGTCGCGCGCCTGCGGTTGATGCCGCTGGGGAAGGGTGCGCGGTGCTCTGCAAAAGAAGTGAGGCCGCCGCCTGCGTTGCTTGCGCGAGGAAGATACGCCTGTGCCGTAGACCGATCCCCACAGCCTGGAACCGCCGAAGATGAAGGAGCAGCAGCGCGCGCGCATGGAGGTTGCGCGCCTGGTAGAAGCATCATTGGGGACTCCGTGGCGCCAGGGAACTGAAGCTGGAGGACGTGCGTGGCCTGGGGCGTAGGAAACGCTCCTCATGCGCCTGGGTGCGCTCCCTGTGCGCCGGGATGGGCGCCTGGGGGTGCACGCCTGTGAGGATGTTGCGCCGTCTGGGAGCGCAGCTGCTTGAATGAAGAGGGCATAGATAAGGGTTCCATATGGGAACCCTAGAACAGAAACCATGAATCTTGAACATAACTTCATAAAACTTCCATCATCAAGAACGAACCAATAATCGGATCTCGAATCAAAATAAAGAACACGATGAAATCCTCGAGAAACGAACCCACTCTGATACCATGTAAATATGAAGCGGAAGCAAAAACATGGAATAAAGATAAACATCAAAGAACAACGGGATTTATACGTGGAACCCTACTCCGAGAGGAGCGGGATGAAACCACGGGAGAAGCCCCTGAACTGAGTGTTTCTTCTATTGAAGTTCTCAATGAGTACAGGGGGTGTGGGGCTCCTTATATAGCCCCGCGGACAGACCCAATTGTGATCGCTCCCCCATGTGGTACTAAACACATGGGTGGGCTCTTTTCTTTTCCAACAATACTTATATAATGCTTTTGGACCGAGGTTCATAGCATCTATATCACTTTTGATTCCTAGCATAACCTAGGAACACACAGTTCACTTTTCTGACTGCCAGCTTCTCCTTGCCTAGACCAAGGAGATGAATGAATGCAATATACCAAACTCTAGGAGGAACATGAAACATTGTCTTCCCTTGAATCATGATCTCAATGGGTACCTCTCATCATTAGAGATCAAAGGCATACTGTTGATAAGAAAGGAAGAAGTAAGATCTACATCATCATAATACGTTGAAGGAACATTAAAGTCGATGCGTTTGGATGTCAAGGGTATGCCAATGTTTGCGTTCTACCCCATTCTATTGGAATGTATGCGCACAAGTAGTCTGATGTAAGATCCCTTGAGAAGATAGAAAAGACTACATATCACGAGAGATACTCCCTAGCATTGTCTAACCTAAGATTTTTGACACTCGTACCAAATTGAGTCTTTTTTTATTTATAAGTTGAACAATAATATGGAAAACACCACTTATTTTTGAATAAAAAAGGTCCATGATACTCGAGAGAAATCATCCACAAGAACTAGGTAGTATCTATGCCCCAGACGATCAAGATATCGACTGGGTCCCCATATGTCAAGATGAACAAACTCATAAATGCTACTGGAGTGAGTTGTACCAGAGGAAGGAAGGGAACTCTTGTGGTGCTTCCTAAGTTGACTGGCCTCACACTCTAGGTTGACAATGGGGGGAGTTGGGGAAGGACTCGGTGAAGCTTCTGAAGAGAAGGATGACCAGAACGTTGATGCTAGAGAGAAATCATCTTTCTAAGAAGCATGTCCTGAAAAACACAAGAAACAACTTTAAATATCGCTTGACAGTTGAGCTCCTTACATATCTGATTGACTTACAGAAGACTGATAGAAAACTTAAGAACAAGGAG
This sequence comes from Ottelia alismoides, assembly GCA_037367405.1. Taxonomy (NCBI): domain Eukaryota; kingdom Viridiplantae; phylum Streptophyta; class Magnoliopsida; order Alismatales; family Hydrocharitaceae; genus Ottelia; species Ottelia alismoides. Next base: position 774,757 of record JAZKJV010001570.1, read on the forward strand.
AACATTAGCGAGTCTGATTTTCGGGGTGATGTGTACATCCATTGTTCCCTTAATGAGGAAAAATCTGCCATATGCAACCTGAATAGTCTATCCAGGAGGGACTTGTCGCATTTGATGTAGAAGGTCTCTTCCCCACATAGGTGGGTGAAGGCACCTATAACAATCAACAATTCTGTTTTTGTAATTTTTTGTCGTGCGCCAACTTATTTACCCGTAGGTGCGACAAAAGCAGTCGCTAGAAGATCACTCTGACTTTGGTGTGAGTGCGTAATCTCTCCCAGATGGAGCATGTTCAGCGGATGCATCAAATCTTCACAATCCCCTCCGGAGATTACGGCAAGGGGTCCATCTCTCTCAATAGTGACATCTTGAGCAGTAGGAGCGGGATAACCATGTTTGCTATAATAGATGGCTTCAAAGTGTCCTATGTTGTGGTGGAATGTATCTTGGTTGGTGCTTCGGCCTTGACCTTCAATGGAGCGACCCTAAGCATGTCTCTTGTATGATCCACAACCTCTTTGTTAGATGGAGTAGCAAGTGTAGTAATATGTCCCTAAACCTGAGTAATAATACTCGTGGTGGAGACAGCCAGATGGCTCAGGGTACTGCATGCCTCCTCAATAGTAGGCAAGCTGACGACAGTAATCATCCGGTCACAGGCGGTGACATAGCCCAAACCAAACCTTGTCTAGTAAAATCATAATAGCCATGTGTTGGCGATTTTGCTTCTGTGTGGAATGCAAACATTCTACTATTCAAACAAAGATTTCAAGAGAGATAAGTACTTAGCTAGGGAACACCTTGTTTGCTTCATATTTATCATGTTGAAGTATGTTGGGAACATTCTGCTGGAATTCTTCTCTTGACCATAGGTGGTTTTAATATAAGTAGTGGTGCGGTAGACTAGCTAGTTTGTAATTCTATCGATGACGCTGACCATGATCCTTGAACTGACCATCTCGTTGTGACCCGTGTGGCGTATATTCCGATCTTGTTAGGAGGCTTTGACTCGAGCAAAATATCTCGTTGTCGTATCCTCGTAGAATCATTAGGAACATTTGTGACCAATTTGGATAGTTGGTCTCGTCCAACTTGGAGATCGAGCCAAATGAAGGTAGGCATGCACTCCCTCTCTCATATCCTTGAGTTGTCAATTATGATTCTGACATCTCTGGCTATGATGACATGCATAAGAAACATGAAGGTGGACGATAAGACCTTATATTATAATTGGATGTATATGATCATAGGTCGTGAATAGTAGGCAACCAGAAATTGTGGGGGTTTGTATATAGATATTACATTAATTTAGCCCGCAAGGCAATTTCGGTCGAAGCTTGTGGAGGCTGGAGGTTCCAAGTGAGGTTGGATGGTGGAGGCATGATAAATATTTGGTGTAGAAAGGTAGGTGATGCATGCAATGACGACACATGGCTATAATGAATGTGGGGAGAGGTAGTGAGTCGACAGTGATGAGGTGGGGGGACGTGGAGGGTAGCAGTGATGACGAGATGGGGGGGGGGGGTTGTGATGACAATGTAGGGAGGGGTGGGGCTACAACATGGAGAGGAGAATGGTGGGGCACCGGTAATGGTGGCGTGGAGAGAAGGATGGGGTGACAACATCGACATGGAGAGGAGAAGGGCGTGGTGGCGATGATGGCATGGAAAAGAGTATATGTGGATTCCTAGAGTTGGGGTTACAATGGGAACATCTTTTATGCAGTGAATCGACTAGAATACCCGGATTAGGTTTTACAGTAAACACTCAAGAGTTATTCAATCACAAAAAGTAATAGTAATAAGTTCGGCAGACCTGACTTCGATCGAAGTCATGTAGAAATATCCCACTAACTGAAACTAATCAGAAATCTCTTCCTACATTTTATTACTATAATACTTTCTATGGATGTAGACCTAAGATTTACCTTTTCAAACAATTCATTGAACTCAAATTTAGGAAAAATGGGGGAATAATGTAAAATGAAGCTTAATTTAAGATGCTTATTGTTTGTTTTGAATTCAATTGTTTCTTTAATTTGATTATGATAGTATAGAAATGTAGAAATCTGCAAAAATTGATTTATATATTTAGAAGTACAAATTCATCTAAAGTCTAAATAAATCAGATTAGTTTATCCTTAATCAATGAATCGACCTTGAATACAAACTACTTTGTGAGATTTCCCCCAAACATCGATATTAACTTGGTCAAATGCCGAGGATTACGAACTCCGTCAAACTACTTCCTATCTTCACAAAGGTGGCTGGAAGCTCTAGAATCTACCAACTATGCAACTCAATAAAAGGAATTGAATATGTATTTATTCCTGAAGGAATTGCGGAAATTAGATGATTTCGTAGATGTGGTGGCTATGACAGCCTTATCAAGTGGTATGTCAACACCAATAGACAAAATCAGAGAGAAATACATGAACATCTTATTGAGATTGATTGATGAGAAGGTCACAATGTCTCTTTTTCTGGTCGATCAAGCACTATAGGATTTACTATGCTAGTTAATCACATGTCTTATATGCAACACTTCTCGGTATAAATTTATCATGTAAAAGGTTAGTACTATATATACGGTGATTTTTTTAATATACAAATTAATATGCCAATGTTTTTTTTGGTCTATGTAATAGGATCAATACGAGTAATGGAGCGAGTCCAATAAGTTGTTACTTCCTTTTTCCTCTAATTGACACCGGGAAGATTTGTGAGCATCGAGTATAGTTGGTCTTGTGCAGCTCGACAATCTTGTTAAAACACAAGTTCCTCAAGCTACCCGTGGTTACTGTTAATAATATCAACTTAGGATCCGGAATATTTTTATGACAAAATCTCACCAAATCTACAATAAATTAGAGTAAAGTAACGTAGCACATGATTTTCAGTAAAATGAAATGACAAATCACGTTGGATGGAGGGGGCTGGCGGTATAGAAGATAGAGGTCAACCGTAAGCAACTTAATGATCATACTGGTTAGAGGAATGATGCAGTCATGGACTAGTAGCCTCGTCTGGAAGGGGCTAGCAATTACGAGCAACTAAGCTTGGAACAGATTAGTAGCAGTGAACAACCAAGCTGTCAAGAGCCTTAGCAGAGGCAAACAACCAAATCTGGGACAGGATTGGTGGCGACAAAGACATCCAATCCTGATAGGGGTGGGTGGTTGCGAGCAACCACGCCGTGGAGGGGCTTGGCGGCAACAAATGGCAACCAAGCTAGGAGGGGCCAGTAATACGATTGTAAGCCGGAGACGATCGAGAGAGTTGGTGGCTGCGAAAGGGCAAGTCTAGATGGCGAAGTGTGGAATATGGATTTGTAATATCGGTCTAAGACTACTACTTTGATTTTTTTTGAAAAGGAAAGGGGTGGCATCTCAAGTTGGGACCCACCACAAACGACTATTTTGATATATTTATAATGAACCCTAACCCTTTATATATAAGAATAGGTTTAGGGAGAGCACACATGAATATAATACATGAAACTACGCTCTTGAGGTGTTACAACTTCTATGTAATCTAATGTTGATTATTATTCAAAATTCGGTATTAGTTTTTCATGCTTGATTTTTATGGATTAATGATTTATGCCCTTGCTCTCTTGACAATGGTAGTGTGTGAGGATGTAAGGTGGCGAGCAAGGATGCGTTGTTGTCTTGACAAAAAAAGACCGAGGGAACATGGTAAGCACGTTGCACATTGCACGTAGTGGTGCGACAATGCACATGGTCACATGAAAATATATAAGATTTGTATTAGAGTTAGGAGATAAAACATTGTAATTTGAGCATGAAGGGTTTATAAGCAGCATCTTGTCGGCTTCTTTAAGTGGTGGAGGTGCATAACGGAATAGATGAGGAACATGTGGCATCAGAAACACTAAATACCTACTTTGGGATCTGTGGAATTTCAGAGGAAGAAATAAATGTGAGTAGAGCCAACGATGTGCAAGGAAGCCGAGGTGAAAAAATGAGGACTCATACGCAATGTAATAAGTTGTGTGAGGTGGATGCTACATCATTCAATACCGCATAGGAGCACAAGGTGAACGATGTGAAGATCAGAAAACTCACAATAGAGGTAACGATCTTTACAAGAAGGTTTACTTGAACCTTAGGGAGCATTGAAATCCCTTGGGGATGCAAAACAAATTTGGATATATCCATATTCGACATGTCTTCCTATCCTTTTTATACAAATTGTGACATCCATTTTAAAACATATATTGATATGGATATTAAATCCATGTCTATATTTGTAAATCTGTTTATATATAATTGTAGATTTATTTTAATCCATATATAACCTAATCTTATAGATTTATTCATCATATTAGATATAATTATTATAAAATAAAGACATTTGGTGTATTTATATTATGTGTAATCTATCCAATACATGCATATTTGAACTAATCAATATAATATTTTTAATATTATCCATATCTGATCCATTTTACATTCGTACCCATTTCTTAAGGATATAGTAACCAAGTTTTTATATCCTTTAACATCCGTATCCACATCCTTATTTATGTTTAAAAATAGATTAGGTAACACCTATGTCTATATTTTTATCCCATTGTTGCATCCCTGAAATCCCAGCAAGAAGAGGTATCATGACCATAGTGACGACGCACGAGCATTGTGGCTCCATGTGAGCAAGAGGAATCGTCGACAGATTTTCCTGACCCTCTGAACCTTTACAATGATGAAGAAGGGATGATGCCCTTTATACTTGGGCATTAGGCTCAATGGCAGGGTGGAAGGTGTCAATGCTGTCGAGAGGCGGGAAGATGGTGCTTTTGAAGACAATCTATCAGCCATACCTATCTTCTTTTGCTCCACGAGGTGGATGACTGCGGGTGTGCGCACGAGGATTGAGATTCTCATGAGGAGTTTTTTTTTGGGCGGTCGGGAGGCTGACTAGGAGGGGCATTCACTTGATGGAGTGGGGCAAGGTGATAACATCAAAGAATCAGGGCGGGCTGGGGGTTCTGCAGGTGGGCGAGATGAACAAGGCCTTGATGGCGAAATGGGTGGTCGTATACGGGGGAAATTTGAGGATTTGGTATGCAGGTTGATGAGGAAGATTTATGGGGTGTCCTTGTCCTTGATATCGGTTCCGTACTGTTTACCTTCATCTTTGTGGAAGAGGATCATCGAGGTGATACCGAACCTGGTCGTGAAGTTGAAACCGATTCTTGGGGATGGAGCTACTTTCCGATTCTGGATGGATGATTGGACGGACGAGGGGATCTTGGGCGTACGCTTCCCAAAACTATGCCAACGGATGTGCAACAGGTGGGCGACTATGCATCATATATGGGAGCATAATTCATGGGCTCCTATCTTATCTTCCGCCCGTTCGGACCAGAGTGCTGACGAGTTTTCGGCTTTGCAGGCACTTCTGGCGTAGTTTGAGGGTCTGACCAATGGCAAGGATCGTTTTAGTTGGGGAGACTGGAGGTTCTCGGTAAAGAAGGGTTATCGTTTTTCGGTGGAGGTTGGGGAGCAAGTAGAGGAAGACATGGCAGTTGATACCAGGCTGATTTGGTAGAGCATGGTGCCTAATCGAATAACAATATTTTTATGGCTTTCGAGGCATGGTAGGATTCTCACATAGGTTCACCGGGTGTAGATGTTAGGATTGGAGAATGCTGTGTATGCCAGATGTGGAGCGGCGACAGAGGACGCGGATCACCTTGCTTCTGCTCAGGTGTGGGACATGGTCGGCATCACATGTATTGGGCTTCATGATTGTGCCAGTTTTTGGAGGATCATCAAATAGGTATGCGGTTATGATCATGGGGGCAGCACACACCCTTTTGCACTTATGTGGGCGATTTGGTACGCGAGAAATGGAGTCATTTTTGGGGGGGCAAACTTGTTATACAGAGAATGTAGTTGAACATAGCAGAGTTCTTTGTACTCTTTAGAGGATGTAATTCGTTATAACATTATATAATTTAACATATTTGGTGGTGGACCCCAACTTTTGGGACACCACCCCTTTCTTTTTCAAAAAAGAAGAAGAAGCAATACTACTACTAGGCCACTTCACTTGTGCATTTGGGCAGTCATTCTTACTGTCCGGATCACATTAATTTAATGTGTTGATGCAAGTTTACTCTCCTTTATGGCCAGATTACCAATTTCAGCCATTTCAAATTTAGCTCTTTCTTCAACGTTAAGGTGTAATTTGTTCATTCAATCCAAAAAGAATAGTTATTTTTTTATTTGTGTTTCTTCATGTTGGTCCCATGGGGTAGTTGCTGGCATTGTTGCATATGTGTTTCTCTTTGTAAAATTTGTTGCATTTATTATCTAACCATACTGACATGCACTTTTGCTTTTAAGTGTAGGATATGATAGAGAATGTGCTTGAGATAAAAGATACACATGTCAAGGAAGTGATGACTCCTTTAGTAGATGTTGTTGCGATCGAAGCAAGTGCAAAGCTTATTGATTTCCAAAAACAATGGGTAACTTGTCAATATTCAAGGTATACAGCATTCTTATAGTCCTGAGTGAGGATTATATTGTCAGTAAGATCCTTATCTGTTGATATTCTGCCAGGGTTCCTGTGTTTGAAGAGCGTGTTGATAATATAGTTGGCATTGCTTATGCCATGGACATGCTGGAGTACGTGCAAAAGGTAAAATGACCACATACATAAATTGAAAGTTGACATTTTCTTTCTCTGAGAAAGTAAATTTGTTGGAATATCATTATTATGATATTGTGTTGTTGTTGTGACTAAAAATGCTTTTGGTTCTGAAGGTTGAACAACTAGATGAATCTACAGTGGGTGATATTGTTCATAAGCCTACTTATTTTGTTCCAGGTACAACTATGAAGCATTGTTTATTTAGTTGTTGAAAACTTCAATATTTAATTGTAATGCATCTTTTTGTTTCAGTTTTCCTATCATATCCTAACATAAAAATTTTCTAATATCTTACGAGGCATTATTGGTAGTCCTCATTTTTTCTTCAAAGTGATCAACTTTGTGTTTGAGCTCGTGAGTCGTGACATCAAGCTATTAATATTGTGTTTTTCAGATTCGATGTCTGTCTGGAACCTGCTCAGAGAGTTTCGTATTCGAAAAGTTCACATGGCTGTTGTTCTGAATGAGTATGGGGGGACTGTCGGTGTATGTTCTGCATCGTTTGTGCTCAGATGCTTTTGAAATTAATATCTGTAATTTGATCAGTGAATATTTACATAACTTCTACAAATAGTTAAATACATGATGATACAATTTGTATAGAAATATTACCGGCATGTTTGAATTTGCATTTTTTGGCTAGATCAGGGATATTAAAAATAAACTGAACTTTTTTTTGTAAACAGAGGTTCTATATTTATTTTATATAAATGAAAGCCGAGGAGCAATTTTAGAGAGAACCAACTAAAATAGAAAAAAAGCAAATCCCAAGACTACTAATCTATCAACACTCCTCAAGTTGTAGCCTGAAAATCCATTATACTCAGCTTGAAAGTGCATCTCTCCAAAGTTAACTCCACGAAGTGATGTAGTAAATTATCAATATTTTTCTCTGTAGAGGAAACATGGGAAATAATCAAATATTCTTATGTATATTGTTCTTGATATTGTGACATCAACTTTTGCATCCATGGTTTTCTCATGGAAAACCTGATTATTAGCAGTACATTTTGCCAGAATATTACATCTCGGTCGCATTATATGGGGCACTACCACAAGAAGGTCAATCATAGTCAATCTTACTTGGTCACAACACTGAACAATAGCCTAAACCACCGCTTTGTATTATTTGCTCTAGGGTTTCTTTGTATAGGGAGGAAACCCTAAATTCTCGTTTGGTTGCAGGGTTGGGTTGGGCTGGGTGAATAGTAAACTATGAGGAGGAGGTACCCTTGTGAATAGTAACCAGTCCAACCCAACCCGCAACCAAACGAGCCCTAAAGGTTAACGAAGGTTGCCCTGTTGAGTTGCATAGAAAATGAAATGAAATGAAATGACAGGTTGTCACATTATCATAAATACATCATTAGCCTGACACAGTTCTGCATATGCACTCTGATCGTTATTTAAATTTCATGTAAAACCCGTTGCTTTTCTTCTGGCTGCCCAGAAAACAGGGTCTGCAGAAGCCTTCTGTGAGAGGCGAGAGATGGCAGAGAGGTTAGAGTCAAAAGAGCGACATGCGAGGGAGAGAAGAGAGAGAGATCACCACCATCAAGAGGGATATGTGCATTGCGATGCAACCATGGAGGAGGTTGAATAGTTGGAGGATGGTGAGTAGAAGAAGCCTAAAAGGCGTCATTCAGATCGTGCATCATCGAGACTGAGCAACTTTAATGCTTGGTGCTTCAAGTGTGGTAGGACTAGCCATATGGCAATGAGGCACCCACCGCCTAATCCCTTGTGCTTTTGTTGCGGCCAACTAAGGCGTCTCTGAGGGGCTTGTTGTCTGTGTGGGTTCCGACGCTAGGTTGAAGGTACGAGGTGTTTGTAAACAAAAGGCCTGATTCTCATGAAGTCTCTAGGGGTGCTGGTGGAAGAGGGAGCAATTGTAGCACTAGTGGATGGTATGCGAATTGAGGAAGGCCCGATTGAGGACCTTTGAATCTTGAGGGAGAGGGTTGGTTGGGAATCAAAAGAGGGAGTCAACGTGGACATGATGTGGATGAATGGCAACACCTTTGTATAGGGAATTGTCCTCCGAAGGAGCTGCATCAGTGGTCGGTGATGGGTTGGAGGACTCTCCCAAGACTATCTCTTGTCTATCGTCTTGACTTCGTGATGATGCCTTGCAGGTGATGGGAAGATGGAAAGCAAGCATGTCAGGCATCCCTTTTTGCAGAAAGAGATTTAAAGTGTTGAAGATGGTGCATGTCTTGGTTGGTTTCCTAGTCGAGGTTCTCTCAAATGGGCTGTGACCAGGCGAGGGCACCAAGGTGGTGGTTTTGATGGAGGGTCCCACACTGAAAGAACCATGATGCCTGAGCTAGACAGTTGGGCGCACAACGATGACACTGTGGATACATGAGCTTATTGGAGAAGAAGGGTCGCATAGGTCAACCAAGGCGCCCCTAATCACGTATTATGCTATTTTTTCTCGAGCAAGATCGGGGTCGTAGTTTATGAGAGTTGCTATCGATTGCACCATTAGTAGAGGGGGATGTGTGAATAGTAGTATCTATTTTTTATGGTAGCATAAAAAGAATTCGTAGAATTTAAAGAGTAAAGGCAGTGTTCGGAAAGTCGGCCCAGGCGACCGCATATGCGACTGCATGTGGAGGCGGTCCCCCTACCACACCGAGTATGCTATACTCGCTCAATATGCAGGTTATGGGTTATACTCGGTTGAGTAATCAGCATATGCTGTTGCATATGTAATGGAGATAACTCTCTGCTCCTCCGCCACCTTCTTGACTTCCACATGGGTTGCTCATCCGCCATCTTTTTCTCCTCTACTGAGGTTTGTTGATTGCTGTATTTAGCTCTAAATCTCTCTATTTTTAGATTCAACAACAACACCGCTCTATTTTTATATTCTCCAGCAACAACTCTATTTTTTACATTATTATCTCATAACTGCTTGAATATAGAATAAATTACGCGTGCTTATCTAAGATCTTTTATGGGAAAAAATGAATATAGATGGTGGATTTGCATGGTATTTTATAACTGCGCAGAACAAATATCATATATTTAATTTAAATAGTTAATTTTTTTTAATATTTAACTTTAGGAGACAAATACACCATTTACTAAAGTACTAAGGTTCATGGTTGTGTTTACTAACCAGGTTACACTTCCAAAAAAAGGTTACCTTCCAATTTAGACAATGATATCTACCATTTTTCTATCTTCAATCAATTTACAATATTTTTTACTCTCTCCACAATTAACATCTTTATTTAACTTTTGGAAATGCTTTGGTTGATATCACATTGTATAAAGAAGTATTAATTTTATACTTCTTCCATGTTATAATTTTAAAATAAACATCTAATGTTTGATATTATTATTATTATATTTTAATTTTTTTAATTAAAATAATAGAACCGCATAATCCACATATACTTCTGCCTACCCGCTTACTCGCTCCAGTCTACCTACCGAATGAATACCGCATACCAAGTTTCTGAACCTTGAGTAAAGGACAGGCAAACCAACTTTCAACCACAATGTATAAAGACCTTTGCGTTGAAACCTGTGGAAAGATAATCAATGAATTGAATTATGATGAGGCCATGGAGTTCTTGTATATAGAGAGGAGAACTTCTATTGGGCAAATTATATAATGTTGGGAGAGAACAATGAAAGTACTTATTCATGAGGTCGTAAGGTTATCTTATAAAGGGGAGAAACCTGCTGGGAAAATTGGATAAAATAGATGGAAAGAAAAAAGAATATATAAAAGAAACAAAAGATAACTTATATCTCAATGCTCCTCCTCAAGCTGAAGCGTAGATATCAATAATGCTCGGATTGGAACAACATCTCTGGAATTTCCCTCTAGATTGGGCCTTCGTGACACGTCTTCTATTTGATCTCCTGAGCTAACACGAGTGTTGGAGATGAAACCCTTCTGAATCATGTTTCGAATGTAATGACAATCTTCCTCGATATGCTTGGTCGTTTCATGGAAGGTTGGATTGTTGTGCATGAGAAGAGGTAGCTCAACTGTTAGGTTAATAAGAACATATATGACCCAGATCATCTCTGTACTCCCATGTGCCACGACTCTGTACTCTGATTTTGCATTGGATCTGGCGACCACCGTATGCTTCTTTCTCTTTCATGACACCAAAAAACTCCCTATGAACACTGTAAAGCCTGAGGTGGACTGCCTGTTCTTAGAGCACCCCACATAATCTGCATCTGTGCAATTTGTAACGAGAAGGGATATGCCTTTGTTAAATATAATATTAGTGCTAGGTGAGGTCTTCAGTTACCTCAGAATCATATCGACTTCTATTTTTTTTGAAGTCTACTGCTTCTATATTTGTCTGTCTAGACTGCTTCATGAACTGACTCACTCTGCTCACTACAAATCATATATCTGGTCTAGTGATGGTCGTACATAGGAGCTTCCCAACAAGCTCCATGTACATCTTCTTGTCCACCTCCTCAGTGTTATCATCATACAACTGCATGCTCAGGTCCATATGAGTAGTGGCATGCCTGTAATTCGCCATTCCTATCCAGAGAGATCTGTAACGTACTTCATGTTAGAAAATATAACGCAGAAGCGTATCAACGAAATAAAAAGAAATGAAGAACACGAGATTTAATGTGGAACCTTACTCCCTAAGGAGCAGGATGAAACCACGGGAGAACGCCTCAAAGGGATAATCGTTCATTGAACTTTCTCACTGAATGAAGAGGGTGTGCGACTTCTTATATAGCCCTCACCGAGTCTCCACACCCCACGAACGGTTGATGTGAGACTAAATAACTGGATATGGTCAATGGATTCTGGAGGGATCCATTTACCCATCTCCCACATAAGTGACACATACTCAACATTCTCCAAGACTCCCTCTCAAGCTGGTGCATGCAAAACTTAGCTTGGACAACCGAAAGAAATCTCAAACTCACGCTACAAGATACTACAGACAATATCAACTCAACGCGTACAACTGTCGGCTACCGTCGAGGATGTTGCTTCTCATGTTGTACATGTAAGGAGGAACAAACGGCTTGGAGTGTGAGTCAAACTGAATCTCCTCGTTGGAGAGCATACGCTCTGTACTGCGCCTGTTAGAGTCACTGCAACTGAAAATGAGTCTCCACTTGGAGAATTCTAGCCCGCCACAATAATGTGGTCAACTTGTCCATCTCTCTGAAGGACCGAACTGAAAAGCCGTGGAGACATCCTCGTCGGAGTCCACGGTCACTGAAGAATGGAGTTTGAAAAGTCTCCTCGTCGGAGAACTGAGTCTCTTCCATATTTGCTCAGAGAATGTGATCTTTACTTAGAAGTCCCTATGAAACCACATGAATACCCTAGCTCACATGGCATGGGGAATGAGATCTCTACTCAGGAGTCCCTATGGAACACATGAAAACTCTGACCAAAACAAAAGATAGGGACCGCATAAAAATGATGGCAAACATGTGCACATCTGGAAAGGAGTCTCTCTTTGGAGAACTCGAAGTTAATAGGTCACTCAATGATGGAGTGCCTCAAACTTGGACCCTTAAACAATCCATCGTGTCTGAAACTGAACTCTAGAGTGGAAAATCTGGCTGGCCTGGAGTTTGGAGAATATGAAAATGCGGCCTGTAGAATTCTACACAATACTCCCCCTTTCTCCCATACTGGTCGGAAAACAATGTCGTCGACCAAGTTGAGAGAAGAGGAATGAAGATGGGGAGGACAAGAACCAATAAGTTGATCTCATTTTTTCTCGGCTTTTCATTTTTTGCCAAATAAGCTGTTCATTTTTTATTACGGCTTTTCTCTTTCTTCTTTTTTTAAATGACACTTTTTTCCTGGCTAATACATTTTTTTTGTACTTCGGCGTCCCACTAGGCCCCTTTTTTTCTTCTCACGTTGGGCCTCCAAAAAAACTTTCTCCTTTTTTGATTGGTATGAACAACAACATGATCCCTTTTTTCTTTTTCCCTCTCCCCTCCCCCTTTTTTTACAACCTTCAGCCCACTGAGCACTTACAATGAAATAAAGAAACATTTTTTATAAAACGATGCAACCGGCTTTAGGGTTCCATTGGGAACCCTCCTTCGTGAACTCGCTCTGTCGTCGCCGCCGATGTGGAGGGAGGAGGAAGGGAGACATCGAGAGGAGCACCACCGCATGGAGGTCGAAGGGGGGGTTCGCCGCCGTTACCTGGACTATTATCGGTTGGAGGGTAACGGAGCCTTAGGCAGGCTTGGCAGCGTTTTCGAAGGCGAGGCGACACCGGTAATGGCATCGCTCCGCCTGCACGATGAGATTGCATGAGCCGCCCTGACGGGGGTTCGAATATTAGGGTTCCCAATAGGTTCCCCATCTTCTCAACAGACCCGTCATTGGAGGTTGCGGTCTGCCGCCTTCAAGATGTGTGCGGAGCATTAACAACATGGAGATGCGACAGTGGATGGCCGCCTTCAAGATGGGTGTCGCCGTTGAAGTAGCAGGAGCATGAAGGTGCGCTGCCGCGGATGCCTCATCGCTGTTGATGGCTTCCACCTGCCTCCTTGAACTGGTGCCTACTGCGCACCATCAACTGGCAAAGGAGGAGGCCCCTCACTGTTGTGCGTGGCAATTGGAGGGTTGTTCTACATCACTATCGATGATGGCAAGCATGTTGTGTCGTTGCGTTGAGGTTGCGTTGAGAGATCAAACTGTAACATCCGGGAATTCGCGTAAACCCGAACTCGTCCGATTTTGGGTCTAATGAACCCAAAAACGTTGTTGGTCAATACCAAACAACCTAAAACGATCAATGAATCGTGAATCAAAAGTCGTTCGGGCGAAATCGACCGAAAATCGGTCGCATCGTAATGCGCGCCGTGAAAAAGTCGCGACGCAAATTCGGAAACAGCGAAACAAACCAAGATCGTCATTAGATCCGATTCGACGAAAGAAGACCAACGGAATTGACCGTTCGTCAATCGGAGATCGTTTGATATTTTTAAATCACAAAATTTAACCTTAAACAAAAATCGTATCCGAAAATATCGGGTATTCAAAAACCAACCGAAAGTATAACAATATTATACTCATATTGATCGTTGTTCAGAGACGATCAATTTGAGATAATTCGCGTCGAAATCCGAAGCCCGTAGCGTAAACACGGTCAATTTTAAGGTTTTCTCAAAATAAAGAAAGAGTTGTAAAAAAAAATAATAAAAAAATCAAATCAACCTGGCCACAATCTGTACAGTCTGTACGTTAAAAAAATTAAGATTTTGACATCAGCAGGCTGATGTCATGCATAGGGTCTTCTGTTTAGTAGCTATACATGGTTCCGAGAGACAAGGTCTATACTAGACGGTATGTTATTCTTTTTGTCTCAGTTTTTGTTCGGTTGTTAATGTTATATGCTTCTTTTCTCTTCAGTTAGATTTTGGGATATACTGTATGTACTGTCAGACATTGTACATGATGTAAAAATACATGCAAATTAATGAAATATGATTTTGGTGTCAATTTTCCTTATTAGCTTGTGTTTGTGAATGTGAGTGTCGAATGTCACTTGCAAATATATTCATTGCGAAAAATTTCCCCATAAAAATTATACTTTTAATGCGATGTCATAAATGGAATATTGCGAATTGTGTCGTAAACGGGCACCCGGATCCTGAGGGGTTCACAAGTTTGGTATCAGAGCAGTGGTACCCCGATACGCACATTCGCAGTACTACTATTCCGATCGCATTAAGTTCTCGGATAGAGACAGTCTCCCGACTTGTCGTGAATCCGTGAAGGGAAATATGACATTCGAATTAAATAACCACAGATGTCACCAATTTCATTAATTTTCATAGTATATCCCAAGAAGAGAAAAAGGCATACATTATAAGTATCTTGAAATGGTACTTCTATGACTAGTTATGGTTCTCATACAGAGCCATGTCATCTCGACCAGACCAGGAGATGACTAACCAGCTAGCACACATACTGACTACTCTCATCGACCTTTCCATTTCTATTTAATTCTAGAGCGACACATTCTTTCCTTTCTTCGAGACTACTAGCTTCTTTAGATAGAGTTGCAGATACAATATCTTCTCCATATCACATTCGAGGGCCAGGTGGCCAGTTATTTGTCATATCCCTGATAGTCAGGCACTTGCCCATACTGATTGGCGGTCATGAGATGATCGCAGACTGTCTACTCCTACAGCTTGATGAGTTTGACTTAATTTTAGGCATGGATTGGCTATCCGCTCATCATGCACTTGTTGATTGCTTTAGGAAGACGGTTGTCTTCAGGATTCCAGATCTACCTGAGTTCACTTTTGAGGGTACTGTACATGACTCCACATGGAGTACATTTCAGTGTTGCGAGCCCAGCAACTTGTTGATCAGGGTTGTAATTCATACCTTGCATTTATTCGGGAGGTATCTGATCAGGAGCCAATGACACATGACATCAGGGTAGTATCTGAATATCCAGATGTTTTTCCTGATAAGCTACCAGGACTACCTCCTGAGAGAGAGATCGAGTTCGAGATCACATTATTGCCAGATACACAGCCGATCTCTATGGCACCATATCGCATGGCACCGACCGAATTGAGGGAACTGAAGGTGCAGTTGCAGGAGTTACTTGATTTGGGATTCGTGAGACCAAGCACTTCACCTTGGGGTGCTCCGGTTCTAATTGTCAGGAAGAAGGATGGATCCATGAGGTTATGTATTGACTACAGCAGCCTTTGGGATCGTATTGCAGATGGCCAGAAGACAGATCCTTGGATCCGAGATAGATACATGCGCGCTATCAAGGATGAATTTGATGATTATGTCGTGGCAGAGTCTAATTTATGGAAGGCAGGACGGGTCGTTGTACCCAATGACGAGCAGCTTCGCAAAGACATTCTCGATGAGGCACACAGTTCAGGTTATCTATCCATCCAGGCAGTACGAAGATGTACCATGATCTGCGTCGACATTTCTGGTGGGATGGAATGAAGCGCGATGTGGCGCTACATGTTAGCAGATGCATGACCTGTCAGATGATCAAGGCCGAGCACAGGAGACCGCCCGGATTACTGCAGTCTCTTCCCATTCCCGAGTGGAAGTGGGAGAGCATTTCTATGGATTTTATCACAGGTCTGCCGAAGACACCATGTGGCCATGATTCCATTTGGGTCGTTGTTGATAGGTTGATCAAGTCAGCCCATTTCATACCTGTCAACACGACTTACACCCCTTCCAGATTGGCCAAGCTCTACGTGCAGAACATCATCAGACTACATGGTATACCACGAGAGGTGGTGTCTGACAGGGATTCGAGATTTATATCTCATTATTGGCATCAGTTCATGTCAGCACTACAGACAGAGCTGAAGATGAGCTCTGCTTATCATCCGCAGACAGACGGGCAGAGTGAGCGCACCATTCAGACACTAGAGGATTTGCTCCGTGCTTGCATTTTGGAGTGGAAAGGTTCCTGGAAGGACCATTTGCCTTTGGTAGAATTCACGTACAACAACAGCTATCACTCCAGTATTGGTATGGCACCATTCGAAGCCCTATACGGGCGGAGATGCCTCACACCTCTCAGTTGGCGTGAGGTAGGTGATCATGCTTTATATTCCGTGGATCTCCTGGAGGAGACTGCGAGAGCTGTTGATCTTGTGAGACGGAGGCTTCTGACGGCACAAAGTCGCCAGAAGAGTTATGCAGACCGTCGGAGGAGAGACTTAGAGTTTCAGGTAATCTAATTATTTTCTCCTCATCCACTCAATTATGATATATATGTGTTCAACTTAATCTCATACTAATGACATTCCTATAAATTATAGGTTGGAGATTGGGTATTTTGTGAGTATCTTCCATGAAGGGAGTGCAGAGATTCGATGTTCGTGGCAAGTTGGCGCCACGATATGTTGGACCGTTCGAGATTCTTGCTCGAGTGAGGAAGGTTGCTTATCGAGTAGCCCTTCCTCCACATCTTTCAGCTATTCATGATGTTTTCCACATATCCAATCTGAGGAAATATGTCCACGACCCTCGGCACATCATCAGTTATGAGAATCTTGATGTAGAGCCGGATCTGACCTATGAGGAGAAACCAGTCCAGATACTTGACCGCACTGAGAGGAAGCTTCGCAACAAGGAGATTTCATTGGTCAAGGTTTTGTGGCACCGACACGGCGTCAAAGAAGCAACATGGGAGACTGAAGCCGACATGCGGGCACGATACCCGCAGCTTTTCTGATGTAAGCATCAAAACAAGCTTTTGTAATTAGATACATGATAAATGTATGGCTTGTTTTCTCTTTGAGGTTTTTATGGGTTCAAAACCCTTTGAGGTTTTTATGACCATATTAAATCCAAACAAAATACCTATTAACCTTGACTCGAGTCTCGAGGACGAGACTCCCTTTGAGGTTTTTATAATTGTAACATCCGGGAATTCGCGTAAACCCGAACTCGTCCGATTTTGGGTCTAATGAACCCAAAAACGTTGTTGGTCAATACCAAACAACCTAAAACGATCAATGAATCGTGAATCAAAAGTCGTTCGGGCGAAATCGACCGAAAATCGGTCGCATCGTAATGCGCGCCGTGAAAAAGTCGCGACGCAAATTCGGAAACAGCGAAACAAACCAAGATCGTCATTAGATCCGATTCGACGAAAGAAGACCAACGGAATTGACCGTTCGTCAATCGGAGATCGTTTGATATTTTTAAATCACAAAATTTAACCTTAAACAAAAATCGTATCCGAAAATATCGGGTATTCAAAAACCAACCGAAAGTATAACAATATTATACTCATATTGATCGTTGTTCAGAGACGATCAATTTGAGATAATTCGCGTCGAAATCCGAAGCCCGTAGCGTAAACACGGTCAATTTTAAGGTTTTCTCAAATAAAGAAAGAGTTGTAAAAAAAATAATAAAAAAATCAAATCAACCTGGCCACAATCTGTACAGTCTGTACGTTAAAAAAATTAAGATTTTGACATCAGCAGGCTGATGTCATGCATAGGGTCTTCTGTTTAGTAGCTATACATGGTTCCGAGAGACAAGGTCTATACTAGACGGTATGTTATTCTTTTTGTCTCAGTTTTTGTTCGGTTGTTAATGTTATATGCTTCTTTTCTCTTCAGTTAGATTTTGGGATATGCTGTATGTACTGTCAGACATTGTACATGATGTAAAAATACATGCAAATTAATGAAATATGATTTTGGTGTCAATTTTCCTTATTAGCTTGTGTTTGTGAATGTGAGTGTCGAATGTCACTTGCAAATATATTCATTGCGAAAAATTTCCCCATAAAAATTATACTTTTAATGCGATGTCATAAATGGAATATTGCGAATTGTGTCGTAAACGGGCACCCGGATCCTGAGGGGTTCACACAAACTTTCCTCCTGCGATCTGAAGGTGCCGCTGGGGCTCCTCTAGTAGGTCCTGGAGCCTGGAATACCTCTTCTTATGCAAGAGAACATGAACATGGCTTGATCTGCAGCTTGATGATCTTCAGAACTTAACATGAACTTGAATCGAAAATAAATCTTCCAAGTAATCTTCAAGAACGTAATTAGGGTTTCAATAGAAACCATAGAATCAAATCTCGAACAAAAACACATAAAATCTTGGAGAATCGAATTTGCTCTGATACCATGTTAGAAAATATAATGCGGATGCATATCAGAGAAATAAAGAATAAAACATTAGGAACGCGAGATTTAACGTGGAACCTTGCTCCCTAAGGAGTGGGATGAAACCATAGGAAAACGCCTTAAAGGGTTGATCGTTCATTGAACTCTCACTGAATACATGCGTGGGGCTTCTTATATAGCCCTCACTGAGTCTCCACACTGCATAAACAGTCGATGTAGGACTCGACAATTTACCCATCTCCCACATAAGTGAGGAATATTCAACATACTCGAACACTTCCTCTGGGTCGTTACAAAACTTCACTGGTTCCTGGCAAACTCTAGTCCAAGTAATTAATGTAGACCGGTCCTTGGTTACAAATTCTTGACACATGATTTCCTTAGCAGCTTGGATTCCCTGATCATCATCCCCTGTAACAATGATATTGTGGAGAGAATATAATGAGATGCATTCATAGAGACCTTAGGTCTCTCTTATATAGGAGAAAAACCCCGAGGTAAATTACATATGATGGGCAGAGAGAAATATAAATAAGTGAGAGTAATAAAAGAATACAAGTATCTCAATACTCCCCCTCAAGCTGGAGCATATATCTATATCATGTTCAGCTTGGAATAACATCTCTGAAATGGGTCTCGAGCAAGTGCTTTGGTGAATATGTCAATTGTATGACCTTTTGAAGTGATATGGGAAATGGATATGAGTCACATATGTATCATATCTCTGGTGTAGTGGCAATCCACCTCAATGTGCTTGGTTCTCTCGTGGAGTGCCGGATTGTTGGCAATAAATAGAGTTGTTTAATTGTTACATTGGAGCTGCATGGGAAGAGGTACCTCAATGGCGAGTGAAAACCCATGATATGCCTCTAATAATGTCTAATTGTTGTAGTCGGGCAATTAACAGATCAATTAAAAATCGCTAATTGATTAATTTGTTGATTAATGCGAGCGGTCAATTATTATTTTACTTAGGTAATTCCAAGGTCGAACTTAGGGAGGCAACTGTCTCCTTAGGTCAATCTCTAGATTATTCAGAACTTATGCCTTCATAGACATATTTTTTTGTAATTTTTTCTGCAATTAACAAATGCAATGTAATTTTGGCAAAGTTCAGGGGTTAAACTGCAAATTTTGATCAAATGAACTCCAACCCCAATGAAACTTAACCCGAATATATATATGAATGCAAAATTAAGCTACTATAAATGTTTTTTTGAATTTTCGGATGTAATATGAATTAGTTATGAATTAAATATGAATCCAGAGTGATTTTGAGGAAAATAATTTTAATAAATATCTAACACCGATATTTTCCAGAGATTTAATTATCCTAGATAGGTCTACATGAGAGGTATCTAGAACAACTTTTAATTCCTTAAAATACTAATTATGGAATTAATTAAAAATTAATTACAAAAATCATCGTTTAATTTATTGCGACCTCATTATGCGTGCAAATGTCATGAAATTTGAGCATAATGCAGAACAAAAGTAATTCTATCTAATATGATTTTTTAAGAATTTTTAGAGAAGCGAATATTTTAATAGCAATTTTAGAGCATAAAATGAGTAAAATATGCAAGTTTTTACTAAATTAATTAAATTACAGCCCACAAAAATTTAATCAGCATACATAATGATAGAGCATAAATTGTTCCAGAAAATGCAATTTTTAGAATGTTAAAATGATGACAAACGATACTATAAAGAGAGGTTCAAACACATGGTCTAGATGCAAAATAAATAATGAAATAACATGAAACAAATGCGAAGAATACTACTATGCAATTACCTATACTTGCTAGGGTATTTATGCAAATTATCCTGGCTTGTGCGTGAGTCGCGCGTGGTGATGACTTCAGCGGGGGTGGAGGGGGCGGTGGTGCAATTGTTCCACTTGGCACGTGTTTTGCACGTGCCTTAACTGTCAGGACATCCCTGTAAATGCGGAGAAAGGCAGGGTGATGCCTTGCAAATTCACCCCGTCCGCACGTGCAGGAGGGATAAGGTTCGGCTGGTGTGAGGATCAATGAGCTCGAGGCTTCTCTGCAGTTCGCTCCCCCATCCCCTTGCCTCGCATGTGGGGGAGCTTTGGGTCTGGCATACGAGTCGATACAGGGGGGGAGTTGTGGGCCGCTCGTGGGCGGTTGTGGCACGTGGCGATCTGCGAACCAAGACGGTGGGGTGACCTTAGGGCGAGCGGTGGAGAGTGAGGGGGACCTACTCGAAGTTGGAAGCGTAGCACGGAGGCGCGGTGAGTTGCTGGCATCAGCTTGATCTCCAACCGAGGCGGTGGAGCAACTTGGAGGCGATGATGTCTGGGCTGCGAGGGCATGTAGAGCAGCTATCGAGGGCAATGCAACCAGTGGCTGATGTTGATCGGATGCGCGATGGACTGGAGCGAAGAGTGGTGGTCGGGGCGCGTATCGTGCGCGTGGGGGACACAGAAGATAGAAAGGGAAACGATGAGGAAGAGAGGTGAGTCCGATCGAAGGTGATTGGAGGATGAGGTTGAATGGAATCGAATTGACAAAGGGGAATTCAGGAAGAAACTGGTGGTACAAAGGAAGAAGAGGAGATTGAAAGAGAGGAAAGAAGCAGAACGACAGAGAAGACGGATTCGCTAGAGGGGTTGCGAGGGTCCTTGTCCAGTCCCCACCTCGAGGAGCTCTGGCGGTGAGCTTCAAAGCTCAACAACCACGACAGTGGTTGAAAAACAATGAGGATGAGCCTCGATGGATCTCATCGGCATGAGAGGATTGGGTCGTCGTTGACTTCCACCTCCAGGTTGCAGCTATCACCTGTAAGCAGGAGCGAGATGGGCCCTTTAGCTCTCCATTAGCAGATAGATTGCTCGAGGCGATCGACAAGGTTCTTATGGGTTGTTGAGGCTCGTGCGAGAAAGTCGGGGAGGTGGTGCGATGTGGAACGAAAGGGTGGAGGCGAGGGTTTCATCGGCTGCAAGTTGCGGAGAGAGATGGGGTGATGGTGCGGTTGGGGGGGGGGGGTCATGGAGAGGGGGGGGGGACACAGGAGTGGTTGTTGGTGCAGCGAGAGCTGTAGTTGCACGGAGAGGGAGACAAAAGTGCGCAAGTTGACCGAAGGCACTGCACAATGCTGGTGGTTGCAGCTGGAGGCGACGAGTGGCGCCGCCGTGCGAAGCGGGGGGGGGGGGGAGCGGGTGTACCATGCGATGCGAAGGAAGGGGAAAGGCATGAACGACGTGGGGTGAGAGGAGGAGAGGGGGTCACGTGGCATGCCCTGGGGCTACCACGTGGCGACGAAAAATTAAATTAAATTAAAATAAAATTAAATAAAATAATAAATAAATATAATTGAGTAAGTAAATAAATAAATAATAATTAAAATAATATAAAATAAAGATAAATAATATAAATTAAATAACTAAAATAAAAATAATTAAAATAAGTAAAATAAATAAAATAAAATTCTGAAAATAAAATAAAATGAGGGTGACACGTGGCGACTCCATAAGCTGTCACGTGTCGCTCCCTAGAAAAATCACAAATTAAATGTAAAGAATAATAAAAAGAAATAACACAAGGGGTCAATTTAAAAAGTGGTCAACGTGAAAGTTCCTCGTCAGGACGAGATCTACAACTTTAGTGACGGACCCAAAATTAAAATAAATCATTTGTACAATAGTATTTTTGGTGGTATCCTATTGATATAAAATACTGTATTTTTGTGTTTGTCATTTTTAAATAAGATAAAAATCAAAATAAATTTTAATAAAATATAAAATAAATATTTACAACTTAATCTATTTTTTTAATTTTTAATACTTATGAAAATAGAAAGATAAAATAAATAAATAAAGCGGACATAAGTATAATTTACAATAGGGCCCAAAATTCAACTTTTACATAGAACTCTGATTCTTTTGAATTTGATCTTTTTTGAAGGTAATTGATCGTGCATTAATTCAAAAGTGAGTAAGGGTCCATATGAGACTGTATGAGAGAGATATTCACGTTTTAAGTTACTTAGTCTCAAATTAGGGTTTAGATTTTATTGGTCAATTTTACATTTTAGTACCTTTTTTGATAATTTTTCCTTTTTTAATGTTAGTAGTGTATACACTATAGAGTTGATTTATTCAATTCTGAGTTAGTGACAAATAAATAAAAATAGGGGAAATATGGTTAATATACATATGATATTTATAAAGGAATTTGGACTTCTTATTTAATGCAAATATGTATATTAAAATGTTGATATTAATTATAAATACATGAATGTGAATAATGCAAAATAAATGGAAAAATACAGCTAATTGCTTGGGAACAAAGCACTATTTTTTACTTTTAGAGTGATGAATCACAGTCTCACAGATTCATCATCCTCCTAAACTTAAACATTTCTTGTCCCCGAGCAACTAAAATGAATGCAAAACGTGGAATGATTTTGGGTTCCATACCTAGGTCATGAACAAAAGGTAAAAATGGAGCTTGACTCGACCGACCTTTGGGTTGATAATGTGGCGGAACCTAATTGGGAAGAGGATTTAAGATCAAACAACCTTTAAGTTCCACAAGTCTCTATTCAGGTCACCTCAACAGTCAGGTCAGAACAAATCCTCATACGCAAATTCTGATTACTATGAATCTTACTTGTACTGTGTAAGTGAAATATAACTCTCCACATTAGTAGTGACAAAGAAACAATCTCCTCTAACAAGGTAATCCTAATTCTCTGGTCTAGTAACTCTTTCCTCAAGGAGCGAGATATTCCCTTCTAAGTTCAAGTGCGCGCTCAAGAAGAGGGGGTAGAGAAGAGGATGGGTTGTGACCAGTGTAGTCACATATCAGTGGGGCTTGACCAGTATAGCCAAGTCTCCAGTTGCATGCTTTCTTGGTATGAGACTTTGAAGCATATGGCTTGCTTATTCATATTTTTCTTCAACGGGATTTTTTTTTACTTTTTGCTCGTCTTTTTTTGGAGATTTTCTATTTTATTTTTTTGATATATATAAAAGTGCAGCATGTACATAACCAGTTTTTCTTCTTGCACCAGTAGACTATCCCTCTTTTGAAGCTTTATTGCAACCCACAACATCCTGTTTAACGACGTCGGAACTACTAGACTAGGTTGAGATGCGGTACCCTCCCTAAAGGAGGACAAATATTTCCACCCATGTGATATTCCAAGCCAAAGGATTATGCCTTCTCACCACTTCGTCTATGAAGAGTTGCATGGTGCTTGTCCAAGTTAGGTCACTGTCTAAAAGAATCGTGTGTGTATGTATGAAATATTCTACTTAGACCAATCAAGATGACACATGAACATAGACTTGCGGACTCAAAGAATTAAGCCGTTTCCTGAAAAATATTAATTCCAGTTCCAATAAGGTTCCACTGAAATTAAGTCGATTAAGGTCAAATCAAATCCATCCCCGACTTCTATTCATAACTCAGTTCAGAACCCACTAACTTTCCACTTTGCATATGCTAGATATGTAGATGAAATACAGATATTATGAAATGCATATGAATGAGTGCAAGATGGTTGATGATTATTTTTTTTGAGTGATTGCAATGATGATATGCAAGAGTATATAAGAAATCTCTTTTTTAAGTTGTTTTCAAAAGTTTTTTTAATTTTCTAGTATACCTCCTATTTTACAATAAAACTTACAAAAGTATCATTTTATAGGGATTTTACAAAAGTTACACATTATACAGATTTTACAGCTTGTATACAATATACATATTATACATGTATACATGTATTTTACAAAAAGTTTTTCTTACCAATTTTACCCATCCCATACTTTTTGTATAATATATATACAAAAATACATGAAAGTACGAGCTATGGATAAAGTATATATGTAATATATACATTCCCCTATACTTAGCATGTCTTATGTCTTCAGAGCATGAAAAGCGATGAAAATACATGGCTCGTGCTAAGCGTAGGAGAGTGAAAAGAACAATAGAAGTCAACCCGCCCCCCTTATACTTAGGCTCTGGCCAGTCTAAGTGTAGAAGAAGAGCAAAAATGAGGCGGTCGAGGTCAAGAGGAAAAATAGATGAACATGTACACACGACGGGCATCGGTTCCCTTATACTTAAGCCTTGGTCATCCTAAGTTTAGGACATGAGTAAGTGTGAGAATCGATGAGATCTGAAGAATATACAAAAAATGGTGAAGAAAAGAAGGAGAGACTCGTGTCGCTCTTCCCCATATACTTTGGATCTGGTCATCCTAAGTATAGTCCTAAAATGAAATGATATGGAGTCAGGGCGAGTGATACAAATCACCAGGGAGGGAGGAAAAGAAGAATAAGACTATACAAGATGGAGGGAGAATGTACAAGAATCAAGAAGGATTGTAACGGACCTTCTTGCGTGAACAAGGAGGTGGGGAATATACTAGTGTGTCGCTATCGGAATTGTCCTCAGATGGAGGGTCGATACACAGCTGCTTGCTCAGATACGGCTTAAGAACAATAGAATTGAGCTTACTCATATAAATCACCTCATCTGAACCTGATGAGGACTCCTCAGAAAATTCCTTCTTCGGTATGTTGAAGGAAACTTCCTTAGTCGGTTTTCTAAAACCTGAAGCATTGAGAGGGAGAGGAGAGTGACGCGCCTTGAGAGGTTTGGGAAAATACCTCGAGGAATCAATTCTCGACTTACTCTCACTGGATAACCGACTAGAGGATGGAGTGAGAGTGTTTTTGAGTGGGGTCAATTTTATCCTGGTTGTCTGATTTGTTGAAGGTCCGGGATGTGGTGGTGCTGACCATGGGTTCCTCATCAAACGAGTCACGTATAGATTGTAATATTCCTAAAGGGTCAGCTCACGTCTCGGATTGGTGCTAGTGATCTCAGTTGGCTTGACTTTAGTAGTGATGCAAGTAGCATGAGTCATGGATGTGTGGGGAGTCTCTGATCTAATGGTCACCTTGACAATCGGTAACTCAGGTGTAGCAGAGAGGTCTGACTCATCTACCTCTCGATGGTCATGATTGTCGGTTGCTTTGTGGGTTACCTTAGAGTATCGTATGCCCTCAAAAAATAGGTGAGGTCGAAGTGCTCCAAATGCTGTAAAATCGATCTCTCGAGTCTCGCAATATATGGTCGTTGTAGCCAAGACTAATAATGGATTCTCGAGAATAATCGGAGACTGGGTAAACTCTCCTCGGTGTTCAATGTCAATGATCGTGAAGTCTACCTGGAGTAGAGCACCTTAAAAAGTAATAATGACTGAAATGGTTCCTCTCGACCGTTTTATATATCGATCAACAAACTGAACGATCTCTCTTGACTTTCTCATTGGCCCGAGTTTGATTTTATCAAACACGGAGGTCGGGAGGATATTTATCGATGAGTCATCATCGATTCTAGCATGGGTGAAGGTAGTATCTTTGATCTCATATTCAACCGCTTCACTCTGTGGCTCTTAGTCTTTCTCCCTATCACCAAGGAGATGGTCGTAGACACTGTGTCTTTCTGTCCTTTCTCTTATTGCCCGATCTCTTAGGCAGCAATTTACTTCTCACAAATCTATTGAGGTCGGGAAAGTGTTCTATGGATTTTATTAAGGGAAGATCTAGAATTAATTCTTTAGCAATCTCTTCCCTAAGGACATGATCCAATTTTTTTTAAGTCATTTTCTATTTTTATGTGATTTTCTGATTTTTTAATTTTCCGATCTTTTTGGGGTTTTCAATTTTTGTTATTTTGATAGGAGTGTGAGGATGTACATACTATAGATTTGAAGGTAAGTGGTTAGTAGAAGAGGGAGGTAAAATGGACTCCAACTATACAAAGTGCGTGTTTCCTTGTGTCCTCTAGATTTTCTACATTGAATCTGCTTATTTCATTCTCCACTTCCATACCTGAGCTGGAATAAATTGAAATTAGTCGGTTGACGACATTTCTAAATTTGTCTTCAATTAATTCATATCTCTTCTTAATCTTATAAATGTTATCCTCCAAAGATTCCTCGTAACAAATCATGGAAGCAATTTGTTCTCTCAATGGATACCATTGAGATCTTGAAGACTCATACTCAACTTACCTAGACTATGGTATGTAATGTTGGGTCGAGTATGAACCATCCAAATGGCAAATATTGGTCGGAGCCTCGAATAATGGAGTCAATGAATGTGGCATTGTATATCTAGCTCATGAGTCTAAGCCCGTGTATGTGTAGGCTCTCCGAATGTGTAATATAAAGGCTGGTCAATGTGGGCTTAATCACTAAGGTCAATCAAGTCAGGAAGATCATATGGTGCATGCCTCTCCATTCAATTTGTTTGTTCGACCATGTTATATCCTACGGTTAAGTCAAGATGTGTATGTGTGAATTGTTATCCGGTCTCAACTTGAGGTGAGAAAGAGGTATGTGGACGTAAATAATTCTGTCATTTCTCTGTCTCAACAGTAGCTTGCTCTTCAAATGATTCATTGATTCGAACAAGCGTCCGACTATAAGGTGAACCAACCCAAGGTGGAAGTGGATCCAGGGTATAAGATGGTGGGGTAGGTGAGAAATGGGAAGAAGTGGGAAAGTCAGTCGAAGGTCTAACTTCATAATCAGGGTGAGGTGAAACCGACCATGGGTAAGGGTCTCCCTCGGATGGTGAAGGATACATGAAAGAAGGAGAAGATGAACGGTATATGGTCGAGTAGTGACCAGAGAGGTCAAGGTATGAGGACCAATATCCCGACATCTTTGAGAGATAAATGTAAGTGGATGGCGGTCGAAAACATGCAATTGTACAGAAGGATCCACACACAGACAGACACAACAAATGCAAGAGCAAACCCTAGTTTCACCAACTCAAAACAATGATAATTGCAAAAGTCTGACCGTTTATCTTTTCAGTTTTAGTTAAGTGACAAAACAAGAAATCGGTTTATTTATGCATGATTTAGATGTGGGTTTTGGGCACTATCCTAGGAATGCGTCCTCACATCTCAACAATCAATATAAATTGCATACAATGACGAGGTTGCTCTCCCGTTGATGGTAATTGGGTGCCTTCATTCATGAAGGATTTCTCTGATCAATGTTTAGAAGATTTCCCTCTTCTAGATTCCCTAAGGCAGATTGATAGACTAGTTGTAAGCTATGGTGTTGTTGAGGTGGCATCGTGGATGAACATTGCTAAGGAGCATCGCCTCAAATTTCAACAAAATTCCATCTTCTCCAAATTTCCATTTCTTTAGGTCACCGAAATCGAAATGCTCCCTTATTTCTGTTTCCGAGATTTCAACGAAATATTACCGAAATGTCAACGAAATTTCGACGAAATTGCACGTCGTTTTGACGAAACAACAAAAATAAGGAAATCTACCATTCGCTTTCATCGATTTTTGTATATATTATTTTATTTTCACTTATTCTTCGCTAATGTGTTGAGTTGTTCGAATGATTTGCATTGCTTAAAGAAGTTTCTTTAGTTAGTTTTATATTTTTTATCTAACTCCAAACTAAATCAGTTAGACACAAGATTCAAGAGTTAAATTAAAGTTTTAACGGAAGATTTTTTTCTTTATTTTGATATATATGTTTTAATTAGTAGTTATCATATTTCTCACCCCTTGCTTATTGAAAAGGTGCTCACATGTCACTATTCTCTTCATGTTCAAGAGGAGAAACCAATGGCTTCTAATTACGGTTATAAATCTGGTTCTGAGAAACATACTACTTTTTTTATTGTTGGGACGATTGGATGGAAATTTAATGTAACATATCATATTAATATCTTACTATTAGCAAAAAAACTATCCTTCTTTCTCATTTATTGAGTTAAAAAATATTCGAAATCTTTATTTTCAAAAAATGAGTTTTCATGTAATTTCCCAAATTTCCGGCCATTTCACTGAAATTATGTCGGATTTCTCTTTCCTGACTTACCGAAACGAAATCGAAATCCAACATTTAAGGCCTTGCTAAGGAGAGAGCATGGATGAGAAGGCGAAGATAACTTTATGGATGAGAAGAGAAGAGAATGTGGTTCTCTCTCTCTCTCTAGAGAGAGAGAGAGAGAGTTGAAGGATATGGTTAGATCCTTAAGCGCATCACGGAAGCGTGAGCATTGTATCGAATACGATGAAGAACGACTAGTCGCACTAGTTGTTCTATGCAGCGGAAATTAAATTTTTTTATGCGACGAAACCACATGATCACGGAAGTGTAAGCATTAGCCCTCTAGTGCTTACACTTCTCAGCGAAACAATGTTGCAGAATGTAAACACCGTCACCTTCTTGATGTTACTAGGGATCTTCTTATCTAGAGTTATGCTTCCTACTCTTTCTGGGCGATGTTGTCCTTACTGTCTGCTACTTGATCTATCATATCCTATTCTCCTTATTAGGAGCAAATGTTTCGTTTTGATCGTGTTTCATGATAAGGGCCTTTTCTTTCTAACACACAATGTCTTTTGTTCTATGGCTATTGTTCATCACCTAACTTATGGTCATGACAAGATCTCCCCAAAGTCGTCAAGTACATCTTTGTTGGCTACTCTTGGACTCAGAGAGGAACTGGTGCTTTGGTTATGTCAGGCCAAAACCATATCAGTGCTGATGTCATTTTCTTTGAGTATGTTATGTATTTTCTCCCACAGGCGAAAGGATGAAATCTTCAGATTCTATTGAGGAGGTTTACATTTCTCCTCCTTCACCTCGACCTCCCACTACACTTCCACCTTCTCTTGTGGCTTAGACTTTGCCCCGTTACTACATTTGCAGGCTAATTACTGTAGCTGCTGCTCATGTGGCTTCCCCATCATCCAACATGCTCTAGGTAAAATCTGAGCACTTGGTTTCTACTGGAGCTCATATGTGAAAGATGGGTTTTGGGCCTCTTTTGCGCTTTTTGACTTTTTACTATCTTTGGCCTAAGTTTTTTGTACATAATTAAGCCCTTTAATTTTATTTCTTCTTCACTTGTATCCTTTGATGAAAGTTTTATTAAGCAACCCAAAAATCCAAATCCAGATTAAAACCGAAATCATAGAAACTGACTGAGTCCAAGTGTCTGTTGTGAGTCTGTAACAAAATTGTGTGTTTCTTACTTCTAATTTATTTTCTGATTTTCTTATTTCTTAAAAATCTAAAAAAATTATATTAGTGTGTAAATAATTTTCTTGCATTTTAGGGTAATTTTTCTGAACCCACTTAATGGTCTAGTGGTAGTACAATGTGTCTACCACACAAAAGACCAGGGTTCAAATCCCACTCTTGCAGTGGTTGCGTTAGGCAGTCGACGACCAGCGTAAAAAATAGTCGAATCTTTCAACATGGATTTGAGCAAGAATCCATGTAGCCGACCCTACTTATAGTGGGAGAAGGCTTAGTACATTTTTTTATGGTAATTTTTCTAGATTTTTTATCCTCTCTAAAACTATCAAAAAATTACAAAACTCCAAAAAGCTGGTTTTCTGTACACATGGAAAACCACCAAAAATACCACTTCGCCACGTGCTTCTCGCAATCCATGTTGATGATCCAAGCGACGGATCTCCTGATCTCGACACACGAGATCTGATGTCTTCTTTACGAGCGAGGTGTATCGAAGGAGACGAAGATCCTACGAGCAAACGGTCGGGCTGTATAACGACAACACTGCGGCGATGGAGAACCTCTCTAGGGCATCCATGGTGGACGGCCACATGAGAGGGAGAGAGAGAGTAGACGTGTGGAGAGAAAGAGAGAGAGAGAGAGTTATTGTCTCACTTATTGTATATAAAGAAGAGCAAAGAGGTGTCTCTCTTTTTATAATATTTTGGGATCCATGGATCTCAATCCATGGGTAATACAAATCCAATGACTCATTAATTTGTGTTTCTTTCAATGGCTAGGATTTTGTTGGTAAAAAAACCAACAACAATTAATGTAATAAAAATCAAATATATAATAAATATAATTTGATTTATATCAAATCAATCTCCATTGGAGAAATAGGAAGGAGGCAAGCCTCCTTCCATAAAGGGGGGAGGACGGCTATGAGTCCTATAAGGACTTGGTAGCCGTCCACTCTCCTTATTAGGAAGGGAGCCTCCTTTCTATATTACATGAGATTGCATTATCTCATGATTCTCTCCAGTATTTGCAACAACTTTTGTTGCAAATTATTTCACAAAAATAAATCCAATTTATTTTGTGAACATTGCAATCATGCCATTGGAAATTTGTGAATCGCATTCACAACCCAAAATAAAATGTAAATTACATTTTCAATTTAATGTCTAATGTGAATCCAATTCACATCAACATGTAATTACAAATGTAAATTACAAATTGCTCTCTCTTATATATTATAAATCACATTTATAATATATATGACTAACATGGATATTGCTATCCATATTATTCATATCCATGATAATTAAAGCACATTTAATCATCTTGGATCTCTATTCTCATGTTCTCGAATAATATGAATCACATTCACATTATTCATGTCTTTGATATTTAAATCACATTTAATTATCTTAGATAATTCTCCTCATAATATGAATCATATTCATATCACTCATGATAATTAAATCACATTTAAATATCAATTTTCTTAATGCTTGGATACACATATCAACAATGAAATTATCCATGAACTCTTTCAAGGATAATGCGCTTTCTCCGCGAATACTTGGAGATAAGGACAGGGCGATTGTATTGTTCCATGTATAGTGACTTGGATATTGAGATCATATCTCAAATCCAGATCGCGGGCCTCCCATAGATGCTTGATTAAATCAAGACCGCAAATCTAATCTTCTCATTGCATCTGAATCACATTCAGATCAATGCTCAACATTTGGACTAAGATCAGATTACTTCTCTGCCGAGAGGAGTCACTAAAATCCAGACCCGTTTCATCACTCCCTAGGAATGGAAGTGTCATGGTTATACAATCGTTTATGATCACATCACTCTCAGGTATTCCCAATATCTGTACATCCTGCATACTGGAAGACTCAGATTAAACCTCAAGTATTGGATCAACTTTATACTGTCTACTTCATGGTTTTATCAGTAAGTTTCTCATTCGATTATTGGGAGTCAGTATCGATCATATACTTTCCAAAAGCATATATCATACCTAGGTCCTGATCATATACTTTCCAAAAGTATATATCAAACCAACAAATTCAGTCAAGCTTCCAAAGCGAGACGACCGTGTGCACGGAATTTGATTCTTCCCAATATCTCATGAGTGAGCTTATGTCTTCCGGTTCAGTAACTGAACCTGTATGATCCCTTTGAGAGATCGTATTACTCATATGCCCTTATATGCACACCAACGCGCCAGTGTATAGACCTTGGTTAGGTCATCAACCTATTGGTCTGCCAAATGTACATACTCAAACATATAGTAACACATCTGTCTCCGGTCAGAGGATGCATGCCTGTATCGTGACAGCATACGATATAGGACTTCGGTTATCTCGATCTCGTTAAGTCAATTCTTTGACCTAACTAATCTGACACCTCCGAATCTCTATTCCTATGCAGAGGACCTGCATCAAGAGGTCGGTCAGATATCAGCCTAAATGAGAAAGGATTGCCATCTCCTACTCAGGCTGGAGATCATCTCTTAACAATCATTTGACGATGCTTGATGAGTCCTCAATCTAACACTTTAGATATTCATCCAAGCACCAGCCTCTATGATTCAATAGTTGAATCAACAGCTGTATGATTATTAAGATGACCATGGTACATAACCTTAATTGTACTAAGGGACCTATTATGCAAACTATTTATTCTTCATTTCAGATCAAGGAATGATATATGCAATAACATTTATTGCATAATGACTCGCCGTGGGCTCGCATGTCCAACAAGAGTTGTGCCCTAGGACACAAGCTTTTATACCATGTTAATTTTGAAATGAAATTCTCAATCGATTCAAGCCCAAAAGTTGCATAAGCGCCCTTAGGTTGTAACATAATGGATAAAGAGAAATAAGGAAAATCATTCGATACTAAAACATTACTGCTCCCAATGGAGGGGATCGCCATGTTCTCCTTTATAGCCTATTGTGCACTTTAGGGCATGTCATGCTTGATCCAACACGTGTCCTCGATGTGGTATGACATGCCATAAAAAGCACAATGAGCTTTACTTCCGCCGGTAGAGCCAAAAGATTCTCCCTGAGTAATGGGCCATGTCTAATAGATTTGCTATGTACATAGGTCCGACATTTCAATCTGAGTAACGAGAGAAAGTGTGGCTTCCTTTGTCCATTGACTTAGTTAGTCTCATCCATCTCGATAATCTGTCCCAAAAATGGGTTCCTCATGCTAACTGTGTTTATTGTTAATGATGCTACCTCAGGGACCAAACTACTATCCATCTCTTGTGCACAACCTCGTAAATAAATCAGGCAAAAAATGCTCACATAATGATATTACCCTCGTTGTGATTGATTAGCAACTGTTATAGGAGATAACCATCCGGTGAACAAAAAATTGCAATAAATATTGTTGTGGAGATCCCATATGTGAGATTCAAATAATCTTTGCTGAGCTCGAGCAATTTTCTGAAGCTATGGACACAAAGAACTGATCATATATGTCTGGCCTAGCCATTGCAAACCAAAGGTAGTGCAAATCTCTTTTAGTGTGTCTTTTAGTGTCTGTGTGTGTGTGGGTGTGTGCAAAAGTGATAAGTCTCGAACACATTTGATTTTTCGGAAAAGATGGAGAGCTCTCGATAACGGAGAGAGTGTCTGCATGGGCGGTGCGGGGAGTGTTGTACGAGTGGTGGAGGGCCATCAATAAGGGTGAGGAAAGGAGCACGAGGGCCACCAAACAAGAAGTTGAGCGGAAGGAAGGGAGCTGGGCATTTGTCTCTCATCACATGTGTGGCCATCGGTGTTATAGGTATGGGTCCATTGGTCATCGGGTTGGATCTTGCACACAAATTCCCTGATTTTTTGGTTGTTGTAAGGTCGGGTATAATAAGGTGGTGTACTCTCAAACGGGGAGTCTTCCGCTCAGGTTAGATTGCATCGTCGTTCAACTTAGACAAGTTCAAATGTCAGATCTACAATCTGCTACACGGACATATGCGGCAGCGGTCAGTGAAGAAAAACCTAGAGCCGTTGCCGGGAGAAAGATGGAATCCTCATTGGTTTTTCAACATATGAAGTATTGGGTGTTCTTGCTATCCAGAAAGCCTTGAAAATTATGTTGGGTGAGTTATACACATGTGATGTGGCTTTGCTGGACACCAAAGCTTGTTGTGTAAGGGGACTAACGAAGTCGGGACCAATCTCGTTCTCCATGGTGAACGGAGTTTTGGAGTCAACTGGTATATCCCTCCTTTCATTGATGGGGAAGCTTCGAGTAGTAGGCTGAGGGTGGCTCGTATCTACGATGTCCCCTTTCTGTCGCGCTCGGTTGAAACTCTAAAGCCGACGCTAAGAAGGATTGGAGTGGTGACGAAGATACATGCTGGTGACCTTTTCCCTGGGTCAGATTCGGTGTCGACCATAGTGGTTTTGGAGGGTTCGAACACCATAGCCTCAGAGTCTGTTTGTGTTTTAGATGTGGGTTGTGTGTCATTCCGACTACTGGTTCAAGTCATGTCAATATCTCCTCCACCTTCTTTGGTGAACCTAGCTACCACAAGCTCGATGTCAGCCTTGACGTCGATGAAACATCGATTACAAGAAATAACGGAAGATACGGTCTTGTTTGATGAAGCTTCGATTTGGAAAGTTTTCAAATTAATGAGAAAAAGGCGGAGATCGATTTGCAGAGTTCAAGTTTGGAGACAAACATCGAAGATGTTAAAAACACGACGTAGCTTAGTCCAACAGACCAATCACTAGCACCGCCTATCTTCCCCATTAGGGCAGCGAGGTTTTTTAGATGCCTATTTGGCGATGGTTTCATTTAGGATTTTTTAAGCAGTCAACTCTTTGCCCGACCCAACCGAATCTCTTGTTGGACATTCTGATGGAAGATGATCTGATTATTCCAGATCCATTCGTTGAAGGGTTACATGTTGAAGACCCGCTAATTATTAAAGCTTAGCATTTTAGTGTGTCTCGACCTCTAACAATGGAGGAGATCCCCTGCTTCGATCTCTCTGTTGTTAACCCCTCCGCAAAGGCACCTGAGAGCTCTGTTACTGCTAAGAAGCTGCCTTTGCGAGATCTTCCTGAACCGCATTCCCTCATTGCTTCAACTTTGAGGATCGCGAGTGTGGAGACATGGGCGGAGCCGCCAACAGCTGCTCCTCCGGAACCTGCAGTTACTACTCCCTTTTTGAAAGATGCTCTTGCTATTATATCACTTAATTGTGTTGTCGATGACTTGGAGGTTGTTGTGGTTCATGACCCAACTCAAGCACTTCCTACCATCTGCTATGAGTGAGGATCCAACATCCTCCTCTAGCTCTACTATCGCAAGGAGGGGTGGATTGAAAAGATATAGGAATAGAAAGCGTTAAAAGGCGTTCAACAGAAGGAGTGTGGTTATCTCGGATCATAAGGCCCGAGTTGTTGTGGCAATGTTCGTGATGCGAGCTTCAGGACAATCACAATCCCTTCAATGGAGGTTTTAACTTGAAATGTGAGGGGTTTAGGTGACTTAGAAAAACGGAGCTTGGTCGAAACTCTGTTAACTGAATGAGCTTGTGATGTGGTTATGCTGCAAGAATAAAAAATCATGTCCTATTCTACGTTTTTTGGAGATTATTGGGTGCTAACTCTTTGACGGAGTTCAGATCTTTGGACAATGTTGGCACTGCGGGGGAGCTCATCGTTGCATTGGAAGGCTCTTTGTTTAATTTCGTGTCAGAGTTAGAAGGGAGGCATGTTGTTATGATTCTCCTGGAGAACGTCTACTTGGGCATATGTTTTGCATTCTCGTGTGTCCATGGCCCTTGTTCGCAAGCTCTCAGGCAAGATTTTATGGGCGGATCTACGTATTGCTTGGGGCACCTTCCCAGGACTGGCCTAGCTAATTAGAGGTGACTTCAACGTCTCTTTGCTTTTGTCAGACCATCCCTGCTTGAGGGGGGTGCAGGACCATGATTCATTCGATTTTGTCGAACTAATTGATGATTTGGAGCTAGAGGTATTGATGCTTCAGACACAAGATACACTTGGGGAAACTCTGGTCCGTACTCCCGTATTAACTGATGCATTGCTTTTGCAAAACTTCTTGAGGCATTCCCTATCTCGACCTCCACATCTAGACCTTGTTCTGGATCTGACCACATACTGTTAATCTGGGCTTCTAGCATTGTCTCTTATCCACGAGGTTTCTTCGGATTTGAATGCATGTGGATACATGAGGAATGTTTCAGAGATTTGATTTCAAACAAGTTGAATTCTTCAGTGGTCTCGAGATCTGCAATGTCACAGTTGGCTCAGAAGCTGATTTCTTTGTGCATACAGCTTTGCTCCTTCAAGAAGGAGGTTAGAGAGGCTAGAAGGACCATATGTACGAAAACTGAGATGGATATGAGCATATTTGATAGACTGGAGGACATCTAGGATTTTAAAGCTAAGGAACTCATTGATAGAGCAACAACTCAAAAAATAATCCTAGATGCGGATAAGAAGTGGGTTGTAGAATGGAAACAAAGATCACGACACTCTTGGCTCAAAGAAGGCAATGCAAACATAACTTATTTCCATAGAGTTGCCAATGGGAGATGTCATCATAACCTGATTCGCTCGGTAGTGGTGAATGGACGGAGGGTTAAGGGGGACCGTGAAATGGGGCGGGCAATTGCAGACCATTTTCATCTTTTTTCTCGAGAATATCTGTTGACAGATTATGGAGATGGTCTAGGCTAAGGGCTTCCCGAATCCCAACTATTTGTGGAGCATGCTAGTCATCTTGTACAAGTCACTACTGCAAAGGAAGTGAAAAATGCATGTTGGAACCTTAATGTTGATGGTGCACTTGGTCCTGATGGGTTCCATGTCTACTTCTTCAGGGATTTTTGGATGTTGGTAGGTAGAGAGGTTGTCGATGTCGTAGAGGAGTTTACTAGTGGCGGAGTAAGGTTTGACTTACTCAACGAGGCTCTTCTTTTTCTGCTACCTATGAAGGAGGTTTCTGAGAGAGTGGAGAATTTCATGTCGATTGCCCTCTCTGATGCCATTTATTTGATTGTAGCGAAAGTGTTCATGATTAGATTGAACAGGATGCTGGAGCACATCATCTCAACGCTCCAGTCAGCTTTTATTTTGGGAAGACAGATTGCATACAACTTGGCTATGTCGACTGAGATTATAGCGGACTGGAAGGGATGTAAGTCTAAGGGCTTGTTTGGTTGCCAGGGTACCCTGGCATACCCCTAACTCCAACCCTGCATTTCTGGGTTGGGATTACTTGTACTGACCCGACAATTTCTTTGGTATAATGGTTTTTAAGCTTGTTCAAACGCACTTATTAACATGAAAAACATATTATACTCATTTAAAAAAGTTAATATAA
Organism: Ottelia alismoides; assembly: GCA_037367405.1. Taxonomy (NCBI): domain Eukaryota; kingdom Viridiplantae; phylum Streptophyta; class Magnoliopsida; order Alismatales; family Hydrocharitaceae; genus Ottelia; species Ottelia alismoides. The sequence continues at coordinate 811,538 of JAZKJV010001570.1, forward strand.
CACATAATCAACGTCACATCACATCACAATTGTCATTCCAACCATCCCAACCCTCTAAACAACTACTATTCACAGGAGGATACCCCAACCCAGTCCAATCCAGCCCAAACCAGTAACCAAACAGGCCCTAAGGGTGCATTGTGGAAGGTTGACTTTTCTAAAGCATATGACACGATGGATTGATGTTTCCTCTAAATGACGATGTCTAGACATGATTTTCATTATACTTGGATCTTCTGGATGAAGCATTGCATCACCACAACATCCTACTTGATCCTTGTTAATGGTAGACATCAAATGGATTTTTTCCATTTTCAGCGGGGAGTTAAACAGGGGTGCCCTCTTGCCCATATGCTTTTTGTGATTGCGACTGATGCACTTGCATGTATGGTTGACCATGTTTAATTGTAAAGATCTCTCTGCATATTACATTACTAGTGATATTTTTGTTCCCCTATTGCAATATGCAGATGACACCGTTTTCTTTATCGATGGGGCAAAGAAGATAAAGGGATGGCCATGACGCTTGAGATTTTTGGGGAACTGTTTGGTCTTGTCCTCAACCATGACAAGTCTACTGCTATTCTGTTTGGCTATACATAAATAGATGCATGAGCTTGTTATGTCAAGCTAGGTACGGAGTATGGCTTTCTCCTAATCTATAACTTAGGCCTTCCATTATTAACTGACAGAATTAAGATGTCCGATTGGTTGCAGAAGAAACTCTCATAGTGGAAGGTGGCTATTTTATCATGTGGTGGGTGATTGGTGCTTGTAATTGTCGTGCTCTCGGTTATTCCTGTTTTCTTCCAGTCATCTCATCTTCTCTCGGGTGGCATCATATATCGACTGGAGAATGATCATGTGGAGATTTCTTTGGGGCAAATCCGATCAGGATGGGTCTAGAGTGCACATAGTAGACTGGAGATAGTTACTTTGCCAAAAGCGGTCGGTGGCCTAGAGATCACTCATTTGGAAACAATGAACAAGGCTCTTCTCCTGAAATGGATTAGCATGATTTGGGGCAGAAGCGAAGATTTGTGTTGCAAACTTATCCATAATATTTACAACATCGGGGTTTAGTGCAGTTTGTCCATGTAGTAGAATCTTCACCCTTCACCGTTCTGGAAGGGTATCATGTCAGTGCTACCTTGCTTCCAAGATCTTTTTTGTCCGATGTTGGGTGATGGTAAATCCGTTGTGTTTTGGACCGACGATTGGACAGGTGAGGGTCCTTTCTCTTCCAGATTCCCCTGCTTATTTCCTTTTGGCCGCTAATAGGGATGCGCAAGTTTTGGATTGTTGGGTGGATAGTAATTGGGTGCCTTCATTCATGAAGGATTTCTCTAATCAATGTTTAGAAGATTTCCTTCTTCTAGATTCCCTGAGGCAGATTGATAGACCAGTTGATGGGCGAGACCACTGGGCGTGGAAAGACAATTCATTTTCAGTAAAACGAGCCTACAGAGCTATTTTCAGACCGCCTCACCAAGGACAGATACTTTGGTTCGTGACTGCGACCTTATTTGGGAGTTAAAGTTGTCAAGTTAAATTGATTTTTTTATGTGGCTGCTTCACAAAAGATGCATTATGACGGAGACAAATGTGCAAGACTTCAAAAATATCTCCAACTGGTGCCCCCTTTACGAATCACATATTGAGATGGTGGAGCATCTTTTTTTCCATTATGTGAAGACATCCTCAATCTGGCCTGGTATTGGTTATGATTGGCTAAATATTTAGAATCTTGACGCTTTTTGGGACTCATTGATGGAGGCAAAACACTGAGCAAGAGAGGAACTCCTACGGCCTTTAGCAACTAATTGAGTTATATGGTTGGATAGAAATGATGCTCTTTTCTTTACAACGTTTTTATAAGGAGAGTGTAATTGTTCGCTCCAGGACTTTTCTTGAGTCTCGGCTACCGTAATTCTTCCTGTAAATTATCTTCATTTTTGAATATATTTGGGGCAGACACCTTAGCCTGTTTCCCTCTTTTTGGATTAAAAAAAATTGTTGTGATGGCTGTGGATTGGCGGATGGCTGGAAGATAACGATGGTTGTCTCCCTGAATGGATGCCAGACAATGTCAGATATGGTTGGAATACAGCTGATTTTGTTGGCAGGAATATGGCAGACTATGATTGCAGCTGACAAACAATGACAATGATTAATGCATGTAATGGGTAGCGATAACTATGACAGGAATAATGTTTGTTTTAAATGATTAACGTGCAGCTAATCGATAATGATAATGAGTAATGGCTGCATATGCAGCGGACAATGACAATGATAGCTGGAATAAAGTTGGTTTCAATGATATTGCAGCAAGCAATAATCAGATATAGGGCGTGGCTGGAAAAAATGGTAATGATAAGATTTAGTGTGATGATGATGCAACAAGAGGCATAGAGCTGGAGTTTAGTGGGGGAAAGGAAAAACGGACGTGGAGCTTCAGTGACTCAGTCTAAGATTGCCCCTCATACTGTAGAAACAGGATAGTAGATTAATAGTTATAAAAGAACCTTACTCCTATACATAAGAAGAGGTTAGAATTAGGGAGAATATACAAGACCAGAAAATACAAAACGACATCTAAAAGGTTGTATAACTCTCATGTACGCTAGCAATTATTATTGTTATTTGTTTTGTTTGAAAAAGTATCATCATCATCATTATTATTTTATATTGCTGAAACAGATGCAGACATTCGATAGAATGTAATGCATGTTGCCATTGCTCACAATGTGGATTGCTTGAAGATGAACTCTGTAATCAGATAGTCTGTTATGCATAGGCTATTGCTTTCTAGCCTAACATAGTCCATGCTGATATTAGTGCATTTGGAACGCCGTGTCTTCACCAGGCAGAGCATTTTAGTTTGAACTGGGGTCCTGAACCTTGTATTCTTTGTGTCTTTGCATGTGTTCCTTTTATCTTTTTATTGTGATGATATGTTTTCCGGACCTTGTTGAATGACCCAACTGCTCTTAGATACCACCAGATGAGGCATGGTCCTTCCTGATACTCTACAGGAGATGTTAGTGTTAGGGGTTAATTTTCTGAGACATTTCCTGACTTGGCACCTGAATCTTGGGTCAGTCTGCTATTTTCTGTAGATTTTGTCAATCAGTCCCGAAACCAGTTTATTTTTTCTGAGATGCTTGCTTGGTCAATCAAACCTTGACAAGTTAGATAGGAATGCATTAATATTCCATTTATGGACATATACTTTTTATGAGCTATCAAGTTGACCGAAAGAACTGCCTTTGCTTGTATTGTCTTCCTTCATATTACAGAGATTAATCATTTTATAAAAAATATAGCTCTTGAAGATTTGGTAATTTTGTTAGAATTTTGATTGAACAGATTGTGACTCTAGAAGATGTTGTCGAGGAAATTGTTGGTGAAATCTATGATGAAAATGACTCCAAGGTAGCCATATTGTGATATTGCATTTGTTGAATTTTATCATACTTTTTGAAGCTCTTATAATTTACGTATTAAATCTGTATTTGTGTAATTTTTCCATGTACTCCCTCTAGCTCGAGTCTCTATCTATATAAGGAGAGGTATGGTCCCAAAAAATGGCAAAGCCTTCTCCCACTATAAGTAGGGTGGGCTACATGGATTTTGCGCAAATCCGTTTGAAATATTCGACTATTTTTTACGTTGGCTAGCCCCCACAAGGGGGATTTGAGCCCTGATCATTATAAGAGCTAGGGTTCACTGTTTATTAGTTTATTTAATCCCATTCGTTCTATGTTATGGCTTATAACATGGTATTAGAATCACCCTAGAAACTAGGTTTTGCAGTTCCACTGTAGCCACCCCTCCTCCCAACCGAGTCCTGAAGCCATTGTCTCCCTGAAACAATCACGTAGATATCTCTATCACCACCGTGAAGCCTTGCTGCCCCCACCTTTATTGCCCTGAAGCCATGAATTTGGAGCCCTGAAGCCATCATACGGTTTTGAGACAAGCACTGTCATCTGCATGCTTGGTACACGCATTGCCTCACCTCTTGCATTGGTTTTATGGCATCGTTCTGAAGAAAAAAATCATTGTCTTGAAGGCTGGATTTTTTTTCTCATCGCCTGTTCTCAGATATCTTAATTACAGGTTTCAAGTATGGTTCATGGGCAAAACATTTCTCAAAATATTGTTTCCACCATTGGCCTCAATATCTAAAGCAGACAGAGAGAACACATTGCCCCTGGATTTTTTTGTACCAGCAGTAGTAATTCATTGCAACCCAAGTGGTATCAGCCCATCGCATATAATACTTTAGGCATGTTCAAAATATTCTTTTTTATTATATTTGTGATATTTAGCTTAGGGCGACATGTATGGGAGTTTTGAGACATAGGTAGTATCAGCAACAGTGGATACGGGTAGCACGGGGCACCTATTTTTTTGGTCTGATCGTCAAGTTGGACACAACCAACTACAGGCAATGGTCGTGTATTTGCCCGATTTCATTCCGAGGACAAAAGAAGCTTCATATCATCGATTCATCATGGAGCCAGAACTTCAGGTGAAAATAAGCAAACATACAACATTTGGAACAGACAATGGCATGGTTAGTGAAAGGTTGCTTACTGCCATTGTTTCTCAAATTGCATGTGATCCATTACAAATACAATGACACATGAAATCTAGAACATTCCGCATATTATATTCCAAATATACTATGATCTGGTGCATCTACGACACGAGGGCTAGAGTTTCACATCTCAATGCAAAATTCAACTCTTTAAGACATGTATGCACATGTCCGATGCAGAAGGCATTTCGGAAGGAGTTAGTTGTAACAACCTTTCGTGATGGATTTAGACCAACCTACCATGTTGCATTGGATCAAATGATGGCATGCTCTACCATTCCCACTTTAGGGGAGGCATATAGTGTTTGAATTTGAAATGACCTCGCGCTCAAGCCTCCGCGGGCAGCGTCGTCTCCGTGCTTCATATAGCAGGTTGAATCATCTTTAGATCTCCCAACAGTCAAAAAATATGAGTCTCATAGTACAACTATGGGAGTGTCATCTAATCAAGGAGGATGACGAAGTCAATATCGAGGAGCCTGTGGTAGAATCCACGACAGACGTACTCAACATTGTTTCACTAGTTAATAGATTCGACATTTTCCGCAAACTCTATGGAGACAAGAAAGAATTTAACAGGGTCAAAACGATTCCTTTACAGAAGATTATCTGTCAAACCGATTTCTCTACGGAAAACTGTCTGTGTAGGTAACAATCTTAAATTACTAGTTGTGGGATACGGGAGGTTAGTGTTACCCCACTTCAGTCTATCGAACGTACTGCTTATTCCTGATTTATTTATTAACCTGCTTCCCGTTAGTCAAGTTTGCAGGGTTAGCTACTAGAGCTTTTTAATATTCTGAATTTTTATGATATTATGACATACAAGATGATTGGTCAAGGCCGTAAAATGGGAGGGGTATACCATCTTATCCATTCTTCACTTGATGCTTCCAATGCAGATCATCACATTTCTTGTACATTAAGTTTTATGGCCTTAACGCCTAGGCCATCTATCATCAACAAGTTTCTATGTATACTATCTTAATTGACTCTCATTACATGTCTAGATTGTAAAGCATGCCCGATGAGGCAAATTCGTAAGTAGTACTTCGGGATTACAAAAATCCCTTGGTACTACAGAATCTTTTTTTCACTTGAGTAATATAGGGGTATCGCATATACGTCATGCAATATAGATGGATTTTTTTACTTCAGTACTACAGGGGTATTGCAAATACACAATGCGACATCTATATCGCATATTGTCTATGTGATATACAACAAACTCCCTGGAAATGAATAGATGTCGCATGTCGTGCGATATACGAGAAACGTCCTGGAAATGAATACTATGGATGCCACATATTGTGTATATGCAATATACAAGAAAAATCCTGGAAATGAATACTATAGATGTTGCATATTGTATATGTGATATACATGAGAGTTCCCTGGAAATGAATATAGATGTCCCGTTTATTAGGGGTGCACATGGATCGGATAAAAACCGTAATCCCATCCGATGCTATTGGATTGGACTGGTTTGATATTGTCATTCTACTGGATTGGATCAGATTGAAATTTTTAAAATCCATTAAAATACGGATTGGATCAGATCTTTACCAAAATCCGATCCCTTAATCCATTAACACAAACACATACATACATATACATGCAGACATAAATACATGCATACATACATATATAATATCTATATGCATCTATGTTGAATTCCTTATAATACCATAATCATTGCCATTCAAGTCTTTTTTCCATATCAATCTTAGATACAAGTCATTCCTTCTCTCATGAAAGCAAATGTTCAATATCCAAAATAATAAAGTATACATGACTATAACTTGTAAAATGTAATACATGTTCAGTTATTCCCTTCAAAATTCCTTCTTCCTCTCATTTTACTATTGTCTGTCAATATTCATCCCACTTCGCTTTCACTCTAAGTATAATGAAATCAACTCGGCTCCATTTGCTTTTTTAGTCAAAGATTGAGCCCTAAATAAAGAATAACCAAATATCCATCTTTATATCCGATTTGCATATACTCTTTTATTGATTATTGATATGGATAGCTGGTGAGGGTAAGTGAAGAAAGAGGTATGGAAGTAGAGACTAGCCGAGGCTTGGAAAACCATCCGACGTCCCTCAAGTATGAATGTTTTATGATTCTCATTTTTTAATAATATATTATAGCCTTCAATGATGTTCTTGGGAGTGATTGGGCTTTGGCATAACTTGACATTCTAAATTAATCATTGATTTCATCAATATCCTTTCTTAGAGATCACCATTTTATTTATCTAATTTATCTTTATATCCTTATTTGATAACCTGTGTTATTTTTATTTGAATCACTTGGTGCAAATCAATTGCAAAAAATAAACTAATGCATTATTTATAAAAGAAAATTAAATTTCAAATTTAATATAATCTGATTACATGGTCTTCAACTTTTTAATGGATTCATGGAATTCTTTAACTTTTATTTGATTATGTTGCCTTTCTTTTCTTTTCTTTACATCTATGCATATTATTGTTTTAACTCATTCTTTAAATATCGAGTGCTAGTATGTTATAAAGGATAAACGTTAGAGATGAGACTGTTGAGAGAGAAAATGTAAGCGTAAAAATCCGATCAAATCCGATTTAATCCTTAATCTGATGGATTGGATCAGATTGGATTTAGATATTTGATGGATTGGATTCGAAAAAATAAAAATCCATTAAGGTTGGATTGGACACGGATAAAGTTAAAATCCGATCCAATCCGATCCACGTGCGTCCCTACCGTTTAGGTGATATACAAGAAACTTCCTGGAAATGAAAATGTATTCTGTCTTGCATTAAAAGAAGCAAACATCTATTTTAGCAACAATCGCACTACACACAATGAACATTTATTCCGCCATACATTATTAGAATCAAACAATATCCATCTCAACGCCATTCACACTACACGCAATGTACACATATTTTGACATGCATTACAAGAATAAAAAAACATTCATCTCATAAAATAGAATCCAACATTCAAACAACATTGTAATTTCATTATGTTATTGAAGTTACAAAAGTCTCTATAAATAGAAATAGCATCACATAATGCTTTACAATTCCAAAATGGCATTATACATTATCATTGTTGAGAAAAAGAACAAAAATTATTATATTCCTTGAACCCTAGGTTCTCTTATGTAGAGGAGAGACCTATGGGTAAATTACATAAGCTGGACGAAAAGAACAGGAAAATACATAAACAATATATAGATGTAAATATATATCTACACTCCCCCTCAAGATGGAGCGTAGATGCCAATCATGCTCAGCTTGAATGAACATTTCTGGAAAGGTCCTCTGAGTAAAGTCTTGGTAAAGATGTATGTTGTTTAGTCTTCAGAGCTGACATGCGAGGTAGATATAAAGCCTTTCTGAATCATGCCCCTTGTATAGTGATAGTCCACTTCAATATTCTTAGTCCTCTCATGAAATGCGGGATTGTTTGCAATAAATAGAATTACATGATTATCACATTGTAGTTGCATAGGAAGGGGTACACCTATATGTAAATTAGCTAGTATTGCTCGAACCCACATCATTTATGTACCGGCTTGTGCCATAGCCCTATATTCAGACTCAACGTTGGACCTAACGACCATAGTTTGCTTCTTGCTCTTCCAAGAGATGAGAACTGCCAACAAAAATTGCAAAGCCTGAAGTGAACTTTTTATCCTTCGGACATCCTGCATAGTCGACATCAACACATGCATAAATAATAAGTATGGCCCATTTTCTGAATAACAATCGTGCACCTAGAGAAGGTTTGAGATACCTCACTGTCATATATACGACATCCATGTGTACCTATTGGGGTTGCTCCATGAATTGACTTACCCGACAAACTGCAAATGAGATATTTAGCCTGGTTATAGTAGCATAACTATGCTTTCCCACTAATTCTATGTATTTTCTCTTGTCCACCTTCTATGTATCATCATCATATAACCTCGTACTAGGGTCCATAGGAGTGGTGGCAGGTTGACATCTAGTCATTCCTATCTCAACTACCATATATGCCACATACTTTTTTTAGATCATCACAAGACCTTGATGATTTCTGTCAAATTATAATTGCAAGAAATACCGTAGGGTGCTAAGATCCTTGGTAACAAACTGTTGGCCAAGAAATTCCTTTGCTCTTTTTATTCCATGCACATCATCACCTGTAACTAGTATATCATCAACATATATCATAATGACCACCGTACCTTTGGAAGTTCTCTATACAAACAGTAAATGATCCGCATTTGACCTCTGAAATCCCTACTTCTCAATTAAATCTGAGAGCTTCTGAAACCATACCCTTGGACTTTGTTTATGAAGCTTGCAAACCCGTGGATACTCCCCCTTAGTAGCAAATCCATGAGGTTGTTGCATGTAGACCTCTTCCTGTATATCGTCATATAGAAAGGCATTTTTAACATCAAACTGAAAGAGAGGCCAATCACGTACCACATCAACAGAAAGAAGAATACATAGAAGGAATGACGAGAAATCGGTGAAAATGTGTCCAGATAATCCACTCCATATGTCTGAGTAAAGCCACGAGCGACCAGTCTGGCTTTATACCTATTTACACTCCCATCTGCATGGTGTTAATAGTAAACATCCACTTGCAATTGACAACAGATGCTCTACTAGGGGTAGGAACAAAGCTCCATGTACCACATGACTGTAAAGCAACCATCTCTTCTTCCATAGCATGGCGCCACCTACTATCCTTCGAAGCCTCCTGATAAGTTCGTGGAATTTCCATGACAAATAGTGCAACAACAAACTTTCTGAACTCTCCAGTCAAGTAATCGAAGGAGACTTAGGATGTAAGAGGATATGATCCATAGCTACGCTTCTGCTCTCGAAGCGCAATAGGTATGTTCTGTATGTTCGTTCCCTGTAGAGAACCCTGCTCAGGCAAAACATTAGACTCGTCGTTAGGAACAATGTATTTAGAACATGCCTGACGCATGCCAATGACCAAGATCAGAAGCAGACCGAGGTGTATAGTAATGTGGTAACGGTGGGACCGGGAAAATAGAAGCTGAGGATATAGGAGGTAAAGGTGGTGATGGTGGCACTGGTGATGGTGGTAATGATGGTGAAGGTGGTGGTGGTGGCATGCAAATTTCATTATCAAAGTCTAACGAAGTCAACCTATCGTCTTTAGGAGAAAAATACATCACTGACTCGAAAAATGTGACATCAACATTAACATAGTTCTTTTTGCGCAGTGGATCATAGCATCTATACCCCTTTTGTGTCCTGGAGTACCCAATAAAGTCACACTTGACAGCTCTAGGAGAGAGCTTGTCAAGACCTGGTGATGAACAAAGACAGTCGAGCCAAAAATAGAGTGAGTGAGAATAATTGTTTATCAGGAAATGCAAGGAAAAAAGGAATGTTCCCATCCAAGACAGATGAGGACTTGTGATTTACAAGATAGCATGACGTAAGGACATCATCACCCCAAAAGGAATGTGGAGCACGACTCTGAATGAGGAGAGTTCTGGTGACATCAAGCAAATGACGATGTTTTCTCTCTGCAACAATATTTTGTTGTGAAGTATAGGCACATGATGTTTGATGAATTATGCCACGCATTAAAAATAATTTTGAGAGAGCATGAGTATGGAATTCCAAAGCCTTGTCAGTTCTCACAAATTTCACAAATGAAGAAAATACATTTTGCACTTCATTTATACAGTTTTTGATAACATCCTCTACTTCAGATTTATTCTTTAACAAAAATACCCACAGACGACTGAAATCATCCACATCCACAAGATAACCTATGTCCCTGATGATCAGGAACATGACTTGGATCCCAAATATCAATATGCAATAACTCAAAATTGGAATTACTACGACTCTGATGACTAGAAAAAACAGACTGATAATGCTTCCCCGACTGACATGTCTCACACTAAAAGGATGAGTGAGGAAAAATCTAAGGTAGAACACAACACATTTTCTGGAGCGGAAGATGATCAAAGCACAAGTGCCACATAGAGGGTGAGACAGATCCAACAGAATGGGAGGAAAGACCTACATAAGGAGTTCGAACCAAGCGATAGGGGTTTCCCTGCTCACGGTCACAACCAATCACCTTGCCTATAAGGATGTCTTGAAATACAAGAGAAGACAGGTCAAAAATATCTTGACAATGTAGGTCCTTTGTAATTTGACTAATAGATAACATATTCATAGAAAAAACCATATGCATGTAACACATTCTGTAGGCACATAAAGGGTGTCAAGCTAATCTCGCCCTGTCTTGTAATCGGGGAATGCGTCCCATCTGCTATCATTACAGTTCTCCTTAGAGACACCTGTTTATACGATGTTAGTTGACCTCTATCTTTGCACAAATGATGTATATCATCGGAACTCATAATCCATTCTATAATCTCAGAACCACTACAGCTAGTAAGTGCATAAGTACTACCTAAGGTACTAGAAGAAGCAGAAGCAGCCACGTCTGAGTATCTTCCTGAGGCAGATGAAGAAGCAATGGGAATGGCAGGAGGCGTAATATCCCTCAATCTTGCTACAAATTCATCAAACCTCTGATCTGAAGAAGAAGTAACATGTATCCTCCGAATGTCCTGATCGATGGCAGTAAGTGCAGGGCTGACATAAACAACCTCCTCTGCCATGAGATCCATGCCCACGGAACTGGTAAGAATCTCCTCGACCTCAGGAGGCAGTTAGCGTTGAAGAAGTCTAACTAGTAGGAGTGGACAGAACAGTAATCCTGCTAAGCCTGCAGAAAGCTTCCTCAATGGGAGGAATAGTAGCATCTGCGAGAATCTGGGAGCAAGAAGCATCATATTCAGGATCAAGGGCTGCTAGGAATACACCAATCATGGTAGCATTCATATATGTCTTCTGCTGCTCAGGAGTAGCTGTTAGAAGCATGAGCTGTGAATTTTATTGAACATCCCATGCAGGGATGTATACAACGAATGAAGGGGTCGCTTGTTCTGCTTGATAGTAAATATATCATGCTGGAGTTGGAGGATCTTGGTCTCATTCCTTGCTTGAGAATAAGTTGCTGCGAGCATATCCTACATCGTCTTAGTTGTGGGTTGATGTAATACATTATTGACGTTCTCTACCGTCAATATACCTGAAAGCCAAACTTTTGCGTTGCATCGTCTGTCTCCCATGAAGCGTTTACCCTAGTTTTCTCCATCCGCTCCTCAGTAAGAATATGCTTCTTACCATTAGACTTCGTAAGGCTCATGAACATTATAGCCCAAAGCTCATAGCCCGTCCCGTCCATCTTGACAATTGGCGCAGGACCTCTGAAGTGCCTGCGGCGGGTACATCGACTTTGTTTTCTGACATATCATCGGATGCAGATCACTAGGGTTTTGTAGACCAAAGAATGAATGTGGATATATGTGGATATGAATGCATATGTAGACTTATATGCTCAAATCCATCAATCCTCAACGAATGCCGATGCAAGGACTTTGGGCTAGGAGCCGACGACAGGTAGCCGGTAACGACTACCTGCGACAGCAATGAGCCGGCAACAGGAAGTAGGTAGTCACCGCTAGAGAGGAGAGAAGGGAGGCGGCAACCATCCGCTGCGAGAGCGGAGAGACGGGTCGGCGTCCGGGGAACAACCAAGCAACGACGGATCGATGTCTCAGGGACGGTCGAGCGGGTGCGGAGAAGTGAGCCGACTGCGGAGAAACGGGTCGACGACGGAGAAACAGGCCGATAGCAACAGTGGAGAGATGACCGACGACGGTGGTGTCCAAAGTAGGAGAGGACAACGAGTGTGGTTAGGGTTAGGGTACTAAAGATCCGGTGTAGGACTGCCGTTCGAATACCATGTTGGAAAAAAACGAAAGTTATTCTATTCCTTGAAATCTAGGCTCTCTTTTATAGATGAAAGACCTATGGGTCAATTACATAAGCTGGACGAAAAGAACAGAAACATACATAAACAGTACATAGATGTCAATATATATCTACAATCGCCTCCTCCGTTGATATGTCCCCGTTGCCTCTAGTAGATCAAAAGGTCGTAAACGGCTGGCCTCATCAATTATTGATATATAGGGAGTTCCTGCACCATCGTCCTCGAAGATCAGCAGCGGTGTAATCGTGCAGTAAGTGGGTTGAGTATCCCTTACGTCCACTCCCATCCTCATCAGTGCCTATTAGAAAATAGGAAAGGGGAAACAAAAATGATAAACATAGCATGAACTAGAAATATGAAACATGAAGAACAAGATTTTTACGTGGAACCCTACTCCCTAAGGAGCTAGATGAAATCATAGGAGAACGCCTCAGAGGGTTGATAGTCTATTGCTTTTCTCATATGAATACAATGGGTGTGGTGGTCTATATATAGCCCCACTGAGTCTCCACATCTCTAAACTGGTAGATGTGGGACTAAACTCTGGATGAGGTAAATGGATCCTTGAGATTCATTTACCCATCTACACTATAAGTGGCTTACTACCAAATACTCCAATACTCCACATCAAGCTGAAGCATGCAATGCTCAGTTTAGACAAATAGAAAGAAAACTCAACTCGTGCTACATAACACTACATACAATATCAACTCAACGCGTACAACTGTCGGTTTTTGTCGAGGACGTTGCTTCTCATGCCTTGTAGGTGAGGAGGACGAATGGGTTAGAGGTGCATCAACTAAATCTCCTCGTCGGAGAGCATGTGCTCTGTATTGCGCCTGTCAGAGTCACTGCAACTGAAATGAGTCTCCTCATCGGAGTACTCTGGCCCACCACAGCATGTGGACAACTGCTCCATCTCTGAAAAGGGTTGAACTGAAAAGGCCGTGAGTGCAATCCTCGTCGGAGTCCGCAATTGCTGGAAAATGGAGTTTGAAACATTTCCTCGTCGGATAATTGGGTCTCTCTCATCTGGCACATAGAATGGTACTCTAGTCTGGAGTCCCTATGATACCACATGAAAACCCTTGCCCACATGCCATAGGGAATGGTCCTCTACTCTGGAGCCCCTATGGCTCACATGAAAACTCTGGCCAACAAAACAAGTATGACGGGAACCATGAAATTGAAGATCGCACATTCGTGCATCTTGAACTGCATACTCGGAACCTGGCGTCGAGTTTGAATATCTGTAGAGTCTGAACAACTGAAGGCATTTGGACTAGAATATGCACTGACATCTGGAAACTGAACTCTCTGATGTCCGGATAATAGTCTGGATCTGAACTGAAAGTGGTAATGTTGTGTGATGTCGAAGAACTCTACACTATGCTCCCCCTTTCTCCCATACTTGTCAGAAAATCAACATCGACAAAGTTGGGATAAGACAAGATAATGGGGGTACAATAAAACATCAATAAGCCGATCGACTTTTTCAAACATTCATTTCATCATTTTTTAAACATTTTTTAAAGTCGTTTCATTCATCATTTTTTCGGCTTTTCAAACATTTTTTTCTCAGCTATTTCCTTTTCTCTTTTTATAATAGCCATCACATATTTTTTTGAATTTTTTTCAAGCCGTTCAATCTTTCTTTTTTTATAGCTTTTGCAACATTTTTCTTTCTTCTCTCATTTTTTTTTTGAAATTGAGTACGACTTTTTATTTGTACACGTCTTTTTCTTTTCCTATTTTTTTGAACCATGCACGAGCCAACTTAGACTTGTCTCTCTCTCTTTGTTTTTTTAAAATAGTCGTGGCCTACATGGGCCTTACAATAAATAACCACACATATTTTTTTTATAAAAATGGGCCATCGAGCCCTAGGGTTCTCATGGTGGGAACCCCATCTCTGAATCGAAACAACTGCCGCCAATGGGTCGCCCCTGCCGCTGGAGTAGCGTCGTGATGGCGCGTGAGGGAAGCTCGTATGTGCTCTCCGTTATAGTCAATAGCTTCCCCGGAGCCTCCGGTAGCACAGCCGAGACAGCGACGGGTTCTCTGCCCCCGCGGGGATGGTGATCAAGGGTGGCATGCCTAAAGAATCGGCATCGCCTGGGGTCGAGGGATGCATCGCCTGTCTGGGATCTGATGGAGGCGTGTCGTCGCTGGAATGCGTATTGCCAGTGCGCGAAGGGAGGCGGCTCGCGTACTGCCTGGAGATGGAGGATGCCACCGAGAGGAGGTGATGAAGTACTGTTGAGATAAATATATCTCCTGGTCTATTATATGTTTTTTGTATGTATTTATCAGGTAATTAACCCAAGGGCTTTTCTCCTATATAAGAGAGCCCTCAATCTATTTTAATAGCATGATTCTTTTTTCTTTAACATGGTATTAGAGCAACGGTCCTAGACCAGGGTTCCTGTATCCCACCTAAAATCCTAACCCTATCCTACCCCCCCCCATCGCCGATCACCGACCCTACACCGCCGCGCGAGAGGCATCAAGTCTCCAACACCGCCGATCAGCGGTCTCGGCTCCCCCCCCCCACGCTGCTACACGAGACTCCTGCCACCAGCCTCGCCACCGCAGGGGCCTCCAGCCACCTGTTCCGCAACCGTCGGGGCCTCCTGCTGCCTGTCTAGCCGCTGCAAGGGTTCCAGCACGCCTTGTGTGTCGTTACGGGCGTTTTTTGACTAGATCCGAGATATGTTTTGGTTCGCGAATTGTGATATTTTCTGATTTCTATCACATTCTACGGCTCTAAACCTCGCACGGAGGCCTAGGGATGATTGTATGAGTTTACATATACAACTTATCCTTCATATGGTTCCGTAGACGTGTTTTCTTTGATTTACCCCTCAGTTGTTATGCGTTTCGGCTTCTTCGTACAATGTCAGAGAACATGGGTGACATCTTTTCCGGTGCCTTCAAGGGCCCGGCACCTATCCTAAAGATGGATGGGACCAATTATGAGTTATGGTCCATGCAGTTTCGTAACCTAATGCAGTGCCATAACAAGGAGCACATTCTGATTGATTTTGAGCCGGCAGACAAAACTGGGGCGAATGCGTCATGGAAGCAAGATGACGCATATACTTGTATCTGGCTCTCTGGGACACTTACCACGAGATCGCTAATGACATTGTTAATCAGCCAACTGCAAAGGCTATGTGGGACATATTGGTAGAGACATACGGGCAGACAAAGAATGAAAGCGAGATTCTTCAACTGCGGTTCAACATTTTCTCGACCAAACAGAATGGTCGACCGCTCCACGCACACTTCTCTTATCTGAGAGGCATGTTTAAGCGACTATACAGCTTCATGCCTATCACCTCCTGCACTGAGCAACAACAGGAATATCGGATGCCACAATGACAGGAGTTTTCTTGTCATTTTTTGACTCTGGGTACGTTGCTCTTCGTACTCAACTTCTAACTAGCGAGACAATACCGCCAATGGAGGAGGTCTACAAGCGATTGAGTAGGATTACTACCACATCCACTACTATGGTACATATGACTCCTGCTATGGCAGCTACTCGAGGCCGGGGAGGGCCGTCCCAGTTTCATGGTCGTGGACCTCGTGGTCGAGGGGGAAGGCGGCAGCGTGGTCCTTGTTCCCATTGCCATCGTCCGGATCATTCTGAGGAGTCATGCTTTCAGAAGCATGGATATCCAGTATCTGCACGTGTTGCTGAGCAGAATGAGGTTTCTTTTGTGCCTACTCTAGATACTCGTTTCGATGATATTGTCTCCTAACTTCGGGAGATGATGAGCAATCCTCCGACTCCGACTCCAGGTTCCACAGATGTAGTAGCTACCGCCACGGTGTCATCTAGTTCATCAAGTATTCATTATGTATTTACCAGTAGTAGCAGTTCAGACCTGACTGATTGGATCATGGATTCTGGAGCATCACATCATATGTATGGCGATCGGACGTAGTTTAGTTCATACAGATCTATTCCACCTGGCAGATCTGTGGTCATTGCCAATGGGGTTCGTCTACCCATTGTTGATTAGGGGGAGATTGCTCTAGCCCCTTCTATGCATCTTCAGAACGTCTTATATGCTCCAGACTTTCTGAAGAACCTTTTGTCCATTAGTCAACTTGCAGAAGATTTACATTGTCATGTCATCTTTGATCCCTCTTCTTTTGTGTTTCAGGACATACTAACTTGCAGGGTGATTGGTCATGGCCGTGAGCAGAGAGGATTGTATAAGCTTGTCGTACCACCATGTACTGGAATTGCTACTATTCCTTCGTACTACACTGGATTGTGAAGCCTGTCAATTTGGGCAGCACCATCGCTCCTCTTTTCCGAGTCGTCCGAGTCGTCACAGTAGTCAGTCCTTTGAGTTGTTTCATTTTGATATTTGGGGTCCTAGTCGTGTTCCTGATCATCAAGGGCATCATTTTTATATGGTTGTTGTGGATGATTATTGTAGACTATCTTGGGCGTTCTTGTTAAAACATAAGTCTGAAGCAGGTGCTATCATTAAATACTCTCTGCTAATGTGAAATTCATTCATATGGAAAATGCTTTGGAGTTTTCCACATTACATTTATCTGAATTTCTCAGGTCTCTCGGTATTATTCATCAAACCTCTTGCAACTACACTTCTCAGCAAAACGGTGTGGTTGAACGTAAACATCGTCACCTTCTTGATGTCACAAGAACACTGTTGATCTAGAGTCATATCCCCCATTCTTTCTGGGGGATGCGGTTCTCACTGCTTGCTACTTGGTGAACCGCATGTCGTCCACCATTCTTGGAGAGAAGGTTCCCTTCTTGATTGCTTTTATCGAGAAGGAATTATTCTCTCTCAATCCCAGAGTCTTTGGATTCGTGGCTTTTGTCCACAGTTTCACTCCTGGTCGTGACAAGCTCTCTCCTAGAGCTGTCAAATGTGTTTTTGTTGGTTATTCTCGTACCCAAAAAGGGTATAGATATTTTGATCTTGTAGGACAGAGATATTATGCGAGTGCTGACGTCAGTCTCTTTGAGTCGATTATGGATTTCTCTCCTACATGTGACCGGTTGTCCAATGCTACTTCTGGAGAGGATGTTCTTGTTCCTCCACCTCCGTCTCCTCCACCATATGAACCACATGCTGCACCTCATCCTTCTCCTCCTCCACCACCGCCACTGCCTCCACCACCTCCACCTTCATCTACCCAGTCCAAATTCTTACCTCTTGTTTACACTCACATGTCTTCTACTCGCCCCTCTGCTTATGCGTCATCCACATCATCGACCACGCCTCAGGTATGTCATGAAAACATTGTTTCTACTGATGTCATTTGAGTTTTGCATGATACACAGGATAAGTTGATTTCAGAAGACAGAGAGGCTAATGATCTGGTGATTCCTATTGCCCTAAGGAAGCACCGTCGTCAATGTGCCATGTATCCTCTTACTGCACATGTTTATTTGGATCATCTTTCAGAGGAGTACATGAAATTTGTAGTGGGACTCTCTATTATTACTATCCCACGTACATATCATGAGATGCTATAGGACAGTAGGTGGAGACTTGCAATGGAAGAGGAGATGACAGCTTTGAGGGCACGTGGAACATGGAGCATTGTATCTGCTCCACAAGGTGCCTCTGTTGTAAGCTACAAATGGATATTTACAGTCAAGCAAAGGGTTGATGGCAATGTGGATCGCTACAAGGCAAGACTTGTAGCATATGGGTTCACCAAAACCTATGGGGTGGATTATCAGGGCACCTTTTCTCCTATGGACAAACATTCGACCCTACGCATTCTTCTTTCCGTTGTTGTTTCCCGGGACTGGCCTTTGTACCAACTTGATGTGAAGAATGCCTTTCTATACGTGGACCTTCAGGAGGAAGTTTACATGCATCAACCACCAGGGTTTGCTACTGAGGGGGTCCCAGAAGGTGTACAGGTTCCACAAGGCGATTTATGGCATGAAGAACAGTCCGAGAGCTTGGTACCAGAAGCTATCGGAGTTGATAGAGCACCAGGGGTTTGTGCGGTCCATTGCAGACCACTCACTTTTTGTTCAGAGAACACAGAGAGGTAATGTTTCTATTCTTGTTTATGTGGATGATATTGTTGTCACAGGGGATGATGACCAAGGCATTCAGACTGCCAAGAAGTTCCTAAGTCAGTTTGTGTCTAAGGACCTTGGCACTCTTCGATACTTCCTTGGGTTGGAGTTTGCCAGGAACCAACGTGATCTGGTGATGACCCATAGGAAGTTTGTGATGGATCTCCTTTTTGAGACAGGTATAACATGATGCAAGCATGCTACTACCCCTATGAATCCGAGTATGAGATTATATGATGATGACATTGACGAGGTAGATAGCATGAGATATAGAGAAATAGTTGGGAAGCTTTTATATGCCACTATCACCAGGTCGGATGTAATGTTTGCAGTAAGCAAAGTTAACCAGTTCATGGAGCAGCCCAGAAAGGTACATATGGATGTTGCCTATATGATATTGAGATATTTGAAGAACTCACATGGCTCGGGTCTTATATTCAACAGGGATACATCTCTTGAGGTGATAGCTTGCGCAGATGTTGATTATGCAGGTTGTCCCAGAGACAGAAAGTCTACTACGGGCTTTGCTGTGTTTGTCGGGAGATCACTTGTCTCATAGAAAAGGAAGAAGCAGACAGTGGTTATCAAATCAAGTGCAAAATCTGAATACAGGGACATGGCATAAGGGAGTGTAGAGATGATGTAGGTTAGATCGGTATTGAATGACCTTGCCATTGAGGTTCCTCTTCCTATGCAACTTTTATATTATAATCAAGCTGCACTATTTATTGTCAATAATCCTGATTTTCATGAATGGACAAAGCATATAGAGGTGGATTGTCATTACACTAAAGACATGATCCAGAAAGGTCTCATATCCATCTCCCATGTTTCCACGGGAGATCAGACGGTTGACATCTTCATCAAGGTCCTAGCTAGAGGTCCATTTCAGAGGTGTTGCTCTAAGATGAGCATGATAGATATATATGCTCCAGCTTGAGGGGGAGTTTTGAGATAAATATATCTCCTGGTCTATTTTATTTTTTATTTTTTCTTTATGTACTTATCATGTAATTAACCCAAGGGCTTTTCTCCTATATAAGAGATCCCTCGGTCTATTCTAATAGTATGATTCATTTTTCTCCCAACAGGTACCTTGTTGCCTCCTGGGTGTGGTCTTCGCACCTCCTGCGCGAGGGAGGATGGGAGAAGTGCCTGGGGTGCCTGGATGTTGCACCCTGGAATTCGAGCGGCGCGCAGGAGAGGAGTTGCGGGTTGGGGTCCTGATGCGCGAGAGATGACGAAGAGATTAGGGCATCTAATATGTGCCATCGTGTTATTCGATCACTGCCAAGTCGCCGCTAGGAGGGTTGCACGACAGGCGAGGTCAATAAAGATGCAACACGTTAGGGCTCTGCTGCTTGGAGTTTGCAAATCAAGTCAACCCTATGTGTAGCCCCGTGCGTGGAGAGGGTTGTTGGGCGATCGATCTGGAGATGATTAGGATCGCAACGAGATAAGAGTCGAGGATGCATCGACTCACGTGTCTGAAAGTGATCTTCTGTAACATATCTTAAAAAAATAATGAACAGAAACCTTGCTTTGAATCTGATAATCGAATCTTGAACAGAATTTGAAAATAAAACTTTCAAAAATAAATATGTGAGAATCGAACCCGCTCTGATATCATGTTAGAAAATAGGAATGCGGAAGCGAAAATAATAAACAGAGCATGAACTAGAAATATAAAACATGAAGAACAAGATTTTACGTGGAACCCTACTCCCTAAAGAGCGGGATAAAATCACGGGAGAGCGCCTTAGAGGGCTGATAGTCTATTGCTTTTCTCATATGAATACAGTGGGTGTGGGGGTCTATATATAGCCCCCATTGAGTCTCCACATCTCCAAATGGTAGATGTGGGACTAAACTCTGGATGAGGTAAATGGATCTTGGAGAGATCCAACTACCCATCTACAATATAAGAGGCGTACTACCAAATACTCCAACAGTGTCTGCGATGATTGCATTTCTTCAGTTGACGGCTCGACGATTCGGGTAACGAATTGGGTCTTTACGACATAATCTGGCAATTCGTGATCTAGATTCGGGGATGATACACGTTCCATATCTGGAACATCTGGCTCTTCCTCTACCATCGCACGACAACTGGATCACGCGCTCTACCCTTGCTTCATCCTCTCCATCGGGACTTTCCTCCTCTAGCTTCTCCTTGAGCCTGGTTAGCATGTTATGGATTGTCATGGCATCAACAAATTGGAAAATCAACCATTGCTCCATTTATGCATTTTCTTGAATTGCAATTTCACGACACTCCTAGTGTCCCGTATTGTAGACAGGGTTTCTAATTTCGAGAAATTTCGGTCAAATTTCAATTTCGACACCCTACCAAAATCGAAATCTCGATATTTACCCTTCACAAATCTAGGTCGTTTTTGGCTGAAATTCGCGAAATTTTGATGAAATTTCAAAATTGTTTCGTTTTTTCAACATCTCGAAACTAAGTTGATGTCGAGACTTAAAACCTTGGTTGTAGATGAGGTCCCTCCTGGTCCTATGCATGATAAAAAAGAATCCATTCGTTAGATGTTAATTTAAAACTTATGATAAATCATAAAATGGAGTGGTTATTCTTACGTTACTTGCCAATGCAGCAAACAGATGACCCACGAATCTCCTCGTAATTATTATGTACCAATTCATATAGTCTGGAGTTCCACTATTCCCATTGGATTGGTACAGGTCAACAACTCGATCCACTCATGCATCCCACTCCCTTGTTTTCAGATCATGTCGAAACCTTTAATCAATATGTACTTTTCCCCTCAAGTCGATGGAATGGAGCACCTCGTAGGTATTGCACAGTGATGGAATGCTCCGGCATCCACCAAACTGGTGGAGAATGCGGTCCGGAAAATAATGTTCTACGATGTAGAAATAAATCAGTGGCACCCGTGCCCTCAAAATGTTCCGCCCCTCGTGACAATAGTCATGTAGATGTGCGAGTACATCATCGTCATATGTCATCCACTTCACCTGCATGTGAAATTGATATGTAATTTAAAGAGATTTATTGAAATAAAATTGAATGAATGTGTCGCAAAGTATTTACATGCTCATGTGATTGCATGTCGGATGTATTGTGGTACAGTCTCACGACGTGCGTTGGTTGTCGACGATGCGTGAATGCGGCAACCCAACAAACTCCTGACGCTTAGTTGTGCCACTGTGTTCTCTCCATGATCACCGTAACAATGTGTGGAAAATGCTCCCAAGCCCATAATTGAAGCAATATTATCGAGATGTCGATCTCGATCGCCATATCCGCTGCAAAACACATATGAATGTAGACGAAAGCAAGAACCGATGATCCCGAGCTTAGCATCCCAGAGTACTGCATGTCATGCAAATGTGACAGTTTAATCAAAGAAATGAGTGATCCCGACTTATCGGTAAATAGAACACCACCCAGAAGCTGCAAAATGTAGGCTCGTGCATGATTCGACAAGACCATCTCATCTGCATCTGGTGGCAACACTCCAAATGTATAAATAACTAGCTCGCCAATAGCCTGCTACCTACTACCTCGAACGGTCGGGGACGAACACTAAAAAGCTGCTCGCAAGTAGACCTGGCCAATGGGTCGGGTGCCCGCCCACCTAACCCGCTCATGGGTCGGGTTTGAGTCTAGATATTCCACGAATGGGCCGGCCTGACTCGGTTCGCTCTTTGGCATGCCCGTCAACTGGGCGGGCCGTAGACATCCCACAAAATCTGGGCCGACCTAGCCAAGCTCGTGCATATAAAAATATGGCTTTAAAAACTATTTTAGATACATTTAATATAATATACTTCAATAATATACTTCAAGTTTTATTTTACATTATCAACATTATATCGTATTTTATAGTTTACATGTAACACATATTATGGTTACTTTGATTTAAACAGATTAGATGATGCAAAAAATTAATTATCTCTAAAAATTAGATTAGAAACAACAACAAAGCATTTTCCCACAATTAAGTAGGGTCAGCTACATGGATTCTATGCCACCATTCAGATCTATCTCCGGCTTATCTAAAAAAATTAAGATGCCTTCGTACTTTATATTCAGATCTATGAATTAGATTAAGAAATAAGAAAAAAAATACTTTACATTCGGACCATGGGCTAACCTAGATCAGACTCGAGTCGGGCTTGGACCTTGAAGTATAGCTCGTGGGCAGGCTCGGCCCGAGTCTTGGACATAGGGTTTTAGAACCTCGGCCTGTTCGGCCCGGTCCATGGTCCGGCTCGACATGCACTTTGGCCAGGTCTACTTGCAAGTGTCAGCCCACATCGCTCCAGGGGTGGTCTCTCCAGTCACCACCAGTCCATCGATCCGTAGACCCAAGATGAAGGCCGCATCCTATCGTGTAATAGCCATCTCTCCACTAGATATGTGGAAAGTGTGTGTCTCAGGCCGCCATCACTCCACCAAGGTTGTAATTAAATGTCAATTTAGCGTGATAAATTCTAATTCTGTAATGCCTCCAAACCCAGCCTGAGCTACATAAGGAAGGAGATGTTCATCCAAAGGGATGCGGCACACGTGTTTCGCGTCAATGGCAACGCAACCATGATGATTCTTGCAATTTGAAAAGAGACAAGATATATGAGGAAATGTAATAAGCAATAAAAAATATTAAATAACTTACATCGCCTGCCTAAACATGACGCGAACAATGCCGCTCCTGCTGAGTCAAAATTGATAGATCAAGAGGTCCGAGATCTATCCGCAAGTAACAATAATCAAATTAGAAAGCATTAACGAAGGCATAAATTTGTTTAATGTGACCTCGAACTCTCCATGTGCAAGAAAGAAATATTATTGTCAACATAATGCGCCTAAAAACAAAGAAAAACTTACTCAAAATGGGACATTTTCATTTGTTGTGACCTTCATCTCATGTGCCACCTATTTTTATACCTTGTCGAAGGTTGTGCATTAAACGTGGATGCTTGAGAAGTAGAAGTCTGTGTATTTTTATTTGGACAACAGTTCCTATGACCCAGTACACCATGCAATGAACATGTATTCTGTTGCAGGACATCACTAACATCCATTTCATTATGAATCCTCGTTGATCGTGGGCGACCCTTCGTACGCTTACGTTTTTTATTGGGACACAATTCTGGGTACTTCAATAGAGGCTACGTTTCTCGATCACCAATTGAAAAAAAACCCTCCTTCGTAAACCTTTACTTGATTCTCCCATGTGTACCATTCACCAACATACATGTCAATCTCTGAGCGACGTTGCGAAAAAATAGCAATAGCATGAGAATAGGGAATGCGATGAATTTGTCATTTATTACATGTACATGTTTGTTGCCTCAAGTTCACACTGTACCATTTGTGGCCTCGAATCTCATATTTCGTACATCGAACCCCACTCAAAACCTCAAAGTATATGTTCCGATGTCTTTGTAGGTTACTATGTGTCCATTTGCAGCTGCACTCCACCGGTTAGCTCTGATGTTGTGAAATGCATGAATGTTTGACTTGCTACAATTGCAGCGGTAGCATCTTCTGCTCGTTCATTGAAGTATAAGACACAATTATAAAAGGTCTTATCGATTAGTGCAGTAATAAACATCGGACATCCTTAAGAACCACATTGTAATTTTCACTTAGATTTGTTGTCATCTGCCCAAACCTGTAACCACCATCATATGCTAAAGTCCATTGCTCACTGTGACAATCGCGAGTTTGAAAACCATCTACCTGGATATGGGTTCCATTCCTGCAATTTTCTCATGAAGTACACAGACTTTTTACTAGTTGTTTGAAGTGTGACAGACTGTACCAACGCTTTCATAGAGCCATTCTTAAAAATATTGTTGGAGTTGCTTGCGACATGCCTTGAACAAAAGCATCAGTATGCAAACGATTCTAATAAATCAACATCACTCATTGTGGATTTTATACCATCATGGTAATTAGAAATGATACATATGCATCTCAATTATTATGATGCATAGCAACGAAAGGAATCACTTCCATGTAGGATTGGATTCCTCTTCAACAATCTCGAAAGCAAGAGGAACGACATGTTTATCTACATCCATCCCACATGCAATCAACAGTTTCTGTTTTTACTTGTCGTACAATATTTGAATGCTTCAATGCATGCAATATTTGAATGCTTCAATCCACCCCACATGAATTCCATCAATACTTATCAAAGGCCTACAATATTTGAATGCTTCAATGCACGGGTTGAACGTCCTAAAGCATTGTTGAAAATTATTCCAATCATCGAAAATTATTCCAATTGCTTTTCTCCGAGCATCCCATACATTTTTTTGTTACCTCGTAATCGTACATCTCGTGAATGTGAGCTCTACAGCTCGACTCCCGAATAGTGGGGTCATCCTTCACCAGGGATAACAGTGATCTAGCCATGAAATTGCAGTCCAATGAGGATGATCCTAATTAACAGTTGAGATTATGTAAGTGTGTGGGCCGACGATCTTAGAGATCCCCAGCATACCATCGAATTTCTTGTAATGACATCGTAGATACCAAACACATCCTTTCAATTGGTTGGTGCAAAAAATAGACCAGATTAAGGTGGTGGATTCTTTAACCATGAAGTCGTAGTGTGCAAGGATATGATGTTTCTTCACGGATTAAATCAAATCATCTTTACACTTGAAGGTTCTGCCTTCACGAAGTTCAAAATCGTCAGGCCCGGAATTCTTTCGAATTTCTTCTTCATATGATGAACGGATTCAAATCCTCTAACCCCAAAAAATGGTAGACGGGGAACAATTTCTTGGGGAATCTGTTCGTCAGCTTCCACCTGCTTATTTATGACATTATCTTCAACCTCATGATCATTGTCCTCGTACAACTCATCTTTTGTTACCCTAGGGATAACTTCGTCCAAGGCATGATTAACCTCTCTCTAGAGCGCACCACTCATGAGACACTCGTGACATTTAGTTGGCTGCGATATGAGGTCACTGGTGTTCCGAACAATGGAAAGACCTGAAGGGAGGCTATCGTTTACCTCAACAACATTCGAAACCACATACGAGCTAAACTGATTCTCATTAATAATGTCAGTAGGTGCCAATTTCCCAATACTCCGGGCATACAGAAAAATTCCTTGCACATCATCGTCATCCAGGATAGACGTCTGCGTAGGTTCTTCGCTTGCCCCACGTGGAATGCGATGTAAGAGTTTAATTTGATGGTTGTTCTTGTCCAAGTTAAACTTCTGGTAGAATAGATTCAACAACTCGTCATAGGTCATGGTCGACATTAATCCAAAAGCACGGACATTGGCCATCGAGGAATCACTAATAGAACCCTTTAAATGGAATGTGCAATAAATCGACTCCATTTCAACCTAACGCATGGGGTACACTAGATTTATACTCAACATCACAAGAACACAAAATTGGAAAAAAACGTTTAGGTTATATCCAAAACTAACCCCTAAGATAACATGTATTGTATCTAGGCCTTCGAGAAGCAAACGGGAGCACGATAGAGGAGGTGACGCACGGAGTTGACCTACTATCACGCGATGCATGCCGAGGGGGTGGAGTCGTCGCACAGAGAGAGGGTGGTAGCCGGCGTTGGAGTCGCACGGAGGGTCGTGTTGGGAGTCTTTGCGGGGAGGGTTCGACGAGAAGAAGTGATGAAATGCAAGGATGTGAAGGGTTTAAGTTTTCAGGGTGCAACGTCAGTATCGCATATCCAACACGTGATATAGATGTCATATTCTATATATGTGATACCCCTGTAGTACTCAAGTAAAAAAACTTCCCTCTATATCGCATGGCGTATATGCGATACCCCTGTCGTACTCAAATAAAAAAGATTCTTTAGTACCTACAGATTTTTGTAATCCCGAGGTACTACTTAGGAATTTGCCTCTGTGCCAGATTATGAAGAATCATTAGAGCTCCTTTCTTATCTCTAATCTTCCACATTTTACTCTATTATTTGATCATGTATGTGGGCCAATCAAATTCCTGATCGTGTTGATCATCGACATTATCTTGTCATTGTAGATGATTTTACCCATTTGTCATGGGTTTTTCAGATAACTGCTTAATATTATTTAGTTTTGTTGAAATATAAAGAAAGCGGAATCAAATAATCAGAGCAAAAATGAGAAACATAAATATCTTATTTTACGTAGAACCCTACTCCATGACTAGTGGGATGTAGCCACGGGAGAAGACATCTAAAGGCCAGATATTCTATTAGAATTTCTCAAATGATTATATGGGGTGTAGCGCACCTCAAGGTTCAGAAAGTCGGTATGAAATATCTGTTCGGTCAAGATGTTTGTAGTGAGTAAGCAGATAGGCGGAAGTGTATGTGGGAGTATATGTGGATTATGCCGTTTGTGTTATTTTAATTTAAAATAATTAAAAATAATTAAAAATATTTACAAATAATGAAAAAATAAAATTTTAATAAAAAAATAGTTGACAATATATTAAATTACATGATTCGTTTCATTGAACAAGAATGTTAGATAAGACGGATGTTGGCTACACAATACATTAAATCATATGAATACAATAAATTATAAAAGAAAGAAATGCTCCATTGAAAATTCAATGATAATTATTCAGTTTATTCATAAGACCTGCAAATACATTATTGACATTGGTAGCATAGATCATCACCAAAATATCTAAGTCAATGGATAAATCTTAATACCAAATGATTTATATTTTTGATTCCATGATATAAGGTTCTAAAAATATTATTGACGAGAATTCAAAAAATATTGATATATAAAGCTTCAAAAAACATTGTTTCTTAAGATGCATAATCGAAGATGATGTAGGAGGTTGGGTATAAATCATATTTAATATGCGGTCGCATATGCGGTTTACTGGGACCGCATATGCGCTTTAACCGCATTTGAGAAGGCCTCTAAAGCTGCTATTTGCAACAAAAGAAAATATACAACACATCTTCAATCGAAACATCTGAAAGAGACGAGCATAGACGCCCGCTTGAAGTAGTCGCTACTGGTTGAAGACCTCGCACGAGGATGGGTCAGCGACGATCATGTCAAGCCTGTAGAAGAGTCATTGCGACAACCAGGTCGTGCCTATAGTAGAGTCATTGTTGAAGAAGTCCAGCACATAGTAGAAGTTGAGGAAAGGCATTCGACAGAGTAGTCAATACTCGGTGAAGATGACTCATAACATTAGTAGTTTGGAGTGTCGGTATGTCATGTTGTGGATGAGCAGTAGAAGTTCGAGACGATCCATGGTACCATGTTGATGTCAGGGATAGACACCTGATGCAGCGGTTGTCCCCACTACATATCTTGAAGTAGTGGAGGGTTAGACGCCTCCTGTTGGGCCTCTCCAGTACTTGAACTCAAGATAGCCTCTAGATATGGAGTCGGTTCACTTCTATGGTGTGGTCTAGAGATATTTGTTAGGTTATTTGTATTGTTTCCTATTTTCTATTTTCTTATGGACTCTTGATGTAATTTACCCATAGGCTACTCCCCTATATAAGAGAGCCTAGGGCGTATGGAATAAATAAGTCTCTTATTTTTCCTAACATGGTATCAGAGCGACGGTCCTAGATCGGAGTTCTCGAACCAAACCCTAACCCTAACCCCTATCTCTAAGCCCTTCGCCCGTCGCCTGGGCCCGGACTCCCGCGTGCCCCTCCAGCGCGCTCAGGTCCCGCACGTCGCTCAGGCCCTGCGCGTTCCCCTCCTTCCGGCGCCACGTGCTCCTCGACGCTCCTCCGCCTTTCCACACGCACCTTGGTCTCGTGAGCGTTGTGACTCAATCTCGCGTATCCTGCCTAGTGCATCTCGCCTAGGGTTCGGCTAACCCTAGGGTATCTTCGTCAGCAAGGAGACCTTCGCCGCGTCTCCACGATAATGGGTTTGGTTGCTTGAGTCTACACATGCAACCGAACCCGTGAATGTCAATGTAGACAATCATATCTTCAGTCTACAACCCTAGTCTTCTATTATCATCGTGTCAGAAAGCAAGGCAGATATCCCATCTACATGCGCCTTCGGAGGTCCTGCGCATATTGTGAAGATGAACGGGTCAAACTACGAACTCTGTGCAATGCAGTTCATGAGTATGATGAAGTCGATCGGTAAGAAGCACATTATTACTGAGGAAGAGCATGCTGAGAAGACTGGGGTTAACGTCTCATGGGAGGCAGATGATGCATATGCCAAGGTTTGGCTATCAGGAACTTTAGCAATTGAGATAGTCAATATTCTCCATCAGCCCACTGCAAAAGCAATGTGGGATATTCTGGCTGCTACCTATTCACAGGCAAAGAATGAGGCGAAGATTCTGCAACTCCAGCATGACATCTTTACAATCAAGCAGAATGGATGGCCTCTACACTCATTATACACGTCTTTACGTGGAATGTTTGAGAAGCTTTACAACTTCATGCCTCTCACAGCCACTCCTGAGCAACAGAAGACCTACCGGAATGCCACTATGGTTGCACGTTCTGGCAGCCCTTGATCTAGAGTACGAGGCTGCACGTTCCCAAATCTTGGCAGATCCCACTATTCCTCCTCCGATGGAGGAAGCCTTTCACAGGCTGAGTCGTATTACTGTCCCTTCATCTACTGCAAATCTGACTGCCTCAGCTATGGCAGTGAATTGAGGTCGTGGGGATCATCATTAGTTTCGTGGTTGTGGACCTCGAGGCAGAGGAGGTCGTGTTCGTCCATCATGCACTTTTTGCCACCGTTCTAGACATACAGAGGACACATGCTATTCCAAACATGGATTTCCTGCTTCTGCTCGAGTAGCTGAACAGATTGAACCTCCATCTGCTTCTTCTCTGGATCAGGGCTTTATTCCTCCATCCGGTCCTGTTGCATCAGTGCCTGCCTCTGAGAATCATTCTGACGTTGTTGCTTCTGCATCCACCAGTACCTCATGTAGCACTTATGCATTCACTAGCAGTAGTGAATCTGATACTTTAGAGTGGATTATGGACTCTGGTGCCACACATCATCTGTGTAGTGATCGAGGTCTACTTACAGCCTACCGACAGGTTCCTTCGGGCCGTACTATGGTTATTGCTAATGGGACGCACTCCCTAATTACTTGTCAGGGGGAGATTAACCTGACACCTTCTATGCACCTCAAGAATGTTCTGCACGCACCTGATTTTTCTATGAATTTGTTGTCCATTAGACAACTTACAAAGAATTTACAATGTCGAGCAATTTTTTATCCATCTTCTCTCATTTTTCAGGGCATCCTTACGAACAACGTGATTGGGTGTGGCTGTGAGAAGGGTGGCCTATATCGTCTCAGTCGGACTCCTTATACCAGAATCTCCTCTCTTCCTGCTGAACCTGTCTCTCCATTCATGTGGCACTTGCATTTTGACCATCTACCGCTTCAGAAATTGTATCGTGTTTTACCTCAGGTTTCACCTTACGCGTCCATCCAATGTGAGGCTTGTCAGTTGGAAAAGCATCATCGGTCTACCTTTCCCAGTCATCAAAGTCGGAGTAGTAACTCCAAGTTTGAGTTGTTTCACGTCGATATCTGGGGGCCTAGTTGTGTTCCTGATCATCAGGGACACATGTTTATTATGGTCATTGTAGATGATTTTTCTCGTGTTTCTTGGGTCTTTTTGTTAAAGAATAAATCTGAAGCTGGGAATATTATCATCAATTTCATAAATGAAGTTCGTAATGTTTTTTCTGTGTCTGTAAAGATTGTGAGAAGCGATAATGCCTTAGAATTTTGTACTCATACTCTCTCAAATTACTTTTCAACACAAGGGATTATCCACCAAACATCTTATGCATATACTTCCCAACAAAATGGAGTTGAAGAAAGGAAACATCGTCATTTACTTGATGTCACCAGAATGCTTCTCATACAGAGTCATGCTCCTCATTCTTTCTGGGGCGATGTTGTCCTAACGGCATGTTATCTCATTAATCGCATGCCATCGTCTGTCATAAGTGAGAATATTCCTTTCTCCCAGGTTTTCCCTGAAAAAGAATTGTTCTCTCTTACATCACGTGTGTTTGGCTCGGTTGCCTTTGTCCACAGGTGTCTCCTGGTATTGACAAGCTCTCTCCTAGGGTTGTCAAATGTGTTTTCTTCGGGTACTCTAGGACACAAAAAAGGGTACAGATGTTATGATCTGTTAGAAAATAAACATGTGGAAGCGAACATTGGAAAAGATAAAGAACACGAAGAACAGCGGGGTTTAACGTGGAACCCTACTCCGTGAGGAGCGGGATGAAACCACGGGAGAAGCCCTCAAAGGGGTGGATATTTCATTTATTTTTCTCAATGGTTATAGGAGGAGGTTTGGGGCTCCTTATATAGCCTCCCCGGAGCCTCCAAGTCCCACCACTGGTAGATGTGGGACTAAACATGTGGATGTGGTAAATGGATCCTCTCCAAGATCCATTTACCCATTTCCCATACATATGGCGCGCAACCAAATACTCCAACACTCCCCCTCAAGGTGGAGCATGCAATGCTCAGCTTGGACAAACAGAAAGAAACTCAACTCAACACTACAGGACACTACGGACAATATCAACTCAACGCGCACAACTACTGCAGTCGAGGATGTTGCTTCTCATGCTGTGCAGGTGAGGAGGACGAACGGGCTGGAGTGTGAGTCTGTTGAATGTCCTCGTCGGAGAGCATGTGCTCTAAACTGCTTCTGTCAGAGTCACGACAACTGAAAATGAGTCTCCTCGTCAGAGTACTCTGGCCTGCCACAAAATGTAGTCAACTGGTCCGTCTCTGAAAAGGGCCGAACTGAAAAGGGCCATGGCTGTGCAATCCTCGTCGGAGTCCACAGTCGCTGGAGAATGGAGTCTGAAAAGTCTCCTCGTCGGAGAACTGGGTCTCTCCCATCTGGTACAGAGAATGGTGCACTAATCTAGTGTACCTATGATACCACATGAAAACCGTTGCCAACATGGCATAGGGAATGGTATGGCTCACATGAAAACTCTGTCCGAAACAAAAAAAAATGATGGGGACCACGAACAATGATGGCAAACACGTGCTCATATGAAAATGATCGCAAACATATGCGTGTCTGAAAATGAGTCTCTCTCTGGAGAACTCGAAAATGGACCACTCAAACATGGAGTGCCTCGAACTTAGACTCTGACCAATCTGTCGAGTCTGAACGACTGAACTGTAGAGTCTGGAATATCTGGTTGGTCATGTAATTTGGACTGAAGAATCTAGATCTGAATCATCTACAAACTGGCATGTAGAATTCTACACAATGCTCCCCCTTTCTCCCATACTTGTCGGAAAACATGGACATCGACCAAGTTGGGAGAAGAAAAAGAAATTAGGGTATAAAACATCAAACTCGCATTTGTTGTTTTTTTAAATAACCGCCATGATTTTTTGCATTTTCCTTGCGCGCGGCTTTTCAATTGTGCACACCTCTTCCCTTTTTTTAATCCGAGATTTTTTTTACTAACAAAATATCCAAACCCCCCCCCTCCTTTTAAAAAAAACATGCCCCCTTTTTTTCGTTGGGCCTCCAGTAGCAAGAAATAATTTTTTTTAACGTGACTGGGCCCTCTCAGGACCTTGAATAAACTTGCGCCCTCCTTTCCCCTTTAGGGTTCCTGCGGGAACTCGTCAACAAAAAAAGGACCGCAGCCGCCCCTGAGACTGGAGAATGACGCCGCTAGAGCAGGAGAGAGGGAGCAGCACCGTCACCTGGAAGAACTCACAGGTCTTCTCTTCTTCAATGGCGATGGGATCACGCACTTGTGGCCGCCTGTGGAGATGTGGCGCCACCAAGGACAACCACCGCTTGGGTAGCGACATCGGGAGAGGAAGGTGCCGTCGAGGGGGTCACCTGGAACCGTGCAGGATCGCTGCTAGGATATTGCGCGATGCAGGGAAACGCTTTGTCCTAGAGGTGTACAACATAAGGTTGACGCGCGGTAGGACGGCTCCGCCTGTTGGAACCACGAAACCTGGAGTAGTGAGGGCGCCTGGATCTAAAGAGCTCGCATGGAGGTTGCACCTGGAGATCTTGCTTCGAACATGGGGCTCGGTTGTTGTAGGAGGGGTGCCGCCTGAAGGAAGTTATGGCCTCGAATGTCGGCAGGCAAGGGAGAGCGGCGTCGCTAAGGAGCTGAGGGACGACGCGGTGAACCTTCGCCGTCAACTGGAGGCACGCAGCTTGGAGCCTGCGCACTTGCGACTCTGCCTGAAGAGCGGAGATAGCACTGTGAGAACGACGCCATTGTGATGCAGGACCCTGTACGATTAGGGTTTGGCATGGAGATGCCTCTGAAGGAGATACAGTCTCCTATGATGCGACATAAAATGAGGTGGCTATGGAACTTTGGAATCCTCGGGATACTAGGGATATTGTATCGTTGGAGGCTTGGAGGTTTAGGGTTCCATTGTGGGAGCCCTCATCCTCGCAGAATCGAACCATCAACAGAAGATCTTGAACGATGATGAATAATAATCATAAAAATACAGCCTCGAAATCGAATGCAAGATCGAACTACTCTGATCATGAACTTAGTATCGAATCTTGAATAAAATAATGAATATAAAAAAATTCTCGAGAATCGACCCGTTCTGATACCATGTTAGAAAATAAACATGCGGAAGCGAACATGGAAAAAGATAAAGAACACGAAGAATAGCGGGGTTTAACGTGGAACCCTACTCCGTGAGGAGCGGGATGAAACCACGGGAGAAGCCCTTAAAGGGGCGGATATTTCATTCATTTTTTCCAATGGTTACAGGAGGTCTGAGGCTCCTTATATAGCCTTCCTAGAGCCTCCAAGTATCACCACTGGTAGATGTGGGACTAAACATGTGGATGGGGTAGATAGATCCTCTCCAAGATCCATTTACCCATCTCCCATACATATGGCGCACAATCAAATACTCCAACATGATCCGTTGCGCAAGAAATACTTTGTTAGTGATGATGTCACCTTTTTTGAGTCTGTTATGTACTTCTCCCCTACAGGTGATCGGTTGGTATCCTCAGACACTGATGAAGCCATATACATGCCACCACCACCACCACCTCCACCACTATCTAGATCTCCTACACCTTCTATTACAGTTCCTGTTCCCCCATTGCCACTCCACTATACCCGTCGGCCTTCTTCTGCTCATGGTCACCACTCATCATCTAGCTCGCATGAGGTATGTTCTGAGAATATAATCAATAATGATGTATCTAACGATTTACCTGAGCAGGCTGTGTTACAAAGGTCAGATGAGGATGCAAGTGATTTGGATCTACCTATTGCACTTCGGAAACAGAAGCGCAGTTGCGCGTCATATCCTATAGCATCCACAGTTTCTTTTGATCGTTTATCTAGGGAATTCAGAAGCTTTGCCATTGCACTATCTGCGGTGGATATTCCACGGAATTACCAAGATGCATTAAAGGACAATAGTTGGCGTTTAGCTATAGAAGAAGAGATGCTTGCTCTTCAGTCAAGAGGTACCTGGAGCCTTGTCCATGCACCTACCGGTGTGTCTACAGTGAGCTGCAAATGGGTCTTCACAGTTAAGCAAAATGCAGATGGCAGCATTGACAGATACAAGGCACGCCTGGTTGCTCGTGGGTTTACACAGACATATGGGGTGGATTATCTTTGATACTTTCTCGCCGGTTACTCGCCATTCCACCCTACAGATCCTTCTTTCTGTTGCAGTTACTCGTGATTGGCCGCTATTCCAATTAGATGTTAATAATGCATTTTTATATGGTGACTTGCAGGAGGAAGTCTACATGCAACAGCCACCTGGTTTTGCTATTGAGGGGGAGTGTTCTATGGTCTGTAGACTACATAAGGCCATCTATGGCCTTAAGCAGAGCCCTAGAGCTTGGTTCCAGAAGCTCTCAGACTTGTTTGAAAAACAGGGGTACAGATGTTCCAATGCAGATCATTCCCTGTTTATACAGAAAACATCCAGAGGTATTATTGCAATTATGGTGTATGTAGATGATATCTTAATTACAGGTGATGATGGATAAGGAATTCAGAGGGCAAAAGAAATGATGGGTCGTGAATTTGTCACCAAGGATCTTGGAGGTTTGAGATATTTTCTGGGACTGGAGTTCGCCAGAATTCCTCATGGACTAGTAATGACCCAGAGGAAATATGTCACTGACCTGTTGAGTGAAACAGAAATGCTTGATGCCGACCGGCCACTACACCTATGGATCCGAGCATGAAATTATACGATGATGACACTGATGAGGTGGATAGGAGAAGATACAGAGAACTGGTGGGAAAACTTCTTTATGTTACTATTACCAGACCCGATATCTCTTTTGTTGTTAATCG
Source organism: Ottelia alismoides (assembly GCA_037367405.1). NCBI lineage: Eukaryota > Viridiplantae > Streptophyta > Magnoliopsida > Alismatales > Hydrocharitaceae > Ottelia > Ottelia alismoides. Next base: position 846,463 of record JAZKJV010001570.1, read on the forward strand.
GGTGAGCCAGTTCATGGAGCAACCACATCAGGTACATATGGATGCTATACGTATGATACTCGGGTATCTTAAATCATCTCCAGGTGCAGGTCTATTGTTCAATAAAGACAAGGAGATTGCTATCTCAGCATGTGCAAATGCAGACTACGCAGGATGTCCCAAGGATAGGAAGTCCACCACTGGATTTGTTGTATATGTTGGAAACTCTCGTCTCATGGAGAAGCAAGAAGCAAGCTGTTGTATCCAGATCTAGTGTTGAATCTGAATATAGGGCTATGGCCCAGGTCAGTACAGAAATGATGTGGGTGACAGTTGTTCTTACAGATCTATATATAGAAGTCCCACTTTCTATGGCTCTGGAGAGTGACAATCAAGCTACTATATTTATTGCCAATAATCCAGCATTTCATGAACGAACCAAGCACATTGAGGTTGATTGTCACTATATACGAGATATGATTCAGAAAGGTTTTATTTCTATGTCTCATGTTAGCTCAGGGGACCAAACTGCAGATATCTTTACCAAGGCATTACTTAGAGGGCCATTCTAGAAGTGCTCGTCCAAGCTGAGCATGATCACATCCATGCTCCATCTTAAGGGGGAGTGTAGAGATATTTGGTATGTTATTTGTATTGTTTCCTATTTTCTATTTTTTTATGGACTATTGATGTAATTTACCCATAGGCTACTCCCCTATATAAGAGAGCCTAGGCGTATGGAATAAACAAGTCTCTTATTTTTCCCAACATATGGGGACCAATTATCCGGGGAAAATATTCAATGCAGAGATTGCTTTTGTTGAGGAGCCACGAGTAGATAATGATGGACGCAGTATAAGTCATGTAGATACATCTCAAGTAGAAGAATGCGCCCTATCTCACTCCCACTTTCTCCCATACCTGAGAGAATTAGAACATAGATCTCAAGTTGGGAGAAACAAACAAAACATGCATTTTTTCTTCTTTTTTCATATGGCTTTTCTTTTTTGTATGAATCATTCTTTTTTTATAGTTGTCTCTCTTTTTTCGGCTATTTTCCCCCCTTTTGTTGCAAAACATGTTTTTTTCGTCTGTTGGGTCATCAATTTAAAAAAAACTCGCGTCGTACTTGGACACAAGCTTCTCTTCTCTTTTTTTAATAGCCGCCCAACCCAACATGTGCTCAACATTCTCCTTCTTCCCTCTCTTTTTTCAACCTGCCCACTTTGAACTCGATACATTTAGGGTTCGTTTGGTTACTGGGTTGGGGTAACCTCCTTTGAATAGTAGATGTTTGGATGGTTATGAGGGTTGGTAGGGGGTTGGAATAAGGAATGTGATGTAATGTCACATTGATTTGTGATGGAATTTCAACCCAAGAATGACTCAAGAATGCAAGGGGTAAACCAGGTTACCCTCGGGTAGAACGGTAACCAAACGAACCCTTAGCCCCCCCTTTTCTTTTCTTTTAACCCAACCTTTCTCTCCACCCTCTTTTATTTTTTTTCTTATTCTTTAAAGAAGGGGTATCGGCCCCTTGGCAGATCCATCACCCTGATTAGTGTTCCCCAAAGAAACACATATCTTGCATCACCGCCACCCTCCTCGAGGACTGGCTGGAGGAGCTTACGTACCCAGACATCGGCTAGTTGCTCGGGATCGAGGAGGGGGAGGGGGGCAGCGAGTTTCGCCCGAGGGTGGGGGGGATGAGACTTGAGCATTCACGCACCACGCAGTCGAAACATTTGACCACATCTCGTGAGGGAGTGCAACATCGTCGAGAGACTCGCATATCGCCTCCACTACTTTTTTTCCAGGATCGTTACTGCAAATCACTCTTGGGAGATTGCACCTCAGAGAAGCCTAGGGTTTTCTCCTGGGAAGGAGGCACTGCCTGGGTTGCGGTTAGAAGTTGATCGATGAGGGTGCGGGTATGGAACTTGACGTCGATGGTGGCCTTAGAGTCGATGTTGAACTCGTTGCCGCGAACCTACGAAGAAGTTGCGGCTAGAGTAGTTGATGACACATTGTATAGTCCCTAGCGGAGATTGGCGGCGATCTGGAGAGGGGCTTTGACGTTGATGAGATCGATGATAGGAGGAAGGCAAGGAGTTACTTCGTAGGGACATGCGTTCTTGCATGGGGTCGAGATGCCTGGGTATGGGGATTGTCGTGTCAGGAGTAATGTTGTGGGGGGCTGTAAGAACACCTCTTGAAGATGGGGCTCTTGCGTAAGATGCATCCTAAAGATCTAGGGTTCCAGGAACCCTAGAGAGTGGATCGAATTGGAGATGTATGAGTGCCGAGGATCGAGTGCAGGCTTCACAGATTTAGAGTTTCGTGAGAAACCCTAGGACAAAATACACATAGCGGCTCCTCTTAATCTTGAACAATTCTTGAAGGTTAATGAAAAAACATATAGAAAATTGACACTAAGGACAAATAACTAAAACCAATCTTGCTCTAATACCATGTTGAAATGTACAGAACGTGGAAGCAAATAATTAGAACAAGAACGAGAAACATAAACGTCTTTTTTTACATGGAACTCTATAGGATAAGGAACGGAATGTAATCACAGGAGAATGCCTCTAATGAGCGATCATTCTATTAGAATTTCTCAAAGAGTACAGGGGGTATCAGGCTCCTTATATAGCTCCACAAACAGATCGGAGTCCTACAGATAGACGATGTGGGACTAAAACATGAGTGGGGGTATTTGAATATTGGAGAGATCTTATTACCCGTCTATTACATACTCCAACACAGTTTATCAATGAAATAATGTGTAATTTAGTGCCATTACTAGTTTTTTTTACGAAACCATGCTCAGGAGTTCTTTTCTGCATAGCTTTTGGATTTTTGCATTTCTGTAAGGATTGTACGTTGAACTTCTAATGCTTAAACCTAACAAGAAAATGGTGTTGCATAACGCAATGAAAGACATACTTATTACGGAAAGAAATGAATGACATGTATATTATGTGGCCATAAGGATCCTTTATATAAAGGAGAACCCTAAAGGGATAATAACCATAGGAAATTATGTAAAAAGAAGTAAAAAATGTATAAAATACAATTTCCTATAAAACTCCCACTGAAGTTGGAGCATAAATATCTATCATGCTCAACTTGGAAGAACACTTCTGAAATGACCCCCTTGCTAGAGCATTGGTTAATATGTCTATTGTATGTTCCCTTGAGTTGACATAAGATGTAGAGATTGTTGGCAATGAAGAATGCAATCTGATAGAAAGAGATGCCCCATGCCAATAGCTAGGTCGATTAGAATAAACTTGACTCACATTATCCTAGTGCTTCCTGCACCATGGTCTTGTATTCGGATCATCACTCAATATAGAAAAAACAATTTACTTTTTTTACTTTTCCATCTCTCCAACAGGGTCTTAATAAGCATTGCAAATCTCAAGGTTGACTTTCCGTCTTTCAGGCATCTTGCATAATCGGTATCAGCACAAGTCATGATCTCAAGAGATGTCCCTTTGCTGAAGAATAGACATGTACCGGGCAAAGATTTTAGGTAGCTTAGGATCATGGAGACTGCATCCATATGAACCTGACATGGTTATTCCATAAACTGGCACAGAAGGCACAAGATCAGGAGGTCTAGTAGTCGGCTTGCGAATGTATATACAAGGCAAAGTCTGCACCACATGAGGTGATGTAGGGGTTGGAGGCAAAGGACGAGGTGGAATGTAAACATCCTCATCAAACTCAAAATATGTCATCATGTCTCTTATGGGGGGAAAATGCATAGCATACTCAAATTATGTAATGTTAACATTGACATAGTACTATTTCCTTCTGACATGATCAAAGCACCGATATGCTTTTTGGGACAGGGAATAACAACCAAAGGTGTGTTTGGTATATTTTGGGGAGAACTTGTCACAACCATGAGTTAGGTGATGAACAAAGGTCACACGCAACCAAAAATGTGAGGTAGTGGAGAGAAGAGATCCTTTCGGGAAACACAATTGGAAAAAAAACTTTTCTTCTAACACAAAGGATGACATACGGTTGATGAAGCAGCAAAGGGTGAGGACATCTCCCCTGCAAAAGTGAGGAATTTGACTATATCAAGAGAGTTTCAATAATATCAAAAATTATTTTTTAAAGGGTGGCAACCTAAGTTGAGACCTATTGCAAGATTTATATTGAGGTAATTTAGCTTACAGTTGACCAAACCAGGCAGAGCAAAGTGCCCACCTTACTATGTTCCAGAATATTTTCTAAAAAAACACTGACCACGAAATATGACCTCTTTCCAACACACCAAATGTCCCATAAAAGTGCAAAGGGGAAAGAGTTGTCCTCATGCGAGTTGCCACAATTCATGCTTATGGATCTCCAGAAAAGAGTGTTGTTCTCCACCCTTAGCCATGGAGCCCTCGCTAACCTCTACGCTTGGGCCAAACGACCACACCTGAAGAATAGATGATCCAGATCTTCAATCTCAAAACCACACTTCTCACATAAGCAGTCTCATATCCGAAGAATCTCATCCTAACGCTCCTTCGTAAAAAACGCAACCATCATGACAAGCCATAAGAACACCTTAATTCTATAGGGGATTTGGCTTCTCCAAATGATCTTCGTGTCATGGCAAATATCCTCATGATGTATCTTTTAAGTCATTAACAAAGAAACAATACGCCTTCTTCACAAAGAACTTTCCCTTCACTTAAATGTATTGATCCCCACCGTGAGTTCGGCCTACCTCATCAGCCCGCAACCTCTGTAAGCTCAAGAATTCTTCCAATCTTTGCTCCAAAAACACCGCTGTGAAAGATGGTGACCAGGAGTCACGCACCCATACATGTTAAAATGAAATGTCCACGTTCTCAACAAGTGCCAGAAGCCACAGAAAATGATCACCGAGAGCGCCAAAACCCATCCAGTTGTCCAACCAAAATCGGAAAATCTTCGACTACTAAGCACTGGAATCAACTTCTCCCTCAATTCCGATATGATCTTCCTAATGCCCAGCCATAGTAAGGATGGCAAATGGGTGACATTGTCCATCACTGGCCCGCCATTGCAATAGATTTTTTGCATCAGGAGACAAACAAAGTCTTCATATTCTCCCGCACAACTTGACCACTCTTTTTGCTATTATTGCTTTATTCATGCATTCCACATTCAAGACCCCCATCCCTCTCTTTTCACCATAGTGATCGTGGATCAGTCAATGATGTGAATCTCCTTTTTTCTCATGCTTCCCATCAACCCAAAAAAATCGTGTCATCAAAGCCTCTATCCTCTTGCGGACCCCCACAGGTAGCAATCTTGTAGGATGGAATATGGAAATAGCTGAGAGGACATGCTTGAGTAAAACCAGTTTACCACCATTGGATAACGTTGTCTCCTTCCAACTCACCTTCTTGTTCTTCAATATATACAGAAATGGCCTCCAGTCGATCGCTCTAACCCTCCCAACAACTAGCGGCAACCCTACATAACGGGCAACTCGCCAATTGGGCATTGCAACATCTCAACAACCTCATGCAAGTCTATCCAAGAGAGGCCAAATGGTACAACCACCGACTTCTCCATGTTAATTCGCATACCCGAAATATCCCCAAAAGTCTCCAGAATCTGAGCGACCCTTCTCGCATGATCCGTCCTGCCCTCCAAAAAGATCATAGTATCATCGGCATATTGAAGAAGGGGAATCGAGATGTTGCCATTGCAGTATCTTGTTCACCAACTACCATCATCTGCAAGCATCATCATAACCATTAAGGCATCAACCACAATCATAAACAAGAACGGGGCCAACGAGCATCACTAGCGAATGCCCCACTGAGGTTGAAAAAAACCACCTTTCGGGTGATCGTTAACAAGAACCAAGTAAGATGTCATAGTAATGCGTCGTTTCATCTAGGAGATCCAAATATCCATGCAAATGGCCAAACCACCTTAAGTAATCTTCTCACATCTTATCCTCGATCGAAGCTACACCAACTTTCCTTCTGATTGCATCATTTCAAATCCGATCTTTATGTGTATGTACACACATTCACCTTAGCATTTTCATTTCTATTACTACCATTCTCTACACATGTTTATGGTTCACATGCCAACATTCATATCCATAGAGCATAATAGGTTATAGGTCACACGGCAGCTTTGTAAAACTTTCCTTTAATTTTCAAAGGAATTTTCTTGTCACATAGAACAGTAGAGGCTCCTCTCCACTTTCATCAACTTGCATTTATTCTGTGAGTAACATCTCCATCAATTTGTTCATTGTGTTGCAAAAATAAATCACAAATATCTAAAAGAATCTTTCTTCAGAATGTTATCATCACCAATCTTCACCTCGATTCCTTCAACATTGCTTCCATCAAAAGTGCATTCCATATATTCAGTCTTAACCTACTTGTACGAAATCCTTTCGTCTATAATGCTTGTCTCCAGACCTCAAGCTTATCATTTATTACATCTCTAGTCTCATCAATCAACACAATATCATCAACAGATAACATACACCAATGTTTCTCATCCTGAATGTGACTAGTCAACTCGTCCATAATCAAGTATCCGTCTTAAAATAACAAATAGAAAAAAATGCAAAAATAAATTATGGTGAGTGCGTGATAATTTTTCCAAAGACAATTATTGCAATTTGATATTAATTGTGAAGTTACCAAATAATTAATTGAAGGCTATGTGATGATTTTTTTATAAAAGATAATGTGCCTTAACTCCTATATATAGTCCAAAATTTACAAATTGCTTCAATAATATGAATTCCACTGCAATATTTCAAGCTAAATCAAGCAAGCAACTTCATAAAATCATTACAAATAATTCATGCATGCAAAAGTTTTCAAACCACATAGAAACTAGAATTAATTACAAGTCCGACGGAAAAATCGGAATTAAATTGATGAAATTTATTATCTAAAATTCAAAATGAACATTTAGAGACCTAAATTCAAGAAATAAAGATAAAACAACTGCAAACAAGTCCAAAGGACCCCTTAGTAATTATGGAAAACTTGGTGTGGAAATTATATGAATCTCCCTCTGTGTATGGGGTGTCTTTGTGTAACTTGGAATATGCTCGGGCTTTCGATGCAATTATATTACCCCTTCGTTGATGTGTGACAAATATTAGATCATCATGCTCACATATGAGCTCTTGGTTGTGCCATGTGTCGGCTACTCAGTGTTTCTTCTCCAATGGAATGGGCCAACCATGATAGGAGAGTCGAGCTCCAATCAAGGCCTTAAATGTTGAATTTGATTCGTTTCGGTAAGACTAAAAATAGAAAATCGATGGAATTTCGATGAAATGGTCGGAAATTCGGGAAATTACTTGAAAACTCATGTTTCCCTAAAATTAAGATTTTTAATATTCTTTAACTCAAAAACTGGGGTAGAAATACATAGTTTTTGCTAATAGTAAGATATTACCATGATATGTTCCATTAAATTTCCATCCAATCGCTTCAACAGTCAAAATAGTATGCTACTCAAAACCAGATCATAATTTGAACCGAATATAGAAGCCATTAGTTTCACCACTTGAACATGAAGAGAATGGTAACACGTGCAATAATAACAAAGAAAAACATAGGTCAACAAAGGGTACTAGCAAAGTGATATCTTATGTAAGAAATTCAAGAACAAATGATAGCTTAGAACTTGTATCTAACCAAAATAATTTCTAACATAGAAAATTTTATTAAATTTTAGAAATAAAATTAGACATACGCATATACACACAAACACGGATCTTTCTAACATGTTTGTCTAATAGATGCATTGTTTACCTTGTGGTCATAAAATATATGTTATACAAGACAAACAAATCAATTGATACCAAGAATTTATGTAGTATTCAAATACACAATCTATATCAAACATGTTAGTAGGCAAATACTTGCAGTCACAAGACTTGGAAGGTTGCTAACAACCTAGCACTCGCACAACCGCACGTATTCCTTGTATTAGAGAGAAGCCTTTGATTTCATTTTGCTAAGTCAGGAAAGAGAAATTCGGATAATTTCAGTGAAATCGTCGAAAATCTTAGAAATAACTCTAAACTTGACTTTTTCCAAAAACTAAGATTATATACAAAGTCAATAGATAAAATAGAAATGCACACTTATTTGTGAAATAGAATTGTAATATAAGTTTTGAAGTAGTATTATCATCATGATCATCACACTTACTATATATAGAGCAACGTGTTGCCTAGAGTCCGAACTGTATGTTAAACTTCAAGCAAAAGCCATTATAATCATGTCTTTAATAAGAATGAAGGGACACATATAGTAACTACTAATCAAAACATACATATCAAAATAAAGAAATAATAAAAAATATAAAGCTCTTCAGTTAAAACTTGAATTTAACTCTTAAATATTGTGTCTAATTGATTTTGTTTGGATTAGATCTAAAATTTAAAAACTAAGTAAAGAAACTTTTTCAAACATTGTAGAGAACTCTAACAACTCAACACATCGGTGAGTAAACAAGTGAAAATTCATTAATATATGCAAATTTCAATGAAAACGAAGGTAGATTCCCTTTTTTTGTTGTTTCATCAAAATGACATGCAATTTCGATGAAAATTCGTTGACATTTCGCTGATATTTCCTTGAAATCCTAGAAAAAAATAAGGCAGCGTTTCAAATTCGGTAGCCTAGAGAAATGGAAATTTTGAAAAAAAAATCAATAGAATTTCGTTGAAATTTGAGGCTGTGGCTCCAGTGAGCATATCTTTTCTACCTCTTGGCACTGCTGCCGCTCTGAGTCACGGAACGAGCTGAAGAAGGTAATGGCAGCTTCCCATTGTCTTGTGATTCTCATCGAAGCACTCAACATCTAATTTTTGTTGAATTCAACTGATGAGATCCAAAATGGGGCACCTGCAGGTGCTCCAGTCAGTTGTATGTAGCATCAAAATGTCCTCTGTTGTTCTTGTTAACACATGAAAAAAACTGGAAATCGGTACTACATTGTCCCTACCTAAATCACACTGAAAGTTTGTGGAATGAAGTATCTGAAAGGATCTTCCCTGAGTGGGTTGAGCTCGATCTAGTCGGTATGAACTCAAAAATAGCTTAAAATGCTTGGCAGATGCCTGGCGAGTCTTTTTGGAGTTGAGTGAGGAAGATCTTGTGCATGGTGCTCCCATGAAGAGAGCTTCACAGAGATCAAGCTTTTTTTCTAGTAGAATGATCGAGAAAGATGGCTCCTCTAAAAATGGTGCTGATAGATGAGGATTTTCTTACCCCCTAGAAATGCTCGAGGAGGGAGGACAAAGGTGAATGATGATGGCTAAATTGGTCGACGACTGAACTGGGAGAGACAATGAATACACCCAGATTTGGGCGCAATTGAAAATTGGGGTGCGTGTGTAGACAAAAATAGACATTAAATGTAGAACTAAGGGGGAAAATAAGAGTGGACCTGGTTTTTGACAAAAATGGCGAAAAGATGTGGCTTGGGGATGATGAGCTAGAAGGAACTCGGGCATTTGCCTCAACAATTGGTCGTGGTTGTAGGATGTTTCAGAGTGAAAAATTGCTCAAACAAGCCCAATAAAGGGTTGGATCAACTCATGGAGTTCTCAGCTTTCACGTCATTGCGTAAAATAGTCACATGATGCCTCTGTCACAAGCTTTCTCTCCTCGAACATGGAGGTGGAATCAACCCTCTAATTGTATGGTGAGGTGAAAAGTTCGAGCTCTCCTAAGGGTGTCTAGAGGGTTGACAATGGAAGAGGGTGGAGGCGGTGGCTTGAAGAATGGGTGATTGGGGTGGTTGTGGGCATCGAGGGAAGAAGGTCGCTTGAGAATTGTCAAGCACCTGGACTGGAAGTACGGGGATCATAGCTTGAAGATGACTATGTTGGCGCTACGTGGTACCACCACAAAATTTCTAAACTTAAAATTTTTTGTGAATTCAGAAAAATATTAGATAGCTGATTAGTAGTGCAAAAATGAAAAATGATAGGTTTTTTATACTCCACATTTTGTTGAGTTTAGGTGCTAATTCGTTAAAAAGAAAGTATGATTTTTAGGACCTTTACAAGTGTATTTTACTGGTAATTTGGAATTCTTTTTGCTTTCCTTATATGTACTATTTACTTCTTATATTTTATTATCAGTATACATCATTTTAGACCGTTATGGGATTTTTTGAGTATTTCGCATAGGTGTACAGTACTTGTAAACCTAGTGTTTTCTCTTTTTTATTTTAATGGTTTTGAGCTTTTTATATTAAAATACAATAATATGATATATATATATATGAGAAAAGGGAATATGTGCTCATGACCTTCCCATGGGTAAAAAAATACAATTTTTAATTAAAATATAAATCAAAGACGTTGATCTTGATATATATTATAAAATGAAGATTGTATAAATATATAGACTTTTGAGGTGGTTCCATGGTGGGATGCCACCTTTTTTATTCAAAAAATATATAATATAAAATGAAGATTGTATTAAAATTTCATGTCATTTGGAGTTTTGTAACCCATCCTTTGAGCGATGTTGGATTCATCTCATTAGAGTTGTTGATTGTTTATTATTGTTGGATTGTGTTCACACTAAGACTTGGGTACTTAAAATTTTGTGGGCACACAATGGTCTGTCCTTGCCCCCCTCCCTCCCTCCTCTCTCTTTCTCTCTCTCTCCCTCCCTCCTCTCTCTCTCTCTCCCTCCCTCCCCCCCCCCCCCTCTCTCTCTCTATATATATATATATATTGGTTCAATGGGGTTGTCCCCTTGGAACAGCCAACATGGCTGCCCCACCTTATTTTCAGTATTTTTTATTTTTTTTCAAAAATATCACCATGTATATTCATATATATATATCCCTCATATAAGTCATTCGAATTTCGTCAGAAATAGAAACTCCTATACCCTTCATTTGGAACATGTAATTTTAATAGTCTAAACATTATTGTAATTGACATGTTCTAGATGGAGGGTATAGGAGTCTCTGTTTCTGACGAAATTTGAATGACATGTTGGAGGGATATATAGATGAATTTACATGGTGGTATTTTTCAAAAAAAATTGCGAAAAAAATAGGGGTGAGGTCAACCATGTTGGATGCCCCTAGGGGGCAGCCCCATTTCTCTCGCTCTCTCTCTATCTATATATATATATAGATAGATAGAGAGAGAGAGAGAGAAAGGAGGGTTGATCCTGTGAGAGCCAAAAACTGTGAGAGCAATGATTATGGACTATTAGATTCTGTCATCTCTCTCCTGATTGATTGGACGAGAGAGATGAGCAAAATCTAGTGGTACAGATTCATTGCTCTCACAGTTTTTGGCTCTCACTGGATCAACCCTCTCTCTCTCTCTCTCTCTCTCTCTATATATATATATATATATATTCATAAACTCGTGATGGACATATTTTATTGGAAGGGCCTCATATACCAAGGAAAATATGTATATGTATGCCTTTAGAAAATAGATAAAGCTTGAATCACATGGTACACGTATAAGGTCCAAACTTACTTTGCACATATGAACCATATTCACTCCAAATTATTTTTAAAAGTTAGGATGGTTAAGTGGTCAACTTTAAAGGTGAGAAGAGTTGGTGGTATATATGCATGATGTGATTTTCATTTATTTCTGTATTTTTCTTTGTTTTTTATTGAGTGATTACAAGTGGAATCGAGTTATTTGGGGTTTATTTGGATTATATAAATTTAGGAAGATTTCTATTTATTTAGGACAACTGTACATCGGGGACCGAATTTAGTAATTTGAGTACGTTCAAGTTTATAGGTGAGTTTATGTGATTTTCAATTGTGGAAAAATCAAGATGAAACCGGGAAGCTAGGATTTTGCAAATAGGGTTTGAGATATCTTCCCAGTTATAGAGGTGATTTTTCTCATATTTTCGAATTTGTGTGTATTTTTATGTACAAGATGGAAAATGATTCCTTTCAAAAGGAGTTAAAATAAATTTATTGTGACTGCTTCAATTTCTATGTATTTATAGGCATTCATGTACGATTGTCTCATTTTGTGATTTTCTGGGCTTTTTTTCTTTTCTTCTTTATTGTTATTTTGTTATTAACATGGTTTTATTGACAATATTTTTTACAAGAAGGGCATTTATGAGGTATTTGCAGGCACTTGTCAAAGAATTTGGGTCAAAATTTATGGACAAATTAGATAAACTACAGATTCATCACATTTATCCAGTTGCACCAGACTCATAATAGGCAATGTGGTGGGACTAAACACGTGACTGCATACCTCAATTGGTGGATCTTTCCCCTAGATCATACTCACTCGAATCAATCTTCCACTAATTCAACTCAACAGTGCATATATTGTAATTTAAATGCTTCTAGTTATACAGTTACGTTTTAGTAAAAATTTAACATGGAGTATTCTACCTCAGTCGTGACATACATCATACTCGCTTATCAGAGGCAGTCATGCTAATGATTTCTGTTACGTTTATTTGTATATTCGTTTTTGCAGGAAGAAATACAGAAGAGAACTGGATATATAGTGATGCTAAAAGATGGATCATTCTGTGTGGATGCAAACACAGAAATGGATCAACTCTCTGAAGAGTTGGACGTCAAAATACCAGAGGTATACATGACCTCATTTTCTGTTCCAAATATAACGGCGATCACTCACTGTAAGTTTGGAGCGCATGGAGGTTATGGAAGAGTGGATAGTGTGTTTGTGTGACAAACCAAGATTTTTTTTCTTAATAAGGCTGCTGGCTGCAGACCTCCCTCTTCGGTAGGGATGTAAACGGTTACGGATATATCTGTATCCGATCCGTCATCGTATCCATTTTATACAGATTTTGACATCCGTATATGTATCCATTTTAAAATGGATACAGATACGGATGTCGTTTTGATATCCGCAAACATCTGTATCCGTATCCGTATCTGTTTTCGTATATAAATAGTCATAGATTTATTTTTAACCATATTTAACATAATTATATACCTTCTTTTACGATATTTGTATAATTTTTATGATACAAACACATATAGTAAATTTATATCACGTGTTTTCCATCCAATTCGTATATATTTTAGTTGATTTTATAGAGTATTTCTAACATTACTCGTATGCGATTAGTATCTGTTTTTTAAGGATATGGTAAGATAGTTTTAATATCCGTCGATATCCGTATTCGTGTATGTATTCATATTCAAAAACAGCTAAGGATACGGTAATACCGGTATCCTTATCCATATCCGTCAGTTTGCATCCCTACTCTTTGGATCCAAAACTTAGTGGTAACAAGCATTCAATATTATAATGGCTAAATTAAGAAATCACAAATGCAAGAAAAGAAAGTAGATATGGCCCTATATGATTCCATCAATAGAAGTATATAAACTAATATAAAATCAGAAAATTTTGACTGTAATCTTTTATATGTGCAACTTCATATATAGTTTTGAGTAAAATCATCTAGTAATGTCTATCTGCTTTTCTTTCCTTTCACCTGTGGTTTCTAAGCGTTCTCTATTATAGTATTGGATGTTTGTTACCGCCAAGTATTGGATTCGGATTCCGTAATTAGATCGTCACATTAGGATTGCATGGATAAAAGGAAAACGTGTATAATAAAAGCATTGGTATGAAAGTTGAGCAAATTAGTTAGGTACCTAAAATGCATTTCTATTAACATTATTATATTGGCAATTTTAGTCTACCAGCATTCGTATAATTGTTTGTGTTAGCGATATCTGTAATTAGCTGCATGAGGAAATAAACGTGTTTATATCACTTGGGATTCAGATTTGAGCTCTATCATTTTCTAGCATTTTGGGTAGGGCTACAACCCAATAGATGTATGTTTGGAGGTGGTGAGTCCGTGCAGCGAACCCTGACGAAATGGGAAAAAGTTCAAACTTTTATTTTATTTCTCTTATTGAGGGGTTTTGGTTAAAAGTTAGTACCCGAATTCCAACCTTTTTTGGTTCTGGTTTGGAACCTTTTTGTTAGGTAGGCTATCAATATCATATTCTCGTGTGTTGAGTGGCAGTCTAATCGGGGTACATATTGCAGGGTCACCCAGTACGAGACCGTATCTGGTTACATCTGTGAATCATTTGGCTGTATTCCCAGCAAAGGGGACAAGATGAAAGTGGTTCTTGAAAAGGCTGATAAAGACGGGAACAGTGAATTCACCGAGACCGAATCGAAACACCATGAGGATAATGAACGGTATCAAATATTTGAACTAGAGGTACGTTGAATTTCCCACAACTGCAGTGCATCCGTTGTTTGAAATATCGTGTAGTTTATGTGTGGAATATGTGTTCCAAATTTCATGCAAAACAAACATTCCTAACATGCTCATCTAGATAAGTCAATTTCAACAAGTCTGAAACGGTTAAAATGTGATAGTCTTGATGGAGATGATAGAAGTGTCGAATTTAGTTGAAATTGGAATTATTTTGGCTCGTAAAATTCTACTTGCGAAATTTAGCATTATCTTTTATAGTACAAGTAATCTTCGGTGGCAACTAATTTATTGGATAAGAATATTGTCTCGAACCACTTGTGATGGAAGTGTTCATGCTCTCTATCATTTGATTGTCATGTTCTACATATGGTCTTTGGGTTGAGTTTTCAGACTGACTGATTGCGAAACTCCTTAACATCAACCTTTTAAACAAGATCTTGTATATTCTCAGATCTTCATAAAACAATTGCTGTGATTCTTCCTATTTCCCTTCCTAATTTTATAGGAAAATGACGTTGTCACTGATACACATCCTCCATGGGTGCCCATTTCCATTGATTCTTCAGCTTTGTAGGAACATCTTATCCACATTCATACTTAATCATCTTTCATGTGCTAAGCATGCCCGCTATTGTCATGGGCGTTGCGTTCTTTTTACATATAGTTATTGCATGACATGCTGAAGTGATCTTCATATGGTTTCAATATTTCAGATATTGGAAGCCAGTGCAAGAAAGGTGGAGTCGGTGTTATTTAAGCTCGTCAATGATCCCAACATGGAGGTCGACAACAGTAACGGTGTGAACCGAATCATTTCCAAGAAGGTTGTGAAGAGGAAGCGACGCAATGAGGCTAACTCTGGCATCAGTGACAGCGACGAGCCATCCTTATCAGACGATGACCGCGATATACGTACTCCCTTTCTAGAAGGGTTGCGCCTGCAGGAAAGGTACGGCTCTAATTTGACCAGTAAACAATCCCAAGACCTTGCCTGTAACGACGACACATAGTTTTCACCATCCCATTGTAAGCAGCTGTTTTTTGTTTGTACAAGAGAAAAAATACAAAGAAAAGAGAAATACAAAATGCACACATGCCCGCTTCTTCCGGGGTTGTGCGTTTACAAGTGAAGAGAAGTGTCGATGTCCTCAGCTACATAATCCGGCTGCACATTCGTAGGGCTAGTACTAGTATACAATAAACCTGAGACAGGCTGCCCATTCAGAGCTCGCGGTTGATGCCAGCACATCCCGGTCGAGGTAAGGTGAGGTCTGGAGCGAGGATGGAGCAAGAACCACTTGGGTTGCTTGAATTGAAGGTGGCTCACTCCCAGATTCGCAACCGCAGCCAAAGCCTTGCGACGTTCTCTCCTTTGTCGCAGGGCCTTCACTCTGTGCAGCTGCCTGAACCTCTCTTGCAGGAGAGCGATGGAGGAATTTAGCATGGTGGGTGATTCACCTGCCTGCGTTGGCATATTTGATGTGTGCTGAAAATATATCCTGCTGCTTATATGGTGAGCCTTTCTTTGTCTTGTTGTGACATGTTTGTGTATTTGTTTTGGTTGCGGATGACGGAGAGAGGGAGGCAAAGGGAAAAGGTTCGCAGAATCCAATGAGCTCCCTTTATGACCCGTTCAATGGATCACATGCGTGGAAAGGGTGGTCGAGAAAATTGCAAGATTTTTCAGATTGAACATATATGTGAAATTGTATCATATATTATATTCCATGAATATCCAGTGTACTTATGACCCGTTCAAATAATTTGGGTACTTGTGGGAAGAGGTTATCCACTGAAACGGGATGAGTACCCATTCTTGATAGGATTAGATCTCCACATGCAGGGCCGTCCTGGGCCTTGTCCCGGGGTGCAATTGCTCAGGGTCCCGCAATTTTGGGGGCCCATCTCTAAATTTGTTACATATACTCAGGGCCGTCCATGAGCCTTGTCCCGGGGTGCAATGGCCCAGAGTCCTCCAATTTTGTGGGCCCATCTCTAAATTTGTTTCATATACTTAGTTTTTATTATTTTTATTTCAAATACTAGGGATGAAAATGGATCGTATACAGATCAGATATGCATATTTCTATATCTCTATTCACTTCATCTCTATCGAATACAGATACAGATGTGGATATGATTCGGATATGCATTAAGTAAATCGTATCCTTGAAAACACAGATACAGATACGAATCAGATATTTGTCGAATCCAAATATGGATCGAATAAAGAGTGAACCTGAATACATATTAAATAAAGAGCTAATCCAAATATGAGCCAATGAAAGAGTGGATCCAAATATGGATCCAATAAACATGGAATCCAAATACGGGTCTATTAATGATCACATATAAATATGAATTGATATTTAATCAAAGTTTACAATGATTTTAAAAATTGATAATAAATATAAATAAGTTGCATTGTAACAAAATGGATAGTCGAGGTGACATGCATTCTTAACCAGAAGCAAAAGTGGGATATAGCTTCATAACTTTTGTTCCTGTCCATCCCCAAATAAATGAAAATTTATCAATATCATTGATATATTGTATTATATAATATTTAATACTAATATAATAACACGGGGTTGTATCTTGTATTATATTAACTAATATATAAAATAATATTAAATGTTTATTCTGGCATCCGGATCCGGATATTCAAGCCATTACCATATCTGTATCCATATTCAAAAAATTTTGCAATCCATATCCATATCCGATCCGTATTCGATTAATATTTGGATACGGATATCCATATCTGGTAATTTTTTCGAGTACAGTAAGCGGATATTCGGATGTATCCTTATCCCTATTCATCCCTATCAAATACCAATCCAAATTCTAAATGGCTACACAGATCCATTAATTATTTACATTTGCATGTGTCATTTGACTCTTCATATTTCTAAATGCGTAAAAAGCCTTTGGGTTCCCCAATGTCACATTAATATCTTAAAAGTTAAGACCCCACATTGAACTTGAATGTGTCCTTTGGAGACAAATATGACCTCCTACTCTTGTGATTTGCAATGTGTGCCACTGTTGCAATTTCTCCTGCTTTCAATTTATGACTAGTTGTTATTGTTGGACACCCGCAAATCATGGCCTCAGTTAATGGTATTTTTTATGATTGTGCCTTGTAATTTTTTCCTTAGATCCACAAATCACAGTTATTTTTTAGATTCGCACATCTACTTACCATATTTGTGTAATTTTAAATCATCTATTATTTTTTTTTCTAAGAAATTACAAAACTGAAAGTTATTACACATTGTAAGGGATTGGAAATGTGGCGTTAACCACTTGAATTATTATTTTTTTTACAAAAAAATTTCATCTCTCATTACTCAATCACAGGACATACATTTCCTTTTTCAAAGTTTTTATTGTCATTATAATCAGTTTTATATTTGTGGTAAGAGTATTTTATGGTTGGATTGTGAATAACCATCAAATAATCTTTTTAGGTTACTTTTTTTGATTTCCGTAAAACTAAATCCTTATTATTTAATTTAGATTTCAAGATTAATGCTAGTTGTGATTGAGAAGTTATTTTATTAATATATATGTTTGGATCTTGGACTATTAATAGAAACTATCAGCTTGGCCTGATTACCACTGCCAAATAAAAAACTGATGACTTGATTATTTTTCTATAACTATTATTTTATTGTCTGTTTAAATCATGTATTATTTTTATTGTAATTAATTGTATAGTTCTTCTTACTTGACTATTATTATTCTCTAGCCATATTTTTTGGCCCATATGATATGAAAATCAGACATTAAGAGATGCAACTCTTAATTCTTATATATTTTTTTTATCGTAGTCAATAGATATATGCTTCTGTGCTTGAACGTTCTAAAAAATCCTAACTTAAAAAAACAATGCCATATTTTTTTGCTAGCTATTGCCCATAGCTTTTGTTTGTATTTACATTCCTTGAGTTGCATTATATCCATAGATGTCTATTTCGATTGTAGAAATTATTTTTTATAATTTTAATTCATTACTTATTGTTTGATGCCTGTTGATCATAAACATACATAGTTCTTTGTAAAATTTAAAGAACTTTATTTATAACAAATTTACAAATTAAAAAAATCAAATTATTTTTTTATTAGGACCCTTTTCTTCTCTTTTGCCTAAGGCCCATGAAATGTCAGGGACGGCACTGTCCACATGTTAAGGGTCAAATGGTATTGGATACCTGATCAAGAATCCTTTGTTGGATATCCATAGGTTTAAAGTCAATCCATATCCGTATATGATTGGGACAGGCATTCGTATAACCTAATAACCATGCACCCCCCCCCCCCCCCCCCCTTGCCTGGAGACATCCTTGAGCATCTGGAGCGTTCCAGGTGAAAGAAAACAACTTGAAGAACATTCAAGAATGGTCGAGTTGCCGGCCTTTGACGCGTGGAAGACCACGAGTGGTCGAGATCCTTGGGATGGTATACTTCAGACCTTTGAAGCCCAGCCTATGGGCTACTCGCAAACATACGCTCAGAGTGAGCTCTTCATGTGCTTGGGGATTTTGCTGTATCGACCATGGAGTTGTGATAGTTTGCTATTCCGTCCCTCCTCTACTTTTACATGTGTTAATTTTGATTCGGTAATTTTTACAGTGAAAACCATATGTTTGACTGTGAATTCCTGTTACGTTCTTGGAAGTTTTGGTAGGAAACTTTTCACTACGAACATTACAGCAGCCTCTACTCATATATTAATTTGGTAATTATTTTTATCAAAGCTGGATTTATGATAATTATTTGAATGAAAATTGTACTTTTGGATTGATTTAGTCAAAGAATATCATATATATATATATATGGAGTTTAATTTTTCATTTTTTTGCGGAATTATAGTACTTTGATACATCTTCGTACTTGCGAAAGCATTTTGAAAAATTAATTTCAAGGTTGTTTAATTTTTCTATTTTACTTCTTGAATGATGTAGCATCCATTTCATGTTGTTTTACTAAATGCCTCTAGACCCCCCCCCCCCCCCCCTCCAACTCATAGGTAACTCCGTTGATTTTAGTTTTTTTTCATAGCTTTTTCTATTTTTGAAAAATCAAAGGCCCCGTAGTATATCACCACCACCCCCAAAAGGTTGATAAACGGAGAGAATCCCGACGCAGAGGGCTCTGTAGTGGAAGGAAGAGCAATTGCACGCCATTCCCCTCCAAGAGCTCCACGACGGAGTTGGAAAGGGAATGCCATCATTGCTTCGGACCCCGAGTTTATTCCCCATCTTCTGCTTCTGCTGCACAGGAGACGACGGGCAGGGCAGAGAATATGTACTAGTGGGATATGGAGTCGAGCTCTCTCTCTCTCTCTCTCTCTAAGTAAATATATATATAAATAAATAGAGAGAGAGAGACTGTCTAATGTCTATGTCTAGAGCCAAATGCTGCCTCTTCCCTACCTATCATTGGGTTGCTCCAACCAACAGATGACAAAGATACGTCTCTCCATTCTTTCGAGGAATCAATCCACTGACAGAAACATCTGTTTGCCTTTTTCTAACTAAAATCAGATCATTAATTAAACTAGTAACCGACAGATTTAGAATACCAAAATTAGTTATTTGAAATTAAAATTTGGATACGATAAATTTTATCGTACAAACAACAATAACAATAAAGTTTTTTTCCCACAATTAAGTAGATCGGCTACGTGTATCAATCAGAGGCTAAATTTTATCGTATCTTGTTGTAAATTTAAGCGAGCATTCATTTCCTTTATAAATATTCAATTATTAAATGATTTTTTATATTTAAGATTAGCAATAAATGATGTAGGTGTTGCTAATAATCAACGTGTGTTGAGGTAATAATGATTACCAAATGCTTTAAACTATATAAGTTTATGACTATATATTTAAAAACAAAGGATATAACGGCAGATTTCAATATATTAGTACTTAAATGTAAAACAGATTTTGACGTTATCATATCAACATTGAAGTTGTGTAAATGTAATATGCATCTGTATGTTACGGACAATGTAGGACTACCAAGAGGAAATTATAATGCATATCCAAAAGAGCATCATTCTACAGAATAAATGATTGGTTATTTTGTTTACAACGTGTCTGTAACATTAATTAAATGAACCAGAGGGGAGCATGTGCAAAAGTACCGATAAATGAATCTTGAAAGTTGAGCCCCTCTAATAGTATAGTAGAAGCAGTGGCTCCCACTTTAAAAACGTCGGAGTTCAAATCCCTAGCCCCTCCACCTAGGGTTGGGCATTGGGCTGGGCCGGCCCGACCCGTCTCAAAGCCCAACCCATATAACCCGACCCAAATCCGAACTTGAAATTTAATGGGCGGGCCGTGGACCCTAAAATGAGCCCATATTGATTATCGGGCCGGGTTTGGGCCTGAGAAGGCCCAAACCCGTTAGCCCGATAGCCCGACTCATTCTAAAGCAAGTATATTCATATCTAGTACGGTATAATTATAGTAAGGGATTTTATCACTTGTGCCCCTCCGAGATATCGCAATATCTGTTATACCCCTATCTTTTTGGTAATATCAGTTGTGCCCCTCAAAACTTGATAATTTATCACTTGTGCCCCTCGGGTTAGTGACCGTCCATCCACAGTGCAAACGGCCGTGAACTTTGAGGACATAGGCGGAATTACTTTTTAAAAAAAAGGTTAGGAGGTCATTTTACACCCTCCTTATCTTTTCTTCTTCCTCCTCCTCCCATCCTTTTTTTCCTCCTCCTCCACCTCCTCCTCCTCCCTCTCTACCGCCGCCCCCGCCCCTGCCCCGCGTCGCCAGCTCCGCCTCGAGCTCTCCGCCTCCATCTCCAGGCGCGGCCTCACGCCGCCATCTCTCAGCAACCCCTTGCTGCGATACGGGCCCCTTGCTGCATTTATTCGTGCAGGAAGGGGAGCTCACGTGACGAGCGCCGGCGGTGCTGCTGATGGTGGCGCCGGCGGCGGTGCTGCGATACGGGCCTCCTCTTCTCGCCGTCTCCGGAGAAGAGGGAGGACCAGATCTCGGAGAAGGCGCGGAGGATGGCGTCGTGGTGGTGGTGGAGGGAGGTTTCGTTCTGATGTCACTGCGTGTCAATGCAATGATGCTAAGTTCGTCCGATTTGAGTCGATCGATGATCCTAATTCGATTTGGACTGCAAGTCGATTCTTCCCCAAATCTAAATCTTCAAACGATCGGATTGAAGGTTCAGTATTCTCGGGTCTTCAGCCGATGACTCTATATCTGGATGCAGTGGTAGGGGTAGGCGAGGAAGGTGATGCTTCGATCTGGAGGCTTCAACGATGAGGCAGTAGTACAAACAACGATCGACCGGAAGTGGAGGTGATCTTCTATCAGCGGTTAGAGAACTCCATGTGTTGAAGCTCGAGGCGGCGAAGGGGATCTCGGTCAATGTTTCTCGATTACCCTTGGATTTCACACAACTCCAGATAATGATGAACCTGGAGATGCGATGTAGGACGTGCACCCCCCTCCCAGCCCGACCTCCCGCACCCCCCTCCCAGCCCGACCTCCCCCGCCCCCTGCAGCCCCGACCTCCCCCACCCCTGCCGCCCCTCCGCCCCGACCTGCCCCCGTCCCCTGCCCTCGCCTCTCCCACCCCCTGAACGCGCCGCCTCCTCGCCTATCCCTCCTCCGGCCCCCGCGTCTCCTCCGGCCCCTTCCGCCCTCCTCCTCCGTCTGAGGTGGCTGAAACTGGAGTTGAGTTTTTTGTTAAATTTTGATAAATTTTTGACTAATTGATTCATAAAAAGTCATCCAAAAATTAAATAAAATTCGTCGTTTGATCCGTAACGAGTGGTATGTCCGTGGAAATATAAAAATTTTAGAGATTCGATGGATGCATGAAGGTTTTAGTAAGAGAGAGAAATTATGAATAGAAGGAAGAAGAGCAAATGGAGGAGGAAGAAGATGAAGAAGGGTATGGACCATAATGTCCTTCTTAACCACACCATGGTTTGAATAAACCATGGTTATTTTAATTTTTTGACGGTCAATCTGACGGAAGGGCACAACTGGTGACGGAGCAAGAAGTTAGGGGAACAACTGATATTACCAAAAAGATAGGAGTATAACTGATATTGCGATATCTCGGAGGGGCACAAGTGATAAAATCCCTTATATTAATTATATTCATGTTCATTTCAAATACCATGTTCTAACTTTAATATCCTTATTCGAGTGTAGAATAAATGCTTACACATTAATAATCATATCCATTAACGCGGATTGAGGATATTATTACATTAATATACGAGATTATTACATTAAATGTAAGAATAGAATCTGTCTCCTCAAGTGTTAGAGCATGTACAACTGTAAGTAACCAATCTGTATTGGGTCATAGTGCCCGCATCTACAATAGAATATGTAATGGTGAATTGAATGGTGGTTTAAGTCACCATATTTTTACCACATTTCTATTTCCAACATACAAATAATGTTAAAATCACAAATTAGTTAGCATGCTTATAGTTTTAAACATGCACACATGCATAAGAAACAACCACACAAATGCAAGAAGAATGGAAGACATGATATCGGTATACATAGGTGTTAAATTGGGCCAGCCCGACCCGAACCCGACCCATTTTGTTTGGGCTGGGTTTGGGCTTGGGCCTAATTTTTTAAAATAAAATGGGCCTAGGCCCGACCCATTAGCCCATATACTTAAATGGGCTTGGGCCGGGCCAACTCAAACCCGACCCGGCCCGATGCCCAACCCTACCTCCACCCCTCTTCAACCAGTAAAAAAATGAATCTAGAAAGTAATATTTATCAACATTTTTTGAGAATAGTTAGTGTAAAAATATAAATGATATGTGCCATGTATGTGTGCACAATTGAATCTATTTTAAATAAATCAACTAGATAACATTGTTAAAAAAATTTATAACCTCATAGATTACATGTGTAGTGTGTATTCCCAATGATAGGTACTGATGGTTATATTTATGAATCAGTTTATCATACTCATAATCTTTCAGTGAGGTGCCGATTTCGGGAGAGAGTCGTTGCCAACTGCTCTCCCAATCTCCCCTATAAATATACTCTAATACACCCATTTCTTCATCACTTATTCCCCTTCATTCTCTCCATTCTCCTCCATTTTTCCTCCCCCTCATCTTTATTTCCTGCTTTTCTTCATAATTTCTCTCAGATGATCGATCTTGCATTGCTCTTAGTCAAGTAAGAAAGAATCAAACACTTTATTTTTTTCGTAACGTTTTTTGTGGGTTTTTTGCTCTATAGAGGAAATTTTTTTGTCAGATTTTTGGTTATTATCTTCTTGGATCTATTTATTCACTTTGAAGACATTCTTCCATGTAACTTTTATTTTGTACATATAAAAATTTAATTCTAGTTATCTATGAGATGTGTCATTTTAGTTAAATATTTTCGTTGTCATTTGAATATTTATTAAATTTTGTGTCTTTAAACATTCTGATCATTTAAAAATTGCACTCTTATCCATAGTAAATTAACTGATCATCTTATAATTTCTGCATAAATATATTCCAATTAATTAGTCAAATTTATATTTTTGATTAATAATGGAAAAATTAAAATAGTTATGCATTATAAGGAAACATTAATTCATAAATTAAATTAAAATTTAATTAATTATTCATCTTTATGAATAAATGTATTGCAAATACTTGAAAATTAAAATATAGTTATTTATCGTTAAAATAAAATTTAATTTCATTAATTAAATTACCTAGTTTATTAAATAGGTAATTGAAAAATAAAAAAATATTTACATATCTTAGAATTAATTTTAACTTCAAAAATAAATTACGTAATAGACTAAATTAGAAAATTAAAAATAGTTATGTATTTTTAAAAATTAAATTACATAATAAATTGAATTGATAATTAAAATATTTATAATAGTTAAGTATTTTAAAAATAATTTTATTTCCATAAATTAAATAACAAATTAAAATAATTATTCATCTATGTATGAATATCTTACACACAATTGAAAAGTTATGTATTTTTTAAAATTAAATTTAATTTCCTTAAATAAATTATATATTAGAATAAATTAATAATTGGATAATTGAAAATACTTACATATTATAAGATTAATTTTAATTTAATAAATTAAATTATATATTAAATTAATTATTCTCCTAAATGTACTGATAATGTTCTTTTATTCATGAACCATATCTAATCATCAATCTTTGTAATATATCATTAGATTTGGATCCAACATTGCTCTTATTTTATTATATTGGGGTGGAATGGTGAATGTGGCTGACGAACACGTAAATTATATCGGAGGACAAAACATATCGTTACATTCTCACGTCAGATAACCAATTTTTATATGTTGGGTCAAGTTTCCACGGCTATCGGTAGTCCACTCGATCGATACATCATTACATTAACATGTAAATGATTGTATGAAGGATCGACATTTTATCTAGTACCAATTCATGATGACGAATCCACTTTGGCGATGATGGATTCAATCGACAAAATGAGATTCATTCACCTTTTCTCCAAAGCTGCCCCTCTTGGTCAGGAAAACATGTAATCCTCGTCGAGGTAATATGGTTAAATTTAAATTAAGTAATAATCATATTTTTCACAATGTCTAAACTAACAAATATATGAATTATTCATGCTAATAAATAATTCGGTGGTTGACAATATCGATGAACCCTCACAATTTAACCAAGATATTGATTTTTCGACACAAACATCCGAAGAAGATATAGGTGAAATTGAACTTGAATCTGATTCATTTGATGAGGAAAACATGAATACTTACATATGTCATGATTTCGGATTTGGTTCGTTAACATTAACCTTAGACAATGAAGATGGGGGTAACTCTTATTGTGCCAATAATGGGGATGCAGATGAAGTATCGATGGAAGAGTTGTCTGATGTATCTGACCATGAAATTATAGAGGCGGAAGATGTTACTTTTGTAGATAGACTAGGTGCTCCTACCACCGTTGATTCTGAACTAGATTATTGGATTGGTAGAACATATAAGTCGAAAAAAGATTTGCAATATGACCTTCAAATGGAGTATGGAAAATCATGTTCAATATAAGCTGAAAGCCTCAAACAAGAAAATACTTAATGTTGTGTGTATTTATGACGACTGTGGATGGCGTTTACATGCATCTAAGAGGAAATCTCGTGGAGATTGGTATGTTTCAGGATATAGAGGAAAGCACACATATCGGAATCATGTTCTCTTACTCAAACACTCTCAATGCACATCGATGTTTGTAGCACAATACATACTATCCTCATCTAGAGCACAAGTTAGTATGACTCGAGGTGCAATAAAGTATAAAATAAAAGATGAGATGTAGATAGAGAATAATTACATGACATCTTGGAATGCAGGAAGACGTGCAATGGATATTATTTATGGGAATGAGACTATGCCTTATCGTAGTATTTGGAGATTCATTCATGCTTTGGAATGACACAATCTTGGAATGTATACATGGTTTCAAACAGAACTAGGTAAAACCACGATCCAGGTTCATTTCAAAAGATTGTTTGTTTCATTTGGTCCATGTCATAGAGCATTTTGATTTTGACGTCCAATTTTAAGTATTGATGGAACACATGTATACGGGAGATACAGTGGTCATATGTACGTTGCCACCGCCATCGATGTGAATCAAGGTTTAATTCCTCCCACATTTCTGTTGCAGAGAAGAATGAGAATATTGATGCATGGATATGGTTTCTGAATTTGGTTAGGATAAATTATCGATCGGAGGGATATATGCTTCATTGGTGATCGATTTCCTGCTTTGAAGGATGTTGTAAATGGTTTATTTCCACCTAAAAAGGGATTCAGTCACCACCATTGCCCTCGTCATATGCGTGCAAATATGTATAAGGTTAGATATAAGACTCGCTCCACCCTAACTTGATTTTATGATGTTGGAGAAGAGCCGTGCAAAAAAAAGTTTAATAGCATGATGCGATATATTAACATTCTCAATAAGGACTCTTATGAATGGATCGTACCATGGGATAATGGTGATCAGAGTTAATAGACGTTAAGTCAAGAATATGGACATTGATATGGACACATCACCACAAATTTATCCGAAAGTTTCAACGGAGTCATGATAGGAGTCAATGGTTTGTTTTTTATATAGATGATCTTAACGTTTTTTTCTCAAATCTAATGGATACTTCAATGATTGACGCAATGAATCAAAGGGAATAACAACACACTTAACCACGAAATATGGGGAGTTGCTTGAGGTAAGTACTAAAGAAGTCGGATCATGTCATGTCCGCAAATTTAATTTAATGCAATTCAAGTGTTGGATCGAGAAAGTTGTGCATACGAGATTAACTTAAATGACGAGGAAAATAATTGCACGTGCGTATTTATGCAAATGAAGCATTTCATTTGCCCTCATGTAATAGCCGCAACCACCCACGCATGGATCATCTGGACAACTACAACATGTGTTCACAATATTATGCAAGCGAGTATTATCGTCAGACATGTAGATCTTTTTCCATCCGATTTCATATCAATGTTACTTGAAAGAAGAAGATGAAACCACTAGTTACCCCTCAAATATTGGAAAGAGGAAACCTGAACGACCGGTGCAAGGAAGAATTCAAAATGAAATGGATGAAATGTGTGTGACAACGAGATTGTGTAAAATATGTAAACAACCTAACAGATTAAGTTGTCCACGGAGAAATTAAAGAACCATAGCATATGGTAACATATAAGCTATTTTTTTTGTTTTTTTATAAATATCTTTTTTGAAAAAATATTGTCATTTATTTATTAATCTAATACATTGTTAAATGTAGATGGCACACATGGATAGAAGGTCTGGTCTAGTAGATGCATATATATTGCACATGCAGAGTGAGCATCGATCTTTACAACCCACCGGCTTAGTTAATATTTAAATTCATTTTAGTATTTTACTATTAACGTAATAACTTCTCATGTGAGAATGTTATAAATGTTGTATTGTTAATTCTATGTAGATTTGATTCATTAAATACAATGAGATGTTACATGAATTTATTCAGAAGAAGAGTTCAGTAATAACGAGATTTCTTGAACTATCTTGATTTTGGTGTGTAGTAAACATGAGAAGGGTACAGATGGACCATTCCTTATTGACTATTTACTTGAACGGTGATGATCAGAGACTCAGACATTTTACTTCCAAATTGATGAGGCGACTATTACATTACAAGATATGGGGCTGATCAGTGGACTGAACGTCGATGATTCGCTTTTTGCTGGTTTGGATGTTCCTTCCAGAGGATGGGAACTACTCTGTCTTAGCTTGTTAGGTGTTATTCCCGTTAACATAAAGAGTGGTAAGCCAAAGTTATCATGGTACAGAGAGGCCCTCTTTGGAGTTGATGGTCCATTATTGCCTATTGAAGATGAGCAGGAAGTAATACGTAAGGTGAGGGTTCTTATTTTTTTATCATATTAAGTGCAGTGTTCTCACAGATAGCAGCAGAGATATGGTCCCTCTCAGGAAAGCATATGCAATCCTAAGTATGCGTATCTCATTTGATTTTAATATACACTAATATTGTTATTTTGTTTACATGAATTAGAAGATTGTGCTCAATTGGCTTGAGGTGTTGCCGCTTTAGCTCACATGCACACAGAGTTGGATAGGGGTGAAAAGATAGGTGCGTCTAGGATTTATGGTTTTTTCACAGTTCTACAGGTATGCATAGTTTACAAATATAGAAATGTCAACATTACTAGATTTATTTCTATTAGCAAAGGCAGACCAATTGGGAGACATCGTACAAAGATTCAAGGAGGACCATTAGCTTTAAAATAGATCGGCGTGCGAAGTTTCACGAAGAATGTGCAGACGAAGACGTTGCTATTTTATCGTAACGAGTTAGATATGCAATAGGTACATCATGTAAATATTGAAATAAATTACACATTTATTGTAATAATCAAGGTAATGATTAACTAACTTTCTTATTTAATGAATGTAGATAATTTGGACACCATATACTGATGAAAAAATCATACAACTGCATGAGATCTATCGAAAAGATTAGTCTGTTTGGATAAGCAGGGTACCATTAATAAACCACCCCTCACAGCAACACCCCAACCATCCACACTCACAACCCCCAATCGACAGACCATCAGAATTGACTCGTCGACTAACCCCCTCACACGAATCACTCACACACAAGCATCCAAACTTCTCATAAACAACCACCCGCACACAACAATAACACCATCACCCCTCCCCACCCACACGATGCCAATACTCATTACTCACATCAACCATTCACATATCTCCATCACCGCCACTAAAATATATGATATAAACAAATCCAAAAACCGTAGATAAACAATATATGAAAAAGATAATAACCAAATTCCAGAGCACACATATGTGGCTTAAATTTCTTGTCCCATGGTGCTACATGTGATTTATGGACCTCCTGTCAAGGCATGTATCATGGCATGGTAGTTGTGTTGTTAACAAGATCATCAGGAGATACAATAAACCGTGTTTTTTTGAATCCATACGAATCAATATAAATGCATTACCAATTAACAGGTTAACAAGAATGTATTTCCAATTCACAATCCGATTACAAAGTGCATGCATGAACCAATCAAACCATTTATACATCATTTTAGGACGAGATCTAAGAAAGATAAAATAATAAATAAATGCAAACAAAACGTATAAAGATTGGATTAGAGATCATTGAAGCGTCCATTAAGGACTGTCTTTAAGAGGATATTGCCCCCACAATACAGGCGTGAAGAGTACTGACGATCCGCTCACAGGATACGATGACACACAATTGTCATCAGCACATACACCAACGATATCATTCTCAAAAGTACCTCAGAGAACTGCAGCTGATAGAAGAAAATATCGTGTTGCGGCGGAACAATAGAGAGAAAAATGACGAGAGAATTTTTTCTCGAGTGAAGAAAATAGTGTCATGGGGATATATATATATATAAGTAGACCTAACATGCGACTTTTCATCTTCCGAAAACACCCCTCAATGGGCACTTATTCGAATTCTGAAACGGTGGCTAGATCATAGTTGTTGGAGTCGAGTCGAGTTCCCTCAATGCAGTCGAATCATAACTGATCCGTAAACTTAATTTATTCGACTCACTAATGAAACCCACACTAGAAGTGTCGAGATCTGAGATGACTCCCAAATCGGAGCCATAACCGAAGATAGAGTGAAGCACACATGCATATGTGTGATCTTCCAGTCCTCCTATCTACTATTGCTACAAGAGCTTGGGGTATAAAGTCATATATAGGCCCACCAAAATTTTAAAAACACTATATTTAAACTTCCTTCCAAAACTCACATTGTTGATTTAGAAATTCCCAACTTTCCACTAATGTCATTTGGCTTTTTCAATTGAAACTAAATTATTTCTTGATGTAATTGCTTGGGTTTACCAATTACAACTAATTACATTAGCTTTAAATACAACAATCCCTTACGAATTCATCAATTTAAAAAAGAGATTCAAAGAGAGTCGAAAGACAACTTTCAGCTACTACACTTTCCTTTCAATAAAGATACCTTCATGTATGAGCCTTTACCACTTTTACCTTAACAGGAACGAAGTTAACCAAGCCTTAAACTTCAGACATTAGTATTAAAGTATATGATAGAAATAACAAAATATTGTTCTTAATGCAATCTTTAGAGTTGGTGCTCTAAAAGGCCATGCATACTTATCATGGTTCATGAGTGTATCCATGATAGACCATCTTTTTTTAACTACGGCCCACAGTAATACTAACATAGGCGGTATTCTCTAAGGATGCACTGCTAACATTCTGCTCAAAAGCTTGAACCCATTCAAATACTACGCTCTTCCTAAACTTGAAAATTAAATGACACTCATGCTTTCAAGGATAAGACACTCATGCATAAGCATTAAAATAAGAGTGCCAACTAGTTCCCCAAATAGCTTGTTATTACTATATTGGACCTACTTTGTGGGATCTACACTTAGATAGGTTGGTTACCATTGTAGAGGAATTCCCAACAGGTCTTAGTCACATCCCAAGTATAGACTTTAAGACTAAAGTTCTATCAAGTCCCTTGGTCAACGGATCTACCGTTTTGTCATTGGATCCAACAACCAACACTCCTCGAGATATCAAATCCCTTAACGTTTTAAATCTGATTTGTATGTGTTTCCTTATTTTCTAAATGAAATTTGGACTCTTAATCTTAATAATTATGGTTATGTTGTCATAATATACTGAGATCGTAGGAACCGATTGATCTACCACGGGAATTTCAGAAAGAAGTTCCCTTAACCATTCAACATCAATTCCAATGATGACCAAAGTACACTGCTCACCTCAAAGGTAAACCAAGCTAGAATAGTCTGCTTTATATACTTCCAGAAGACCGCACTGCCTCCGAGGGTAAAGACATATCTTGTAACACCATTACTCCCATACTCCTTTATTTTTCCTATCCATCTTGCATAATAAATACTTATTGTACATATGGATGTCTAGCATAATGCAAACTAAGGAAAATAGTTCCCATCACGTACTTCATTATTCGATCCAGAGCCTCCCAGTGAGTACGGTCAGGACATCCAATGTATCTACTAAACTTTACAAGCAAGAATAAAAAAACAAGTCTCGTGTAATTTGCAAGATACATTAAGCCTCATATTACTTGTGAATACCTTGATTGAGCTACGGGTACTCCACTCTCATTCTTAAATAGTGTTTTGGATGAATCACAAGGAGTGCTTATTGCAATCTCGACATCTAAATTTCTCAAGTACCTTCTTAATATTCTTATGTGACAATCCCATCAACTGATATTGTCAATTTGAGACCCAAGATCACACCAGTAACACCTATATCCATCTCAAACTTGTTACTTAAGAATGCTTTAGTCTCATTAATAATCCTCGCACGTGATCCAAACAATAGTATATCATCAACATACATGCATAAGACAATACACACATCACCTTTCACCTTCAAATAGATACATTTGTCGGATTCATGAACCTTAAAGCTACATGACAAAATAGTTTTGTCAAATTTTTCATATCGCTGGTTTGGTGTTTGTTTCAATCCGTAAAGAGATTTAACAAGCTTGCAAACTTTTCCCTCATTCTCAGGAGTCATAAATCCATCAGGTTGATCTGTATAGTTCTCCTCCTCAAGACCGTAATGCAAGAAGGCGGTCTTCGTACACTTCTGATGGATAGAGAGATCATATATATATAGGGCTTATCCAGAGAGCCCTGTGTCCATTTGAGTTTTTTTGAGCACCAACGTGGGTTCGCCACGTGTATTTTCATTTGAATAATTTCCTATTTCGAAGGAGCACGGTTTTGGAATGATTTAATACGTTTGAGCCTTTTATATTTCCAATTATATCGAGTCCTTAAAAAAAGGAAGACGGTTTTGGAAAGATACATTCAAATCATTAATTTCGTACCGAAGAAATAATCATTGTACATTTGATCAGTAATGTACATAATGTACTCAAGTAATTATATGTTGCGAGATCAGTAATACTGAAATAATTGTCAGTATTTTACACTTGTAATATTACATTGTACAAAGATCAGTAATTCATTCATGTTACTCAAATAACTCAGCAATATACTCGCTTCAGTAAGAATCATTTAATAACAAGTAACTTGTAATGAATTGTTAGTAACATTTGTTATATGACAAGTAACTTGTAATGAATTATATTTATAATAGTAACTCGGCAATATACTCGCTTCAGTAAAAATCATTCAATGACAAGTAACTTGTAATGAATTATTAGTAACATTTGTTATATGACAAGTAACTTGTAATGAATTATATTTATAATAGTAATTCAATGTGAAGCATAAGTAATTTGATGAGCTACGTAAGAAACTTACTGAATTGAGATCAGCAAGATAAACTTCAGAATTCATATAAGTAAGAATTCACTATTTCGAAAGTAAGTAGATTTATTTTTGCTCAAAAAATCGGTAACTTTTATTTCTATATCAGTAACCAATAGCAAAGGACACGTAAATATTTAAATTGCTCATGTAATTTATAGAATTTTCATTAGTAATAATGACTATAAGGGCAGTAACTCGGTATATCTTCAAAGTAACACACGAAAAAGTAACAATTCTGTTAGCATTAGTAACATAAAATATCTTATAAGTAAATTAAGTAAATACATCAGTAACTCGGTATATCTTCAAAGTAACGTATTAAAAGTAATAATTATGTTAGCAATGGTAACATAAAATATCTTATAAGTAAATTAAGTAAATACATTAGTAACTCAGTATATTTTCAAATTAACGCATGAAAAATAACAACTGCGTTTACTGTAACTTCTTATTATATGAAAATAAAATAAATTCGATAAAAAATCAATTATTACTACAAATCATGTATCAAAATGAAAAAAAATGATATTATGAACACCACTTTATCATATTTCAATCATACTTCTCGAAAAAATATTGCTTACGATAAAAAATATGAAATTTAATAAGTGTTCAAATCATGAAATCATGAAACGATGAAACAGAACAAAAATATCATTAAAACAACGAAATTATGATAGAAATAAGCGATCAAATCATGAAACGAATCATATACCTCTCTTCTTGCGTTGAAACGAAAAAGTACCTTGCATTGGAATGAATCGATAGTTTTATCAATCATATACGTATGCCTTGCACTTTCCAAAAACATAACGCTATTTTTAGAAAAAAAGTTAATTTCCGAATTTATTTTATTTCCATACGAAAATTAGTTTCTATTTTTTTTGGAATCGAATCTTGTAGATGGACGGCTACAATTGGGTGCTCAAAAAATCCAAATGGGCACAGTGCTCTCTGGACAAATTCTCTCTCTATATATATACACCACTGCTATGAGCATCCGAATTGTGGTCACCTTGTCATGGGAGAAAGTGTATCAAAATAATCGATACCTTCCTTTTGTCTAAAGCCTTTAGCAACTAATATGAGTTTTAATCAATATATACTAATAAAATAATATGAACCATGTTAACCAACCTTAGATATACATATCTATGATACTAACAATTATTAATCATTATATATATTATTAAGTATAATCACAATCTAATTAGGACTTGAAAGCAATTGTCTTGGAAACTTGGAGATAATGCTGTGGAGATCATATCTATCCACGCACAGCAACTTGAAACTTGGATAAATCTCCAATTTCATGGTTTAGACCACTTGTGGAGAAACGTAATACACCGTGTCTTTGAGCTTGAGTTAAAACGATTCATACTCTATGAGACCTCAACGAAACACATCACATTCTCCATGAGCTCAACAAATGACCAGAGTGGTGAGCTAATCTTCCAACTCCATTCTGATCAATGTCCAAAACTTTTTGGAGATTAGAAATGGGCTCTATATGAGAGTTCACCTCCATTCCCATTAATATTTCTATTTCCAACATTTAGACATTGAAATCGAAACCAATGAAATGACTTAATCCAATTAGTTTTCAAATCATTAAGCCATGAAGTGGAGTCACTAAAATTCACATGGTTTCATCACTCCTTCATAATGGAAGTATCATGGTAGATGATCTATTAAGACAGCTTAACCCAGAGTATTCAAATACTCCATCATTCTTTGTATTGGAAGACTTTGATACACCCGAAGTTCAAAACCTTGTTTATTAATAATCCGATTACAAATTGCACACAGTAATCAATCAAACCATTTATAATTTTATGGCGAGATCATGGAAAGACAAAGCATTAATAAATTACGGCAAACAAAACGACAAAAAAGTAGATTAGAGACCATCGAAGCACTCATTAAGGACTGTCCTCAGAGGATATCGTACTCACAATATCGGTGTGAAGGGTACAAGCGATCCACTCTCAGGATACGATGGCACACGATCGTCGTCTACGCACACTGACGAGATCGTTCTCGAAAGTACATCAGAGAACTGCAATCGAGAAAAGAAGGATCGTGGTAGTGGTGAAATTACATAGAGCAAGAACAAGGAGAAAGATTTCTTGTGAGTGAAGAAAACAACGTCAATGGACGATTTCTCTCGCACTAACGGGTGAAGAAAATAACGTTGACTCGCTAATGAAACCTACAACGAAAGTATCGAGATATGAGATGACTCCCTCGAGTCGGATCAAGAGCGAGTGCACACACATGTTTGGTCTTCCATTCCTCCTCTCTACTATTGCCACAAGAGCTTGGGGTGCGAACTCATATATACGTACTCAAATATTTAGAAACACTAGACGTGGTACTAAACTTCCATCCAAAACTCACATTGTTTCAATTTTGGGAATTCCTAACTTTTCCTTTGATGTAATTTATTTCCCAAATGAAATTAAATTATTTTCCGATGTAATTGCACATATTTTCCAATTTGAACTCTAATTACATTAGCTTTAAATACAACAGTTTGTAATGATGTTATATCATGCAGGCGTACATGATAGAATAATAAAGGTTGCTTTATGACTATGTA
Source organism: Ottelia alismoides (assembly GCA_037367405.1). NCBI lineage: Eukaryota > Viridiplantae > Streptophyta > Magnoliopsida > Alismatales > Hydrocharitaceae > Ottelia > Ottelia alismoides. Next base: position 881,260 of record JAZKJV010001570.1, read on the forward strand.
TACTTTAATGTGTAATTAAATAACCACATTTAAAGCTTGCGATTTAAACAATTAGATCCTTGAGGATGATAGGCTTCCTTTTAATAGACGACGCATTTTAAACCCCATTGAAGTATTAATATGGGAAAGTTAAATAGATCTTACAATCAACATTGTGGTTAATTAACATCAAAGAGAAATAAACACACGGTAAAAGGATTAGGTCTAATATAAAGGATGATACATTTTTTAAGAAATCCATTAACTTATTTTATTTCCTTTTCTTCCCTACCAAGCGCTACTCACATTACCTTGCATGCAAATACAAGTCATATTAGGTATGCTTTGGCAGTAACTAACCGTCCAAGTAATTACACACATCTCAAGTTCACTTGTAAGTTTGCTTAATAATTTCCTTTCACTTAATACACATTCTAGTGGGTTTCATGTAATTAATTATGCAAATTAGCTGCAGAATAAAGTATCTGCATTTGAAAATGGGATAATTTAATGATAAAAAAGTAGTTGTCATACATTTTAATTAGAATTAAGGTCCACTTACACAAAAGGATAAAAGCCAACTATTTACACTAGTATGAATGACATTAAATATACAACCCCTTCCTACCACTTTGTTTTCTCATGCTCTCACCGTAGATGGTTGAGAAATATGGATTTTTTTCAAATAATTATTAAAATATCAATAACCAACTAAATACGAATCGAGTTTGAATATTAAAAAAATAGTTATCAATCAACATATGAAGTGCCGATTTGGGAAGCCAAGCCCAAATTGGTGCCGATTTGGATTTCTCCTTTTCAAATCATTTATTCTCATATCACACTTTTATTCTTGTTTAAGTCGAGGTACAGATTTGGACTTGCATCCTTTTGGATCATTTACGTTCTTGTTCCTCCTTTGGAGAAACAAAAGGAATGTTGGAAGCTTTAAACTTACTATTCTTCTCCACCAATTTGGGGAAGCAACGACGCAAAAGGGTAAATTCTAAATCGACACACCCGTCCCCTAATATGTGCACGACTCTCTAAATCGACACTTTAGATACCGATTGATAATTATTTTTTAAATACCCAAAATTGATGTATATTTAATTAGTTATGAATATTTTAATAATTATTTAGAAAAGTCCGAGAAAAAAATATTTTGAAACCGACAAAGTAGAATCTACAAGAAACAACACCTACCTCTCTCATACATTCTCTTGTGTGCTTGCTGGAACTTTTGTCCTTGTAATATATTCATCATTAACAACATGGTGAGATTCTCCCTAATAAGGGCAATATTCCTTCAAGATAAGTTGATGCCAGGTTGGGTTTGAAGTTTTACCTTCGTTATATTTGAGTGAATTTTTGAAATCGTTTGACAATAATTAATGGGATTTTAATCCGATCGACCCCATAAACTTTTTAAATTACGTCTACAATCTTTTGTACAACATAATTATCCCATCAATCCCTATAAATTACCTCCAGAACCCTCACGAGCTTCAAACATATTAACCGCATGGTTCATTAGATAAGAGATGACAAGTTTACAAGATCGAGTCGAGAGGCTAATTATGTTGTTTTAAAAGTAACGGAAATAATTGACAAAATTTATAGAGTCTGCGGGTAAAAATCCTCCGCTACACTTCACCAAAATAAATCATCCGACCGAAGAACCAATAATTTCAATCAACGATAAAAAAAACGAGAACTACCAATCCGTTGCAACGTCGAAGCCCGAGCCCTAAACCCTCCTCGCGTTATCTCGCCCGGCGGCCACAACCCGAAATCGAGCTCTCCAATCACCCAACCCCAACACCACACCGGCGAGCGCGCGACGAGCGGAAGGCAAGCAGTCACACCCCCGATGGCGTCTCCGATGCACGTATCCGCCACCATTCCCTCGACCTCGTCGACGTTCCTCGGCCGTGGAAGCTTTAATCCCACGTGAGATACCTCATAGTCATCCAACCTCCTCGTGTTTGTTGTTGTTTCTGATATGGATGATTTTCGAGCTCGGCGTGATCTTTGTTTACTGAAAATTAGGTTGTCGAATGTCCTGCCGTTGGTGAGGATCGCGAGGGGACCGAGGTGCGTTGCGACGGATCCCACAGAGAAGATAGGTAATCTACTGGGAGGTGACTCAGCTGTTGCATGTCTAATGGGATCGTCGATGTATTAACTCCCTAATGTGCGTGGTTGTCAATCCGTCTCACATGATTTTACAAAGGATGCCAATGTGGATGTGTGTAGAATTGAAATATTTGGTAATAAATTCCCAATACCATTGTAGTTGGAAATAGCGATACGTGAAGGCTAATCAAGTTAAAGTGTATGCAGACTAAATGAAATCCAAACACATATCCTACATTTTTTTTTGTAGGGAAATTTAAAAAGCAAAGTTCTTTTTCTGAAAGAATGCTAACCAGGAAGCTGATGTCTAATCACATGCATGTGAATAATCCAAGCAGAATGCGTCTTTGTCATGTCCATGGTGTTGTATTGTTTCTCTTCTTCTATGATCGGTCATGTCCTGGGATTTGGTTTAATGATATGATAATGGATTTCCCCACTGAGTTGTTTGGGCTCATTGCTTTACCACATGCTGCATTGCTGCCACCTACTATGTGCGATCTTCTCACGAGATTTAAAATGATTACTTGTCATTTTTTTTGAAAACAATCCGGGTCTCTCTTGTGCTATCATTAATTGGAGCTTTCTACTGCGAATCCTTTTCTCGAGTTCAAATTTTCTGTTGACGTTTTATTTGAATGATTTGCAATAATCCTTCACTGCAATTTAGCCTGCGACAGTGTTGTTCGTAGGCGTGCAAGCCTGCATAGGTTGTACATTGGGAAATCTCTCAGCAATCCATTATATGATTTTCCAAAGATGTAACTGCAGAGGAAGTCCAAGTAGAAACCCTAGAACAAATAGATACATAATAGATCTGAATTTCTTGGCATCTACTCTATTTTAAGATGAATATATGTACTTTGGATATAAATTTTCTCCTTCATTTTCTCACTTCTTCATTGCAGGAGATAAGTACCAGAGTTTTAATTTGATCACAGTGTTGTGGAAAGAGTAATAAGGACAGGGTATGAAGATGATAGAATTTGTTTAATTAATGATTAATTAATAAGGACAGGGTACTCGATACTTTCGCTGTAGGTTTCATTAGCGAATCAAGGATGTTTTCTTCACCCGTTGGTGCGGGAGAAATCATCCACTGACGTCGTTTTCTTCACTCACAAGAAATATCTCTCCTTGTTTTTGCTCTATGTTATTTCACCGCAACTACGATCCTTCTTTTCTCGATTTGCAGTTCTCTAATGTACTTTCGAGAATGATCTCGTCAGTGTGTGTAGATGACGATCGTGTGCCATCGTATGTAAAGGATATGTGTAGATCCTTAAGCGCATCACGGAAGTGTGAGGATCGTATCATATGCGATCGGGAGCGACTAGTCGTACTAGTTGCTCGATACAGCGCAAATTAAAAAATTTTTCATGCGATGAAACCACATGATCCAAGAACACTTCTCGGATCGTTTCGTCTAAACCACAAACAAGTAATAGGATTACCTCTTGAAGCGTGGTTGCGATCAAGTCTCTAAACGAAGAGATCTCCTGTCTCAAGTTCGATCCGACAGAGGAGACACTTACGAGCATGTTGATGAAACACGTGCTTCTCGCAATCCATGTTGAAGATCCAAGCCACGGATATCCTGATCTCGACAAACGAGATACGATGTCTTCTTCACGAGCAAGGCACGCTGAAGTAGACGGAGATCTACGAGCAACCAATCCGGTAGCATGACGACGACGCTGCGACGATGGAGATTCTCTCTAGGGCATACATGGTGGACGGCCATATGAGAGAGAGAGGGCATGCAGAGAATGAGAGAGAGAGAGCCTTATGTTCTCACTGTGTTGTTGTGACCAAGAAGAGCAAGGGGTGTCTCTCCTTTTATAATATTTTGGGATCCATGGATCTCAATCCATGGGATAACACAAATCCAATGGCTTACATTGATTTGTGTTTCTTTTAATGGCCAAGATTTTGTTGGTAAAAAACCCAACAACAATTAATTTAATTTAGATTAAATATATATTAATAAATCAATATGATTTATTCTCAAATTAAATCAATCAAGCATGGAGATTTATGGAATGAAGATTGCCTCCTTTCATAATATGAGATTTGGTGGTAATTTCATGTAATCTCATGAGATCTCATGAGATTACATTATTTCATGGAAATCTCCAAGATCTACAACAACGTTTGTTGTAAATTATTCTACAAAAATAATTGAAAATTATTTTGTGAATACTGCAATCTTGCCATTGGAAAATTGTGAATCACATTCACAACCCAAATTAAAATGTGAATTACAATTTCAATTAATTGTCCAATGCGAATCCAATTCAAATCAACTTTTAATTAACAAATGTAAATTACAAATAACTCTCTCTTATATATTATAAATCACATTTATAATACATATGACTAATATGGATATTGCTATCCACATTATTCATATCCATGATAATGAAATTACATTTAATCATCTTGGATCTCTATTCTCATGTACCCAAATAATATGAATCACATTCACATTATTCGCATCTTTGATAGTTAAATCACATATAATTATCTAAGATAACTCTCCTTATAATATGAATCAAATTCATATTATTCATGATAATTAAATCACATTTAATTATTAATTTTCTCAATGCTCGGATACATATATCAACAACAAAATTATCCTGAACTCTTTAAAGGAGAATGTGCTTTCTCCGCGAATACTTGGAGATAAGGGCAGGACGATTGTATTGTTCCACGTATAGTGACTTGGATATTGAGATAATATCTCAAATCAAGATCGCGAGCCTCCCATAGATGCTTGATTAAATCAAGACCGCAAATTTAATCTTCTCATTGCATCTGAATCACATTCAGATCAATGTCCAACATTTGGACCAAGATCAGATTGCTTCTCTACTGAGAGGAGTCTCTAAAATCTAGACCCGTCTCATCACTCCCTAGGAATGGAAGTGTCATGGTTATACAATCGTTTATGATCACATCACCCTCAGGTATCCCTAATACCTGTACATCTTGCGTACTGGAAGACTCAGAATAAACACGAAGTTATAGATCTCTTTTAGACTGTCTTCTTCAGGATTTTATCATTAAGTTTCTCATTCGATCATTGGGAGTCGGTATTGATCATATACTTTCCAAAAGCATATCATACCTAGGTCTTGATCATATACTTTCCAAAAGTATATATCAAACCTACAAATTCAGTCAAACTTCCAAAGCGAGACGATCGTGCACGGAATTTGATTCTTCCTAATATCTCATGAGTGAGCTCATGCCTTCCGGTTCAGTAAATGAACCTGTATGATCCCTTTGAGAGATCGTATTACTCATATGTCCTTATATGCAAATTATACCAGCGCGTCGGTGTATAGACCTTGGTTAGGTCATCAACCTATTGGTCTGCCAGATGTACATACTCAGACATATAGTAACACATCTGTCTCCAGTCAGAGGATGTGTGCCTGTATCATGACAACATACGATATAGGACTTTGGTTATCTCGATCTCGTTAAGTCAACTCTTTGACCTATCTATTTGACACCTCCGAATCTCTATTCCTATGTAGAGGACATGCATCAAGAGGTCGGTCAGATATCAACCTAATTGAGAAAGGATTGCTATCTCCTACTCAGGCTGGAGATCATCTCTTAACAATCATTTGACGGTGCTTGATGAGTCCTCAATCTAACCCTTTAGATATTCATCCAAGCACCAGCCTCTATGATTCAATTATTGAAGCAAGAACTGTATGATTATTAAGATGGCCATGGTACATAACCCTAATTATACTAAGGGACATATTATGCAAATTATTTATTCTTCATTTCAGATCAGGGAATGATACGTGCAATAACATTTATTGCATAATAGCTCGCCGTGGGCTCGCATGTCCAAAAGTATGATGGGAGCGGATCGCTTGTACCCTTCACACCGATATTGTGAGTACGATATCCTCTGAGGACAGTCCTTAATGGGTACTTTGATGGTCTCTAATCTAATCTTTTTTGTCATTTTGTTTGTCGAAATTTATTATTGCTTTGTCTTTCCATGATCTTACCATAAAATATATAAATGGGTTGATTGATTCTTATGTGCATTTTGTAATCGGATTATAATCAAACAAGGTTTTGAACTTCGGGGTGTATCAAAGTCTTCCAATACAAAGGATGATGGATTATTTGAATACTCTGGGTTAAGCTTTCTTAATAGATCATCTACAATGATACTTCCATTCTGAAGGAGTAATGAAACCATATGAATTTTAATGACTCCACTTCATGGCTTAATGATCTAAGAATTAATTGGATTGAGTCATTTCATTAGATTCGATTTCAATGTCAAAATGTTGGAAATAGAAATAGTAATGGGAATGGAGGTGAACTCTCTTATAGAGCCCATTTCTAATCTCCAAAAGGTTTTGGACAATGATAAGAATGGATTTGGAAGGTTAGCTCACTGCTTTGGTCATTTGTTGAGCTCATGAAGAATGTGATGTGTTTCGTTGATGTCTCATAGAGTGTGAATCATTTTAGCTCAAGCTCAAAGACATGGTGTATTACATTTCTCCAGAAGTGGTCTAAACCCTGAAGTTGGACATTTATCCAAGTTTCAAGATACTATGCGTGGATAGATATGATCTCCACGGCATTATCTCCAAGTATCCGAGACACCTGCTTTCAAGTCCTAATTAGATCATGATTATACTTAATAATATAAATATAATGACTAATAATTGTTATTATCATAGATATGTATATCTAAGATTGGTTAACATGATTCACGTTATTTTATTAGTATGTATATTGATTAATATACACACACATATATATGGATATGATTCATATATTATTCCAAGATATATATGTGAACATATAAGATAGTGTTTTATGCTTTGAATGTTCAGAAGTCACGACGGTAAAAGTTATAAAATGAAAGTTGGTAGGAGTATACATGGAATAAGAGATTGAGATAAATTCACTGATTGGGCTGCTTGGGAGTCATGATGGAAAAAACGGGAGAGATGAAACGCTGACATGGATGCACACATTTTTTTTCATCAAGTGACTTATATAGAATGTGTATGGGTGGGTAGATGACTAAAATTCAGCGATGGATTTTTAAGCCACTATTTGTAAATTGTATTGCCTTTGGAGATGACACTGTGTCTTCGATGCAACATGATATGATGGAGGAGAATTAATTGAGACCTCCTCACAATGATTTGCCTTTTCAAGAAGGGCTTGTACAAATGCCATCAAGAACTGCACGTTTCTTTTATAAGAATCCATAGATGATATATCTTTCACTTTTTGCTGGATAAGCGGTCATTTAGGGAGGATTCACAAGGGGTGTGTATGTGTTTATGATGCTTGAAATTGAGGACTTTTGTAAAGTGTATGCGTGCTTATATTGATTCATAGTAGGAACGTTAGTGGACCTTTAGGCTTGCAAAGACTTGTTAGAGTAGCGATTCATATGTTGAGTCATGCATAAGCATGCATATTTTGATGATACAAAACTCGTGTATTTAGCTTACAACTAGGACATGACTCATGACGGATTAAGTCAAACCTAAGGGAAGAACTCAAACTTTAGGTTTAAACTTAAGAAAGATCTAGATTCGTAAGTGTATGAAAGAAGATATTACGCTAGTTTCAAGGATGGATAGAGCTCTAGCTCATGAAAGAAGAACTAATCATGCTCATTGTTGATGAAGACTTAAGGCAACGATTTCAAGAAGGTCAAGTCTATGATGAGTTTTGTAATCCTGCTATCATAGTTTTTAATTCTACAAAAAAATGTAAAAATCTCAAGAGATCATGCAATCTGCATTCTCAGATTTAGTTTCAATTTTGAATAAGTAGACTAATTCTGATTCTAATCGACTATTTGCTTCATCATTCAACCGATTTACTCTATTAGTCGAGTAATTGAAACCTTTAATCCACCAAGTACCTTTTCACTTGATAAATATTTTAGTTGACTGTAGTTAACATTCATTTAGTCAATTAACCTGAATTTTAGAGAACTCCTTGACCTTTTAATCGATTAATTTTGTTCCAGATGACTAATTGTGTTCCAGCAGTCAAATTGAAATATTATTGCTGAAAAATATTTTCATTAGCCGGCTAATTTATTTTAGCTTTGTTAACCAATTTATTCCGGTCAACTACTTTTTTGATGCATATGTTCGTTTTGAATGGAATATCTATTTTGATTAACCATCACATCCTTTCATTAGGAAACATCAATTAACTCTCTAAAATGTCTATTTAAGTGCCTTATAAAAGGAAAGCAATTTCCTTTCATTTTACAGTATTTTACACTCATTCCATAATCTTTCATGCATTCTTATCAAGTTTAGAATTCACTTGTACCCATGTTCTTCACTCCCAGTTATGTGAGAAGTGTTCTTGAGAGCCATTCTATTGTGCAGTACATTCATGCTCTATGAAGTTCCGATGATCATCTTATGAGCATGCTTTTTGATTCTTAGTTAATCACTTATTCTTGCATATTATTCTGATTATACTCTTGAAGACTATTTTATTCATATTCGATGATCTGTTCATGTTCAAAGGTGTGTTCAAAGTTCTGAGGAGTATGCCGTCACCAAGGTTGAATGCAACTAGGGTTTTCTGAAACCCTATTTTTGTACAGTTATCAGAGATTGGTTCTTTATTCTTGAAAATTCGGTTTGATTATCAAGGCAATTTTATTGAAGATTTTTTATTCCGATCATGTTCGTAATTTCTTAAAAGTTCCGACGATCATCAAAGTTCAAGATTCTATGAGGCCATAAGTTGGCAAAACTATGGTTCTTGAATTTCATGGATTTATTCTAGGGTTTTTCCAAAACCCTAATCCGACATGTGCATCACCACCAACATGACATATTCTTCTTCCATGGCCGAACCCTAACACATAAAGCTTTCGGGTGGCGCCACTAATTTCACTCGAGGCCTTCGACGCACCACCGCGAGTCCCTTTTTCTTGTCATCGGTTCCATTCACATAAGAGGCGACATAACCAACCACCTCTAAATCTTGCACAATTTCTAGGAGGCGGCGAGAGAGGTTGCGCGCAAAGGCCACATGCATCGCAAAGACTCCAGTTGCAAAGAAAAAGGTCGAAGAAGTAGGTGCTAGATGATATCACTTGAGGCGATGCATCCCTCCATCCAACGTCACCCGATCTCCCTCGCATCGCCTCCTCACTCTATGCGACATCTCTAGGAGGCGGAGAGCCCTCCTCATGCTGTCGGACTTCCTCTGCTTGACGCTAGGAAGCATGGATTCTTGAGACGGGTTCCCTGAAGAGAACCCTATTCATTGTATGTGAGACATGAGAGAGCCTGATGCTCCCTAGTTTTTGGCTGAGAAAGTTTGGCCCAATTTGCTGTTATTTAACCAAAAGGGAAGATGGTCGCTACTTCAGTAAAAAAGGAGGCTCTGGTGCATTTGAGAAAAAAACTGATGAATTTATAGGCCAATTAGTCTTTTAATTCTTTTTAAAGAGAGAATGCCAAGAGAAAAAGGAGAGATAACATCTTATTTTTTTGAGATTGGTTCTTTGGTTCCCCATCCTCAGGTGTTCTCCCAACTTTGTCGATGTCATCTTCCAACAAGTCTGGAAGAAAGGGGGAGTATTTAGTAGAGTTATACACTTCTGATTCAGGTTCTCCTATTCAGATTCCAGTCCAGATTTCAGACTCTACCAGTTCGATTGCAGACGTGTGAAAGGTCCCCATCTTGATTTTGACTTGGGGTTTGTATGTAGATTCATAGGGACTCCAGAGCAGAGATCTCATTCTTCAAGCCAGTGTGAACTCATGGTTTTTATGTGGATTCATAGGGACTTCAGAGTAGAGATCCCATTCTCTGAGTCAGTATGGGAGAGACCATGTTCTTCGACGAGCACTTTTTTTAGACTCCCTTCTCCAGCATCCGTGAATTCTGATGGGGATGTTTCCGTGGTTGGTTGGAGTGGTTATATGACGGAGACGAATAACTCTATGTGGCGCTCGGGTCTTTTCCATGGTGCTTCAAAAGATATTGGATGGCATGCAGATGCTGGTTTCATGCATATATGTCCCCCAGGGGCTCATATATCGACTGATATGCGAGATAAGCTCCATATGGCATCTCGGATCTGGCTTGGATTATTGGCGAAGATTTCAACATCACTCTTCTTGCCACGTATTGTCCTCATGATTGGGGTGGACTGGATTATGGCTCTCCTTTTGCTGCTTTTGTGAGGACATGACGTTGGATGTGCTCGATGCCATGAACTTGAGATATACTTAGAGGAACAACTCTTCTAGGTTTTGCGCCGCTTCCTTGGTTCAGTGGTGCTCTTGGAAATTTTCTTGTTGGGCTTCTTGATGACCTTTTCAAGGTCGCTTTCGGATCATATACAGATTTGCTGGGACTCGAACGGTGGCCAATGCCTAGGCTATTTGTTTCGCTTTGAGCGCTCCTGAATGTGTGAGGAGAGCTTCTAGAAAAGGGTCACAAGATGTTGGTAGGATTAGGAGGTGATCGGTTCAGCATTAAGAAGGATAGCGAAAAAGCTTAGAGTGCTGGGCAATATGTTAATTTTGTTCTGGAGGGAGATCCTTGTCCTTAGAGGCAAGTGGAGGGATTCAATACAAGCGCAAGTGGTACACCTTGACTATATGGAAGATTCCAGGGAGTTGCAGGAGGACGAGATGGCTGCAAGGTGTGAGCAAAACCATATCCTCTTAGAAGAGAAAGCGAGATAGTAAGGTGTGCAAGGTGTGTTCGTCTCAAAAAAAATAAGAGGACATGAAGAGGAGATCGAATGGAATCAATGCTTGAAGCAAAGTGGTTGAAGGAGGGTGACATGAACACAATTTTTTTCCATGCGATGGTCGATGGGCGTAGAAAATGCAACTTGATCCATTCCATTGATGTGGATGGGCGGGAGTTGGTAGGTGATCATCCTATTGGTGAGGTAGTAAGGTGTCACTACCTTGAGCTCATCGGACTGTTCCTTACAATGGTCCCAAATGGGTGGGAAGAGATGTTCCACACTTGATTGACATGCAATTTAAGGAGTTACTGAGGTCTTTCTTGCTTTCGGAGGTCAAACGTGTCACTTTAGAGTTGAATGTGGTTAGCTCTCAGGATTGGAATGTTTCTCGAATTTCTTTTTTTGGGAATTTTGGGACTTAGTGGGTGTAGGAGAAATTGGAAGTGGTGGAGTTGCGTCTGATGAAGGGTGGTTTTGACTACTGAACAAGTCCTTTTGTTCCTTTTGCCAAAGAAGGACATGGTGAGACATGGGAGGACCTGCGCCCTATTGCGTCATCGTACACTATCTATCTCATTGTGCCTAAGGTTCTAATTGACATGATGTGTGGGGTTCTTTGCGCTATTATTGACGTGGCACAGTCGATTTTCATCCATGACCGTTAAATGATGGACGATGTTATGTTGGCTTTAGAGATTGCGGTGGATTGGTGAAGGAAGAAGCCAAAGGATTTCATGTGAAAAATAGATTTCTTGGAGGATTGGAGGTTCATCTAGGCACGGTGCACCATAATGGCTTCTCGAGTGAATGGATTGCATAGATAGAGAGATGTATGACAACGTCTTCTTATATGATCTTGGTGGATGGAAAGCAGGAGGATGATTTTTTTTCAGATGCAGCATGGGGTGAGGTAGGGATGCTCGCTAATACCTTTGCTTTTTGTTGTAGTTGTTCATGATTTAACGAGGATGGTGTCGAATGCAAAGGACAGGGTTTTTTTTGGCAGATTTCTGTTTGGGGAGATCTCCATCCCTGTTCTTAAATATGCTGATGATATTATATTTTTTGTGGAAGGGAGGCTGTATTTGCGGAAGTGATGTGCATTGTTTTTGAGCTGTGTGGGTTGGTTTATGGAGTAAAGATCAATCACGTAAAATATGTTTTTGTTCCTTTTGGGATGAACTGGGAGGAGGTAGTGATTTGTGAGTATGCTTTGCATATGCATAGGTGGGCCCTCCCCATTCTTTACCTTGATTTGCTGTTGGTGGGTAGAAAACTGCGATATACAGATCGAGCTCCTATTATTGAGAGGATGGAGAAGAATCTGGCAGGTTGGCATGCGACTTACCTTTCCAGAGATGGCTGCCTGGTGCTGTTGAAGGCGGTCCTGTAGGCCATCCCTGTATTCTTTTTATCTACGCATTTTTGCCTGTCGGGGCAAAGGTAAAGTTTGAAGCGCTGATGTGGAAATCTTTTGGTCTGCTTCTGGGGTGCCTCAGGGGTTACCATGAAGACTCTGGTGCTTAAGGAGGAGGATGGTGAGCTGGGATCCGAAGCTTGGAGGTGATAAATAACGCTCTTTTCTTTGCAACGCATACTGAATCGGGAAACCCATGCTTAGAATAGCATGTTTCCTTAGAGTGGCTGTTGACGCATATAGTAGTGCCTGTATCCCTTTTTTATTTTTATTTTCAGTTGTATGCTTTATGTAATTTACCCATAAGCTACTCTCCTATATAAGAGAGCCTAGGGCTTATGGAATAAACAACTTGCTCATTTTTCCCAACATGGTATCAGAGCGACGGTCCTAGACCGGAGTTCTCGAAACCCTAATCCTACCCCACCCCACCCGCCGGCCTCTCCTTCTCTCTCTTCCCGATCGGCGCCGCCCTCTCTTCCGCAGCACGTGCAGCGGGCGCCGCCCTCTCTTCCGCAACACGTGCGGCGGCGCTCCCTTCCCCTGCGCGAGCCCCTGTACGCGTGCAGGCCTCTCCGATCGACTGTTCCTCTGCGCGAGCCCCTTTGCGCGCCTCCCATCTCCTGCGCTGGCATCTCCCTGTGCTGTAGCGCTATAGCGCTGTAGCATCTCCACGGTGCTCCTGTCCCTCGCGCATAACCTGTGCGGCTGCGCGTGAACTCTCACGCATAACCGCACCAATCCAGCGTGCCACCAATGCGCACTACAACGCGCTACCAGTGCGTGCATCGCGCACCAGTGCGCCAGTGACCGTGCGTTCTCCAGGTTGAGTTTGCGCGTGCGTGTGTGCCTCCTGTACGCGTGCGCGTGCTAAGCCCTAAAGCGCACAACATCATCTTCATGGGTTTAGTTGCTTGAGGTCTACACGTGCAACTAAACCCGTCAATGTCATTGTAGACGAAGTTCATCATTGGTCAATCGCTCCAGTCTTCAGTCTCCAGGATGTCAGAAAACAAGTCAGATATCCCATCTATTGGCGCCTTTCGTGGTCCAGCGCCTATAGTAAAGATGGATGGTACAAATTATGAACTGTGGGCAATGCAGTTCATGAGCGTGATGAAGTCAACAGGCAAGAAGCACATCCTTACCGAACCAGAGCCTGCTGAGAAGACTGGAGCTAATGCCTCTTGGGAGGCTGATGATGCATATGCCAAGGTTTGACTATCTGGTACGTTAGCAATTGAAATTGCCAATGACATCCTACATCAACCCACATCCAAGGATATGTGGGACATTCTGGCGGCTACATACTCGCAGGCGAAGAACGAGACGAAGATTCTGCAACTTCAGCATGATATATTCACAATAAAGCAGAATGGTCGCCCTTTACATTCTCTTTATATATCACTGAGAGGGATGTTCGAGAAGCTCTATAGCTTCATGCCCCTTACAGCCACGCCAGAACAACAGAAGACATACAGGAACGCGACTATGGTGGGCGTGTTCCTGGCTGCACTCGACCCAGAGTATAAGGCGGTACGATCACAGATCTTGGCTGACTCTACTATTCCTCCCATGGAGGAAGCTTTTCATAGATTGAGTCGGATCACAGTTCCTTCCACGGCTGCAAATCAGAACACTTCAGCCATGGCAGCCAACAGGGGTCGCAGATTTCATCATCAGGGCCGTGCACGTGGACCCCGTGGAAGAGGTGGCCGTACTAGGCCAACATGTACCTACTGTCATCGTGTAGGACACAATGAAGACACATGCTATTCGAAGCATGGATTTCCTGCATCTGTACGAGTCGCTGAGCAGATAGAGCCTCCATCTGCTGCTACTTTGGATCAGCGGTTCGACGATCTAGTTGCCCGTCTGAGGGGCATTATCCCCCCATCTGGTCCAGCACCGACTACTGAGAGTCAATCTGATGCTGCCGCCTCTGCCTCTGCGTCGACCAGTGCTTCAGGTAGCATACTTGCATTCACCAGTAGTAGATCAGATATATTACCATGGATTATGGACTCGGGCGCTACACATCATCTATGTGGCGACCAGAATTTACTTACAGGATACACTTAGATTCCTCCAGGCCGAACAGTGGTAATCGCCAATGGTACACATTCCCCCATCACTGGTCAGGGGGAGATTCGATTGACATCTTCTATGCAGCTCAAGAATGTGCTACATGCACCTGACTTTTCAATGAATTTATTGTCAATTAGTCAGATTACGAAGGACCTACATTGTCGGGCAATTTTTGATTCGTCTTCTTTGATTTTTCTGGACATCCATACGGGCAATGTGATTGGTCGTGGCTATGAGCAAGGAGGCCTCTACCGTCTGAATCAGACCCCTTTCGCTGGAACCTCATCCATTCCCACTGGACAAGTATCTACTTTATTGTGGCATCTGCGCTTTGGACATTTACCGCTTCAGAAGTTGCGTCACTTGTTACCTTATGGTCTTTCTCACACACCTATTCAATGTGAGGCGTGTCAGTTCGGAAAGCATCACAGGTCGTCCTTTCCCAGTCGTCCAGGTCAGAGTAGTACCTCCAAGTTCGAGTTATTTCATATTGATGTCTGGGGTCCGAGTCGTGTACCTGATCATCAGGGACACGGATTTTATATAGTATTTGTGGATGATTTTTCTAGAGTGTCATGGGTGTTTTTGATGAAAAATAAATTTGAAGCAGGAAATATCATTATCCATTTTCTGAATGAAATACAAAATGTTTTCTCCACATCTGTGAAGTTTGTGAGAAGTGATAATGCTTTAGAATTGTGCACCAATGTTCTTGCCAATTATTACTCCTCAAAAGGGATTGTTCACCAAACATCTTGTGCTCATACGTCTCAACAAAACGGAATTGCTGAAAGGAAACACCGTCACCTTCTTGATATCACAAGATCACTTCTTATACAGAGTCATGTTCCCTACTCCTACTGGGGTGATGCAGTTCTCACTGCATGTTACCTAATCAATCGTATGCCTTCTTCTGTCTTGAATGAACATATTCCGTTTTCCCTCATCTATCCTGGGAAGAATCTGTTCACCCTTACTCCTCGTATGTTTGGGTCGGTTGCCTTTGTCCATCAGTTGTCGCATGGTACTGACAAGCTCTCTCCTAGGGCTGTCAAATGTGTTTTCGTTGGGTACTCCAGAACTCAAAAGGGGTACAAGTGTTTTGATCCTTTGCGTCGGCGGTATATGGTCAGTGCAGATGTTACATTTTTTGAATCTGTTATGTACTTTCCAGCCTCGGGAGACAAGCAGCTACCACCTCCATCTACTGATGCCATATACATGACACCACCACCTCAAATGCCGTCACCAACACCACCACCACCACCATCACATATACCTGTCTCACCGCTACCGTTCCATTATACCCGCAGGCTTCCTCCCGCTCATGGTCATGACTCGTCTCCTAGCTCGCCTATGGTATGTAATGAAAATATTTCTATTGATGGATCTGACGACATTTCTGAGCAGGATATGTTGCAGGGGCAGATGAGGCTACAACAGATTTAGATGTTCCCATTGCTCTACGCAAATCGAAGATGAGCTGTGTTACATATCCATTGTCAGCGTCTGTGTCTTTTGAGAGACTATCTGGGGAGTTCAGGACATTTGTGGTGGCACTGTCAGCTGTAGATATTCCACGGAGTTATCAAGATGCTCTGCAAGATAGTAGATGGCGGCTAGCAATGGAGGAAGAAATGGCGGCACTTCAGTCCAGAGGAACTTGGAGTTTGGTTCCTATACCTCCAGATGTGAACCCGGTGAGCTGTAAGTGGGTGTTTACAGTGAAGCACAATGCAGACGGCTCTATTGATAGATACAAGGCACGTCTTGTTGCACGTGGCTTTACACAGACATACGGGGTGGATTACCTTGACACATTCTCGCCTGTGGCCCGTCATTCCACTCTCCGGATCTTGTTGTCAGTTGCAGTTGCTAGAGACTGGCCGCTCCATCAGCTGGACGTGAAGAATGCATTCTTATATGGAGATTTGCAGGAGGAAGTCTATATGCAACAACCCCCCTGTTTTGCTGTTGAGGGGGAGTGTTCCAAGGTATGCAGATTACATAAGGCTATCTATGGCCTTAAGCAGAGCCCCAGAGCATGATTTCAGAAGCTCTCAGACCTCTTCGAGAAACAAGGATACAAACACTCCAATGCTGACCATTCCTTGTTTGTACAGAAGACTGCTAGAGGTATTATTGTAATCATGGTTTATGTAGATGACATCTTGATTACAGGAGATGATGAGCAGGGCATAAAGCAGGCGAAAGAAACCGAATTTGTCACCAAGGACCTGGGAGTCCTTAGATATTTTATGGGGCTGGAATTTGCTAGAAATCTATATGGATTAGTAATGTCGCAGAGGAAATATGTTACAGATTTGTTGAGTGAAACAGGTATGCTTGGGTGTCGGCCTGCTACGACACTAATGGATCCTAGCATGAAGCTCTATGATGATGACACAGAGGAGGTGGACAGGAGAAGATAGAGAGAACTGGTAGGCAAACTATTGTATGTCACGATCACTAGGCCTGATATATTATTTGCAGCGAGTCGCGTGAGCCAGTTCATGGAGCAACCACGTCAGGTCCATATGGATGCAATACACATGATTCTTAGATATCTAAAATCATCTCCAGGTGCAGGTTTGCTATTTAAGAAGGGAAAGGAGATCTCTATCTCAGCGTGTGCGGATGCAGACTATGCAGGATGTCCCAAGGACAGGAAGTCCACCTCAGGATTTGCAGTCTATGTTGGAGATGCTTTAGTCTCATGGAGGAGCAAGAAACAGACAGTGGTAGCTAGATCCAGTGCTGAATCTGAATACAGGGTTATGGCCCATGCTAGCACAAAGATGATGTGGGTGAAAGCTCTTCTTACAGATCTCTGTCTTGATATACCGCTTCCTATGAAATTGGAATGTGATAATCAGGCAGCCTTGTTTATTGCAAACAACCCAGCATTCCATGAGAGGACCAAGCATATTGAGGTTGACTGTCACTACATACGTGACATGATTCAGAAGGGGTTCATTGCTACATCTCGTGTTACCTCAGAGAATCAAACTGATGATATATTTACCAAGGCATTACTTCGAGGCCCATTCCAGAAGTGTGCGTCCAAGCTGAGCATGATTGATATCTATGCTCTATCTTGAGGGGGAGTGTTGACGCATATAGTTGTGCCTGTATCCCTTTATTATTTTTATTTTCAGTTGTATGCTTTATGTAATTTACCCATAGGCTACTCTCTTATATAAGAGAGCCTAGGGCTTATGGAATAAACAACTTGCTCATTTTTCCCAACAGTGGCCTGACCTATGGCAATAGGTGCACGACTGACGGGGTCGATTACCCCCTCCCCTGCCACGATTACCTCGATCATTGTACTACATAGGGTTCCCCCTACCACGAGATGCAACCGTAGCTGAAGAGGTCTGAGACTGCTGAATACCACCAGGAGATATGGAGAGCCTGCTTAATCTGCGATATGCCTCCTCCATTGGAGGTATGGTGGCATTAGTAAGGATCTGTGCTCGAGCAGCATCATACTCGGGATCAAGAGCTGTTAGAAAAACTATGGTCATCACTGAATCTCTATACGCCTTGTGCTGCTTTGGTGTGGCAGTCAAGGGAATGAAACCATGGAGCTTCTCAAACACATCCCTCAGAGAAGTGTAAAGGGTATGTAGAGGATGACCATTCTGTTTCGACGTGAAGATATCGTGCTGAAGTTGCAGTATCTTTGACTTGTTTTTCGTTGGAGAATACACAACGGTGAGAATGTCCCACATAGCCTTTGTAGTAGGCCGACTCAATATACCAGTGACTATCTCCATTGACACAGTTTCAGATAGCTACACACACGTATATACATCATCTGCCTCCCATGAGGTATTAGCCATAGTCTTGTTGCTTGGCTCCTTCTTCGTGAGGATGCGCTTCTTGCCATTACATTGCATCAGGCTGATGAACTGCATGGCCCATAGTTCATAATTTGTTCCATCCATCTTGACGATGGGTGCTGGACCTTTGAAGGCACCCATCGATGAAACATCTGCTTTGTTGTATGATATGATGACAACAATATCCAAGATCGGGTCTGCATATAGAAATACATGCATCTACACAGACATTTGAGAAGATGATTGTATGTGTAGACTCCAAGGCCTTAAATGTCGGTTTCGGTCACCATTCCGGTATCGACCAAAACAGAATTTCGATGGAATTTCGGTGGAATTTCGACCGAAATTTCGGTCATTTCGGTCATTTTTTGTACTAGGACCCCAATATTTCGGTCATTTCGGTCGAATTTCGATTTCGACTGGATATCGATATTCGACAGAAATTCGACCGAATTTCGCTGAAATTTGAGGCTATGGTAGACTCATACCACAACCTCTTCCATCCGCTGGAGGTCCCTTTGGGTAACTAGGGTATTTTTTAGATGATCAAGGCACACCCTAGAAACCCAGAAACATACCTAACAAGAGACAGAGCACACATAAGACAACTAATGGCCGCGAGAGAAAAGATGACGACCTTAGGGATCCACCGCAGGGCACCGGTGGTGGCGGCCCAGGCTGCGGTTGTCGATCCAGCGATGGCGGCAATGGCTGCTGCTGTTGCTGTTGTGCTGCATAGTTGTGCAGGACGGTCGGCGGTGGCGGACGGATGTGCGTGATGCACTAGGGTATAGGCGAGGTGGAGTATCTAGGGCATATGCTCCGGTTTAGGACTGTCGCTCTGATAGCATGTTGAAAGGTGTGAAATGAAAAATTGGAATTCATTGTAGCCCTAGAGCTCTCTTATATAGGAGAAAAGCTCTAAGGGAAAATTATATAAAGTGGACAAAAGAAATAAAAAAATACAAAATAAAGATAATGAGATAAATATCTCAACAGGAATACAACTGAAAAAAGAAAATCCGAAATCCAGAAACTCATCCTTTTTTTGTGGAAAATTTTATACTGGAAAAAGTTCACATGTATAAAAACTCTAATCATGCACGCTAATATCTCATGTACATGCCATATCGGTGTTCTTTTTTGGTCAAAAGAATATATGCATATCTAAGAATGATACCTAATCATATTTACTAATATCTAAAAGGAATTTAAAATATGCAATCACCTATAATTTTTTATTCCCATATGAAATTATAAGAAATACGTCTTTAGCGAAATACCAAAAGTTCTCGCATCACATAGGGCCTAAAAATTACTAGTTGGAAGAGTGAGCATTGTTCGTTCTAATCATTTGTTCTTTGTTGAGTGCTGAGGACATGTCTAGTTGATGGCGTGCAATTGTAATTAATTTTACTGAATGCGTGTGATGTCTCTTTTTACAGCTTACCGAACGAAGGTTGTTCGTAATGAGAATATGGCGAAACTACAAGCTGGTTATTTGTTTCCCGAGGTCAGTAAAAGCCGGCAACTTTATCCAGTGACTCTGTTTGAATTGTTTTAGGTTCCAGTTCTGAATCATGGGGAGGCTACATTTGTTTCAAAACAAAAATATTGGTCTCTTTTTGAATGAAAAATATTGCCTTTATAATTTATATCATTAAATGATATAAGAAATATGCTTAAATTTGTTTTTCTAGAGGAATATATAAACGAACTTTTGGTGCGAGCTTGTTATATTTTTGAATTGTTAGTGGCATCGGATTAATGTTTTGAATGTATGTGTATTTGACATAGTACTTTCCTATCAGAATCCATTTATGCAGAAATCGATTCTAAGTTTATCAATTGAGCTGGTATTTTTAATCCCAAGTTCACATTTAAATTTGAGATGCATAGTACTCCCTAAAAACTGTCTTGAGATTTTTGTACGCCTGACCAATGATTTGTTTGGTGTGTAAGCCCAAGCTGGCGTACATGCAGAATGTATATCAAACCCCTGGCCAATAATCACCTGTATGATTAGTTACTTTCATGCAATAGAAGTTATTCTATGTTTATCATTTTA
Source organism: Ottelia alismoides (assembly GCA_037367405.1). NCBI lineage: Eukaryota > Viridiplantae > Streptophyta > Magnoliopsida > Alismatales > Hydrocharitaceae > Ottelia > Ottelia alismoides. The sequence continues at coordinate 901,557 of JAZKJV010001570.1, forward strand.
AATGAAGTATATATAAATGGCTCTTGGACTTTCCATATAGATGAGGATAGTAACGGTGTTGGAGTGGTTGTTCATAAGGATTTGAAGGATTGTGTGGTTGAGGTGAAAAGATTCGGGAATCGAATTATTTTGCTAAAATTGGTGCTTGAAGAAGAAATTCTGAATATCGTCTCAGTTTATGCACCGCTAATTGGTTTAGATGAAAGGACTAAACAAGCTTTTTGGAAGGATCTGGATAAGAGTCTACAAGGAACCCCACAAAGAGAGATGATTTGCATCGGTGGAGATCTTAATGGACATGTGGGAAAAATGCTTAAGGGTATGCTAGTGTTCATGGAGGACATGGTTTTGGGGATAGAAATGAGGAGGGAAAAGCAATCCTGGATTTTGCAACGGCATATGATCTTTTCATAGCAAACACTCTCTTCAAGAAGAGGGAGGAACATTTAATTACTTATAAGAGTGGGCCAACTAGAACACATATAGATTACTTTGCGTTGAGGAGAAGAGATAGGTTGTGTTGTAAAGACTGCAAAGTAATCCCAAGAGAGAGTTTGACAACCCAACATCGTTTGTTAGTCTTGGATGTACAAATGAAAGAGTTGGTAAAGAAAAGGAGGGTTTCTAAGATAACTAGAATTGGATGGTGGAATCTTCCACTGAAGCAAGCGAGCTTCAGGGAGAAGGTTTTAGAAGACTTATCTTGGGATTGTAGCGGTAGTGCAAACGAGATGTGGGAGACAGTAGCATCTTATATCCGAAAGGTAGCCAAAGAGATGCTAGGCGAGTCAAAGGGAGGAGCTCCATGTCAAAAGGAGGCTTGGTGGTGGAGTAAAGGGGTGCAAGAGAAGCTAAAAATAAAAAGAGCTTGCTTTAAAGCTATGTCTACGGATAAAAAAGAGTAAACTGTCACAAACTACAAAATAACGAAGAAGGAAGCAAAGAAGGTCGTAAGCGAAGATAAGTCAAAAGCTTATGAAGTTTTGTATAAAAATCTCGACTCTAAGGAGGGAGAAAAGGATATATTCAGGTTGGCCAAAGCAAGAGAAAGAAAAACCAAGGACCTTTCTCAAGTGAGATGCATTAAGGACGAGGAAGGTCATGTGCTTGTTACTCAGAAGGATATAAAGACTAGATGGGAGCAGTCTTTCCATAAACTTTTCATTGGGGAAGGAAGTAGAGATATCACTTTTGGTGATCTAGCTTGTAGTAAAAGTTACTTGAATCGTGCATGCTATAAACGGATACAAAGAAAGGAAGTAGATGAGGCTTTGAAGGTTATGAGACCTGGAAAAGGTGTAGGACCGGATGACATCCCTATAGAAGTATGGAGATTTTTAGGTGAGCGTGGTTTGACTTGGCTAATGAATTTATTCTATGTTATTTGGCGGAGCAAGAAAATGCCTGAAGATTGGAGGAGGAGTATCGTGGTGCCTCTTTATAAGAATAAAGGAGACATTCAAAATTGTTCAAATTATAGAGGTATCAAGTTGATGTGTCACACTATGAAAATTTGGGAACGTGTGATCGAAAGAAGGTTGAGACAAATTTCCAATGTAAAAGAAAACCAATTCGGATTCATGCCAGGTCGCTCAACGACTGAAGCCATCCATTTGCTGAGGAGAACAATGGAGATTTATAGAGCTAAAAGGAAGAACCTCCACATGATCTTTATTGATTTGGAGAAGGCTTATGATCCTATCCCAGGAGAGATATTGTGGAGTGTTGGAGAAGAGATAAATACCTGTTTTATACATTAACCTCATAAAGGACATGTATGATGGGGCTTTATCTTGTGTAAGGACCCCATATGGGAAGACTGGTTATTTTGACATCAACATTGGTTTACATCAAGGTTCTGGTCTGAGTCCATTTCTTTTTATTTTGATTATGGACGAATTGACCAATCACATTCAGGATGGGTTACCTTGGTGTATGTTATTTGCTGATGATATTTTGTTAATTGACGAGACTAGAGATGGAGTAAATGAGAAGCTTGAGATCTGGAGACATGACTTGGAGAGTAAAGGATTTCGTATAAGTAGGGCTAAGACGGAATATATGGAGTGCACCTTTGATGGAAGCGGTGGTGAAGGAATCGAGGTGAAGATTGGTGACGATAACATTCAGAAGAGAGATTCCTTTAGATATCTGGGATCTATTCTGCAACATGATGGGGAAATTGATGGAGATGTTACTAATAGAATAAATGCAGACTGGCTAAAGTGGAGAGGAGCCTCTGCTGTTCTCTGTGATAAAAAAATTCCTTTAAAGATTAAAGGAAAGTTTTACAAAGCAGATGTGAGACCTGCTATGCTTTATGTATCTGAATGTTGGCCTGTGAACCATAGACATGTGCAGAGAATGAATGTAGCAGAAATGAAAATGCTAAGGTGGATGTGTAGATACACACGTAAAGATCGGATTCGGAATGATGCAATCAGAAAGAAAGTTGGCGTAGCTCCGATCAAGGATAAGATGCGAGAAGATCGCTTAAGATGGTTTGGACATTTGCAAAGAAGATCAACTGATGCACCGGTTAGGAGATGCGAGTATTGGGATGTTGAGCCGGCTAAGAGAGGGCGAGGACGGCCAAAGAAGTGTTGGAAAGGGACCATACGAATGGATCTTAGTTTTGTGGATATAAGCCCAGGATTGGCCCAAGATAGATCTGAATGGAGGCGAAGAATCCATGTAGCCGACCCTACTTAATTGTGGGAAAATTTTAATTTTTTTGCAAGAGAATGTGGTGCTTATTTTTTTGAGATGGCTGTATATTCATCATATGCAATTATACTTGATGTCTCTTGCATTGAACTGACATAACTTAGTTTTGGTCTATAGATCCATCCCTAACTAGTTCCTAATCAAATATAGGTTTGGTTAAATGCTCTCAAATTCACCTAAATGGGCTAATTTGGTACGTCAACTGGGGAAATCAGCTGTAGCTTTTTTTAAAGGAAAAGGAATGCGTCGTGGAGGCACCCACATTAAGAATTTTTATACATTCACAAAATCATGAAATTACAAACCCGAAGGCTTTTGGCACATTCTAATACATTCTCCATATACGTTCTCTCCTCTTGGAAAATAACCCTGTTGCGCGCCACTGGGACCATAAAATAGCCATGATTCTGGTCACAGTAGGGCCATCCCTATGCCCCAAATTGTCAATGGACTCCCTAAACACACTCCAGTCTAAAGGAGTCATGGAGTGTTCTGGTTTTTAAATGTGTAGACTGGTCGTTTAAGGTTTATTCAGAGTGTTGATGTTACATTTAATATCATTTGGTTAGGTATTTAGATAGATTTTTTTGAGGACAAAGAGGGTGTGACGTCGAGGAGATGCACACCCATAAGTTTCTATATTCACATTATATATCAAAAAATAGTTACAAGAACCAAAAGGTCTTTAGACTTTTTTGCATGTGCTATAACGTCTTATGTGTACATTTTCTCTCCACGGAAGATATTCCCATTCCGTGCATGCCACATGGACCAAAAAAATTGCCACCGTCATCCAAACCTTGGTATGACAACTCCCATTCCCCAACTCATCGATTTGAATCCCAAAAAATGACCCAAATAACGGTTGACTCCAAGTCGACCGGTGATGCCTCCCACATCTTCCTTGCAAGTAGGCAACCAAATAAAAGGTGCTCAGCATCCTCGTTTAGACAGAATTAAAAAGAAGACTTTAATGATTGGAATGACATGTCACATATATCTTTGGGGATTAAGCCATGGGATAGGTTATATGATATTCCTTGACGTGACATTGATGTGTGGAGGATTACTAAAAAAGATAATCCGTGACACAGCGAATAATATGTGATAGAGTGTGATATGACATAATATACTGATGAGCCTACCATTGTGGGATAAGGTAGAGGTTAACCCTTCTTGAGGTAATAATTTTACACAAATTGGGTTATCACATTCACCAATTACTCAGTGTAGGTAATCACGGGGATGAGGGGCCAGTTTAGGGAAGCTGCCGTTGCTAAGTTAGGATTGTCTTAGCGCTGTTCCGCGGTGGTAAAGGGTGCTGATCATTTTTTTGGTTACGATGTTTCGAGGGATACTAGGCTGGCGGTGGATGCCGGCGCAATAGTGACATCGGATGCGGCTTTTTTTGCATTCCATTGACGGTTTGGGTCTTGAGTCTGGAACAATCAAGATTTGGACTGCGACTATTATTTAGTCCTTGTGGTTTTTGCGGGAATGGGATCATTTTTCGAGGAGAGTGAATGCACATGTAAAATAAAATGTATTAGAACATGCGAGCCTTAGGGTCTCTTGGTCTTTCTAAATGTATACTTTGAACTTCGAAGCTGTTATAGAATTTCTTTCAGGTGGATGTCTTCTCATGATCACACTCTTTTTTCCTTAAAAAATAGACACCTTGGTGTTAATATACTACAAACTAGTTAGACGTTAAAAAATATTGCCAGCATTATGAACAAGGCGACAACAAGGTAGCGACATAATACTATTGTTCAATTATTTAATTTGAATTTAAAGTAACTTTAAAATGTTGTATGAAGATATATTAATGTGTTTTAGCAAAGATATTAAGGTGGATGGGTGACCCGAGAAGACATGGAATAGACTAATAGTGAAGTTAATAGAGATAAAGTTGGTGTGGCTCCAATAGAAGATAAAGATGGGAGAATCTCGTTTAAGGTGGTTTGGATATTTTGAGAAAAATGATTGATGTCTAGTCTAGAAAGGGGTCTGAAAAGTTTCCGATGGTTGGTTGGTGAACATTGCGGGATTGTTAAGGAAGACCTAAGAAATGATTGATGGAGTTAAGTAGTGGTTGATGAATCATGAACATTACAGGATGGTTGAGGAAGACCTAAGAAATTATGGACGAAGTCAAGCAGATATGATTTGGTTTGTTTAGATAGAAGTCTGGGTATTACCTAGATAGATTTGTTTGGAGGCAAGGAATCTATGTAGGAACTTTACACTAAGTGCAGAAAAAGGCTTAGTTAGTATGATCTGCGGAATTCCAGAGTGTTGCAAAAGTCGATATTCAGTATTCAGTTGGAGGGATCAATACATATAGAATAGACTATTTGGAATTATTCGCTTATGTCTTTTTTAATTATTTTAAATGTTAAGTTATATTGAATACAAACATTTATGTGTATGGTCGTCCTTTAAAAAAGTTAACAAGATAAAAATACTACTTGAATTTTAGACAAAGTCAAGTTACACAGATTTATAGGTTTAATTCCAAAAAGAAGATGACATGCATCATAACTTCTATTTAATCATGGTAATTGAAGACATTTTTTTAAAGAGACCAGGGGAAAACTAAGATGGAGCTTCAACATTTTTGATGATGCTGCATAAATTAGAACCCTCAAAATAAAAAAATAAAAACAATTTCCCTCATCAGTCAATTAATCGAGGATAGTCGGACCGACTATTCGGTCGGACTGAATAGTCCGAGTACTGATTATTCAGTGGAGTCACCTCCGTGCACCTCATAACCGGACCGACTATTTCGTCTAGTCGACGGACTATTGCATTGGTATGACTACTTTTGTATTTTTTATTTGCCAGAAATGTTCACGACTGAACTACTTTTATATTGAAATATTAGAAAAGAGACTCTTGGAATGAAAGTTGGATAAGGATGTTGGGCAAACAATAACCTGGTTGTGGTTGGCTTGCTCTAGTAGATCGAGACTCGAATAACCGATTTTGATGGTTAAATTTTTATAGGAATTTTACCTTTTCTCCGAGTGAAAGATAAATGATTACCTCTTTTTCCTCAAAAAAGGATAAATGATCACCGATCACTGGTGATATTTTTTCTGGGAAAAAGCTATGTTCGAACATTCCTATTTTTCTCATGTTTTACTATAATTGTTTGTTATTATTCTTGTGTGATGAGAACAAGCCAGACCAGCAGAAGTAGACCTGGTTTGTATTGTAGTGATGTTTGTGTAGTTATTTTATTTGATTTTGTGAATTTTGATATATTTTGGAAAGTTGTATGGTTTCCATCTCTATAGGTGTTGATCAAGTAATTGTAATTCTTCGTTATGTTAGTTTTGGTTATATGAGTGGCTTACATTTTTCAAAAGGTTCATTTTTCTTCCTGATTGGGAACTCTAGATATTTTTAGATGTTACTGAAGGTTTGTTCTTACCTTTTTTTAAGTAAAGGCTGCGGAACCTTTTTCAGCTAGCTAGTATTTTTTTTATGTAAAAGACTACGCTTGTTTATGGGATGGTTGTGGTACCTTTCAGATAGCCAGTGTAATTGTCTATCTAAAGACGGCTGCACCTTCTTTAGATAAATATTGCATATTTTCTGTTATGGTTTTGAACAATGTGAATGCATATGCTTTGTTCTCATTTTATTGGCATAACCTATGTGTATCTCAATCTGATGGTAGATTGCCAGAAGGAGATCAATTCACTTGCTAAAGCACCCTGACGCGCAAGTTATAAGCCTTGGGATTGGCGACACTACTGAGCCTATTCCTGAAGTTATCACATCTGCTATGGCCGAGGTAATATATAACTGACTAGTAATCTTACTCTATTGATGTTGTGCATTGAAACGCCTCGTCATTTTTGTTACTAGATGATCTGGTATTCTCTATGGTTTACTTAATTTGATGACTATACAAATATATTAATTGGTGGACAGTTGGCTAAGGATGAGGTCTTTTATCTTTTTTTAATAAATAGCAAGAATTTTAAAATTGGCAGTCACGACAAGGGATGCAAACTGGACATATAAGGATGCAAATAATAGGTTTTACCTTATCGATATATGTTTTCAAAGCGATATAGATACATATATGAATATCCAATGTAAATGCAAAATGTGGTACTATATCCTTGAAAATGGAGATGTACACGTTGAGGCTATTTTCTAAACTCTAACCCTAGGGGTATTTTGGTTGACTCAGTATAGAGTCACCTCTCATTGTAACATTAACCCTTGGTCTCCACCTATTTATGGAGACTTATGGTTCTCTGTCTCGTTATGAAGAACTCATTTTAATATTCATCTTGGTATAAGAGCGCTCTCCCAACATCCGTTAAAGAGAAGCCCGCATGCATTCGTTCCTCTACTGTCATCACCTGCGTGCCACCACTTTCGTGCTAGCCATAGCCCTGCACCACCACCCATGCTTTTGCCCCCGCTACCCACTTTCGCTTGAAGCTAGCCAAGTCTTGCAGCTTATAAGCCATCGACCTAGCCTTAATCCTATCCACCCACCGGCACCTGGACCTTTCCTCGACCCTGCCATCTGAGCCTCCATTGCCCTCTCTCCCACAGCTGAACCTTAACCAAACACCCATGTTGAATCTTACACCCCTTACCCCCTGTTGAACATTACCTAGCACCCCCTTCAAACTACTCCTTCCCCAACATCAATGTCACAACCCTTGATTCCCTGATCAGGCCCCCTAGCAGCCCTTGCGACCATCTGTGGTCCTAGCCACACCCACGCCTACCACTCACCCTTAATCGCTGCTGCATCCTTCTGTTTATGTGCTATGTTAGTACCAACTATTATTCCATCGCAACCAACCATCATCTCTTGATTTATCTAGCCCTACGAGTTTTGACAACATGTTTTCAAGCACTTTTGCGCTCCCTGTACCAAACTCCCACTGGTTCCAACCGATTAGTCTCCGGCATACTTTGATCCGATAAAAAGTGGTATTATTTGAGCAATTACCATCTTTTATCTTCATTTGCAAGCGAGTAATGAAGTCTTAGGGATAAAGGGAGGGAGTGCTTGCCTGCCCTTGTTCGGCTTGATCCCCAAGTTGGATGAGATTAAATATCGCAAGTGGTCAGGATGTTTCCTATGATCGTGCGAGGATAGAACAAGAAGTATATTTTGCTTGAATTAGAGCATGCTGCCAAGACAAACATATACACCACATGGGCAAAATACAATGTGATGGCGAGCTTCTGAATCATAATCAATGTCATCGACATAATGCAGATGAATGTCTAGTATATGACTACTCACGACATGTGGATTTTTGTGAAAGCCTCATATGGACAAGAAAAGAACTTCAACAGGATGTTTCAGACATACTTTGACTTGATCAAGGATGCAACCTAGCTTAGTATTTGTCCCTTTGAAATCTTTGTTTGAGAGATATAATACTTGCATTCTAAGATTCATGCACACTAAACAGAAGGAATATCGCCAGTACCTGGAAATTATGTTCCTTGCAGGGCTTGAACTGGCCTGTGCTGCTGCCAGAGATCAAATGATTATTGCCACCACTTTGCCCATCATTGTGGAGTCCTACAACACTCTGGGTTGTTTAGCAGTCTCTTACATCAACATATTCATTATTGCTGTAAAAGGTTTAAGGCTAGATTATTGCACTTGCTGCCCCATCTGTGCAAGGAGGCTGTGACCCATGTAGGGGTTTTGGTCGTAGTAGCTCCATAATAGGACGAGGACACACCACACTTCAATGTACTTTCTCTGCCATTAAAGGACATTCTGAGGCTGTCTACCATAGCAAGCATTGCTATCAAATCCCTACTGCTTGAGTTATCACTACCGAAGGTGATGGATAGTCTGTGGTTGTCCCAAAGGGGGACTTTGAGGATTTGATTCAATGCCTTAACGATCTCCATCTTGAAGATACTATGCACTCACACCAAAGTGATCTTCCTGAGACAACCGTTGTCATTCGTATATGTATTTATGCTAGCTTGCCATTTTTTCTTCAAAATAGAGCAGTTGATTGATACAAGTGCCACCACCCATCTATGCAGGGAACCGACTCTTCTACACAAGGTGTGCCAAGTTCCCCCTGTATGCATTGTCCATGTTGTAGATGACATGTTTTCTCCTGATCAAGGAAAAGGGGATGTGTATCTCACCCCAACATCTTGCTCAACAATGTTCTTTTTGTTATCGAATTTCCACTCAACCTTCTCTCTGTTAGTCAGATTTGTAAGGAGTTCGACTGCAGAGCTGTATTTGATGATGTCTCATATGTTTTAGGACATATTGACTGGGAGGACGATTGTTGCGGGCCATGAAGAAGTGGTGTCTACCATCTTGTCCACTGATCTATTATTGCTACCTACTTCATGGCTCCTTTTTTTGCATCTTCAGGCACTTTTAAGGCCATGATTTGGGTCTTCCCCCTCTCCACAAACTTCGTCGAGTTCTTCCCCAATTCTCTCCGACAGTCGACTTAAAATGCGATGCCTTCCAATTGAGGAAGCACTATAGGAGTTCCTTTTCTTCAACACTCTCCATTCCAATACCCCCTTTGAGCTAGTTCATCTTGGCGTATGGGGATTCAGCCGATACCCTATTTGTCCATGTTAGAGTATGTAATAAATGGGTGATTGGATGTTGAAGAGATCCAATTACGCTGCTCTCTTATCTGATCCCACATCATCTACAAGTGGGGCTCTGATCTTGTCTATGGGGCTATATAAGAAGCCCACACACACTTTATTCATTGGGTGATTACAATAGAATATCCAACCCTTTGAGACCTTCTTCGGTGGTTTCATCTCTTTCCCCTCACGGAGTAGGGGTCGACGTAAATCATGGAGTTCTTAAGCGTTCTTTTTCTTTCTTTTATGTTCTTGTTTGATTAAGCTTCTGCATGATTTATTTCGACATGATATCGAAGCAGTTTGATTCTACAATTTTATTCTTCCAGTTTCGATTTTTATTTTGGTTATTATCTTTTTGTTGATTCCGGAAGACAAACTACAAATTCTTTAAGTCTGAAAATTCCAATTTTTGTTCTGCGCATATGCACAAGTTCCAAAGATCGTCATCACAAAGAATCAAGAAAAAAATCTCTAAGGTATCTGGAACTCTAATTCACAACAGCTCCATATCTCGCAGCCTCTTTTCCAGCATGTGCAAACCCTGCCCTATTCGCATCTTTTAGCGTCGCCACCCCTTCGCTTGTCCAAGCTTTTTCAAAGCCCAATGGTGTCGTGCATGAGTCTGTATTCATACGACCTCGTTATGCTGCAACCCTCCGCGGTAGCATCCATGTTGATATTCTTCCGGTGGCATCACCTACTCATGCAACTCTAAACCCAAAGCAGTGCCCCAATTCCGGTCCTCCTCTGAACTGTAAAGCTTCTCACTATCAGGTAACACCACAAGAACTTGATGATCCCCAACATCGCTTGCTTCCTCTCCATATACAAGCGATGCCTGGCTTCCAAGTTGCAACGCACTGCCACAACACCACAAAGGGACACCTACTCCTACAGGCGACGATGAAACTCTAGGTGGTGCCACTGATGGAGATCCCTCCTTTCCCACTGCCCGCAACGAGCACCTTCTGTGCACTCATCCATATCTGAGTTCAACATGCTCGACCTAGTCCTCCTCCTTAACGTTCGACCTTACACCTCCCGATCATCGCATATTGCAACTCCTTGAGGTGGTGGCTTTGAGATTCATTTGCTTTAAGATGGGTTTCCCCTTCGAGGAACCCTAATCGTTAGTAAGACTATGGGGGATGGCTTGATTCAGCCCAATGTTGCAGAAGTCGGTAGTTGGTGCTTAGTTGGCTGGGTCACTGACTAAGGATTAGTTGGCAGTCGGGCGACGAAACAGATTTAGCCGAGCTTTAATCGATTTTGTAATTTTAATTATTTAAATATATAAATAATTTTATATACATATACTCTCACATATTTACATATATTTCTTTGGGGTAGGATGGACCATGATGGCCTTGGACTACATTTAGTGGATTTGACGCATTTACTTTGCCTATAGAGTCTGGAGGTCTTGGGATTATACGTTTGGAGTCGATGAATGAAGCTCTACTCTTAAAATGGGTTAGCAAGATTTAGAGAAGTGAAGACCTTTGTTGTAGACTCAGTTGTCGCATCTAGGGAAATGGAGTTCAATACTCGCTACTTCACCAATAGAACTCCCAACTGTCTGCCTTCCGGAAAGGTATCAAATTAGTGCTACCCTGCTTTCAGGAGCTTTTTTTGTCCGGCACTTGGTGATGGTACTACTTTTGTTTTTTGGATTGATGACTGGTCATGTGAGGGAACTATCTCTTCAGATTCCCCCGTTTGTTTGCTTTGGCTGCTAGTCGTGATGCAAAGGTGGTAGAGTGCTGGCTTGACGGAAACTGGATGCCATGTCCACGTTCTTAACTGACTTCTCTGATCAGAGCCTAGAGGGTTTCTTTTTGCTCCTGGACTCCATTAAACAGATTGATAGGCCCACCGTTGGACGGGATCACTAGTGTGAAAGACTGATTCGTTCTCGGTCAAAAGAGCCTATAGTGCTATCGCTAGACCTCCTCCACTGAGGACGGATACTCTGATTCGTGATTGCAAATTTATCTGGAAGCTAAAGATGCCAAGTAGGATTGGGTATGCGGCTGTTTCAAAGGAAGCTCATCGTAATAAGAGATCTTTGTGCTAGACTTTTCAGAGATGTCTCTAACAAATTCCCTATTTGTGAATCACATATTGAGATAATAGACCACTTATTCTTTCATTGTCAGAAGATGTCACAGATATGGATGGAGGTGGGGGTTGACGGGTTGTTTCTTCAGAACAAGGACTTGTTTTGGAACTCTCTGTTTGAGGCAAAGGATCGATCTAGAGAGGATCTTCCACGACCTCTTGCAATGATCTGAGTAGTGTGGTTAGCTAGAAATAACCCGCTTTTCTTCGCAAGTTCTATCATGAAAATGTAATCTTGCATGTTAAGACTACCGGGATGGACACCATAGCGTACTTCCCCTTTGTGGTCTCAAAAAATATTTACATAGATTTAAAAATCTTCAAGTTTCTTAGAATTAGATAAAAGAAGCAATTGAAGTAAAAGAAGAAAATAAGCCAGTTAAGAACAAAATGCTTGCTACATAATATGAGCTAATGTTTAAAAATAAGTATAACCGGTCAAAAGCAGGTGGTCATTCATAATCATCAATGTCATCATTTAAATCAAGATCTTCTTTGTAGAGATAGTTAGTTTCTATTATTATTATATGTTTATGTACCCTGTTTCTATTTATCTCTTCTATTTAGACATCCATGTAATTTACCCCTACGGCCTCTCCCTATATAAGAGAGCCTAGTGTTTTCTTATGATCATAACAAAGACTCTTTTCTTCTAACATGGTATCAGAGCCGCCTTAGGGCTCTCCTCCCTTCCCTTCCCCACCCGCCCGCCGCCCCTCCCCTACTCTCGTCTAGCCGCTGCCTCTCCGAGCGGCCCCCTCTGCTACCGCTACAGCACGCCAGCGGCTTCCCTCCCGCCGCTCCAGCCGCACACACCAGCGGTCCCGCCGCCCTAGCGGGACCTCCCCGCAGCCCTAGCGGCGCCGTCTGCACCCTCCAGCCGCCCCTGCGGCCCTAGCCGTTCCAGCGGCATCCTCCAGCCGCCCCTGCGGCCCTAGCCGCTCCAGCGGCACCGCTCTCTGTCGCCGTAGGGCTTCCATAATCTCCAGCAGTCCAGAAGCGCTCCGGTTTATGGATTTGAGTACGTAAAAGTCTACACACGTACTCAAATCCAATGCAGTTGGTGTAGACATTCATCACAGTGTCTATTATCCCTTCGTCTTCTTCAAGCAGCAGTATGTCAGAATCGAAAGTCGATTCGCCCTCCATCGGCGCATTCAAAGGTCCGGCGCCAATAGTGAAGATGGACGGGTCTAACTATGAGTTATGGGCCATGCAGTTCATGAGCCTCATGAAATCAAACGGTAAGAAACACATTCTTACCGAAGATGAGCCTGCGGAGAAGACAGGGATCTATGCCACATGGGAGGCCGATGATGCTTATGCAAAAGTATGGTTGTCCGGCACGCTGACGATGGAGATAGCAAATGATGTTCTCCATCAGCCCACTGCTAAGGCAATGTGGGACATTCTTGCTACTACGTATTCGCAGGTGCGAAATGAGACAAAGATGTTGCAGCTTCAGCATGGCATCTTTACGATGAAGCAAGCCGGCAGACCTCTTCATTCTTTATACACATCCCTAAGAGGGATGTTCGAGAAGCTATACAGTACCATTCCTCTGACTGCTACTCCAGAGCAGCAGAAGACGTTCCGGAACGCCACCATGGTGGGTGTTCTACTTGCTGCTCTCGATCCTGAGTATGATGCTGCACGGTCACAGATCTTAGCAGATGCAGTTATTCCTCCGGTGGAGGATGTCTACAGGAGGCTCAGTCGTATCACAGTTTCCTCCAGCTCATCTACTCCACCCCCATCTGCGATGGCAGCTTCACGTGGGAGAGGTGGACCACCTTCTTGGCGTGGTCGTGGACGTGGCCGTGGCTCTCATGGAAGAGGCGGTCGAGTCAGTCAGACATGCTCATATTGTCACAGATCTGGACACTCGGAGGAGACATGCTACTCAAAGCATGGGTTCCCAGCATCGGCACGGGTTGCAGAGCACTCACAGTCTCCATTACCGTCTACTGCAGATCATAGATTTGACGAACTCGTGGCTCGTCTTCGTGATATTATGCCACAGTCTTCTGGTGATTCATCTGGTGGCTCGTCAGATATTGCTGCCACAGCCTCAGCCAGTTCATCTGCTGCAGCCAGTTCCTCAGGTAGATCTTCAGCCTTCATATCTTCACATGATATATCTGACTGGGTTATAGATTCCGGAGCTACACATCATCTGTGTCGAGATAGAGGAAGACTACAGGCCTACAAGGCTATTCCTCCAGGTCGCTCAGTACAGATAGCAGATGGTTCCTACTCACCCCTTGTTGGCCAGGGGGAGGTTTTCTTATCCTCCACTATGCAGCTACAGAATGTTTTATATGCCCCTGAGTTCTCGCTGAATTTATTATCTATTAGTCAGATTACAAAGGACTTGAATTGTCGTGCTATATTTGACCCGTCTTCTCTCATTTTTCAGGACATACTCACGGGCAAGGTGATTGGCTGTGGCTCTGAGCAGAACGGTCTATATCGGCTGGTCCGGGATTCCTATGCTGGCATCTCCACTCACTCTGCTGGACCAGTTTCACCATACATTTGGCATCTTCGTTTTGGTCACCTTCCGCTCCAGAAAATGCGCCATCTTCTGCCCCAGATCTCTCCAAGTTCGTCGTTTCGTTGTGAAACATGTCAGTTAGGAAAGCATCACAGGTCGAGCTTTCCAGGTCGTCAGAGTCGGAGCAGTAGCTCTCCTTTTGAGTTGTTGCATATAGATATATGGGGTCCGAGTCGTGTGCCCGATCATCAGGGGCACAGGTTCTATCTTGTGGTAGTAGATGATTTTTCCCGTGTCTCTTGGGTTTTTCTTCTGAAGAATAAGTCTGAAGCAGGAGATGTTATTAAAAATTTGATTAATGAAGTGCAGAATGTTTTTTCGTCGTCAGTAAAATATGTTCGGACTGATAATGCCCTGGAATTTTGTACACGTTCTCTTTCTCAATTTCTGTCATCGAAGGGTATTATTCATCAAACCACCTGCGCATATACATCCCAACAAAATGAGGTGGCGGAAAGAAAGCATCGCCATCTCTTGGATATCACTCGTACCTTATTGATTCAAAGCTGTGCTCCTATTTCTTTCTGGGGGGATGCTGTCCTTACTGCATGCTATCTGGTCAATAGAATGCCATCCTCTGTCCTTGGAGAGAAGATCCCCATTTCTCTTATTTTTCCTGACAAGGAGCTATTCTCACTACCACCTCGTGTTTTTGGTGCTGTGGCTTTTGTCCATCGTCTTTCTCCTGGACTTGACAAGCTCTCTCCAAGAGCAGTCAAGTGTGTCTTTGTTGGGTATTCCAGAACACAGAAGGGATACCGGTGTTATGATCCTACTACCAACAGGTACTTTGTTAGTGCGGATGTCACTTTCTTCGAGTCGGTCATGTACTTCTCGCCAGCTGGAGACAGAATGGTACCATCCACCACCGCTGATGATATTTTGGTTCCACCACCACCTACTTGTCTTTTACCTGACTCATCTCCTGTGTCCATTCCTATGCCAGCACCACCACCACCACCTCCACCTCCACCACCACCTCCACCTCCACCCGGTCCACGGTGAATCGTTTCACCATTTCCTAACCACTATATGCGTCGGTCAGGTCCTGCTCAGACGACAGCTCAGCCAATCACTACGCCTCAGGTATGTTCAGATGATGTTACTACTGACGGGTCAGGTTCGGTACATATGCAGGATGACTCCTTACAGGTGGACATAGATGGTGATCTGGATGTTCCGATTGCTATTCGGAAACCGAGACGACAGTGTGCATCCTATCCACTTGCTTCCCAGGTTTCCTTTCACCGACTCACAGGTGATTTCCAGCAGTTTGCCACAGCTTTGTCTTCTGTGGACATACCACGGACATACCAGGAAGCCTTGAAGAGTGAATGCTGGCGACGAGCTATGGAAGAAGAAATGGGGGCCCTGCAGTCCCGTGGCACATGGTCTTTGGTCCCTGCACCACCTGATGCATCAGTTGTCAGCTGCAAATGGGTCTTCACAGCCAAATATCATGCGGATGGCACATTGGATAGGTACAAAGCACGCTTGGTTGCCCGAGGATTTACACAGACATATGGCGTTGATTACATGGATACATTCTCTCCAGTTGCGAGACACTCGACTCTCCGTATCCTCCTGTCTGTTGCAGTGGTTCGTGACTGGAGCATTTATCAGCTAGACGTCAAGAATGCCTTTCTGTACGGGGACTTACAGGAGGAAGTCTACATGCAGCAGCCACCCGGGTTTACTGCTGAGGGGGAGAAGCATATGGTATGTAGACTTCACAAGGCGATATATGGACTTAAACAGAGTCCACGAGCGTGGTTCCAGAAACTGTCCAACCTAATTGAGCACCAGGGATTTAAGAGGTCCAATGCTGATCATTCGTTATTTGTCCAGAAGTCCTCGGCAGGTACGGTTGTCATAATGGTCTATGTGGATGATATTCTTGTTACAGGAGATGATACTCAGGGCATAGCAAGGGCAAAGGCATTCCTAGGTCGTCAGTTTGTTACAAAGGATCTTGGAACCCTAAGATATTTTCTGGGGTTGGAATTTGCAAGGAATGCACATGGTCTGGTAATGACACAACGGAAGTACATTACTGACTTCCTGGTTGAGACTGGTATGGATGGGTGCAAACCATCTAGCATCCCCATGGATCCTAGCATGAAGATATATGATGACGATACTGATGAAGTGGATAAGAGGAGATATAGAGAGATGGTGGGAAAACTCCTCTACATCACCATAACTCGCCCAGACATTCAGTTTGCAGTTAGCAGGGTGAGTCAGTTTATGGAGCAGCCAAGACAGGTTCACATGGATGCTATACACATGATACTGAGGTATCTAAAGACTTCTCCAGGTTCAGGGCTGCTATTTAGAAAGGGCACGGACTTATCTGTCTCAGCATGTGCAGATGCAGATTATGCAGGATGTCCTAAGGACCGAAAATCAACCTCAGGGTTTGCAGTGTTTGTTGGCGGCTCCTTGGTTTCTTGGAAAAGCAAGAAACAAACTGTTGTAGCCAGGTCCAGTGCTGAATCCGAGTATAGGGCCATGGCTCAAGCCAGTACGGAAATGATGTGGGTTCGCTCAGTACTAGAAGATCTACATGTAGCCGTATCTCTACCTATGAAGCTTCAGTGTGACAATCAGGCAGCGTTGTTCATTGCCAACAATCCAGCCTTCCATGAGAGGACCAAGCATATTGAAGTTGACTGCCATTACACCAGGGACCTAATCCAGAGAGGATTGATATCCACGGCCCATGTTAGCTCAGGGGATCAGACTGCCGATGTATTCACCAAGCCATTGCTCAGAGGACCTTTCCAGAGATGTTCATCCAAGCTGAGCATGATCGACATCCATGCTCCACCTTGAGGGGGAGTGTAGAGATAGTTAGTTTCTATTATTATTATATGTTTATGTACCCTGTTTCTATTTATCTCTTCTATTTAGACATCCATGTAATTTACCCCTACGGCCTCTCCCTATATAAGAGAGCCTAGGGTTTTCTTATGATCATAACAAAGACTCTTTTCTTCTAACATTCTTCATTATCTTCTTATATGCCTTCAAACTAGAATTCCTCATCTTCCTCATTTATCGACACGGCAATTGAGCTCGAATATGAGGATCCCTTGCGCATTCACCTCTTTGGCTTCTTTTCTGTTCTAAATTCTCTCCGACACCACATGTCTGTGCTGCAGAACTCAAGTCAATCTCGAACCTGGGAAAACATCCTCATCTTAAGCTTGTAAAATGACATCTCTAGTCCATTAACCCAAGTGTGCACGATCACGAGAAGAAAGGGGATCCCTTTCTTTCTCAAGCCGACATTCCATCATGTTGGAATTGAAACACACATACACAAGATCGCTCGATCTCTTTGTCTCCAACCTGCCTCTCTTCTTGGTATGGATCTTAAAGCAACAATACATGTAAAATTGCATATTATATCAATTACTAATCTATCTATAGCATTCTAATTGGGTGGATCTATATAGTCACTAAGTCAAACGTACTCCAATTACGCTCACATATAGAGGATTGAAGACATCAAATTCATGATCTTGGTGACCATGCCTTTAAATATGATGTGTCATCTCCATGATTATACCACCATTTAGCTATTAAAATAAAAAAATCGATTAAGTTAATAAAATCAAAGATAATTCACATGACATGGCTTGAAAATAATGCTATATATACCTATATATACCTGGTTTGTAATTGTCATCATTTCTCGACTGTTATCTCATGGCTAATGGCTTGCCAAACATTCCACGACCATGTTTGCATGGAGGAAACTCCTTCGTGGTGGTTGTGCCTTGTATGGCCAAATCATATAATTTTTTTTCATGCAATCGATAAAACCTCACGTCACTACAATATTTGCATCACTACTACACTCAATGTAGAGGAAGTATGGGTTAAAAATAAACCATTATATGCAATGGAATATCAAGCCTTCCTTTGATCTTGAAGGTAACACCATCCAAAAATTTTATAAGATGACTCCACACCATTGAAAGATGCCATTATTTCCCGCTTGACCTCTTTAAGTCCTCTGCAGACAAAGAAGGATGGGTGCCGATCTGCATCAACCACACGTAATAAACGAACCAGAGGTGTAAAATCTCAGATAGCATGTGTGGCATGGTTTCATAAATTAGAGTTAAAGACTATAGAACCCACAACTTCTCAATTTTTTTGGTCTTCGACCATTTATAGTTCCTCCACCTGTCTGAGGAAAACATCAACCTCAACTTGTCTATTTTCTCAAGAATGCTTTCAAGCATGGGGAAAGTTAGTTGCGAATCTCATTTGCCATGGTCTAGTAATGTGCCTCTTGTTTGTCAGCTTTTGCTTCAAGCTTAGAGTTTTAGTTTAAGCACACATGAAAATCACGAGCTTCTTCACCTTTGTAATTGCAAGTATTTGTTCAAAATATCAATTAATTAGATTGAACAAACATCCATCTTAGTCTAATCATAAATCACAAATCTGGGAATATCACCGTTGCAAAAAAACTCCAATGACACTCACATCCAACAACAGAGGATGTCATCTTCAATATTTTCATTGCCATTGCATTCATGTATGATCTCTCATAGAACAACCATCAATTAGTTATAAGAAAAATTAAGACGTCAGTCTTTAGTCCTTACATGCTTTACATGTGTAAAGTGTATATTATAAAAGGCACGCTACTACCTAGATCAAACTCGTCATCATTGATTGATCTTTGCCTGATAGGCAATGGTTTTCTGAATGCATTCTCCTTTTTTTAACAAAGAACCATTTCTCTTGTTCTGATGGTACTTTGAATGTCCAAATCAGGATATAATGTTTCCAAGCATTGTAAAAAACCATTTATGTATCTTCGGAAATGACTTTATTATCCCTAGAAAAATAACATGAATTGAGAAAGTGAGCTACACGGTGGAGAGAACTATCTAATCTAACTTTTGATTTCGAAAAAATTTCATTGAAGATTATACGAATGCTCAACAACAACAACAACAACAAAGCCTTTTTCCCCATTAAGTAGAGTCGGCTACATCGATTCTCTGCCTCCATTCAGATCTATCTTGGGCCATTCTCGGGCTTAGATCCAAAAAACTAAGATCCCTTCGTATAAGTCTCATTCCAACACTTCTTGGGCCTTCCTCGCCCTCTCTTAGCCGTCTCAACACCCAAAAACTCACATCTCCTCACCGATGCATCATCTGACCTCCTTTGCAAATGGCCAAACTACCTTGTTATTTTCTAGCATCTTATCCTTTCAAGAACTCTTTTCTTTCTTCCACTTCATCCTTCAACAAAGTGTCTGCAATTTCATAATAAGATAGGGAATTGTATATGCTTCCATTTGGCCATTTGATTGGCACATGCGGATGAATGAGTTCTTAGTCGCCGCATTGAATGTAATATCGCAATCATAGAGGAACTTGGCAACACATTTGTTGACATGCACACATTCATCCGTGGATTGTGCCAATTGATGCATCATCATTAGATGTCCGTGGCCCTTTTCCAGGACCATGTTCCTTCACATGGTGTTAAAGAATCTACAACTCTAATCATCACATCCTTTCTCATTTTTTTCAAACTGTCAACTTTCTCATTCTTTTTTTCATAATTCACTCAACATAATCCAATATCTCCATTATCTTTTTTTGCACCTCACAATCGACCCTGGGACATGATTTACAATTCCATTTGATGTGTCCAAAATGTTGTTTCTTTTGATTGATTCCTTTTTTCAAGATCTTGCCACACAAGCAACAAGTCACCGTATTCAGATCCGTCTTCTCCGCGAGGCAATTATATTTCAAGCATGAATAAGTGGATCTAGGTGGAATTAAAGTTACGTGTTCTGCAACATGGATGGTTCAGAATTCATGATAACCTAAATATTTAGAAAAATACACTAAAATGACTGACACATAAGTCATGTTCAAAGTAAATAGGGACCCATCACTAAAGCTAGTATTTGAACATCATATATGCTTTTGGTGTATGTATATATAAGTAACAAACTTCCAACATAAAAACTTATGCACCCCCCGTTGCACCCATGGAAGGAAATATTGCGATATTTCTGCGATACATCACTGATATATCGTATCGAGATGAGATTGATATGGCGATATTTCCTCCTTTTCAGGCATTTCCTTAAAGAAAGAGCGTCGATATGGGCGATATTTTGACGATATATCATCAAAATATTGTCAAAATATCGTATCCACTGTTGTAAAAGTTGGCCGACTAGGCCGATTAGTCGGCCCGACTAGTCGAGTAGGTGGGGTAGCCGACTCGACTAGGCCTAGTCGGCCCTTAGTCGGTCAACCCGACTAATAGGGCCGACTAGTCCGCCTAGTCGTCCGACTACAAGGCCGACTTTTACATAGAGATTTTCTAATTTTTTAGTTTTTCAATTTTTTTAAAAGCAAACTTATTCTAATATGTTTAATGTTATATTTAAAGACGATTACTTCTTTTATTTCATTATGATAGTATAGAAAATATACAAATCAATATAAATACATAAGAATATGTGTATAAAAATTATTTATATATTTAAAATAAATAAAAAATTCAAAACCGACTAATAGCCGACTAAATCCGATTAGTCGCCCGACTGCCGATTAATCCTTAGTCAGTGACCCTACCGACCGAGTATCGACTACCGCTTTCTGCAACCTTGATCGTATCGACACGATATCGAAACACTATCGAAATTGATATGGCATTCCGTGGTCGCACCATACCCTACTACCTAGCGACATAGAAGGAAATATCACGATATATCGACGATATATCGTCGATGTATCAATAACGAGTTGAGACCGATATGGGTACCGATATGACGATATTTCTTCCTTTTCAGGAATTTCCTTCACAAAAGAGCATCGACATGTGCGATATTTCGGCGATTATAACCGAAATATCATCAAAATATCGTATCAACAGGATATCGAAATGATATCGAATATCGAAACCGATATGGCCTTCCATGCCTAGGGGTGCCGCTGTTAATATACCTATAATGTCCTGACTCCTGAAAAATCAAACAATTTTAATTTTTAGTCATCTACTTTTTCTGTAGAAATTCTATTCTAAGGGAAACAACAAAGCCTTTTCCTACACTAAGGCCGACTACATGGATTGTTTGCCTCCATTCAGATCTATTTTGGATCATTCTCGAACTTATATCCAAGTAATAAAAATACTTCAGATAGTCTCCTTTAAACATTTTTTGGGCCTTTGCCGTTCTCTTTTAACCGGCTTAACATACCAAATCTCACATCTTTTAATTGATGCATCAACATACCTCCTTTTAAACTACCTTAAGCGGTACTCTCTCATCTTGCCCTCAATCGGAGTTACCAACTATCCTTCTAATCGCATCGTTCATAATCTGATTTTTTTGTGTATGTCCACACATTCACGGTCCACCATAACTTTTCATTTCTGCTACTATCATTCTTTGCACATGTATATGATTCACATACCAACATTCAGATCCTTAGAGCATGTAAGGTCTTACATGTTCTTTATAATACTTTTCTTCAATTTTCAAAGGAATTTTATTACCATTTAGAATATATCTATTTCTCCATCATATTGCAATATAGATCCCAAGTATGTAAAAGGATCTTTCTTTTGAATGTTATCTTCTTCAATCTTTACCTCGATTCTTTCGATTCTTTCTCCACTGTCCGTCAAGTGTGCATTCCATATATTCAATCTTCACCCTACTTATATGGAATCCTATAGTCTTTAAGGCATGTCTCCAATCCCCAAGCTTCTCATTACTCCATCTCTAGTATCATCAACCAACACAATATCATCGGCAAACAACATACACTAAGGTATCTCATCCTAAATGTCACTAGGCAACCTCCATTATTTAATGAGAATATAGATCCCAAGTATGTAAAAGGATCTTTCTTTTGAATGTTATCTTCTTCAATCTTTACCTCGATTCTTTCGATTCTTTCACCACTGTCCGTCAAGTGTGCATTCCATATATTCAATCTTCACCCTACTTATATGGAATCCTATAGTCTTTAAGGCATGTCTCCAATCCCCAAGCTTCTCATTACTCCATCTCTAGTATCATCAACCAACACAATATCATCGGCAAACAACATACACTAAGGTATCTCATCCTAAATGTCACTAGGCAACCTCCATTATTTAATGAGAATATTTATTCTTATGTTTTCACAGTCATTTTAGCTTTCGTACTTTAAAATGCTTGCTTGTCTCGGCATTCTAATATGGAAAATGTATTGAGCATCTAGTTGATTTGTTTTGGTATTATTTGCATCTATATTCTAGGTCTTGTCTGCAATGCTGGTCTCGGTTTGGCGCATGCCAATGTGCTTGCTGATAGTTGGGTGATGTAATCTCTTTTGTTGATGGTGCCACTTATATACGGCTTGTAATCATGTTTAAGGGAGATAAATGGTGAAGTTTTTGGGCACCCACCTATAGGGTGGAGGCCTCTTTTTTCTTTCAAAAAATGCCGGTCTTTGTGAATATAGGCAATTTGACAATCATCTTGAGCCATATGGGGAGAATGTTGTTCTAGATATCATGTGTCTTCCATGGTTCCGGGGATGTTTTTGCAATATTCCTGTACTTTCTATCTGTTTACTACAATTTGGAAAAATATTTACGGTTTCCATGCTTGCTATTTTGTTTAATGAAATTTTGTATGGTCATTTATTAACCTCTTGCTTTTTAAGGTCTCCTGTGATCTCCTTCAAAAATAAATCTCTTGTGATCATCCTACTACTTGAAAAAATTGATAACTGTCGTTTTATAACTGTCATCCATTTATTTTTCTTAAAATCGAGTAGTCATGATATCCAAGTATCTGAAGTAGATTTTGTAATGATACTTTTGGCCATGTTAGCCAAAGAACACTTTCTGCTAGCTGATGTTAGATTCTCTTAACTTCTGTTTGGCTTCTTCAGAGAGCAAAATCATTGTCAACGTTTGAAGGTTATAGTGGCTATGGAGCAGAGCAAGGAGACAAGGTAATTACATATTAGTCTTTTTCTCATGCTTTGTATGCCTGATTAACAGATGGCTGTCTCTGGTCTTCTCTGTGTCCTCCCAAGGTTCGGGGTTTCGACTTTATTTACAGGATTTGTGAAGCTTGTAACTTGAAAAATGAGTTTTCTCGTAATCTTTGATTTAGCTCCCTGTTCTTCCATGAAGGAAATTCTCTCTCGGCACTTTTCTCAGTTACATGCTGATTGCTGAAAAGTGTAGGCTGAGCACATGACCTAAGTAATAATTGTGGATTTTTTATATTGAACCATTCTTAATTTTTCTTTGGAAATCGTGATAAAAAGAATTGCCCATATTATTTATGGGAAGTTTTTTCACGCACCAATGTCAGCGCCTTCTCCCCACCGAGCTCCTCAAATGTTTCCTTCCCAGTTCATGCCACATTGACATCTGAATTCCCTTTTCCAGTGATGTCCTTGACGAATGCAAGGCATACTGGATGCCAAAAGACAACCCATGTCCATAAGATGCTTCTCCAGTGGTGTCTCACATGGCAGTTTGAATGGGGTAGAGTGGAGATTGGGGCAGGGCAGCTACTATGTCAAGAAGGGCGGGACTGGAGTGGTGGAAGACATGTTGATTTTCTGGAGGGGGAGGTGATGCTGGTGGGGTGTGTGCTGTATTTGCTGTTTTAAATGCATATGGACATATCCGTGCATGTCAATTGCTGCCCTTTTTTTAAGAATTCCTTCCTGCAATTTGCATTTATTGTATATTCTGAAAAATGATCTTGTCTGTTCCACACCTATACAGAATCTGAGAGCTGCAATAGCATCTACCTATTATGGAAATCATGGTATAGAGGAGGGTGATGTATTCGTCTCTGATGGTGCAAAATGTGATATATCACGTCTTCAGGTTTAAATTTAAAGCTTTCCTTTTCTTTTCTGATAGATGGTTTATACTGAGAACCATATATAATTTGGTGCACGTGGAACATAATTCTTTCTTTTATAGTATTAGAGATGTGAAATCATTTTTCAATCTATATAACAGCAGTGTGAAACAATCTGCATTTACTTCTACTTTTCACTGCAGCTTCTGTTTGGATCGAAGGCGAAGATAGCAGTGCAAGATCCGTCTTATCCGGTACTTTGAGTTTCTCTTTTCAAAGGGCCATATATAATAACCTGATGTTGCGTCCAAAAGATGATAAAAATTAAACCACTTATCAGTTGTCCATTAATTTTTCTTTTCAATATTTTTTCTGGATCTGGATATGATAACGGGTTTTACTGCTGTCACGGTTTAGGTTTCATTGTGTTCGAGTGTCCATATACATGTTTATATTCCATCTTTTTTACTATGATGACTTCATCAGAAAAATATGGCAGATAACGAAGTCCTAATCTTGTGTTCCCAAATAATTCATGCGTTTATATATATCTGATGTGGGAATTGATGGAGATGAGATTTGGTGATAGAGCATTAGCAGAGGAAGGAGGTGGCGAGATTATCTCTTGGTAGAGGATGGCTAATTTATATCAACTAGCGAAATTGTCCCCACGAATTATGAAAAAGCTTCAAGTCCCGGTTCTTTCATGATTAGATATAGCTGTGTTCTATCACTAGCTTGGATAGGGGATGTTTTCTTGTTGATGTTCAAACAAATTTTATACTTAATAATACTAATCCCATTTACAGATTAGATACTGTGTGAGAACATATCCAATCAACCTGCCTGCCTCAATTATTTAATGTGATGTTATCTTCTAAACAAAATTTAAGGCAGAACGAGTTTAAATTGTTCTGTACTCTGGAATTTTTGAGCCAGTTGTAAAGGGCAGTATTATTTTCTCTACTGCAGGCCTATGTGGATTCAAGCGTCATCACTGGGCAAACTGGGTTGTACCAAAAGGATGTTGAGAGATATGAGAATATTGAGTATATGAGATGCTCACCTGAGAATAATTTCTTCCCAGATCTTTCTAAAGTTTCACGTGCTGATGTCATCTACTTCTGTTCTCCCAACAATCCAACTGGATCTGCAGCATCGAGGGATGAACTGCGAAGGTTGGTAGAGTTTGCCAGGGAGAATGGATCGATAATTGTTTATGATTCAGCTTATGCAATGTATATATCAGATGATAGTCCAAGAACGATATTTGAAATTCCCGGCGCAAAGGAGGTGAGATGGATTAATACTCCATTCTGTGATGGTTTTCTGGCAGGGTTATTTTCTTATATATTTAGATTTGTGGATTCTATTTTCTATTTTATAAAACAGAGCCATTGATGCTTCAATACTTATGTGAATTTTATTTATATATGGATTAATAACATTAACTATTGATGTTTCAATATAATCCCTGTTCATGATGGTAGAGCTGTTTTTACTCCACTTGGGTGGAAAGATTCTACCTTATGGGTTGATAACTTAGAAAACATGCAATATTTTACTGTGCCCACTTTGACGTAACCACAATATTAAACATCTTCAAAAACTAACCTATCTTGGATATCCGAGTTCAATACTTTATATGGCTATAATACATTAGTATCTTAGATTCTTCCTTAAGGTGGAACACATAAAACCAAACCTCTCAAATACAAGAAAGGAAACATTTTTTCCTTCTCCTAGTACATTTATGGTGGAAGGAATTTGCAAGTTGGTTGGAACAGACATCGGCAAAGTTTTTTCCTTTTATATATAGGGGCTGGCTTCACGGATGCATTGGTTGTAAATAAATTTAATTTGGGTTGGGTAAACTCATGCTTATATCCAAAAATACATGTCGTTTTTGATAATTTTCGTTAAAGTATGAGATTGGTTTACATTTTTTGTTATTTATTTCTATGTTGAGAGCATTTGTAAATTTTTTCCTTCCTTTAAATTATATGAAGGTCATAGTTCAGTAGAAACCATTTACATGGTTTCAAATCAGCTATCCATTAGAGTTTTGTCTTTATACACCCTTTCTTATCCTACGCACAAAAACCGTTATGGTTGTGCTGGCACTGGTTTCTCTTCATGTCGGCATATCATTGCTGTGCCCTCCTTTCATAGCTAGAGCACCGCACCCACCCCTTTAGGGCAGTAGCACCCACCTTCTGTGGCTGCCGTCGACCGTCCCTCTAGGTCGGCAGGCCTCTGAGGAGGTGGTTCTCCTTTTCGTTGATCCAATATGTTTTGGGGGGATTCTATTCGCTACTGGAGAGTTGACCTTGATTATTCGAGATTGAGTTGATCTATTTGTTTGGTGATCTTGATATCTCAATTTTATGATTGAGAGGAATGCTATTCGTGATCAATAAGAGAACATCATGAATAGATACATACTCTTCCTCATATCCATAACACATTATTAAACTCAATATAATTTCATTCGGACCAAAATTTAGGAAGATTCATAGGATAATAAGTGGATTTAATACATTTTTCAGAAGCTAGAGACAAAACCATCTGGTGATGATTGGGCTGTAGGTAATAATCTTCTATCCATGCTGGTTATCAATAGTATGAAGCTCCACATTACTAAAGATCGCCAAGATTTGGACTGCAGATCAACAGTGGCGGACCTTTCACCATCATACTTGCATTATACTTGTTATACTATATCATCACTTGCTTAAGCTTTTTTTAGAGTATTGAATTTGTATTCCTATTTTCCCTCTAAATATGGGAGTTTAGGAATCTAATAATGTTTTAAAGCATTTAGTTCTTTCTGATATTATCAATGCACCGATCCTGTTTTGATGTTCCGTACCTACCTCGTTTCTTCTTTCTTTTGTACTCATTAATACAACATTTTTGTGGTCCATCAACGCCTTCCATTAATATAAAAAAGACATATATATGGAAGCAAATGCGGATCCACTATGTATCAATTTTTGGGGTGGGGGGGGGGGATGGGTGCATGACCACTCATTGATTCTTATATTTCACTTTCATAATGTCTTATGATTTTAATATGAGCCCTCCTTAGAAACAGTTTCTTATAAAAAAGGATACAAACTCTTATATTAAAAAGGATGCAAACTCATTTAGTGGTCTGGTGGTATAGCATTGACGTTATTATATTGTGGATGCAGTAGGCTCCCACTCTAATGACCCGGGTTCAACCTCTCCCTACCCCTCTAATCATTAAAAAAGTCCTTACTATATTTATCTTATTTTATGGAATTTATTCCTATCACTTTTAAATCGTTAACATTATAGGTAAAATTTGATATAAAAAGACATTTTAGCTCATTTATGTCTCTCAATATTACGAGCACTTCTTTAAGTGAAATAGTTTTGGGATATTTACACCCATAACCCTGTGTAATTTCTTAATTACCCCAGAAACCCTGTATAAACACGAATTACACTTGAGACCTTGAATAGTGCTTAACTCTTACGTTCATAGCCCCGTGTTAACTTCTACCAAATTTTTCCGTTAATTTCGACGGTATTTGTTAAGAATTTTACAATTTATACCCAAATTATCTTTTATTTAGGAATGTCCCCTCCCCTTCTTCCCCCAACCTCTGCACCAACTTCGACCGACCAACCGCTTGAAATCGGGAAGCCCCCCCTACCCCAACACCGACCACCGGCTGGGAAGGTACCCCCCGCCTGGAACCTCGACCTTCTGCGCTCGGCCAAAGCCACCTCCACCTTCGTCGCTCGGCCAAAGCCCCCCTCGGACACCTTCGTCTTTGGCCAAAGCCCCCTCTCGCTCTGGAACCTGCAACCCGCGCTCGAGCAAAGCCCCCCCCCCCCACCGACGGATCGCCGTCCTGCCTGGAACCTCCACTCCGTGCACGACCCCCCCCCCCCCCCCCCCCCAACACCACCGATTGACTGCCGCCTGGGAGCTCCCCACCCCACCCCGGGTGGAACCTTGACATTCTGCTTTCGGCCAAAGCCACCTCCCCTCTCTGTTGCTCGGCCAACCCCCCCCCCCCCCCTCTCTCGGCCAAAGCCCCCCTTCTGCCTGGAACCTCCGCTCCACGCACGACCAAAGCCCCACCCGAGAAACCTTCGCCTTCGGCCAAAGCCCCCCCCCCCCCCTAGAACCTCGACATTCCGCTCTCGGCCAAAGCCACATCCCCTTCGCCGCTCGGCCAAAGCCCCTCTTCGGACACATCCGCCTTCGTCTCTCGACCAAAGCCCTCCCTTACCACTCCGCGCACGACCAAGCCCCCCTCGGACCACTACCTGCAACCTCCGCCTTCCGCACCTCCTGCTGCAGATTCCTTCCGCGTTGGGCCAAAGCCCCCCCGACATCTTCCGATTGCGCTCGGCAGAGCCTCCAACGCCTGCAAGTGCCCTCCGATCACCCCCTTGTGCGTTGGAGGAGGGGGTTCTTTCTTTCTAGTTTTCATTTATTTTTAAGCATTGGATTGATGTTAGGTTAGATTAACTCGATGGTTTGGTTAATATTAACGGTTGAAACTAACAGAAGGTTATGGATGTGAGACGGAATAATATTCAGGGTTTCTCATGTAATTCGTGACTATCTTAGGTACCTGGGGTAATTATGGAATTACTCAGGGTTTTGGGTGTAAATATCCCAATAGTTTTTGTTGTTTCCTCTTAAACTGGAAGTTTTCTCTTTTAAAATTTCACTTCATAATTTAGCCTTAGGATGGATTTGGAGAAGTTTATATTATTGGATTTATCAAAAATATCATTTGAAAATATTAACTCTATTTTAAAATATCATTTGAATATACGATAATTTTCTTCATTTTAGCATACTTATAGCCGTATACTTGGTCCTTTTTGATAAAATTATTGGTTCTACCCCTGCATGGAAGCGCAAGTGTGCATACTTAAAACCTCACATCCATAAAATATCAAACCTGATGCAATCTAATAGGGGCTGTGAACTAAATGACAATGCTAAAACGTGGAATTAACGGACTAAATGTCGGAAACAAATAAAGTGATGTACAATACGCAGAAATCAGCAACAATGGACAACAAATACTCGAGTTCTAGCACCGGTTTCACCACAATTTCTGGGCAAATCAAATAGTTAATAGTTCTTGGGAAAAATTTAGCAATGTTGCAGTAACTAGAGATCTCAATACGTCACCAAACCAATTAGCAACACAACAGTCCACGAAACTAAAATTATGCAGCGGAATAAATGGTAGAAATGACGCTCATATCACAAGCGGCAAGGGTTTTCATGTTGCTTCAGACCTGGTCGGCGTCAACTCGAGGCTTGGGAAGCTTGCAGCGGCACGGGAGGGCTCTTGACAGGGGCACGGGACGACGACTATGTGCTGGACTCGGTCGGCGGCCGTGCTGGCAGTCACGGGGGGGGGGGACGGTCACAGGGGAAGGGAAAAAACGGTGGCAACATGGATGGGAGGGAAGGCGAGGAGAGGCGGGAGAGTTGTTGGCGGGCGGGTTAGCGGCGATGGTGGGGGGGGTGGGATCGCGACGAGTAGCGCGCGGAGGGAGGGGAACCCGGGATGGGGTGAGGCGAGGGACACGGAGTGTGGGAAGGAGGCGCGATGGGGACGCGCAGGGGGTAGCGGTCTGCGGGGAGGTAAGGCGGCGGTAGGTGGCGAGCCGGGGAGAAAGGGCAGCAGACGCACGATGGGAAGAAGGTGAATGGCGGGAAGGGAAGAAGGAAGGGAGGTCGCGGGCGTGAAAGGGGGAAGGGGGCGGCGGAAGAGAGGTTCAGCGGGGAAGGGTTAGGGCACGGGAGAAAACCCGGGGGGGGGGAGAGAAGGGGGAAGGGCGGAAAAGAGAGGAGAGAGGGGGGAAGAGAATAAGTGGGGAAAACAATTTCATTCAAAACTAAACTCTCAACCTTTTTTTTAGGCTCCAAAAAAAGGGGGAGGCACTCAACGGTGTTCACCCCAATCTATTAAAGGTAAAAACGTAAAATAAATATACAAAAGAGAAGAGAGAACACAAAAACCAAGCTCCAGCGAACTAAACTCTCAACCTTAATCCAAGGGATGCCTTTATAGAGGCCAATTCCCCCCAAACAAGCAACAACCTCACTAAAATAGAAAAAAAACGAAAAGATGATATGGCATTGTATAATGAGCCTTTTACATAAATAAAAATAAATAAAACAAATGTTCGACTAAAATTAAATAAAACAAATGTTCACTAAAAAAATGATCACTTGTTATCATGTTGCATCAAAACCAAAGTTCCAATAGTCACACCCTTGGACATATTAGTCACTCTGACTGTGTTATTTAGTGGGGTGATTGAATAGAATAACTTTGGCCAAATAATTGACCAACTAATGAAGAATAATATCTTATTGTGGATTTTCACACTTTTCGTTAATGTAAAATAAAAGTTAGATGCGTGTAGTTTGATTGTAATTCAACTATTACTTTTATCTTGTTAATAGATGATAAATATATAAAATTATTTGTATTTAACATAAATTTTATATTTAAAGTAATTAAAGACCTAATCCAATGATTTCGATTAGATAGCCAAATACAATTTATTCTTCATTCAACGACCCTTCTGATCGAATACCGAAAACCCACTTTACAATGTTGGTCAAAACTATGCTATGGTCAACCTGGCCTTGAAGATTTTTTTTCCTGCATAATATTAAAACGCAGAACCTAGTTATTGCCCTCCAACTGCTCATGTTGTGCCAATGCCCCCAAAGCTTTCCGCATTACCTTTGTCTCTTGTACCTTTATGATTCAACCGTTGTACGACTGCATTGTTTCCCCCAACCTTTTGAAGTGACGGTGACGCTTTCTGGCGGTCATGATAATTCATTGTTGTCTTCGCCTATTGACATGCAATAAGCTTGCATCATTTGAATCCTAGCGATCACCTCTTTGGTTTTCTCTGGCATTCATATTTCTACTCACTCTCGATTGATATAAGTGAGATTTAGAGGATTTATCAGAACTTACTACCCCATGATGACCTTTTGGACCTATTTTGTTGATTCATGGGGTTTAAACTCTTGGTCTCCACTTCCTCCATCATTGTTCACGGCATATCTACCAAGTTGAGTTGTGATTTGGCATGTCTTTTTTCATTGCTTGTCATAGTCTTTATAGGAAAAAAGAAGCTTTACACGCAACGTCCTCAAATGTTGATTACATTGTTGTTTCTAGGATAGGAAATGTCGGCAATATATCGACGATATATCGCCGATATATCGTTATCGGTTGGGAGCGGATATCAATATCAGGTCTCCTTAGGAATTCTCGGATATCGGCGATATAGACTCGATATATCGTTGGTATATTGCAGATATATCAGGTGTTAGTGATATATTGGCAAGAAAGGGGATCTGCTATATCATTTTCCACCTACTTCGCACCCATTTCTCCCCATTTCGCCCCAAGTATGCTGGGAACTCTTCTCAGATACCCTGGCATGGGGAATGATCATGGTGTTAGTGGCGCCTGTTTCAGGAATTTCATATCCGGCTGTTGTTAGGTCCGATGATAACTCCTACTATTGTTTGGGTTCGAGGGATGGAGAGGGATCCCACAGGGTAGAGTGGGTACTTCTTTCTCTGAACTAAATTAGGGGCACTGTAGGTAATATCAGTATCCATATCGTGTCAATACGATATATCTTCGATATATCGATGCCATATCGTCGACATTGAACCGATTTTTTTGAAGAAAATAGCCTTCCAAGAGTAAATATCGGTCATATATTTGTGATATATCAGTCATTTGTCGATACTCATATATCATCGATATATCGCGATATGGCTTACTATGATTAGGGGAAGGGTGTTGAAGTTGATGACCCAAGTTATGCATCCAATTTGTCGTGCGTATGAGGGAATCTCTGAAGAGGAGTCCACTCGACTATGCGACCCGTTTGAGGCATTGTTTGAAGGAACCATGAATAGGAGTCAGGTGACTGTAACGTTGGCTGGATTTGGATATTGGTAGATCTGGTAAATGTTTCGGCTTGGGAGGAGGATAATTCTCTCTGGAATCTGAACTTGGGCAAGACTTGGAGGCGCTATTGACATCCAAGATGACCCGCTATTTGCGGGCAAAGATGGCGAGGCAGAGTTACGTGGGGGTTGCAACTCCTATTGACTATTGAATACATGCATATGACGATGGCTAGTCCCTTTGCAAGTTCCGAGGGGTTTGAGATGGGGATCGTCCCCGAGTGAGAACAAAGGGTTAAGGGGCTTCCACGTAGAAAGTGAAAAGGCCGGCTTAGATTGTTATGATATATAGGTACGAACTACAACTTCTGCGGCTGTCATACCTACATCAGACCTTTGTGAAGATCTGGGATCCGAGGCTAAGGTGATCCCTCCCTCCACTCATCCTCCAATAGAGAATGGGGAGTTTTGGGGGATCCTAGCCACTGCAACGAGAGTTGTGTACCCCATTTGGACAACCTATGTTTCCCTAAAGATTATTTCATGGAATGCAAGGGGACTCGGTGACCCTAAAAACATGTGGTTAGTAGGTTTGTTATTAGGCGGTCCTCTTGGGGATATGGTTTTGCTCTACGAACATAGTTGTGGGTTGGTCGGAGCAACATTTGAGTTCGCTTGTCGTGGTATATTTTTTTGGATTTTCATGCAACTGGTGCAGTTGGTTGTGCAACAGGTATCCTATTTGCTTGGAAGGGTGTTGCTCTCTCCCTAATCGTGGAAAATAGTGACCGTTTTGTGCTGAAGGTTGTTCTCCAGGCATGTGCCCAATTATGATTCTCTTGTGTATATGGGATTGTTGGTGGAGGGGATAGAGCTATGGGTGGAGCTTCGGTTGATGAGGGAAAGATTTCTGGTTGTGACGTAGCTCATTAAGGAGATCTCAATATTATGTTACTTTCTGCGGATCGACCCCGGTTCCGTCGAGGACATGGTCTTGGATCAGGTGACTTCGCAGAGACAGTCAGGGAGTTGCAGGTGGAGGTTCTAGATGTGATAGACTTTAGATACACTTGGAGGGAGCTCGGGGTCCCATTTAAGGCTGGATCACCTTCTGGCTTAGTGGAGTTGCTGGAGGCTTACCTCTTGACGTGCATCTCATCTCGCCTAAGATCTAGATCTGATTACTCGTCGGTTGTGTAGGAGTTTGGGGAGGGGGTTGTACCTTGCTTCTTTTTTTTTCAGATTGGAGAGATCATGGATTCTGAAGGAGGGGTTTTGGGAACATTTGATCGATCAATGGAGATCTATGGGTTGCACGGTTTAGATGGTACGCAATTCATTTGCACGGTAGTCGTGCTGTATAGGTGACCGAGTGGGTTTAAGAGGGACATGCGTGTCTCCCGCTATGTTCGTAGGGATGTGGCACCGTTTGAAGTATGTAGGCTAGACGAACTTGAAGATACTTGAGTTGGAGTTGGAGGAGAGGGTTGGTTTCCACAAGTCCATCCAAGAGGAGGATACGAAGAAGGCGACTTATTGGAGACAGAGATCCCGACTAAAAGGACCAAAGAGGGTGACACAAATACTAGATTCTTTTATATCGTGTCTTACAACAGAGGTGACAAATTTTGATCTACAATGTTGTAGGAGACGAAGTCATGTTTTGGGAGACATGCAAATGGGCAGAGTGTTAGAGTGCAAGGCCTCAAATTTCAGCGAAATTCAATCGAATTTCTGTCGAATATCGATATCCAATCGAAATCGAAATTCGATCGAAATGACCGAAATGACCAAAATATGGTGGTCCTAATACAAAAAACGATCGAAATGACCGAAATTTCGGTCGAAATTCCACCGAAATTCTGTTTCGGTCAGTACCGAAATGGTGATCGAAACCGACATATAGGGCCTTGTTAGAGTGTTGGCAGACTATTTCCATTCTACCATGTACAAAGATGGGAACATAAATTGGTGTTGGTTGGGAACTTGCTCTTCATGCAATTATACTCTCTAGGGCACACATCCGGTACATGAGTTTGAGAGGGAGGAGGTACGGGCATGGATAATGTACTAAGCCTTCTCCCACTATAAGTAGTGTCGACTATATGGATTCTTGCTCAAATCCATGTTGAAGATTTGACTATTTTTTATGCTGGTTGTCGACTACCTAACGCAACCCCTACAAGAGTGGGATTTGAACCTTGGTCTTTTGTGTGGTAGACATACTGTACTACCACTAGACCATTAAGTGGTACAAGTACGAGCATGGATACCTTGATTTAAATGCGGACGAGGCTACAAGACCAGGCAATTTCTCAGTTTTCTCTATCACAAATTCTGGGACGTGGTAGGGGATTATTTAATGGCTTTGATGAAGGAATTCACTCAGGTAAATGCTGGCTTTGCCAGAATTAACACAGTCATTGGCCTCATCTACAGAAGTGATTTAGAGTGCTTGGTTGCTGGATATCCAGATTCAGATTATGTTGTAGATGTTGATGGGAGGAGATCAATGACATGCTATACTTTCACTTTGGGAATTCTATCATCATTTGGAAGGTTACCTTACAATCATTGGTTACTTTGTCTACCGCAGAGATAGAGTACATGGCCTTGACAATAGTTGCAAAGGAAGGCATCTGATTGAATGGCTTAGTTGGAGATCTCGGTCTACAATAGGATCATTCTATAATATATTGTAATTGTATCAGTGCAATATGTTTAGCCAAGGATCATGCACATCATGAGAGGATCAAACACATATATGTCAGATATCATTTCATTTGTTCTGAGAAGAGGATTAAAGTGAAGGCCGGTGCATCAGATATTCCAGCCGATATGTTTAAGCAGTTCCTGGGAGTAAGTTCAAATACTATTTGGACTTGCTCAATGTTGATAGTTGGCAGTAGCCCCAAGGAGGGGTTGACGATGACACGTTGAAGCTTGGCAAAGCTTCCTGCAGAGGATGCAATTCAAGTTGGAGATTGTTGATATGTCTTGAATCCTAATCATCCCAGGTTGAAGAAATGCCTTATGCACCCCCTCATGTCGCATACCCCTACACGATGGGGGTCTCGCTAGGGGTGGGGGGTCTGGGGGGAGGAGCAAGTGCGTTTCCTTTGAGAGGGGTGTGGGGGCAGCGTCCCTGGCAAAAAAATTATGAACGGTTTATTTGTATTATCCGTTTGTTTTAGGGATTCATTTGTACGAGATTAGTATAAACCTCCCATAAAGTTAGGGTTCTCTGTGTCCCATGTACTTTCTTCTTTCTCCACATAGTGAAAATCGATAGCCACCGTCGAAGGACGTAGCCCAGTTACGGGTGAACCGTGTAAAGCTATGTGTTTGCATCTTGCTTGATTGATCTTGTTTGTGCATGTTTGCTTCCACGATTCACAACAAAGGGCTTTACCCATATTCATGGTGTCGATTATTCTGCACATTTTAGATTCATATATGTTTTCAATGTTATGTTACCAAAATTTGGCACTTTCGCTCGGCATAAAAATGTCTTCTTGTACGGGACCTTCAAGAGGATGTTTACATGAACCAATCATCTGGATATGTATTATGTGGTGGAGGGAAAACATGCGTGCAGATTGGCTTTACTCAAGTTGACTGTGGCCATTTAGTATTTATTAGATGTTAGTTTAACATTATTATTGTAGTTGTGCATGTTGATAGATGACACCTACTCGTGATGATCATGTGGGAAAGAAACCAACGATTTTCTATTGAATACCTTAATGACAATTAAGAGCTTGGGTGGCTATGATACTTTCTGTATATAGGTGGATAGAAGTTTTGATGGCATGGTACTATGTCAGAGTAAGTATATTACAAAAATTATGGAAGAGATTGGCGTGCTTGGTGTTAAACCTTCTCCTATCCTCATTGAGCTTAAAATTAATAATAAGGTTAATGATGAACTGCCCAAGGTTTTAAAAAGTGTGAGGCATATCGAGGCGTTTTCCTAGTATTGCCTCGAGGCGTAAGCCTCACTCGTGAAAGAAAACTTTTCATAAAACATAATAATTAATCGTAATTACAATTTTCAAGTTCTAGAAATTAAATAATTATGATTAAATACGTAACTCCTTGACATTTCAATGCTAACATCATGGCTTAAACGTCCAAGTTGTTATATAAGTCTCTTTTTTTAGACTCTAAATCAGTAAAGACGCAATAATGGGTAACTCTCCACAAAATTTAATGTTTTGAATAAAATTTAACTAAAGGGACTAGATGTAACACACCATTTTCAAAATTAGGTGAAATATGTGTGTCATTCAATTGAGAAGGATAAGAGAGTAAACATTGATTCAATGATCACTTTTTACTTTACCGCAAGGATTGGGGGATAAAATCCTTGAATATTGCATGTTATGACCATTTTTGTTCATGCATGCTTTGATGCGTATTAATTTAGTCTCAATTGAATAGAAGAAAAGATGAGACTTGTTTACAAAAATATACTTTTCTAAATTTAGGTCAAAGTATGAAACTTGCATCCAAATATTTTAATAAAGAAAACATTTATGCTTAATTCATACTAAAGAGTAGATGCATAAGATTTAAGGACTCAAGACTCATTTTTTTATTCATGTTGATCTATAAAGAACATGCATAACAAAGTCAAAATTAGCTTAATATGTTAATAAACTAAAAAATGCATTTCAATGAATCGTGAGCTTAAGGACTTAAATACTTGTCTACGAAAGATGAAAGCTCACAATTAAAAAGAAAAGAAAAAAATAGTAGGAAAAAAATAAAAAAATCAGCTCATACATGAGGCTGCTCCTCGAGGCGCACACCTCACTGAGGCTGCATGAGGCGATAGCCTCGAGGCGTTTTTCCTTGAAAATGCCTCGAGGCGTACGCCTCAACGCATCGAGACACGTTTTTAAACACAATGGATCTGCCATTTCAGGATAAATGAGAATTGCTGATAAATCCAAGGTTTTAAATCTCGATTTCCATTTCGCTTCGAGATGACGAAAAAATGAAATATTTTTTTTCGAAATTTCACCAATTTCGTCCTAGATTTGTGAAGGATCCATATCGAAATTTCGATTCCGGTTTCGGTGGAGTGTCAAAATCGAAATTTCTTGAAATTTGAAACACTGGATGAACCTATCTTAATGTTAATAAACGTGTATTAACTTTTTACATACCTGTTCGCTAATTCATGGATAAACCGTACCATAGGCAGGTCATTTGTATGACTATAAAGTGCCTAAATGGGTTTCCTGGTAACGGTCACATGCTGGTTCAATTTCAATAGGCGGTTTTACCTTTATGTTTATTCTGATGCAGTCCGTGCTGGCTCACTTGAGGCTTGAGAACTGTTATTCGTTTTGTATTTCTGGGAGGAAATCTTGTGATATGGAGGAGTAAGGAACATATTGCTGTTGATTAGTCACTTGGGACTTCCTTTCTTGTATCGGTGTTTCAATCAAAATAACTATTACTGATAGTCTGACAATTGGTTAGCCACTTATATTGCCTTTAATCCTGTCAGTAATAAGAGAACAAAGTACAAATAGGTGGGTTGCCACTTTATTTGAGACATTGTTACCTTTGAGAAGGTTACTGTTACTCATAGTCATATAGCCTTTATGAGTTACAGTTTGTTGACATGAAAAAAACTGTCCTTGGTTTGTTTTTCAATCATTAATCTGATTTGGTTGAATTGCCTGCTTATAAAAAACTTGCGTCGACTGTACCTATGCACTGGCACATTGAACTAGCTGTACTGTATTTCGGGGCTGTTTTTGAGATGACGCTTCTTCTCTTGGTTTGTTTTTTCAACGTCACCCAAGCTCACTGGAAAGCATCCATCAGCTTGGGCTGTAGAAGTAATTTATTCTATCCAGAGTGTTGTTAAAAGTGTGAGGCAACTACCAAATGTTTTTTATTTCTTTTGAAAAGAGTGTTTAAAACTTCTAATGCTGAGATCTGACAGCATTTTCTCTGTTTTCTATTGGGTTTAAATGGCAAAAAAATTATATTATGAGAAAGGCAGCAATTACACTTGCAGGAACGATTATATGCGCGCATTAAGGCATGCATTTATTCGATTATATCCTTATATACTTGTTTTGCCTTCTTTGTTTATAACCTATGTGACATTTTCAAACGGTACTTGTTTGAGCTATTATGTATCAACCTGTTGTTTCTGAATTTCAGCGTGGGCTATTTCCTTTTGTTGCAGGTAGCTATTGAGATTTCATCATTCTCCAAGTACGCAGGTTTTACTGGTGTTCGCCTCGGTTGGACAGTAATTCCTAAAGAGCTGCTTTTTTCCGATGGTTTCCCAATTGCCAGGGACTTCAATCGCATAGTATGCACATGCTTCAATGGAGCATCCAACATTCCTCAAGCTGGTGGCCTTGCATGCCTCTCTCAAGAAGG
The DNA here is from genome assembly GCA_037367405.1 of Ottelia alismoides. Classification (NCBI taxonomy): domain Eukaryota; kingdom Viridiplantae; phylum Streptophyta; class Magnoliopsida; order Alismatales; family Hydrocharitaceae; genus Ottelia; species Ottelia alismoides. The sequence continues at coordinate 939,864 of JAZKJV010001570.1, forward strand.
CTTGAAGGTACAATCTTTGTATATCTGAGATTATTTTAGTCTAGGTATCTACTTGATAGACTATGAAATGTGGGTTCCATTCGACGCATTTTCTGACAGAAATTGTCCAATCCTTGCAGGCCATGAGCGAAGTGGTTGGTTTCTACAAAGAGAATACCAAAATCATTGTCGACACTTTCACCTCACTAGGCTTCAGCGTCTATGGAGGGAAGAATGCACCTTATGTCTGGGTCCATTTCCCTGGTAGGAGTTCGTGGGATGTTTTTGCTGAGATTCTCGAGAAGGCGAATGTCGTGACGACTCCAGGTAGTGGGTTCGGACCAGGTGGGGAAGGGTTCATTAGGGTAAGTGCATTTGGTCACAGAGAAAACATCATAGAAGCTTCAAGGAGATTGAAACAGATTTATCAATGAGCTGTTGCAGTTCGACAAGTATTCTTTTCGTCCCTGGAGTGTTACTTATGAAGCTTCTACTATTTGAGCGGCCGCAAACTCCTGAATCGGCTTTTGACTGATTGTAATTTTCATAGCAAGAAACTGGACAAGGTTTACTTGAGCCTTATTTATGTGTATTCTGATTCGCTTCACATTTATTGTTCTTGCTATCTTCCCGGATTTGATTGCAAGCACGCCTTTTATTTTAGAGGCTAGCCTTTTCCTATATTAACACACTTGCGACCATGATTCGATCCACGTCTTTTCATTACATTTTTGTAACGAAAAGAAATTCCCATATTTCTTTGCTCAGGTTTGGGAATTCCCTCTCATTGGTTTATAATGTGTGAAATATAGTTTTTTGTTGCTGCCAAATATTAAAAAAAGATGGTGAATATGGATATCAGTGGATTTAGAAACTTCTTTTTATAGCCAAAAAATAGTTTGTTATGAGATCAGATCTTGTATCCCTTTTGGATACTTCCATGGCATCAGGGCATCTTCTGGGCCTGCAATCCATCTTCGGGAACAAGTTGGTATAAATAAGATAAATCCATCGTTACAACAACAATAAAGTTTTTTCCCATATTTAGTAGGGTATGTTACAGGGAATCTTTGCATCTATTCATATATATCTTGGGTCATTCTCATGTTCATATCCAGAAAACTAAGATCCTTTCAGATAGTCTCATTCCAACACTTCTTGGGCTTCCTTTGCCTTCTCAATATTCCAAAGCTTGCATCTTTTAATTGGTGCATCGATGACCTTTGCAAATAGTTAATCATCTTAAGCGGTTTTTTTCATCTTAATTTCTATCGGGAGCTACACCAACTCTCTTGTTTGCATCTTTCAAAATCTGAAAATCCATCGTTACAAGAATAATAAAAAAATGTCCAAACTAAATAGGTATGAAGACAACGCTTTAAATATATTTGTCTTGTTAAAAATATTGTTATCAAGGGAATTAAAATAAAAAATAATTTTCATGTTTTAAGATTTAAATAATGAAATCATTTTCTATTTATTTGTGCATTATTTCCATGTTTATCTCAGCCGTCACTCATTGATCGGAATTATCTGCCACCTTCAACCTTTGGACCAATCCCAAGCATGCAACTTACTCATTTTGCCAAATTCCTATTGTTCAATGTAGCCCTTCTCTCTGCTTGATTTCTTTGTGATAATTCTTTGCAATATGTTCAACTTTCACGTGGTTCCAATCTCTCCCTTGGTTAACCATCGATCTGCGTGGAAACCCTAGGCGAAGAGAGCCTCCCAGTCACTACACTATGAAAATTCTTCTCCTTCCAGTTGAACATGATCTGCTTTAGCCATTGTAACCCGCAAAAATCAATCAAGGAACGGTCCCTTAGGTGGCAAGAAGGAGGAGTATCTGATCTGAGGTGTGGAGAAGGAGCTGTAGTTTGATCCTCCATTATAGGAGCTCTTCTTCGACGAAGTATGCTCCCAGGCCCCACAGCTCAGGTGAGCTGTGCATTTTTAGTTCTTTGATCCATAGGATCATCAGTTGTGTATCTTAGATTCTCATTTCGTTTAATTTCATATATTTTAGCTTAAAATATAAAAAAACTCTTCGATGGAGCTCTAGGCTTCGGTTGTTCCGCCCATTTCAGCCACCATTCTGACATGTTAACACTCCCATCACCTTACCCTTCACGTTCTTCGCATCCCCATACCACCTATCACCCTTGTTCTTGCACATAATGATGGATCAAATCTTTTTCCTCTGTCCTTTCCGCCCTAGTTCATTCCCCTCCCCACCTCCTATTTTTAAGTAACCAAGGTTCGAGGACCTCCCTTTTCGAGCCCTTATTCTTTTTGAACAGGTTGGAGCTTCAGAGGAAGCATATGGAGGTCAAATCAATTGAAGAGATTCATCTCCAAGTGTCGGATGAAGAACGACCCTCCATGCCTCCTCTAATGAGGCCTGGAGCCACTTGAGCCCACCTGCAGACACGTGACACTTGTAGGAATCGATTGAGCCTAATGCCATGTCGTAACACCACTCGAGGAGCAAGTAATCTCATATCGAAGGACGGGGAGGAGCCAGTTCTTCCCTGTTCTTTGTACATCCTTCAAAGCGGTTGGATCGCGAGCCATCAGGTCTAATTGTGACCGTTAGATCAAGGTCAAAGCGATGAGTGCCTCCAACCGTTGACCCATTTAAGTGAAGCCACATGGAATGCCTTCCGTCGTTTGATCGCAGTCCTTAGGTCATATTTTGCAACCCCCACTCCCACCCTCCGCATTTTGTATTTTATTTTTAATATTCAGCCATTCATCTGTAATGCGCAATTTTTTAGATATTTTGCATTAGGACCTTCACCTCTTTTTTTTTACATTTTAGTCAAATGTAATGTCACATCTCGTGGGTATTTTGCAAAAGACCCCCATATTTGTGGACATGTTATTTAATGCTTAGATCTTTTTTTATAAACTGCATTTTAGTCCAGTCAGGCACATGTCTAGAATGCATATTAAGATATTTTACACCGTTGCTTCTGTATTTTGTATGTATGTTATGAAATGCATGGATAGTTAATTTTAATTTCATATTGGTCTTTGTGTTGCAGATTATTTTGTATGTTTTGAATTTATTTTTATTTATTATCTTTATTTATGAAAAATTATAGGAAAATTAGAATAACTACCTGGAACCATATTATATCACACATATTTTTCACAAGGCATTTAAAGTTATTTTCCCATTTATGAAAAATAAAAAACATGCTATTTTCTTCTATTTAGATATTAAAAATCTATAAAATTTGAATAATTGTCTAAAAATTCAAAAAATCATGTTATTTGTATTTCAATATGTGTTAACTCATATCCAAAAATCATGTAAAAATATCAAACAAACCTTAAAAATCATAAAAACCCAAAAACCTATAAGAAATTATAAACATTCTAGGAAAATCTAAAAAATATTGTTCTTTTTCTGATCTTTCTTTATTCTAAATAGTATATATTGGAATTAGTTTAGAGCAACCCTAAATAATTGTCTGAATTTAAGTTGTTCGTTGTTTTGTGTATTTTTAACTTTAAAAATCCATAAAAATTAGCAAAATGCTGCAAAAATCACCAAAAATAGAGAAAAATATTTATAACCCAAAAGTATTTATTTTCCTTTATGACTTATTTGACTTATTTAAAAAAACTCGAAAATATTTTTTCTCTTTATTTTATCTATATAGTTTATATTATATATGTATTTCTGTTATCATTAATCTTATTTTCAAACTTAAATAGAAATTGAAATTTGTAAAGTTAAAAACATAAAAATTCAAAACATTTAAAAATTGTGAAAATTTGAAAACAAAATAAAACCGAAAAAAATATAAAAAGCAAAAAAAAATAAAAAAAACGATAAAAGCTAAAATTCTTAAAACATCTACTAACTAACAATAATAACAACTATTTTATCTATCCTCATTTCGCTTTCATTTGTTATATACTCTACATACTTACACCTTTACATATTGTCGTAGAGTCATAATAATTTTTGCCTCATACATACACATTGTTTCACATTGATTGTGGGTTGATTGTTGACTGATTGCGGGTTTGGTTCACACAACGATTGGTGTTCTAGCCTTGTTAGGAACATCAGATCAAACCCTTATCATCAATATACTACCTCATTATAGTGAAAGAGTCCTTAGTTTTATAGAATGTCTCTACGACCTAGATGTTAGAATTGATTCACCATCTTTTTATAAATTTGTTAGAGATAGACATGCATTCTGAGATAGACATATCATAAAATGTTATGATAGATATATTTAAAAAGGTAATTTGACAACTAGAGGACTCTATGGAATTAAAATAATAATGAATGGTTCATTAACATTTCTAATATTGGAAACTAAATCTTTAAAGATGAAGAGGAGGAAGAAGATCATTTAACAATGATATGGCATGAAGACTTAGACGTGTCTGTTGAGAATATCAATTACACTAGTAAGAGATGGACCTTTATATTATCTAAAAGTTTAGCATTTAACTACTTGTGAATGTTGTATTCAAAGTAAAATGTTCATGTAACCCTTCTTCTAAAATGGTGTAAGATGCAGAGGTATTCAAGACCTCATACATATTGATGTATGTGGACCCTCCATACCCAATGAACATTAATGATATGTGATATCAATTGATGATCATTCGCGCAATGGGATTTCTACCTCACAAGTCTTTGGAGTTCTCAAAAATTTCACAATTCTGGATGAGAATCAAAGTTGGAAGGAAGATGTATATGATTCAATCTGACCAACGTAAAGAGTACTTATCACATTAATTCAAGGAATACTTTATAGAGAAAGGACTATTTTTCCTATCTCACTCCTCTAGGAACACCTCAACTCAGTAAAGTTGCAGGTAGACACATCATGATCATGCTGGATATAGTTAGATCAACGATGATTCATAGCGCATTTACTGCTTAGTTTCTAAGGATATGCAATAGAGACTACAACATTTATCCTAAACTAGATTCCATGCCAAGATGTTAGAATCTTGTACTGAGGAGTGCTACTTCATTGGGTGTGTAAAGGAAGGTATTGGATACCTACTTTGTGCCCTTGAGATTATTAAAGTATTCATCTCTAAGGATATGATTCTTAGAGAATCACTTGTTTAATAATCAAGATAAAAATGAAGTAAAGGAATTCATAGAATCCACACTGAATAATGAGGTCCCTAAACCATAAACTAAGGAGATAATTGAATATGAAACACACATACCTCTTTGAAGGAGTTCGAGGGTAGTTAAATCACCTAAAATGTATGGATACCATGTGTCAGAAGAGTCTCATAATAATATGTTTTCATATGATGAAGCATTTGAGGATTATGACATGGATAGATGGAAGTTATCAATGAAGACTAGACTCCAATATATTGCTAACTATAGCTATACAACTTGGATATAATATCTAGAAGATGGAAGTCGAGACCGTATTCCTCAATGAATGCTCAATGAGGATATTCATATGAAGTAGCCCTAGGGCTTTATAATTGAGGAGTACAAAGTACGCAAGTTAAGGAAATCCATCTATGAACTCAAACAAGCTTCTTGAAGTTTAACATCGGATTTGATGAAAATATAAAGGTAATGATTTCAGACAAAATCCTAATGAAGCTTAGTGGGAGTGCCATTATTTTCATCATGCTAAATATAGATGTAATCTTAATCATTTGAAATGATATAGGAAGATGACAAGTGTTTTGTAATCCGATTGTCCCATACCTTTGAGATAAAAAATCTCAAGGATGCCTCTAGAATCTTAGTTTTTGAATCGGTTCAGAATCAAAGAAAAGAGGGAATTAGGACCTTCACATCAAGGGTACACCCTGGATAAATCTTACATGGGAAATACCAAGGAAAGCTTCTTTCCCTTAAGATATGGTACTGACCTCTCTAAAGGGATAACACCTCAAAGTGTTGAGGATGTGAATGCTATAGCTGCAAGCCCTTGTGCATCGACTATAAGATGCTTAGTATATGCCATGATATATACAAAATCCAGATATCTGTCATGTAGTAAGAGTAGTAAACTGCTATTGATCCTACTCTGGAAATGAAACCCTTGATTGCAGTAAGAAAGCATCTTCAATGACTTAAGACTATAGAGATAGTGATTTCCAAGTCTCCAGATACCTTGAAAGACTTAAGACTATGTCTTATTGTCAAGAGATAGTGATCATCATGTCTTCAGATACCTTGAAAGACTTGGGACTATATCTTAGTCTAAGGAGATAAAGATCTCTAAGCATAACGATATTGGAAATCCCTTACTGGTTATGTTAATTGTTAAGTTGTTGTGCAGGGCACTATAATTGCTTTAAAAAAATGAGCATCGATTGCATAAGATACAATATCTCTAGTTGATGCAAGCAACTATTACAAGGTGATATGCAAGTCTTTAAAAGAACTTGGCATAGTCTCTTAGAACAAAGTGACTAATCAACCAACTGAGTTGTATATCTCCATGGATTATGTTTGGCACACGAGTGTGGGTTTAAAGACTAACCCATCAATGGCTCTTTGGGCTAGTAGGAGATTGTTGGAATGAGTGTCCATGGCGAGCCATTATGCAATAAAAATTATTGTAAATCACTCCTTAATAAGAAATGAAGAATAAATAATTTGTATAATAGATTCCCTCGTATGATTAGGGTTATGTATCATGATCATCTTGATATCGTACATGTGTTGATCCAAATGTTGGATTATAGAGGTTGGTGTAGGGTTAAATATCTAAAGGGTTAGATTAATGACTCAACCTCGTTGCCAAGTAATCATCAAGAAAGGGTTTCCAACCTAAGTAGGAGAAGTCCATCCTTACTCCAATGGCTGACATCCAACCGACCTCTTGATGCACGTCCTCTGCATAAGAATAGAGATTCAGAGGTGTCGAATAAGTTAGGTCAAAGAATTAACTTAGCGAGATCTAGATACCAAGACCTATATCTTATGTTGTCACGATACATACACACACCCTCTGACCGAAGACAAATGTATCATTATATGTCTAAGTATGTACATTTTTAGACCATTAGGTTAATGATCTAATCAAGGTCTATTCATCGGCAAGCTAGTGTGCATGCAAGGGATACAAGTAATACGATCATACAGGTTCACTACTGAAATGGAAGACATGATCTCACTCATGAGATAGTGGGATAAACCAAATTCCAACATTGGTCATCTTGTTTTGGAAATGAGACAAGATTTGAAGGTATGATATACACTTTTGGAAAGCATATGATCGATACCAACTCCCAATGATCGAATGAAAAACTAACTGATTAAGCCACGAAGGAGGCAATCCATAACTGGATCTGAATTTGGGGTTTAGTCGTATTCTTCCAGTATGCAAGATATATCGGTATTAGGAATACTCAATGGTGATGTGATCTTAAATGATTGTATACCATGATACTTCCATTACGAGGAAGTGATAAATATGTTTGGATTTTAGTTACTCCGCATAGTGAATTTGTTATCTAATCTTAGTCCAAATGTTGGATATTAATCTGAATTGCATTCAGAGACAACAACAAGATTAGGTAATTTGTGTGATATGATCATGCATTTCTGAGGTCTTCTATATACATATATGATATTGGATTTCATTATCCAAGTCACTGTACATGGATATATAATCACCATGACCTTATCTCCGAGTAACCACAGAGAATTTTCACTATCCTTAGAGGAGTTTGAGGAATGTTCCTATAGAGATAAATTTGAGAATTGTGGTTGTTCAGCGATGTCTGAATAACTGACTGAAGAGAAGAACTTAGGATGATTAAATCGGACTTAATTATCCTTGGTAACATTATCTTGGACAGTGCTATATACAGTTTTCAAAGGATAATGTGGACAAGATGCACATTGTTTTTTGTATATGTACAGAGAGGTTCAAGATAATTAAATTAGATTTAATTATCTTGGATAAGATTAACATGGATAGTGCTATCGATAATAATCATAGATAGTGTGGATAAGATCCACAATATTCAATTGAGATTTGATTATGAATAGGATTCACGAAATGTTAATGTCAATTGAATTCACACTATGCAATAAATGTAAGTATGATTTAGATTTAGTTTTGAACCCATGAATATGATTTATATTTATCAGTGGCTATTTGTAACTATCGCTAATAATTTGAATTATTTATTTATGATTGAATTTTGAGATAAATTAATAATCAAATAATTTGTAGGGTTGTTGAGATATTTCAACTATAATAATTATATAAAAATAAAAAGATACTCCTAATAAGGGGGACGTTCATGGTGGTTACAAACATGGTGGACGTCCCCACCAAAATAGGACTCTCTTTTTATTTTATTTTTCCCTTTTTATCAATTATTTATTTGTTAATTTTTTGTGAGGATTAAAAGATTTTTAATAGATAATTGTTATCAAATCTAATCCTAAAAGTAGTTACGAGCTCCTTTAATCTTGACCATTGGTTCAATAATTAGGATTGCAATCCTAACTGTCTGAAATAATATATAAGGAGAGGCAGACCATGCCTTCCTCGTTCTTTCAGGAGCAATAAGGCTATCCTCTCTCTCTCTCTCTCTCTCTCTCTCTCTCCGAGTGTCATCCTCTCATAGGTTTATTACCCTTAATGTTGGATGTTCCCCTTGCCTCACAAGGCTATCTCCTTGTAGAGATAGAGATAATACCCTTAATGGGAGATAACCTTGTTGTTATGTTGTCGAATCGATTCGATCAATCTCGTGTAACATTTCTTTGTCTTTTGTTCTTTAGGATCACAAAGAAGAAGGATGATTTCGTACAATGAAATCGGGAGCAAGGAGTTCCATATCGTCTCGTTGGATTACGAGAAGTACGTGAGCTCATCCCTGCCCCCTGAAAGTATTGTATATGTTGGATCAAACTTTAAAAATAGTTCTATTTCTTTAGATACATGAGGATCACAATAACACTTAAAGAGATAATTCTATACTCATGCGATATTGATGGAACAGATTGAGATTGGTTCCCAATCCATGTGGTTGCATCATTTTTTTAAATTTTGTTGCTATCGCAATTTGTATGACAAGTCTGTTTTTTGATCGGATATGATCCGATCCACACGCTTCCAATGATGCATGAGGTCTAAAAACCTACCTTTAATATTACACCTTCAAATGATGTCTTGGTTCCAAAAAAGATGGTCGACATTGAATTTGGTTTATTCCAGTATCTCATGAGTGAGCTCATGTCTTTCTGGTTCAGTTATGAACCTGTAGGATCCCTTCGAGAGATCATATCGCTCATATGTCCTCATATGCACACCAACGAGCCAGTATATAGATCTTGATTAGGGTATCAACCTACTGATTTGTCAAATGTACATACTCATACATATAGCAACACATCTATCTCTAGTCATAGGCTACGTGTTTTTTGTGACAACATACAATATAGGTCTTTGTTACCTTGATCTCACTAAGTCAACTCTTTGACTTAACTCATCTGGTCCATTGAATCCCTATTCCTATGCAGAGGACCTACATCAAGAGGCAGTCAGATGTCAGCCTTAGAATTTAGGATTACCATGTCTTCTCAAGCTGGAGATCCTTTCTTAATAATCACTTGACGGTGCGGTAGAGTCCTCAATCTGACCCTTAAATATTCAACCTACACAGCCTCTATGATCCAACCCTTGTATCAGTAAGTATATGATATCTAGATGGCCAAATTACATAACTCTAGTTTTATGAAGGGACATATTATGCAAACTTAGTTGTATTCTTATTTTAGATTAAGAATTGATCTACAATAACTCTTATTGCATAATTACTCTCCATGGACTCACATGTCCAACAATCACCCACTAGCCCATAGAGCCATTATTGGGCTAATATTTAAACATACAATCACGTGGTAATCACATGACATGTAGATAGATAGCTCGGTCACATGATTAGTCACTCTATCCTAAGAGACTATACAGAGTTGCATATCCCTTGGTAAATGTGCTTTCATCTAAAGCGAATGTTGCATCTTATGAAACCGATACCCGATCTTGTTAAACCAGTCTAGTGTCATAGATCTTGCTAGTTTTAACCTTTGGTGCAATAACTTACTAGTTAACATAATTACTAATGGATTTCAGAATACTCTTATTTCTAAATATCTTTATCTCCTTAGATCGATACATAGTCATGTCTTTTAAGGTATTTGTAGATAAGAATTTGAGATCACTATCTCTAAAGTCTTGTATCATTGAACATGTTTTTATTACTACAAATAAGTTTTTTTATATTGAGAGTAGGATTGGTAACGATTTACCACTCCCACTGCATGGCAGATATCTAGCTTTTGTACATATAATGGCATAAACCAGGCTTCATAGAGCTGATGCACGAGGACATGTATCTATAGAATCCATATATTCGACACTATGAGGTGCTATCCTTCAGATAACTCAGTACCATATCTTAAGGGAATGAAGCATTCCTTGGATTTTCTCATATGGGATCCTTTCAAAGTGTACCCTTAATGTGATGATTCCACTACTCTCTTTTATTTGTTTCTGAACAAATTCAGAACTAAGATCGAAAAGGAATTCGATGGACATTTCAACTCAAAGGTATGGTCAACCGGGTTTAAACACTTTCAATCATCCTTATATCATTTCAAATTATTAGGATTTCATCTACATTTAACATGATGATTACAATAGTTCTCCCACTAAGCTTCACATGGTTCATCAGGATTCTATCTAAAATCATAACTTTTATAATATCATTAAATCTAATGTTCCAGCTAGAGGAAGCTTGTTTGAGCCTATAGATAGTACTTTAACTTGTATACTTTGACTTCCTCAACTATGAAGCCATGGGGACACTGCATATGAATATCCTCATTGAGGTATCCATTGAGGAATGTAGTCTTGACTTCCATCTACCATATGCTACAGTCAAGATGTGCAATTAGAATTAGCAATATCATGATGGGCATAGGCATGGTCATGGGAAAGAAAGTTTCATCGCAAGTGATGTATTCTCTTCGTGTGTAGCCCTTGTCCATGAGCCGTGCTTTGAAGGTCTCTACCTTCCCATTATGTTTCCCTCTTTTCTCTTTAAGATCCTTTTAGACCCTATGGGTTTGACCTTTTAGGTGGATCCTCAAGGGCCTATACACAACACTTGTGCATGGAGCCTATTTTAGACATTATTGCTAACTTCCATCTATCCCTTTCATGATTCGTATCCGATTCATCGTATAAAGTTGGATCTTGTCAGATTTTTCTAACACATGAAATTCATATCTTCTAGGTGGTCTTGCCGCCATCAAACTAATTTGAAGAGGTACGAGTTTTTCAACTTTAATTATCTTTACAGTTTCTGGTTTAGGAGCCTCATTATCGTTTATGGATTCTATGAATTCCTTTACATCATTATTATATTGACTCTTAAGGAAGTCATCCTCTAAAGAAAATATCTGATTGGTCACTAAATGGCTATATTAATGGTATCGTATTGTTGTACAACCACTTAACAATCTATCAGAATGTGAAAAGTGGCTAGATTAAAATTTCCTGGATAAGTACAAGGTCGAAAACAAGGACACATGATTATTAGTTTATCTAATTAAATTCTAAATATTTAGGTTAAGTTATTTAAATGCTATCTAGGTCAAGAATGCATAACAGTGGATGAATATTGACTCTTTAATGCTTCATTCGTAGAGGTCAACTCATACTATGACAACTCAGAATAAATTGGTTCATATATGCATGCATAATTTTTATCATCTTTTTATGCAAGTCAATATATATGTGATGCTAGAAAGTAACAAAAACATAGGCATATGCAAACAAACATTAATTTAAAACATAAAATACATCATAAATAGGTTTAAAATGGAGTAAAGTGCAATAATGAAAACCTGAATGAAAATACAGTGAGGTTGCTGCATAAATAACCAGGGTGTGCACGTAACGCACATGACTCTAGGATCAGGAGGTGAGGTATACTCGGGCCACATGAAGCGGCAGTGGTGCTTCGGCTCTGGTTCAGACCCACCAAGGATGAAGGTTTAAATCGATGGCTCTGGCTTCCTCAGGGTTGTAGAATCAATGGAATCATATGGTAATTGTAGTTTGAAGCGTCTCCTCCTCTTCTACACATGACAGTGATGAGTCTGGACTCTGGCGAAGACCCCACTCCACATCTATGCTCATGGGAGACGTCCGAAGGTCGGAGAAGCTTCATCGAGGATCCACGAAACTAGTGGAGGTCTCAAGAAGCCTCAAAGATGTCTTGTTCCTCAGGTTGACTTCTCCTCGTCGAAGGAGGAGAAACAAAACATAGGCCTTTAGATTTTTCGACCAATTAAGAGGATTTGAGTACATGCCTGGTTAGCCATTAGTCGAAGCACATAACAAATGAAATTGGGGTGAAATGAGTGGGGTGAAGGGCTAATTGGAGTGGATAAGACTGAGACCTAATGGGTTTACTCCTTATGCAAGAAGGTGACCTTGACCATAGTGGTTAGAGATTTGGAGGAAGAAGAATAGAAAAATGGAGTGTGCATGCGGATCATTGGGTGTAGATGTATGTGATGTTGTGAATTTTGTGATCAATTGATGGGAAGAATGCGTGTGCAAGTGTAGAAAATTAGGAAGAATTGAAGAGGGGAACGATTAGAACTCACCTGGAGAAGATGAAGAAGGGAATAGAGGTTGAACAGGTGCATAGGAGCAGTAGGTCATCACTTAATATTTCAGCAAGGAGTGGAGCTCGAGCAGTCATCAAGATCGATGTTATGATGATCAACACCTTCATATCTCACACGAGAGGAATCAAAGTCTTCACTCAACCTCACATACTCTCTCTATCGTAGAAGGTTAAAGGTGTCACATTGGACTCTTGCATAAGGGTGGATACCAGTGCCGACTAGGTGAGACAAGGTTTTTATGCGGTGGAAGCAGTGGTTACTAGAGGTGGTTTCAAACACCTCCAATTATCTCACATGATTTAGAGGTTAAAGATGGGATCTAGGGCATGAAAGAGGTATGAAGCAACTACATGATGGAACTTGAATCACAGTAAGAGGACGACCAGACAACCATAGAGAAGTTAAGGAAGTTGGGCTAGTGAGCGGTCACAACCCTTGGGGTTGCAAACGCCTAAGGTGGAAGAAGAACACACGTGTCATTGGATTGAGATCCAACAACCCAATATTGGGTGTGCACGAAAGAACTAGAGCCGCTTGATCATCAGATCAAACAACCCTGATCAAGGCGGGAAGGAATGAATCTCAGTCTTCTGATCAAACGATCAGATGACCCAAGATGGAGGTTGAGGTATGCAAAGGACCGGGTTGCATGGTGCACCCAAATGTAGCTACGCGACCCAATAGTAAAATTCAAAAGTGTAAAAGATTGGTAAAATCAAAATAAAATATAAAATAAAGTCAAAATAAAAATTGTTCAACGTGAAAGTTGTGTATCCTTTGGAGATTTACAATTTCATTAGAAGTCGAAATCTAAATACATCGCATATATACAAAAATGTTTTGTAAGTATTTTTAATAAATTAAAAACACTTGTTTTATTTATTATGTTATTTTTATGATATTTTAATAAAGTAAATATGATACAATATATTATCTACAATATTATACTAATTTTTATTGGTTTTTAATAAAGGCAAGCACATAAAATAAAAGGAACCATAGTATACGTACTATATATTTATAAACAATAATTAACTTTAATTATTTATAAGATGTTAAATGTTAAATATTATTAATTAGTTGTTAAATGCATAAATGAATTTAAGATAGAGGAATAAATAATAGAAATAATGATGATTAATCTGGAATTCATCACCCCCTATACTTAAACATTGCTCGTCCTCGAGTATTTAAAAAAGAATAAGTTAGTTAAATCACTGACTGTGCTTGTGATGTACAAGACTTGACATTCATGACTCGAGTTTCACGTGACTCCCAAATTCTAAGTTCAACCAAGTCTTAATCAAAAGGAATTCAACTTCCCTAATTATCATACTCTATGTATATATATATAAGAGGTATGACATTTAGTGTTAACTATTGTACAAGTGTAGAATGAAAGCTTTGTCCGAGGTCCTGATCTTAAAGATCTTCCTTAGGATTCAACCCTCAACACTACGGAATAAATCGAGTCTCACTTTATTCCTATTTCTCTTTAGTTGTCATACTAAAAAGGGTGAGAGGAAATGCCCAAGTATGGAGGATATTGTTCTGTGTCATTTCTTTTCTCCTCTCATAGGAACAAGGATCTCTCGAGTGCCTTATTAACATACAAATGTATTTTTGATGTTACGTCAAGAATTCTGAATCATATGTACTTATTTTTCTGGGATACATCGGGGATTGTTTCTTTTGAGTATCTATCATATCTTCAACACCAAGATTTGTATCACTAACGATGTAGAGCCATTTTATCTTGCTTGCCTGACTCATGGCCTAGTTGATTTGATCGAAGTGTACACTTTGAAAATCTTGGGAGCGCTTGCCATTAACATAAGCTCAAAGAATATTTCTTTGGGATGTATAAGCTTTCTTTTCAATATTTTTCATTTCTTTCTTTTCTTTTTGATTAGCTCCGCTATTTTTACCAAGTTGACGCATACTAATCAATAATTAATAATTATACACACACACTGGCACTTAGGTTTTAATCAAGATAGTAATAATCGTGTTCTCATACTAGCTAAGGTGATGACGCCCAGGTTTCATGAAACAATCCTCAATCCCCATCCTTAACTATCATTAAATTAGGTCAAAACTCAAAGATCTCATCCTAGTTACTTAGGTGAAATAATGACTCATCATATAGTCGATGCAATCACGCAAGTGTAATGTTAGTCATATTCTTTTGCGAATAGAGACTCTACAAGAAATATAGCATGTTTATCTTTCAAAGTAGAAAATTTAAGTATTCAAGTTCAAAGAACCCTAATAACTAAAAATGGTTAACTTTGAGTCAATTGTCACTATAAACCATGTATCTTGAACTACATAAATCTTGTGTGAAGTGAAAGTGTCAGGGATAAATTCTCTTATAAGTTAGTATTTTTTTTTATTTTTGTTCACTTTTTATCATTTGTAAGTATATGCAAAACAATATGTCAAAGTAATTTATATCTTTTTAAAATAATATGTAAAACATTCTTACAAATCATGTAAAATAGATATAAAAGTTTTCAAAACATTTGTAAAAAAAGTTTCAAATCTTCATAACCATAGCCCAAAACAATAACAAAAAAAAAGTCGATACGCAGCTGAACTAGCGCGGGGGCTTCCAAGGGATGAACGAGATGGGCCTGGGCATTTCCATCTCCAATTCCTGTCAATTAAAAAGCGGATGGGGGGGTCCTTGGTGGGCCAGGGGGCGAACCGAGCATTTGCGTGAAGGAAGAAGCGAATCAAAAGATCTGGTCAAGTCGAGGTTATTTGCCAGTACGTCCTAGTTCACAGAGCACTCCTGCATAAACAATGGATCCAAAATCATATGAAAATACGAGATATGAATAAAGTATATATGCAATATATGTGTGCACCTCTTATACTTAGCTTTTATACCTCACGGCACAAAGTGAAATGAAGAACATAACTCATACTAAGTATAAGGAGGAAGAAGAGTACGAGAAGTGAAACAAGAATGACCCCCGATACCTAGGCTTGAAGTAGGCTAAGTGTAGGAATGAAGTACTAAGGAACATGGTATTAAAGAATAGAAAAAGAATAACATGGGCTCGATCCCCATATATTTAAACTTTAAATAACCTAAGTAAGGAGTAGGTATCTAAAGAAGGGAGAACTTAAACACTGAAAGAATGGAATAAATCGAGTGAAGGAATAAGTAGAGTGTTATGAAGAAAGAATGTGAATCAGTTAGGATGTTGAATTTTCTCGGACTTGAAACTTCTGTTGCGGCTTCATATAGAGTGGCTTGAAATGTCATCTTGATGATCACACTACATGAAGTTAATTTGCTTAGCTTGGACTAACCTTTCATTTGATTTTACAAAGTACTTTAACAGTTGTGCATTCACCAAGAAAGAATGTACACCATCTATGAGATCAGCAATCTCTACACTTCTATTACCATGCACATCCTTCACTATATAGGGACCCACCCACTTTGAATTTAGTTTCACGTGAAAGATCTTCAACTTCACATTGAAAAACTATACCTTTTGTCCCAGGATAGGTCCAGGAAGGTCTATCCAATAGGCTTAGTGCTAGGGGAACCCTTTTACTCAAGTTAGGAAAGGTAATCAACCACAACACTCTTAACTCCAAGTTTATCCTTAATTTCCAAATCAAATTCCTGGAGTAATAAAATCCATCTTAGAAAACGTGACTCTGTGTCCTTTTTTCCATTAATGTCGTCACCTTGGAGTCCAAAATGCAGGATATGAACTTCTCTAGGGCCCAAACTATCGTGAGCATTTACTTTTGAGTAAATGTATAGTTTTCTATGTCTGATCTAACACTTGGCTTACAGTGGATTGCAAATGAAATCTTGTCTCGTCTCTGTCCTAATACAACTCCTGTAGCAAAATCGGGTGCATCAGTCATGATTTTAAAGGGAAGAAATCAATCAGGAGCTCAAAAGACAAGTGAGTAAGTCAATTATATTTCTCTTCAAGAGCTCAAAGGCCTCAACAATAACACAAAAAAATAAAAACAAAATCGAAAAACAAAGAAAAAGAAAGCGATGAAATCACAAAAAAACCGTGACGAGGCCCCCAAGTGAACAATCACTTGGGCAATGAGTGTCAGAGTCTAAGAAAATCCCAATTATTATAATTATACGTGTCTATCTCTCATTGTAGTTACAAAATAAAATAAAATTGAAGATGTTGTCTTCCAAAATTCCTCCAAAACCTTATTTGATGCTCTCTCATGCCAACTAAGTCAGAAAGTTGGCTCTACCTTGCTTGGGTGCACAGGTCCTCCTAAGAGGTCCTCCCTTGCGTAGCGGTCCCTCGTAACATTTTCAAATTAGGAGAGAGGTCAGACGGTTCACAAATAGTATCACATAAAAAGAAACATAAATAAATGACAAATATAGATAAGAGAGAAGGAACATGTAAATAAATTAATGCAATCTATGCGGCATTACTCCCCGACAACGACACCATATTTTGAAGAGGTTTTGGCGAGGGTCTAAAAATTATCCTCATTAAAGTGCGAATACAAAAGTGTCGCTAAGGCGACCGCTCACGAAACCCTACTTCAAATAATAATTAACTCAAAAATAAATAAAGCAATGGAAGGCAAAAATGTGGAGTTAAAATATTATGATAACTCTACAACAAATGTGTATAGTGTGCAAGCATGTGTAGAGGTCGAACTCAGGAAGCAAACTGTAGATTGGTCAATAATGCACAAAAATTGTTCTTTTTGTGTGGGTTGTTGATTATTTTTATTTTTTGCTTTTAAATTTATAATTTATATTTTATTTTACTTTTCTGATTTTTTAATTTATTTTTCTTTTAATTATATAATGTTGAGAATATATAAGGCCTTATATACAATACAAGGCATAATAATTATAAATACTAATAAAAATAATCAAAGCACAAAACAAAATATTTGGGTTTATATATAATTTTTACTATTTTTGTGATTTTTGTGGAATTTTTGCTAACTGCATTTTAAAAATAAAAAATATCCCAAATCAGGGATTAATTGAATAGGTTGAATTATTTTAAAGATTAAAAATAGCAAATAAAGTT
Source organism: Ottelia alismoides (assembly GCA_037367405.1). Taxonomy (NCBI): domain Eukaryota; kingdom Viridiplantae; phylum Streptophyta; class Magnoliopsida; order Alismatales; family Hydrocharitaceae; genus Ottelia; species Ottelia alismoides. The sequence continues at coordinate 957,597 of JAZKJV010001570.1, forward strand.
CAAAATTCTTTAAATCAATTTTATTAGATAAATATTAATATAAAGAAAATTCAGAGATAAAAATAAATATTTTTAGGGTTCTGGAAAATTTATATCTTTTTTACTATATTTTGGAGCTTTTTAATTTTTGTGTGTTTACTTTTTCTATTTTAGAGATTTTTGGTCTGAAGATAAAATATACTAAAATAATTAGAATGTAATTTTTGGAATTTTTCAAAAAAGTTTTATATTTTTTGGTAATTTTTAACTCAAACAAGGATAAAAATATGCTCATTTTATTTTTAATAATAGTTAAAATGCTGAAAGTGAAAAAATAAAAATATGACATGAATATACATGCTAGCAGGCATCTAACCCTTTTTTACATAACTTTTGGAGCATGGATGCTATTTCAAGCACAAAAATACATGTACCAACGAGGGTATATTTGCAATTCAAAATAAAGACAGGGCTCAATATGCAAAATACCCAAAAATATACAACTACTATTTGAATTTTATAGATTATTTTATAATTTTCAAAAACTGTTAGGACATCTATGCAACTTACCCAACTCACATGGGACGACACATGAGTTGAGCTAGCCGGACCTATGTATATATACATGAAATCCCAAGGTCCTCGTTGCAAAATATATTGCACAAAGAAGATCATAGATCGAGGGTAAACTGCCCCGACTCGATCAGGTGTGGAATGGTGATGGAATGGGTTAGAGTGGGTGAGATCCGGTGAGGGTGATGGAGAAAACCTCAAAGTCTAGGTCCCAAGGGAATCTGGGTGAGTTGAGTGATGCATGAGATGGAGAAGTGAAGTGATAAGTTAGTAGGGTGTCTAGTGGAGGTCGAAGACAAATGTGTTACGGTGAAAACATGGTTAGAGCTCGAGAGCTCTAACGAGGTCTAAATGCTAATCTAAGCTGGTGTAAACATTAAAATACTAAATAAATTGTAGGAAATGAAACCTAAGGACTAAGGTTATCTAGAAATTGTAAAACCACATCTCGAATGTGACCATGAGGCCAAGGAGTAGGACGTCGTTGGAGCACCACTGTGGGTGCACCTCCCTCCTCCTTCAGCTACTCTGAACTTCAGGGTACACCATCTATCACCTGGTGACACTTTTAACCAAAGATGAATGGATTCAGGGGCAAAATGGCCAAATTTGTGGAGGAAGAAGAAGGTTCTTATTTATAAACATAGTGGGCACCCTTATTGGCTTAGGGCTTGGGGAGAATCCAAATTATGTATATGGATCTGGAGTTTCGGCGTGAATCACTGATGATTGAGGTAGATGCTGAAGTGAAGAATCGATGAAAATGATCAATGAGATGTCTGGGAAAAAGGAGGAAATCAAGTACTCGACACATCTGACAAGGTTCAGAGACGCCAGGGGGTAGATAACCGAAGGTCAACAAAGAAAAAATCCGGTTGGTCCACGTGGACTAGGGCTGCTAATTGAATTGAATCATTCGAATTCGATTAGGATTCGTTCGATAAAAATTCGAAAAAGGTTCAATTCGAAATCAAACGAACTGAATTTGAATTTAACTTTTGGATTCGATTCCCAAATGAATCGAATCTGAATTCACTTGGATTCGTTTGATAACAATTCGGTTCGATACACACACGTATATGATATGGTATGAAGCATTATATATATGTAAAAAAATGTAATGTATATTTGTAAAATCCCCACACACGATACACAAGTTAATATAATAAATAATTTTTTTCATCATCATATTCCAAATATCTCAATTTTGGGATGCCCATTGCATACTCCATACCCCTCTTTACTCCCCCAAATTCTCTCTCTCCCCTCATCACTCATGAGAAAAAAATCCTAACATTTGCTTACGCTCGCCAACATCTCCAACACCAACCTCTCGCTCCTGCTCGTTCTCTCCTACGTTGCTGGCTCCAGTCACCCGCTCCTGCTCGCTCTCCCATCATTGTCGGCTCTAGCATCCTGCTCCTGCTCGCTCTCTCCTACACCATCTGCTCCAGTCTCCCACTCCTGCTCGCTCCCACCACTGAAAACACCACCCTCTCAGTAGCCAACCTCACTACCAACTCCCGCTCTCCCCTGTCATCGACAACGACACCGGTTCTAAACTCACCAACGTTGCCAGCATCTCTCCATCACCTCCGCAGCTACTAGTATTACCACACACATCCGTTTTACCCTAAAATCTTAAGCTTGGGTCCTATATAAATAATTTATGTAATTCTAAAATACATCATCTGAAAACAAAACACTTAATAAATTTTTAAAAACCATCCCGAGGTCACATATTTCAAATTTCTAACCATCATTTCCTTAATCACACTCTTAATCCTTATCCATCATAATATTCAGATCTTATGATAAGGATAACCAAGCATTTGAATACAAATAATATCTCAGAGACAGTTAAGGTATGAATAGATTTCATGGATTTCGAGATTTGCCTAAGTGGCTAAATGTACAAAAGATCATAGCTGCAACTAAATTCCATTTCTCATCAATATTATAAGGGGACTAGGATATCAAGAAGGAAATATCATCATAAGAGTGCATTGAAATGAGGTAAGCATGAACTGTTTGTGCTTTATGTAGGAAAAATGTTACATATTAGAAAATTGAAATCAAAACCAAACCAACAAAGTTCTCAATCCGGTCTGCAAGTTTTCATACATCTTAGATGTTGTATTCAACTCCATAACTCAATTCACATCGATCTTTTATGGTTCTGATGGAATTTAGTGATTCTTTATTCTCAGATATCGTGGAGATATGTCACAATGGGAGTGAACATATGGAGGATTCTTCAAAGAAACATGGAACAACTTCTGGTTATTATTTTGGACATGTGTATATATATATTAATCCATATCTTGTATTTCTATATTGGCATGGAATTTAAAATATAGTTTTGAGTATGTGTTTTCATTTTATTTTTATAAATCTAATTCAAACATACCATTTTCTCAAGATAGTGTCCATGAGAGGGTCATTGGGCATGATGATGATATTAATGAAAAAGTGAAAGCAGAATGTGAAGAAATGGAAAAATTGATTCCTAAAATTATTAATAAGATTGGTATAAAGAAAATATCAATGGTTTATGAATCATATACCAAAAAGAATGAGAAAGTTGGTGGAGTGCCGTTGAAAAGTGGAGATGCATTGATTGAATATTCATCATAGGTAGAAAAAGAAAATACTAATGGGTTATCAATATGTCGATAATTCTTTTTATTTATATATTCAATTTACCATAGGTACAAAAAGAGGAAATAAGGATTGCTAGAGACATACACGAACAACAAAAGTTAGGTACTTTATTGTAATTTATACTATCTATCGAATTTTACCATTTATGTTAAAAGTTTTTACTTATCTCAATTATTTTTCACAAATTAGTGTCCCAAAGTCTATTCAATTCTTTGAAACTTAAAATATTATTAATATAAAATTTTTATTATTAAGTACATTATTAAATAAAATTCTAATTCGATATAAAATAAATCGAATTTGAATATTCGAAACTCCAAACGAATTGAATTTGAATTTAGATTAGAAATTGGTTTAATGTTCGATTTGAATTCGGATTCGGAAATTTTATAATGAATTGAATCTGAATCTTGGTAGATTCGAATGTATTCGATTCGATTATCACCAACATGGACCAACCAGTTAAATGCAGGGTTGAATTTACTTGTAAAATGATAGTAAATAATAATTGATTTTTATTAAATTTTGCTTATAAAATAAAATTGTTTATTACTTTGTGTAGTATTTTATTATAAATTTTATTATTTTTTGAGTTACTTTACTACAAGTTATTATCTACAAGTATACTTATAGGTATATGTACCTATGTATTGTATATTTTATTATTATTTTGTATTTTTGATTTTATTACTTTATTTCATATTTTATATATTTTATAACTTTTTTAGGTACATAAATATATTTTTTCTAATTTTCTGATGTTATTTGTATACTTAAGTAAATATGGGTATATATTATATAGGTATAAGTATAGGTATTTCACTATGTATTTATATAGATTGTTTTATTTTTGTATTTTATTTATGATTTTATTCTATTCTAAATATGTACATATATTATAAATAGTATTAACAAAATTATAAAATAATAAAGAATAATAAAATAAATATTTTATTCAGTATATTGTACAATAGGGGCCCAAAACCTATCTTTCACATCTTAACTCCAAAAATGAAACCGCCTTCATTAAATAGCTTATTAAAATTTATATAAATTAAAGGTGATTTTGATACATTTTGAGTTTTTATTGAGGAGATATGGATCTGGGAAGTTTGATTTTTGGATTTTTATTCTAAGGGATAAAAAATACATTGTATATTATTTTTGTGCAAACTCAATATTGTATTTTTCTATGCATTTCTATAAACAACTTTCATGTACATTCTTTATCTGATGAATAAATAATAAAGAATAAAATAGGCTCCAAAAAGGACTTATTGATGAATATAAATGAGATTTTATTATGTATTTGACCCTTATCTCCCCCCTACTTTATTCTTTGTCGACCAAATCAATTCTTGACTTGGTCCTGGGTTTATGGTCATAAGATACCTTTGGTATTTTATTCTTTTTCTTTTCTTTTCTTTATTCTATATTTTAGCATTACAAACTGTATTTTATATACCACAAATGGAACAAATAATTAATGTTAATTTATACAAAATAATGTTATTTACATGCATTTAGCTAGGATTTTTAAGGCCGAAATGATAAAATAAAGGTGATGAAATGGACATTCATCAGGCAGTTTGGCCAGTTTCTCCATATCAATTGACTTATGGAGTTCCTCCACCTTCTTATAAATATGTTCGACTATAGTTAGCTTATAAGCTATTATTCACTTATATGCATTTTTGGTTAGTTGACAAATTGTTTATAGCCTTCTTGGCCCTCTCCTTTGATAAGAGTGAAAGGGAGCTGCCATGTAGGCCCAACTTGTAGTATATGGCTGCCTACATTCTGCTAATTTCTCAAACACCTTGTATATTGTGTCTTCGTGATGTCCTATGTAGCTTCCTCCACAAGAAGAACTCATTAACCCTTGTGTTTCAGGGTTCAACCCACTAACAAGACTCGGGACCAGCATCATCTTGCTTATGCCATGCCTTAGGAATTTCTGGATCAGGTCTGTAAACCTCTCCTAGGTCTCACAGAATGGTTCGTTAGGGAGCTGGGTGAAGCTTGTGAGATTGGTCCTCATTTGGTTAATTCTACGTACTAGTTAGAATTTCTTTAAAAACATGGTCTTGAAGGTAGCCCATGTGGTGACGACTTTCCCTTGGCTTTTTAGCCAATAAGCCACCTTATCAGTCAAGGCGAAGGGGACAACTCTCAACCTTATGTAGTCTTGACTAACCCAAGGGTGGGAAAGGTTGTCACATACTATCTCAATATCTCATAGAAAGGCATATGGTTCTACACGATTGTTTCCTCCAAACTTAGGTAGCAGTGCGAAGAAATGTTGTTTGTGCTCGAACGCATCCTCAGGGGGTACAAGCCTTAACCAATTATAATCTTCATTTAATTCAGGGAGGTATGTGTCTTCTATAGCAGCTTCTTCTCATTGTAGTTCTGCCATCTGAGCTCTAAGCATTGTATTGTGTTGCTCGGATGCAACCACCCTAGTAAAAAGGGCCCGCAACAGGTCATTGTCCTCGTCTTCACCAAATTTCTTCTTGGGAGGCATATTAACTTCCTTTTCACCTTCTGATACAGATAGGTCTGGGTTAAATACATGGCTAGAAGGTTTAAGAGTTTCTTTGGCAGGATGAGAGTAGAAGAGAGGGTTAGTCCGAGATTGACTAAACCCTTAAGAGGACTTGGGAAGAGGGTCATCCCAAGACCAGGTGGGTTTGAGAAGAGGGTCATCTTGAATCCGAGGAGGTGTAAAATCCAAGGGGTTCTATGAAGTGTCCGCAAGGCCCAAACAAAAATCCCCAGAAAAATTCATCTCCAATGTAAAGAAATTGTTAAGAGCGCAAGGGTCGAGTCAAAGGATAGAGAATAAACATAAAAGCAAACTCAATTCAAACCCATATATTCACCACTCAGCACTTGTAAAGGCAAGTTAGAGTTCATCTGCTTATCTTTTCAATTTTTCATTTAATTATAAAATAATCTTTGAGCAGATTAAGCAGATCTTTATGTTCACGAGAGTGTCACAAAGAATGGCCTAAATTCGTATGACTAGTTGCACCTACTTTCAATCAGTTAAGGTGTAAGTACAGATCATATAATGGCTACCTGTATTATTTCAGGATGATGCCTTACACGTTGTCCTTTAACCGTCCAATCTAGTAGGGATCCAGCAGTTCCCTCACTGAGAAGTAGCTAGCCATTTTTAAATCCATTAGTCGGAATTAAGCCTCCAAATTTTGGCTCTACCCTAAGTATGTGATTCTTCTCCTTAGAAAAAGAATGAGTGTATTTCTCTCTACCAGACATAAGGGTTATATTTATGTCAATTTTTGTTAGCAATCTCGATTTTAGAATGGTTATCACTTAAATCTTTATGTGAGCATAGAAAAATCTCGTTTAGCGAGCAGTCTCAATTCCTTTAAATCCTAAGTTGTAAAACTGAGGTAGAGGATCGAGAAAGCCAGTGCAAGCATTTAAATCAATAGTGTATGCTAAGAAGAAGACTTACAATGATTTCTCGCATTATTCATGCGGGATGCAATACAAGGAATTAAAATTTACACTAAATGATATGCACATATGAAAACACCCTAAATATATAGTTCTATTAACAGGAAGAATTAATTTAAAATTTTATCTAAGTAGAACGATCTATAGTGCATATATTTAATGAAAAATGCATAGCCTAAAATTTACGAGCATAATAAAAAATAAATTAAGCTAGTGTACGTGCACCTAATTTCTACGCCACTCAAGTCGAATCCCAACCGCACAAAAGGGGTTGAAACATACTTGACACACCACAAAATTTCAGTCCAAAATATTACAAAACTTTAAGGTTCAGAGAGAGGGACACTGAAAATGATATAGAAAATAAACTAGTCTACACTCTCTCTCACAGGAAAAATAAAATTCAGTCTTCTTCGTAGGTTCTTTATCTTTTCAGAATTATTCTCTGGATTATCTGCAAAGAGAAAATGTGGTTAGCCTCTCTCTCTCTCTATATATATATATAGAGAGAGAGAAATACATAAATGAAATGCAAAAATGTAAAATAAAACTGACTCGGAAATTAATTTCATAAAAATTAATTATAGAAAATAATATAAAACCCTAAAAATTCATTGTTCTCCGACGACGGTGCCATTTAATGAACCAATATTTTCACCTCTATAATAATCGATAATTGGAGTACATGAGATGAAAAATAATCTATCAAAAAATGGTAATCTTTGAATGTTGTGGAGAATTTTTACTTGGTAAGTCTACCAAGTTCGAACACAAGCAACGGCGATTTTTAGTTGCACGGCTCTAAATTAATTTAAATGATTAAGTTATTGTTAAGTTAATTTATGTGTCAGAGAATAAAATGAAAATGAAAAAAATGAAAGACATGCAATGCGAATAAAATAAAATAAAGAGGATAATGATGAAGCACATGATCTATGATTTTATATTTTTAATCCTCAATTATATGATCAATAAATCCTCACAGTTAATTACAGATCAAAAAATATTCATATGGTAATTATCTAATCAAATTCAAACTGCATGCATGGAATTTAATCAATGAATAATCCTGCAAATAATGAGACTACATGATGATTTTTAACTAGGAATAATTTAACCTCGGAATTTCCTGTGATTTAATCCTCAAATTAAATTAATTTTAATCACATAAAATTAACAAGGAAATAAATTCCCCCTCCTCAATTAAGCTCCTGCAGAAATTAACTCCTCAAAGAATATGATCAATAATTCTTTTTCCTAGGATAAGCCCATGCACAAATTATTTCTTCAAATAACATTTTCCAATCATCATGAGAAGACTAAGCAATTTAAATATCCTTCATCGCATCCCTGCAGAATAAATCAATGGTCTTCTCAACATAAAATATCACATAAATGTCAATTAATCTGCCTGCATTTATCAATAGAGATCTTCAAATAGTAGTCATCATAAAAATCTTCTGATTATTTTACAAGATGTATAATATGATAGAGCACTAAATAGGCTTTAAAACGACATATTGTGCATTGAAATTGGATTCCGAATGAGAAAGTTGTGCTAAAATAAAATTCTAGGGATTACAATGCAATGAAAATAAACTAAGTTCTTCTCAGTTTAGTCCCTGAAGGAATTATTTGCAATTAGGTAAAACTACATGGGCTTTGGTGTAATTTTTCCAAGAAGCTCATGCTAAGCACGTGCCTCCTGACTAGCGGGGACTACTTTGTGAATTGTGGAATGGAGGGGGGCCTCTGTATATTCTCCCTTGGTTCGCATGCCTAGCACGTGAGGGGGAATTTGGATGACCCTCTTGTGATTTGCTAAGAGATGGTGGGTATATATGTAATTTCTCCCCATCCATGTGTTCTCCTCAATTGGGGGAGGGGGGGACTTGAGTGACGAGGCGTGTCTATCGAGGTGGTGGTGTAGTCGATCGAGGGGGGTGGCGCAACGATGGATCTGTAGGTAGGTGCCTCTCCACTCACGGAGATGCAACTATGGGGGATGAGAGATTGTGGGAGGTAGAAATGAAGTTGAGAAGGTAGGAGATGATGGTGAGTCGGATCGGTGATGGGGTTTCGATTTGCAGGAGAAGATGAAGTTGGGTTTGTTTTTAGAGCAGAGAGAAGAAGTACCGGAAAAGGAGTATGCCTAGGGTTGATCGCCTGGTGTTTCTTGGAGTTTCGAGCTCTGATTATTGCCTCAAAGTGGTTGAGGTGTAAGGTCACGAAGCTCAGGCAGCGAGTTTGGAGCTATTATAACATGAAGGTGACCTTCATAGATCACGCCTCAGGACGAAGAGGTTTGTCGCTCGGCCGAAGGGCTGCACTCGCTATCACCAATGCAGCTAGGAGCTTTCTCTTCCTTCTCGCAAGAATGACGGATAGTGGGATGACGAGGATGGAGGTCTTGCTTTATAGGGGGAGCGGGCTACGGCAGTTACGTGGTTGGGAAGCGATGATCGTTACGTAGAGGAGGAGGTTAGGGAAGAGAAGGCGGTGCATAATGGCAGGGGGAGGACGGGGGCGGCTGCAAGCGTTGCGGGAAGAGGGGAACGGGGGTAACAGGGTCATGTGCTGAGCATGTGATCAAGCAGAGAAGAGGGAGAAAGCCCAGGTCACGTGCAGAGCACGTGACGTGGCTGGGAGATAGAGAGGAAAATGTAGAGAGAGAGAGAAGGAGATAAAAGAGAAAGAAGAGAGGGAAAGTGAAGGGGAGAAATAAAATTATTTAAATTAGTTATTTAAAATTAAAATTAAGATAATAAAATAGAGGGTTAAATAAATAAAATTAATTAAATAATAATGATATTAAATAAATAAATAAATGAAGAAGGTTCGAACGGAGATACTAAATGAAGTCAAATGAAAACGTGATCAACACGAAAGTTGCTAGTCTCGACAAGATCTACAACTTTTGTGAAGGACCAAAAATGAAAAGAGGTCAACTATACAAAACATATTTTTAGAGGTACTCTATATACAATAAAATATTTGATTTTTTATTTTTTTATTTTTGTATTTTTTATTCGATTTTAATTAGTGGATTAATTTATATACAATATATACACAGCTAATCTATTTTATATAGCTTTTTATAAGTTATAAAAAGGCAAAATCGATAAAGATAAAATATGAACTAATATACGATGTCAGATTTTATTTTAAGATTTTATTGGATTTTAATTCTTGATGCCATGTTAGTTAATGAGTAAAAGAAAATAATAGAGAAAGAATTATGTTAAAATGAAGATTATTTATACATAAAATAATAAGCTCAATAAGGCTTAATTATTTACATATTTTAAATCCTAGTATTAGTATAATTAGTGAATGTTAATTAATTGATTTTAAGGAGTTTAATTAATGATTTTTAAGGATATTTTTCTATGAGGTCCATATAAAGTAGATGAATCATGGATTCATCAACGACGAAGAGTGTGGGAGCGCGACAATCGTTGTTTCTAGAGAGCGGTGGATGGCGTGCCATTGCGAAAGGAAGCATGGTAGTGGCGGGAGATGCTAGACTATGGTGGTGAAGGCGACCGGTGAAGATGGTGTCGCAGATGAGCTGCGAATGTGTTGAAGTACGGTGGAGGAGCATGCGACGTAGCGGGGGAGGGCTCTAGAGATGGTTGGAAGATCGAGTCACATGGGAAATGTGGAGAAGAGGGTCGCTCTAGTCATCGCCTCAGTCTCAGGCAAAGGTGCATTGAAGTTCAGCCGCTTGCAGGGGTGAGGTGGCAACAAGGGTCAGAGCGACTGATGGATCACACCGGGTAGGAGTGGGCTGCTGTCATTGGCACCTGCAGAGATGAAAGGGGGATGGAGGGGATGGTTGGGGCAGCGGGAAGTTTATAGGGGAGAGGTGTCGGTCGTTATGCAGAGGCAGAGAAGAACGGTCGAAGGCGTAGGCACAACGACTACAGAAGAGGGGGTGATAGCGTTGCGGGTAACGAAAGATGTCGACCGTTGCAGGAGGCGGAAGGAGAGGGGGTTGGTGAGCATGTGTTGGGCATGTGGTGAGAGAGGGGGTGAGAGGTCACGTGCACAACAGGTGAACTAGAGTAAGGAAGTGGGGAGAGGGAGAGAGAGGAAGAGAGAGTGGAAATAAATAAGGGGAAAATACAAATGGAAAAAATAAAAACTAAATCAAAGTGAAATAAAAATAATAAAAAATAAATAATGAAATTAAAAATAAATAAAATTAAGGATTAAACTAAAGTAAAATTAAATAAAAAGGAAAAAAAGAAATAGTAAATAAAGTCAAAAAAAATAGTCAACATAAAATTTTTTCATCTTGATGAGATCTGCAACTTTTGTGAAAGACCCAAAATCAAAATATATCAACTGTACAAAAAGAAATTTCGGAGGTGCTCTATAAATAATAAATATTATATTTTTGCATTTTTGTATTTTTTGTATTTTTAATTTTATTTTAATTAGTGAATTAATTTATATACAATACATAAATAATTAATTTAATTTTTATAGATTTGTATAGGATATAAAAAGATAAAATAAAATCAACAAAGATGAAATATGTACAAAATATATAATATCATATTTTTGTATTTTCTTTGATTTTTTTATTTTTATGGATTTTAGTTCTTTATACTAAGTTGGTTAATTAAAAGATGAAATATGTACAAAATATATAATATCATAGTTTTGTATTTTCTCTCGATTTTTTGATTTTTATAAGTTGGTTAATTAATTAAAGAATATAGTAGAGAAAGAATTAAATCAAAATAAGTGATTTTTGTACATAGAATAATAAGCTAAATCAAAAATCTAAAACTCCATATTACTTAATTACAGAGTTTAGCCCTAATTTTAGCACAGTTAATGAATGTTAATAAATCTATTTTAAGGAGTTTAATTAGTGAATTATTAAGGAGAGTTTGTTAAGATGTCCATAAAAGTAGATGAATTCTGGATTCATCGTCTAGTAAGGGCAAGGACACCCTATATGGATGTGTTCCCAATACCAAGTCTACATGAGTAATAAAAAGTTCCATGTGAATATCTAGTTGAACTTTAAATAGACATGCGTACTTAACTGTGATTGGATAATTGAAGTAGTATCCACAATCCGTATGCTTTTTTGACTTCCATTAAAGAAAAACCATCCATGACTATATAGTTTTGCAAAGACCACTGCACCCCATGCTCTACGTCCGGCTCCTGAAGATTGTGCAAGAGTAATAAGTACCAAAGTATAAACTCATCCTCGCTTGAGCCTGGAAGAATTCTCTCACCAATTTGATAAACCAGAGCTCTCACAAACTTTTTCAACATCCTCAGCATCATTGAAGTGGATAGAATCAGTGATCAACAAAAACTCTGAAATGTATGATAACTTAAGCCTTCCACGAAATAAGACTGGATTGAAGCCCAACAAGTTGTCATAGTTGTTCCCCAACCCAACTTGATGTGTTCTCATAATTAGTTACACGTCAACTGTCAAGCCTCAATTTAGATATAATGGAAACACTTTTCAATGTGATAGTTGTCTCGTAATGTCTGATATGGAAGGTATGTATCTCCGTATGCCATCTCTCATCCATTGCCTTCAGCAAAGATTGTTTTAGTTGGGCTCGTTTCAAATAGAGGTGCACTTAAAACCAACGATCTCTAGAACTTGATCCACAACAACGGTTTCCACCTTCTACAAAATATGGTTGAACGTCTTACCATATTCAACAAAACAATGTTATTGTATATTCCAATTTATTTATTTGTTGTCATATTATTGGATAGTTATAACCAAACACTTATTAAGATCTCATTCATTAAAATAATATCATGGAGTCATCTGGGAGAAATCATGTGGAGACGTGTCCTGATTGTTGAATGAGAACAAAGTCCTTCGGCAGACATGCTGCTAGATCCATGACTTTGTTTCCAATATTCATTTGCATACAAAATTATGCATCACATTGCATTGTAAACTACGTCATATTAATCTATGTAAATTTGAATTCACAAAAGATTAAATTTTTCATCGATGTGATTTTATATAAGTGATCTTTTTATAACCATGTTCTTTACACATACTACATCTTACTTTCCCTTCCCGTCTCGTCCATAATATTGTGGAGTCTACTGGATCACAGTCGGCCATGTTGTCTTACAATATTGGGACGCATCATTGACGAATAATCCAAATCAGGCCGCTAGCAACCGCCAGGAATTGGCATGAAGGCATGAATAATGATCCTTAGCAGTGTAAAAATCGAAATACATCTTCATATACTCCACGATAATGTTGACATTACCAGACACTACGATAATATGAGGGCATATCTATCTCATTCTTGCATAATCCACAGGTGCATTCAAACGGTTGCCCATTTATCACACCTTTGTAGTTTCCTATAGGGGACCACACCTTAAAAACATTTTTCAAAATTTGCTCGACAATGAGTGATCAAGCAGTTTGGACATCTATTAAGGCATCATATATGCTGACATATTCTCTCCAAATTTATGTCTTTTGAAGAAATATATGTTCAGACGATGAAATACATCAAGTACCAGTATTAGAACTAGCAAACCATGGATGCCCCTCAAGTCACTATTGAAGCTCTATGAGAGGTTCGCAATAGTGTTACCGCATCAACGAACTTTGTAGAAGGCGCAAGCCCAATAACATCGATAATTATCCTCTTGTTGTTCCGGTAAAATGCATATCTGTCAATTCTATGAATGTGTTGCATAATTCTATTATGCTCAAATTTACTAGTAGTTGCTCCAGTGACATAGAGTTTCTTTTGAATCCATTTATTCGTATGTCCAGTATGGTGCATGTTTGCCTGCATGTGATGGAGACAAGACCGATGGTAATGATAGCATTCAGGTGGAAAGTGTTGGGCTAAAAAGTTATTAAATCTAGGTAACTGATCGATGATGAAGCATATACCAGCACAAATGATGATACATGATTGTGTACGGAGAAAGAACCCCCTCCAAGTCTGAAACCTTTCTCCTTCCACTACAACAAATGGATGGGAAGAGATGACTATTTGCATCGACTGTTATAGAGATGAGCATGTGCCCTTTATATTTTCTGAACAGTGATTCATATCAATACCGAGAACAAAATGACAAGAAGTAAACCCAACAATTGATGGAGGAAATGCCCAAAAAGTCATAGGAAAGCATCTTTTCCTATAATAAGGTCCCTGATTTGTTGGTATGTGTAATGAGCTGTTTCGAATTAGTAAAATGACACTGAATTGCAATATTTCATTAACCACATAAATATGTGGGTTTTGGTATAAGAACCCTTTGCATATTCGAATATCCTCTCAAAGGCTCTATGCTTGCCACACCATGCTTTCTTGTAGGATATGTTGGCCCTGTATCTACCAACATCAAGAGTCCGGATGACATTGCGAGCCAGAGTTAAGTTTGATCTTAGCATTGTCAAAATATAGTGGCCTACAAACTTCTACGTACATGCACTATTATCGACAAGCAATATTACATTGCAACATTTATGTTTTGTACATAGGTACACACTTGGAATCTATCATGATCTTTACAACTACCTTGCAACTTCCATTGACAATCATCATATGCACTACTTGTAGTGTATACATGTTTCTTGGATGCAATCAATTTGAGTTGAATGTATTTAGCTATACTACAAGTGCTCACCTCATTTGCCAATGCTGTCTTTGACGTGAAGAACCTATTTATTCACAAAACTTTCCAATGTTATTACATTATCCTTCTGAGTATTCTCTTCATTTAAAAGTTGTATATCTTTCGCATAAGTCTTAAAAAATTCAATCCTTGTTCTCAGAAATGTTAGGTAAATCCTTTGTTTGATCCAAATCCGTCCCATAGTTAATCGAAGGATCATAAATTGGGTCTTCATTTATCAATTGTATGTGAGATTCCCGACGTGATCAATCATAAATCCTACCCTCTTACAAATAGATCCGTGATCTACGTCTTGCTCTCCCTCACCTTCACTCATCGTGACTTCGTTTTCATTTCTTTATTATCATTCATCTTCACCATATCCATCTTCATCTTTTTTTCATCATCATCTTCCTTGTCCTCGTCATGTTCTTCTTGATATCCTTCAATAGCATTATTTTCATCATTTGTTGATGGTCTAATGTCAGACTATCGTGAATTAATTACATCAACTTATGTGAACAATTGCATCATTATAACTGATCTATGGATTTGTAATTTCAATTTCATCAACCATTATTTTCAATCACAATGGGATACAAATTCATCTCAATTTGCCTTTCACTTAGAGGTCATCTTCAGTTCATACACGTTTGATCTATAATTGGTTAGGTTGTATATCATAGATAACATATCGTTATAGATGATATAATGAGCCAAGCCACTCATTTTGTTATAGCCACCTTAGCCTATGTCAGAGTTCTGATAGATCATTCTAATACGTAAATAACAAAGATATCGATCATTTTCCCAGGTATCAACAACAGATACTCGAATTCCTAAAAACAATCCATTATTCTGATTTTTTAATGTCTTCCTTCATTTAATTTTTCATAGTTTTCTAATTTTGAATGAACTAATATTACTTTATGGTTATATTAAATCAAAATAAGTTTAGTTGGCTAGATACTGCAAATATATGAGTGGGAGCAATCCTTAAATTTTAAGACGTCAATTAAGCAACCAACACATATGTTGCCTAGACACCAACTTAATTACAAGTAAATTAACAAGATTAAGCTTGTTTTAATTTAAATATGATTGATTTATTATTTCGATTTTATAACTTTAATTAAATGATTAAAGCTAAGGAATTGGTTATTTAAACTTACGATTAAAGTGAAACCTCCCTAATGTCCACTACTCTCAATGAGAGATGGTAATATGTGGGTACTTCTTCAAAAGAACTTGTGTTCTTCAACAATAACATGCATCCACAACTACTAAGTGTGGATATTTTTTTTGTATTATATAGTAATATATTTATTTAGAATTGACCAACAATGATTATTGTTTTTATGTGGTTAATCCACGAGTAATAGTATTTTTAGGTAAATGACCATTTAAATTATTTCAACAACTAAGTTAAAATGTTTTAATAACTAATATGTTTATTAACATTGCATGTCTGCATGACTTATTTTAACGTGTCTATTTAAACTAAATCTTTCTCTAATTAGCATGTTAGCATGTATATTTTTGTGTGATCTATGTAACATGTCTAATTAAATTATTTAACAAATAAAACTACGTTAATATTTCTACTTAAACAAAAATAATTTATGGCATGTCTAATTGAAATGTTTCAACAAATAAAACTATAGCAACATGCATTTTAAACAAATGATTTAGTTCGTCATGTATAATCAAAATAATTTAATAAAAAATTTATATTAACATGTTTATTTAAATAAAACCATTTTTATAACATGTTTCTACAATTATCAACTAACATATCTATTTAAATAAAAAGCTCATGTATTTATTCAAAATGATATTAACATATTTGAATTAAATAATCTATAAAAATGAATAAAATTAAAATATAAAATAATCGTACTAAAGGAATTTTTTAAGATTCACATCACAAAAACATAGCAAGATATTTTCAAAAAAACATCATCGTATGAACTTGTAGTTTCAACACAACAAATTTATACTTTGTGAAACCATCAATGTAGGGAAACTATTTTCCTAACGTAGTTTCTTATATTCTTATAAATATTGAGATGAGGTCAGGATTTCCTCTTGAAATGTGTATTTCTAAATGAACAAACCTCTCGAATTAAGTCCGATGTATGCTTGCTTCTCTCGTGGGCACGATGACGAGCTGTGTTGCTTCCCACGAACTTTGAAGTCAACTGCTTGAACTTTTTCATACAAGAATGATCAAGCTCCCGATTCATCGGACAAAATCGATCCTTCTTCACGTACAAGGAGCAAGGAGAAGGAAACAATCTTCTCCTCCATGAGGCCACTCTAATGGAGAGAAGAAGCTTGACAAGGTGGACATGTGGTTAGAAGAGTAGACATGTAAGAGAATCAAATTCTCAAACACTTCTCTTCTCCAATTATCAAGGTAAGAAAATAATGGGAGGAAAAAGCACACTCTTAAAAAAGAAGCATATCCCTCTCTTTTGTAGGAACGATATACACATATGAGGAGTCTTCTCCTCATAGTAAACATCCACCTTGTTGTCCCTTGGATTTTAGATCAAAGTCTATGATTTAGTCCATATTCAACAATAATTAGGACTTGAGTTATCTTCTTTAAAATATCAGTTAAATAAAGCAACAAACACAACAACTATTAGGAATATGGCAGACATCGATGCTTCCCCAAGTATGGACGTCCACCTTGTGCTAAACATTGTTGTTGGAGTTGTTGTTTAATTATCATCATGATAATTTGATTATCATAATTGGTAATTTATGTGAGAACTCTCACAACTTATAAATATTATTCATAAATCCAAACAAAAAATGTTAAGTCTAATATACATTTAAATTTCAATGTGAATTAAATTCACATAAGTACCTTGAAATAATTATATGAATTAAATGAATATAAATATTAATTATTATGAATAATTATATATATTAATTAATGAATTATATTTGTGAATCATATTCACAACAATACCCTTTATAGCAATTTGATTATGATAATAATAGTTATTTCCTCAATATTGTTTCCTCAATATTGACATCACACGATACGGGTCCTAATCCAATTAGGACTCATGAGATACAAAAGCATATACTTAGAGATAATATCAGGAAGATCATACTATCCATGTATAGTGACTTCAAATTTGTACAACTATCTAATTTCAAGATTTATACCACTTTTAGCAAAAAAACAATACATTCCTATCTTTGAGCTCGAGCTAAAATGATTCACACTCTAAGTGACCTCAACGAAATGCATCATACTTTATGTAAGCTGGATAATGTATCAACGAGCTGAATCCATCTTCCTTGACCATTTTTAATCATAATCCAAACCATTTGGAGCTTAGAAATGAGCTTAAGGAGCGTGTTCATCTTAATTTCTATTACCATATCTCTTTCTAACATTTAGACACTAAAATTGAAATTGGATATTAAAATTAATAAAATGATTCTTAATCCAATTAATTCTCATATCATTAAGCCAAGAGATGGAGTCACTAAAATCCATTCAGATTCATCATTTCCTTGGAATGGAAGTGTCATGTTAGATGATCTATTACAATAGAATTAACCATGAGTAATCCTAATACTCATTCATCCTTCATACTGGAAGACTTTCATATATTGGAGTTCCAATTCTAGCTTGATTGTCTTCTTCGAAACATATCAATATAGTTTTCATTCGATAATTGGGCAACAATATTAATCATATACTTTCTAAAAGTATATATTAATATCTCGAATTTGTGTCTTATTCATAAACAAGACGATCATGCATGGAATTCATTATGACCCCAAAGTGTCTCATGAGTGAGCTTTGCCTCCCGATTCATCAGGTATGAACATGTATGATCCCTTTGAGAGATCATACTTCTCATATATCTCCATATGTACACCAACTCATCGATATGTGGACCTTGGTTAGGTCTTGAACTTATTGGTAATGCCTAATATGCACATTCATGCATATTGCATACATATGTATATCTATCTTCGGTCAAAGGATGTGTACCTGATCATGACAATTACTATTCATGCCATAGTTTATCTCGACCTCATCAAGTCAAATATTTGATTTGACTATTCTAACACTTCCGAATCACTATTCCTATACAGAGGATTTGCATCAAGAAGTTGATCAGAAATCAGTCTTTAGAAAAAGATTGCCAATTCATTCTCAGATTGGAGATCTTTATTGGATATTCAAGATATTCAAAATGATCGTGGTTCATAACCCTAATTGTAGAAAGGAACCTTAATTCACATTCGTTTCAGATGGACATGATAAAATAATAACTTTTATCGTATTAATGGGTCGGGAAATCATACATTGATAGGAGTGTAGGAGGCTTGAATGGGATTTAGAGGAAGGGAGGGATTGAGAGGGGGTGATGTCGAGTGTGGGGGAGAAGAGTGTGGGAATGTCTATAGGGGGTAGAGGGAGGTGGTTGAGTGGGAAGACCCGAGAGAGGTGGTTGAGTGGGAAGATCTGACATCAACTTGACAAATATTTTGTCGTTTTTAGCCTGCCATTGACAAGTGCTTACACACTCGACAAACCATTTGCGGCGTCAATGTCGGTCTTCATTCAGGTACTGTCGCTTCGTCTCGTTTTAAGAGAATCATGAAGGTTAGGAAAATAAATATGAATCAACCCATAATTTTGTGCTATCGGGTCGCCACTCCAACAAATCATTTGCATTGTGGTCATTTTATGTCCATGTCCATTTTTTGCAATATTCCAACAGGGAAAATGTCTCTCCTCTCACAACAAAAAAGGGCTGTTGGGCTAGGGTTGGGCATTGGGCTGGGCCGGCCCGACCCGGCCCAAAACCCGACCCGTATAACCCGACCCAAACCCGAACCCGGAATTTAATGGGCGGGCCGTGGGCCCTAAAATGAGCCCATATTGATTAACGGGCCGGGTTTGGGCCTTAGAAGGCCCAAACCCGTTAGCCCGATAGCCCGATCCATTCTAAAGCAAGTATATTTATATCCAGTATGGTATAATTATATCAATTATATTCATGTTCATTCCAAATACCATGTTCTAACTTTACTATCCTTATTCAAGTGTAGAATAAATGCTTAGATACATTAATAATCATATCCAATAGTGGATTGAGGATATTATTACATTAATATACAAGATTATTACATTAATATGCAATAATGGAATCTGTGTCCTCAAGTGTTACAGCATGTACAACTGTAAGTAACCAATTTGTATTGGGTCATAGTGCCCGCATCTACAATAGAATATGTAATGGTGAATTGAATGGTGGTTTAAGTCGCCATATTTTTACCACATTTGTATTTCCAACATACAACTAATGTTAAAATCACAAATTAGTTAGCATACTTTATAGTTTTAAACATGCACACATGCATAAGAAACAACCACACAAATGCAAGAAGAATGGAAGACATGATATTCGTATACATAGGTGTTAAATTGGGTCGGCCCGACCCGAACCCGACCCATTTTATTTGGGCCGGGTTTGGGCTTGGGCCTAATTTTTTGAAATAAAATGGGCCTAGGCCCGACCCGTTAGCCCATATTCTAAAATGGGCTTGGGCCGGGCCAAGGCGAACCCGGCCCGAGCCCGGCCCATGCCCAACCCTATGTTGGACACACAACGTGAACTTTTGAGGGGGAGCATGTGGCTTTGCTCATTTCATCATAATATCTTCCCCCCTAACGACGACAGCTGCAAAGCTCCGGAGGGGGCGCTCCCCACCGTTACACACAGAAAGGTCATCATACATGATATCGTCACCTCATATTTCCAGGGTTTCCAGATCCATCTAAGCGCGTTTGCGGAGATGTACCAGTGGAGGAAATTCGAGTTCTTCGAGGAGAAATCCGCCGGGAAGGCCTCGATCCCGCCGGATATAGAGCCCCTCATCCACTGCTGCTCCAGCGGCCGCGGGAGGATCGCGCTCGGCTGCGACGACGGTTCCGTGGCCCTTCTTGATCGAGGGTTCAAGCTTTCCTATGGCTTCCAAGCCCACGCATCTTCTGTCTTGTTCCTCCAGCAGCTTAAGGTGAGTTGCCCGTCTTAGGCAACCTTTGTTTGATCATTTTTGGGGTTTAATTCGGTGATAGGGGTTAAAGTTTGGGGCTTGAAAACTATCGGAGAAGCATTTACATGTTTTGGACTTTCAGTCAGCTGATATGGGTTGTTGGGTTGGGCAACCGTGATGCCGGTGAATCGCATGGGACGGTGTACGGGAGAAAGAATGAGATGGAAGGTTGGATAGTTTGTTTTTTATAATACCGGTGCAATGTTTGCTATTCTGGAACCACTGTAAAGAATTTGAGAATATTGGCTGCGGATTTTTTGTTAAATCCGTTCGCCCAAGTACTCAATGGTGCCCAAACAAAGCTCATAGTTTTGGAGCGATATAATCAGGATGTGTTGTTTCAATACCAAATATATATTTTAGGGGACTGGTAATTTAGCCAGAAATGTGCTGACAACGGAAGTACGACTATGACCAGTAATGTCTGCTAAGCTATATCATCGTGAGGTTGGCATTTGTTCTATTTCATCTTAACAGATTCATCTAACCCTAACTCTTGGTGTCCCGGTTCCCCATCCTTAGCTCCACATTCCATTAACTAGTGACATGTACCCTGAAATCTGGTATGAACCGCGAAAGCTCAAAGCTAATTGCTGCTAAAAAACAACCTACAAACCTAGATGGATTTCGAAAGAGTACGTATGAGCGGAAAACTTGGTTAGCTAAAGAAGATGAATACTACACTATCACCAAAAGTGTAAAAGAGCACAAAGAGAGAGAAGATCTTCACGTTTCATTATTTAATTTCCACTTGATTGTTTTTTACTAACCCGGACATGTAAATTGGTCAATTGCTTTACCTTGCCTAATATTTAATATTTATACTCTACAAGTATTTGTATTATCGTTCATATCATGAGCTCATCAATTACACATTTATCTGCATGATCAATAAGAGTTACTCATGCACATATACATAAGTATACTATTCAAGACATCAGTAGTCATTTACTTGTTGAGTTCTCATAATAAGATAATCTCTATCGTCACATAATGCACTGGAGCAATCGACTCAAATAAGAAAAATCCCAACTCCAATTTCAACCAATTTCCCCCAGCTTACCGCGATGAAGGTATAGTATCTAGAAACGAGTATACTACAGTTGATGCAGCGTGACCTCAAATTATAGGGCCGAATTTTTTAATTAATTCAGTGGTCAATTTTATTTACGTTTTTTTAATTATCGTATCTCTAATTAAATAAATGAGATTGCATGTAATCTCAATCAATTAGTTGTCGATTTTGAATTTCAAATTGGTTAGAGTCATTTTAGGATAAATTGATTGTCAATTTAAAGTAATTTCTATTTTTGTAATGTCATCCCTCCTATATAAAGGGATGAGGGTCCAATGTTTTTGATAAGTCAAGTATTAATGAAAAGTTGAGATTTTATCTCCCTCTCTATCTCCTCTCCTTCTCCTTCCCCACGTGGTCTTCACGGTTCTCCTTCTCCAACTCCTCGTTACCGAAGAGTTTTTCTCTTCTCAATCCCTCCTCTCCACCGAAATTCCACCGCCCTAAATTATTTTATTTATCATCACCGTTGCCGAATTCCATTTGCATCATTTGGTATCAGATCATGGCCTACAGATCGTCCTCACGATCTGACGATCCATACAGGCGTTCACGCCGGCAGGCGACGAAAGACTACCATGCGTTACGACGAGCCGAAGAATAATACAAACAGGACATGGATGCACAACATGAGATCCAGATTGCCCAATCCAAAGTTCGAGAGATCATGGCTAATCTCAAGTCTATGTGCGCCCAATCATTGCCTCCAACCCCCGACGCCGTTGACACGAGTTTAGCCGAAGAAAACCCCGCCGGGAATGAAGAATCCGCCGCTGTCCCAGCCGTTTTTAAAAAAAAATCGACGAAAAAGTGGCTGTCCAAGAGGCTGCATCACCGCCGCCTCCGCTTCTCGCATCCACACCCCCCGAAGGCGCTGTCGTAGAAGGTGCTAGTTGGTTGCCAACGTCGACGGTACAACCCTTTCTCGAGCACCAACCTCGCAGCCTATTCCCCACGGCAGGCCAGCACCGCTTCCAGCGCAGGAACCCAACGCCACCGTGCGCCCCGCCTAGCCGCGTGCTGCTGCCATCCATCTCCAGGCTGCCGCCCACGCGGTGCCAGCGCCGGCTCCGCCCCACCACGCCCAGATCGACGCCGCGCGCCACGACCGCGCGCCTCAGCGCGCCCCACCTGCTCCAGCCTTCGCCCCCGCGCAGGCGAGCCCCTCCACCCGACGCGCGGGAGCCACCCCCACCAGCTCGACCGCACCTAACCTATCACCCTCCCCTCGTCGCGGTAATATTCGACCCCCCCAGCCGACCCGCCTCCACCTTCAACCAGCCAGCGGCATTTGCAGAAGGCGCCAGCAATCACCGCCTTTGCGGAAGGCGTTAGCCGCGCCGACCTTCCGCGCGCGCTCCACAGGCGCCTCCTTTCCCGTTCGTTGCGCCGCCTCCACCGCGCTAGGAAGAGAAAGAAACGGGAGTCTATTAGGGCTAACGACACAGCCCCTTTCATGGAAATCAGAAAACTAATTGGGAAAAATTACCTCAAGACCCTTCCCCAAAACGACATTCACGGAAAGGCCTTTATTGAAGAGGTACAAAAATTGCACCCTCGCCCCTGGGCTGCGAGAATATTTAACGAAGAATGTTGCAAATCAGAAATTTTGGGACCCTCCTTATCCAAATAGGACTAGGGCCTTGGGCTTCCCCTATATAAGGACCCCATGGCTTCATTCCTTGGACACATCTCCTCTTCTCCTCTCCTTGTGCCATTGTTTCATTATGGATTCTCCAAGGGCCATATTATTCATGCCTCATCAATTTTTCAATCATCACAATGAGGAGGCAAATTTCCAGAAGACGCCGCCGTTTGCGCCACACATGTTCTTCCACAACGAAAGCCGCGTCACCCACTCCCGCATATGGAGTCCGCCATTCGCCCCACACCAGTTCTTCCAGAAGATGGCGGAGCACGCAAGTTCGACCTCCAAGCCTGCAGATCAAGCAATTCGTCGGGAGACGAATTTTTAAAGCGGAGGAGAGTTGATGCAGCGTGACCTCAAATTATAGGGCCGAATTTTTTTAATTAATTCAGTGGTCAATTTTATTTACGTTTTTTTAATTATCGTATCTCTAATTAAATAAATGAGATTGCATGTAATCTCAATCAATTAGTTGTCGATTTTGAATTTCAAATTGGATAGTCATTTTAGGATAAATTGATTGTCAATTTAAAGTAATTTCTATTTTTGTAATGTCATCCCTCCTATATAAAGGGATGATGGTCCAATGTTTTTGATAAGTTCAGTGATAATTAAAATTGAGATTTTATCTCCCTCTCTATCTCCTCTCCTTCTCCTTCTCCACGTGGTCTTCACGGTTCTTCTTCTTCAACCCCTCGTTACCGACGAGTTTTTCTCTTCTCAATCCCTCCTCTCCACCGAAATTCCACCGCCCTAAATTATTTTATTTATCATCGCCGTTGCCGAATTCCATTTGCATCAACAGTCAAACTAGATCGTACCAAATACACCCTTATGGTGAAGTACAAGTCTTTCGATGAGTGTTGTACTAAAGGTGCATACATAGTACTACGTTCTAATGACATGGTTGTGGACTTACTGACAATACCCACAGAACTCAGAAGTAACACACCATATAGGAACTCATCGAGACCATGGGAGTTAGAGATGAGTATTGGGTTGGCTGATCCAAACCGCGAGCCTGACCTGAAACCTGACCCAATTTATTTTGGGACGGGCTTGGGTCAAAATTTTGGCCCATTAAGTAAATGGGCTCGACCTTTCAAAAAAAAGTAAATGGGCTCGGCTTGGGCCGACCTTGGCCTTAACCCATGTGCCCATTGGCCTGACCCCATAAAGGCCCAACAATAGGTCCCATATAATAAACTATTATCCCAAATCATAATAGCGCAATTCTGTCTTGCGTTAAAAAATGCAGTTATGTATATTCCCATCAATTTTACATACATACATATAATTGTCCACTCTCTTTTCCTAATATTAAGTCGTGGTTAAGCCTCTTTCATCATCTTCATTATAACATCACTTTTCTCATTGCATGACGAGTATCACTTCTCTCCATGTTCCTCTTATGTGTATCTCATATTATTCATTCTATTTTATTTGTGAATCTTAGTTTTGAATTGGCATTTCCTATACCTATTAATCATTTCCTTGTAGAACCGATCATCTTTGTTGTTTCATAAATAACATAGGTACCTTCAACCATCCATTTTCCTTCTCCATGATCCCACGAAACATATTTCTAACGGGTCGGTTTGACCCGAATATGAGCCCATATTAATCAGGTCGAGTCGTGGGCGGAGCTGGACAAACAATTTTGAATTTTGGGCCTCGACGCAACTCACGACCCATTAGTTTTAGCGGGCCTTGGGCCAGGTATCCTTGGATCCGAAGGGGCCCAAGCCAGTGCTCATAACTAACGAGAGTTGCACACCAAATATCGAGTATACTAATTTCTCTAAGCATAACACATGCAAACGAACAGTCGAATATGATTTTTGACCTTAAGTCCATTTAACCATATCTTAGCAATTCATATCTCTTTGTTATTGCGGGCCACCGTGAAATCTTACCCATAGGACAAAGATATTGATAAGTTTGCATGAAATCTCACTCATGGGATACAATATTGATAAGTCACCATGAAATCTCACCCATGTGACAATATATTTCACTATTATGTAACTTGTCTTTTTACTTCTATTTATTCACATAGACCTCCCACATGTTTCACAGGGTTTTCAATTGATTACATTGATCATCTCTTATATAGTTCGACCTTATATCTTAAGTCAAACTATCATTTTCATGGTCATGTGCTATGAGTCGATTGGTCCACAAATACACTAATACTTAGCCACTCATAATGTGTGCATTTAATAGCCGGCTCTAGTATCATGATAATATGTAGTCCTGAATTATGTAGGATCTCATGCTACTACTCCAAGGTACTTAATACCTTAGCCTTAGGTTGCCTCCAAAGGCATGCATTTGAGGTACGTGTATCCTAACTAAGTTCTCAACACTTCCACTTGTTCCATTAATCCATATACATATTTATATATGAGTTTAATGGGGCTGCCCCCTTGGGGCAGTCAACAATGTCCGCCCCCACGCCGTTTTCGGCGTTTTCTTATTTTTTTTTGAAAAATATCGCCATGTATATTCATCCCTATATCTCTCCCATATGCCATTCAAATTTCGTGAGAAACAGAGACTCCTACGGCCTCTATCGAGATGGTGTCGATTTAAAAAATCCTTTTACCGTTAAAAAATGACTGTCTGGATGGAGGCCGTAGGAGTCTCTGTTTCTGACGAAATTCGAATGACATATAGGAGGGATATAGGGATGAATATACATGGTGATATTTTCAAAAAAAATAAAAAAAACGTCGAAAACGACGTGGGGGCAGCCCCATTAAACTCTTTATATATACAAGTGTTTATATATATATATATCAAGCTCATTAGGCCTTAAGTGTGCGTCTTACATGTAATTGAGCTAAGTCCTAGATTACGTCTAGGCACATCCCATTTGAGGGAAGCTAATCGATATTTAAGTTGTGGAGTACTCATGTAAATGACCCAAGTTATAATTAATCTCATTTATCTTTCTACTCGGGAAACTATATCCAGGTACGACGACACATGTGAAATTACATCGCATGCAACCCGATCATGTCATGGGAAGATCGATCCACATGCTTTCAATGTCACTAACATTTTCATTGGGAATATAATGCCCATTTAGTATTTACCCATATTTATAAAGTGACTACTCGGGTACGCCGCTATTAGCAATTTATCATATAAGAGAAAACATATATTCTAATATCCAATCGTTCACAGACTGGTAAGAGGATATCATGCACATAAATTCATTCCATGTAACATTATCTTTTTTATTCATAATCTCATTCCATTACCATGCAAGTAATATATCACATTATTTATCTATTAAGGTGTCTCACCACCTCATTGTTTGAATGCTTGCGTCGCCAATAGGGTTTACTAACCTATGTATTTATCTTTTACTCATCGTACCTTTATACTAATAATCATAAGCTAACTAACCCTATCCTTGTATCATTCAATCACTTCCTACCTACATACCTCATTGTCCGAATGCTTGCGTCACCAATAGGGTTTACTAACCTATGTATTTATCTTTTACTCATCGTGCCTTTATACTAATAATCATAAGCTACCGAACCCTATCCTTGTATCATTCAATCACCTCCTACCTACGAAGGGAAATTGATAATAATCATTACATTTTAACATGTCACATTGTACTTGCCTATTAAAATATATGAAACAATTATTTTTTAAAAGATATGAACCAATTGTTATCATTGTATTTATTAAAACTCACCCTAATACCATTGGGGAATATAACTAATGAGAGGTCGCTGGGGACCATTCGCATGATTCATTTGATCGAAGTCATTGGGGAGGAGATGGGGGGTGATTGTGCCATTTGTGTTGCAGTGAGAAGGCATTACATTGAGCTTAGCAGGCATGTGCCCGGTAGCGGTAATAGATGGTTGGAAAGAGATATCATGCGGTTGTCTAACTTGTAATCAGAGGAGTTGTCACTCCCTTTTTTGCTTACTTAAGTCAAATGGGCAGTTTTTGATCTTAACTCTTATGGGTTCCCGAGCTCAGATGGTTTCCCGACATCCTTTTTCGGGAGTTTTGGGACCTGGTTGGCAAGGAGTTACTAGATGTGGTGAAGGAGCCGTGTCGGTTGAATGGGGTGTTCGAGCGGTTCAACCGTTTTCGTCTCTTCCTTCTGCCTAAGATGGATGTGGTATGGCCATGGTATCAAATTTCAACAAAAGTTAGTTGTATTTCTTCGAAAATTTCATTTCTAGGCAAGCGGAATCGAAATACTACCTTGTGGAAAGATAATCATTAACTTGTTTATCCATGAGATCGTAAGGCTCTCTTATATAAAAGGGAGAAACCTTATAGGACAAATTACATAATAGAGATGAAAGTAATAAGAAATATATAAAGGAGACATAAAGCTAAATATATCTCAACACTCTCCCTCCAGATGGAGCATATATGTCAATTACGCTCATCTTGGAACAACATTTCTTGAAAGGGCCTCTGGCTAAAGCCTTGGTAAACATATTTGATGTCGTTTCTCCTGAGCTGACGTGAGAAATAGTGATAAAATCCTTCTGAACCATGTCACGTGAGTGTTGTTAAAAGCGAGAGGCGCTCCAAGACGCTAGGGGGTGCAAAACGCCCGAGGCGTTAGGCGCTCCCTAGGCGCTCGCCTGAGAAAAGCAAGGCGCTATATATATAAAAAATAAATTATGCACGAGTCTATGTAATATGTGCACATACACACATGTGTATGTATGTGTAATTGTAAATATATGTATGTATAACTTATATTTCAATCTAAGACCAATCCAATATATTTGTGGGTGTGTTTACATGCACATATATAAATGTGTACAAGTACATGTGTGTGTGTATAGTTGTAAATATATGTATGTATAGCTTATATTTCAATTTAAAACCAATCCAACATATTTGTGGGTGTGTTTATAAACGTGTATATAAATGTGTGCATGTACATGTTTATGTATATGTATGTATATGTATATGATATCACCAAATTATATTTTGCGATCAATCCACTATTTATTAATATGTGTATGTATAATGTATGCATGTACTTGCATATGTATGCATGTGTATTAAATATTTGTGTTTATGTGTGTATTTGTATGTATGTATATCTGTATGCATATATATTTGCATACATGTGTATGTGTTTATGTATAAGTATGCGTACATGCCTATATATACATTTATGTTTTGTCTATTTGTATGTGTGTATATATATATATGAATTTATAATACTTCAAGCTAATATATATATAGAGAGAAGAATATATACTTTTAGTCAAAAAAGTATATGTAATATTTAAAACTAAAACATGAATGTACATGTATATGTATATGAAATAGAAGTGTGTGTAAATTACATATACATGTGTGTGCATATGTATAAGTATGTGTGTTAATGATACTTAGAACTAATATATATCTAATATAAAAACCTAAACATGGATAAAAATCACCAAAGTGGGCAAAAAGTCTTACTTTTGCCTTAGGCGCTCTAGGCGAGCGCTTAGAGCCTCAAGCCAAGCGCTCGCCTGAGCGGCGCCTGAGGCAAAACGCCTCGCCTGGAAGGAGGCAAGGCGCTAGGACCTCGCCTCGCCTGGGAGCCTAGGCGAGCGCCCGGAGGGCTTTTAACAACACTGCGTGTAGAATGACAATCAATCTCAATATGCTTGGTCCTCCAATGGAAGACATTGTTGTTGACAATGAAACGAGCAACATGATTATCACATTGCAACTACATAGGGAGAGGTGCGTCGATAGCTAAGTCTGTCAAAACGAATCTGACCTACGTCAGCTTAATGCTCCCCTGCGCCATTGCTCTGTGCTTTGGCTCAGCAATCGAATTAGCAATCACAGTCTGCTTCTTGCTTTTCCATGACACCAAAGAACTCCCTATGAAAACATCAAAGTTGGATGTAGACATCCTATTCTTGGGGCATTTGACATAGTTTGCATTTGCACAAGCTGTGATGGCGAGGGGGGCCCCTCTGCCAAAAACCAATCCGATATCTGGAGAGGACTTCAAGTACCCCATAATCATGTGCATTGCATGCATATGGATCGGTCTAGGCTGCTACATAAATCGACTTGCTTTGCCCACAATAAAGGAGATATATGGCTTGGAGATAGTCATATAGAGGAGCTTCTTAACGAGCTTACTATATCTCCGCTTGTCCACTTCCTCCGTATCATCATCATATAGCTTCATACCGACATCCATGGGCTGGCAGGTCTGCAGTCTATCATCCTTGTATCTGAAAGGAAATATGTAATATAATTCTTTGGGTCATCATAAGACCCCATTGGTACCTAACGAACTCAAGTTCATGAAATATCGTAATTCGCCAAGGTTCTTGGTGACAAACTGTTGTCTAAGAAACTCCTTGACCTCACTAATGCCCCACACATCATCTCTTGTAACACTAATATCATAAAAATAATTTTGAATGACAACAATACCTCTATGAGACCTCTGAACAAAGAGTGAATGATCTGCAATCGATCTTACAAACCCCCGCTACTCTATCACGTCTGATAACTTCTGGAACCATGCCCTAGGACTCTGCTTAAGGTCATATATGAAATATGCAAACCTTCTGACACTGCCCCTCAGTAGTGAACCCAAGTGGTTGTTGCATGTACACCTTCTCTTGCAGATCACCGTATAGAAAAGCATTCTTCACATCCAACTGAGACAGGGACTAGTCTCGAACTACTACAATCGAAAGGAGGATATGAGGAGTAGAATGACGAGTTATCGGAGAGAATGTGTCGTGATAATCCATCCCATAAGTTTGATCCACCCCATAAGTCTGGGTGAACTTACAAGCCACAAGTCGAACTTTGTAGCGATAACCGATGCCATCTACGCGATGCTTCACTGTAAACACCCACTTGCATACAACCAAAAATGCCTTGATGGGAGCAGTAACTAAACTCCAGGTCCCTCGGGACTGGAGTACTATCATCTCCTTCTCCATAGCTACATAGCCTCCTGATATGTTCATGGGATCTCTGCAACAGAGAGACCCACGGTAAACCTCTTGAAATCTGTAGACAAACGCCCCGAAGAAACATGAGGAGCAAGAGGATACGTAGCACATGTACTCCTCTATTTCTGGATAGCAATGGGCTACTCAAGATTATCAATATGGTATGTAACCTGTGGTGTAAGTTGTTCAACCTGTAAAATATCTTACGAAACATACAGAGCACCAGTGCCATCCGTAGAAACCAATTGCTCAGAATTTATCTGGGACATACTGGATGGCATGGATGGACTATTCAACTTGTCCATAATCAAAGTAAAAAGGAATGATCTCAAAGCTAAACCTTGATGCAGACCAATGCTGATGTCAAAATAGTCAGTCTTCCCAGACTGGATCCTTACACAAGATGAAACCCTATCATGCATACCTTTATAAAGTTAATGAATAGGACATGTACTTATCGCTTCTCCAAAACTATTTACAATATCTTCGTGGGACAAAATCATTAGTGGGGGTGTAATCGAACTGAACCTGAGCGAACCTTTTCAGGTTTGGTTCGGTTCGATAAAATGAAAATGGTGTTCATGTTCGGTTCGACTCGACCCTTATTTGCGAATGTTTGGTTCGATTCGTTTAAGTTCGACTAATAATGAAACTTCTTGGAATCTAAGTATTTTGAGAATGTTGAATGATCACAACCCTTCGTTATATCTTGATAAAGGACTGTGAGCTTTTGTGCATATACCTGTTGAGATATCTACTATGTTTTGTATCTTTTATATATTTTCTATTTTGTCTGTCTTCGTTATGTAATTTGCCCAACAGGCTATCGTTATGTAATTTGCCCAACAGGCTACTCTCTTATATAAGGGAACCCTACGACCTTATGAATAATCAAGTTATTTCTTTCCACCAACATGGTATTGAAGGGATGGTCCTAGATCGGAGTTCCCTTATTCCACCAAGCCTTAAACCCCACCCGTCGAACCCTCCCCTTCTTCATGCGCTGCCACCGACCAAAATTGGGCACCACCGCAACACCGCAGGCCACCACGGGGGCTTCCCCAGCTGCTACGGTTTTTCACCCTTATGCAGTGCAATAACAATGAGCACATTCTGACACAATCAGAGCTGACGGATAAGACTGGGATTAATGCTTTGTGTAAGCAAGATGACACGTATGCACGCGTTTGGCTCTCCGGGACTCTGACCATAGAGATTGCCAATGATATTGTGAGCCAGCCCACCGTTTAGGTGATGTAGGATATTTTGGCAGCCACCTATGCACAAGCGAAGAAAGATGCCAAGATTCTTCAGCTTCAATTTGATATATTCATGGCCAAGCAGATTGGTCGTCCCTTACACACCTTCTACTCTTCTCTACAAGGCATGTTTGAGAAACTTCACAGCTTCATGCCCGTTACTACATTCACAAAGTAGCAAATGGCTTAAGGAACTCCACGATGGTTGGAGTTTTCTTGGCTGCACTTGATCCCAAGTATGAGGCTACACGTGCACAACTTCTTACGGGGGAAACCATACCTCCTATGGAAGATGTGTATAGTTACCTCAGCAGGCTTCTTATTCCACCCATTGCTACCACACAACCCTCCTCAACCATGACTGCATCTCGCGGTAGAGGAGGTTTTACACAGTTCAGAGGGCATAGACCCCGTGACAGAGGGGGTGGACGTCAGCGTGGCCCTTGCACATATTGTCGTCGTCCATGACACTCTGAGGACACATGCTATCAGAAGCATGGATATCTCACGTCAGCTTGAGTGGCAAAGCAAATTGAACCTCCAGATACTTTGGCTCCTCAGGCAGATCTATGCCTTGATGACATTGTATCTCGTATACGGGAGATAATGACTCTTGTTGCCAGTACCACCACTACAGGATCCACAGATATTGCAGTTGCTGCTAGAGCCTCTTCGAGCTCCTCAGACAGATATGACAGAATGGATTATGGATTCTAGTGCTTCTCACCATCTGTGTGGCGATCGAGACTATTTCAGATCTTACAGAACTTTACCCCATGGTAGATGGGTTGTCATTATGAATGAGGTTGACTTACCTATCATAGGATAGGAGGAGGTGCATTTGACGCAATCCATGCGCCTACATACCATTTTATATGCTCCTGATTTTCAGATGAATTTTCTTTCTATTATTTAGATCACGAAGGATCTGCACTGTCATGCCATTTTTGATCCATCCTCTCTTGTGTTTCAGGATATACTCACGGACAAGGTGATTGGATGTGGCCGTGAGCAGCGGGGGCACTACAGACTGGTCCAACCTCCTCATGCTAGTGTTTCTACTATTCCTATTGGACATATCTTACCGTACATGTGCCATATCCGTTTTGGCCCTTCCTTTGCAGAAGTTGTGGCATGTCCTTCCACAGATTTTCACGAGATCCTCCTTCCAGTGTGTAGCTTGCTAGCTTGGGAAGCATCATCGCTCGTCGTTTCCATTTCGTCAAGGTCAGAGCAGTACTCAGTTGTTTGAGCTCCTTCATTTAGATATTTGTTGTCTGAGTCGTGTTTCTGATCACCATGGACATTGTTTTTATCTTGTTGCTGTGGATGACTATTCTAGACTTTCTTGAGTATTTTTGTTAAAGAATAAGTCTGAGGCTAGGTCTGTCATTAAAACCTTTATTACTGAAATAAATAACGTTTTCTATGCTACTGTCAAGATTTTACGATCTGACAATGCTTTAGAGTTCTGCACTTTACAACTATTCGAGTTTCTCAGGTCTCTTGGCATCATACACCAGACCTCGTGTGCCTATACTTCCCAGCAGAACGGTATTGTTGAACGCAAACACCGTCATTTACTTGATGTGAGTCGGACCCTTTGATTCACAGTCGTGCTCCTCACTCTTATTGGGGTGATGCGGTTCTCACTTCTTACTACTTGGTGAACCGCATGCCATCTTCCGTCTTAGGAGAATTGTTCTTTTCTCGATTGTGTTTCCCGAGAAGGACCTTTATCTCCCTTACACCTTGAGTGTTTGGCTCTATGGCTTTTGTTCACAATATGATACTTGGTAGAGACAAGCTCTCTCCTAGAGCTGTCAACTGTGTCTTTGTTGACTACTTTCGTACCCAAAGGAGTATCGGTATTTTGATCTTCACATTCTATGAGTATGATATTTATTTTTCTCCCTCAGGTGACAAGATGACCCATCTGACTCAGGAGAGAAGGTATGCATGCCTCCTCCGACGGTTGCACCACCTCCAGTACTTGCACCACCATCTCCACCACCTTTACCACCACCACCACCACTAATACCTACACCTGTTCATATGGCTGTTCCTGGACTGTCACCCAGTACTTTGACTCAGTTTTTTCCACGTGTGTTTACTCGCAGGTCTCGCTCTGTTCCCCCTTCTCATGGTCCTTCCCCATCATCCAACACACTTTAGGCATGTAATGAGCACATTGTTTCTACCGGTGGCATTACTGAGTTGTCTATGCAGCATGATTCTTTACAGGTTGAGCAGGTATCCTTTCAGGAGGGTAGTTTATAAGTTCAGGAGGTGGCGGATGATCTTTGTGTGCCTATTGCTTTGCGAAAGCAAAGGCGTACTTGTGCTACATATCCTCTTGCAACACAGGTCACCTTGAGCAGACTTTCAGAGGGCTTCAGAAAATTTACTATGGAACTTTCAGCTGTGGAGTTACCTCAGACATATCTGGATGCACTACAGGACAACCAATGACGTTTTGCCATGGAGGAAGAGATGGTTGTGTTATAGTCGTGTGACACTTGAAGCCTTGTTACAACTCCTCTTGACGCATCTGTTGTGGGATGCAAGTGGGTGTTTATGGTGAAGCATCGAGCATATGACAGTGTAGATTGCTATAAGGCGAGGCTTGTGGCACATGGGTTTACCCAGACATATGGGGTGGACTATTAAGATACCTTCACTCCAGTGGTTAGGCATTTTACTCTGCACATACTTCTTTCAATTGCTGTGACATGGGACTAGCCTCTCTACCAGCTTGATGTAAAGAATGCATTTCTTTATGGTGATCTACAGGAGGTGGTTTACATGCAGCAACCACCTTTCGCTGCTGAGGGGGAGTGTCAGAAGGTTTGCATGCTTCACAAGGCTATCTATGGCCATAAACATAGTCTAAGAGCATGGTTTCAAAAGCTCTCGGGCTTAATAGAGCAGAAGGGGTTTGTGAGATCGAATGTCGATCATTCACTTTTTGTTTAGAGGACTCAGAGAAGTACAATTGTCATACTTGTTTATGTTGATGGCATCATTGTTACAGGGGATGAATTGCATGACATTTAGGTTGCTAAGGATTTCCTAGGTCAGCAGTTTGTGACCAAAGAGCATGGTAGCCTATGCTACTTCCTTGGATTGGAGTTTGCCAGGACCCAACCAGGTCTTGTGATGATCCAGAGGAAGTATTGCAGACCTGCTACTACTCTATGGACATGCTAGACAAGAGGAGGTACATGGAACATGTTGGGAAGCTCCTTTATGTGACTATCACTAGGCCAAATATATCCTTTGCAATGAGCAAAGTGAGTCAGTTTATGGAGCAGCATAGACATGCACATATGAAAGCAGTTTATATGATTCTGAGGTATTTGAAGGCCTCACCTGGCATTGGTCTTCTTTTCAGCAGAGGTACATCCCTTGCCGTTATAGCTTGTGCAGATGCAGATTATGCGGGATGTCCCAAGGATAGGAAGTTTCATCCTGGCTTTGCAGTGTTCATAGGAAGTTCCTTGGTGTCATGGGAAAGCAAGAAGCAGACAGCGGTTGCCATATCCAGTGCATAATTAGAACACATGGCCACGGCACATGTTAGTACAGAGATGATGTTGGTCATATCTGTTCTTACTGACCTGACAATTGAGGTGCCTCTTCCTATGCACCTCCAATGCGAGAACTAGGTCGCGCTCTTCGTCGCCAACAACCCATCTTTTCATGAGAGAACCAAGCATATAGAGGTGCGTTGTCAGTATACTTGAGACATGACACAGATGGGTCTCATCTCTACTACTCATGTTAGCTCAGGAGACTAGCTGGCTGATGTTCTTACCAAGGCTCTAGGCAGAAGGCCTTACCAAAGATGTTTCAAGCTGAGCATGATTGATATCTATGCTCCAACTTGAGGGAGAGTGTTGAGATATTTACTATGTTTTGACTTTCAATTTGTAGAAAGGAATTTGCTTCATGTTTCCTCATGTGGTGTTGCTCATGAGGCTTGTCATAGGTGATGGTTGTGGCTTCCATTTTTGATTTGATGATTGGACTAAGCGAGGTGCTTTATGTATACATTTCCACTGATTTTTCGTTCTTGCAGCTGATGCAGGTTGTTGTGTGAGAGATTGCTGGGTGGGTGGTAGTAGGCTACATCCTTTTCATTCTACATTATCGGATCAATGTTTAACAGAGATCTTGCAGCTTCTGGAGACTCTGCAAACTCATGAGGGACTGGTTGACTTTGCTCCCCATTGGTACTGGGTTGATAAGCATTTCATTGTGTGGACGTATACTTGGTTTTTTACTCATTGAAGGTTTTTGATCCGACAGTTGCTTTTGATAAATTTGTTGACATTTGGAGGTGGAAGGTTTCACCACGAGTCCACCTTTTTATTTGGTTGCTAAGAAGGAACTATCTGATGACGGGTGAGAGAACAATTCGTGTCTTTCCTGGGTGCGACAATACATGTGAGCGCTATTTGTCGTAAGAGTAGACTGTTGAGCACATGTTCTTTGGGTGTTCTGTTGCGAAGAGGTGTGGACTTGATGTGGTCTCTACCTTTGATTAGGTGTGGACTTGATGTGGTCTCTACCTCTGATTGGGTTGACTTGTGGGATTCCCTTGACAATTTAAGACACAGGAGTAGAACCACCAAAGTTTGGACGACAACTATCCTATGGTTTATGTTGGAGTATTTGGTTATGCGTCACTTATGAGAGAGATAGGTAAATAAATCTCTCCAGGATCTATTTACCCCATCCATGTCTTTAGTCCCACATATACTAGTTTTGGGACTTGGATGCTCTGTGGATGCTATATACGGAGCCCCAGACCTCCTGTATCCATTGAGAAAAGCAATAAACTATCAACCCTATAAGGCGTTCTCCCGTGGTTTCATCCCGCTTCTTAGGGAGTAGGGTTCCATGTAAATCTCGTTGTTATTCAAGTTTTTATTTCTTTATTTCTGATACACTTTCGCATTCCTATTTTCTAAAATGGTATCAGAGTGGGTCGTTCTTGGTTGATTTTGAAGTATGTTCTTGAAGATTTTTTATATTGTTCAAAATTATTCCAAAATCAGGTTTCAAATTATTCTTGAAGGTCTTCAGAATTTTTTTTAAGTCTGTTCGAGTTCCAATTTTTTTGGATCCCTAATCTTTTGGCGACACAGATATCTCCCTTGATTCCAACAATTAGGGTTTCGTTTGGAATTATTCAAGTTCGACATTTTTTTGGGTTTGAAACCCTAATGTATGGAGTATATAGTTCTATGCATCTTCATCAAGAATATAGGATTTCCAGGAGGGAATCTATCTTCATCAGCATCAATTTTTTTAATCCCCTCCAACGTGAGGGACCCTCTAGGTCGAAGCTTCAGGTGGAGATGGGTTCATCTCTAGCAACAACAGAATCAACCCCCCTCCTGCCGTGAAGCATCACATACGGTGCCGCCCCATCAGTTTTTCACAAGCAACTCCCAGACTTATTTGTGCCTTCTGCGCAAAAGAGAAAAAAAAGAGGCACAAATCTCGATTCCCCATGATGGTCGCATCCCAAGAAGCATCTGATCCAGGCGATGGCAGCGATCGCCACTCCAAGATTGCAGGAGATCACCTTCTCACGCGTGAATCTCCATTGCACCTCGCTTCTGCTCTCTAGGCACTGATGGCGGCGGCATAGATCTTGCTCGCCAATCTTGGACAATCCGCCAACTGCCTGGTGCTGCCTTCTCGCACCACCCACCAACTACACATGCTTGTCGAAGCCCTCTTGTAGGCAGAGCTCCATGCGGAGAACGCTCTTTCTCTAGGCACATACAGAGGATCTCACCCCCAACGACGCCACCCCTTGCGCAACCCTAGCCCTCGGCCACAAAATCTCTCCAGGCGGTGC
This sequence comes from Ottelia alismoides, assembly GCA_037367405.1. NCBI lineage: Eukaryota > Viridiplantae > Streptophyta > Magnoliopsida > Alismatales > Hydrocharitaceae > Ottelia > Ottelia alismoides. The sequence goes on from JAZKJV010001570.1 coordinate 994,900, forward strand.
TGGAGAGGAGCAGCAGGCAGCGCTCTCTCGGGTCCTAAGCAAAGGCGGCAGAAGAAGAACCCTATCTGGGCATGCTCACGAGAGAGGGTTCCCCAGTTGGGAACCCCTAACAATAGCCCAAACGGGCTCTGGTATATTTAAAAAAAACCACTCGAGATTATTTAGGCCCAAGTGGGCCAAGAAAATAAAATGTGAGGAGTTTCGATTAAGCTCGATTAAAAAAAAGAGGCTGTTGCAGTTTGGGCCCACTGTGGGCTGAGATTTTTTAAAAAAAGAGGTGCGTACATACAAAAGCCTTACGCTAAAATTGCAAAAACCGTATAAAAAAGAGGTTGAACGGCTTTAAAAAATTATTACGAAAAAAAGGAAAAGTCGAAAAAAGTGTGTCGACTTATTGGGTTTTATTTTTTTCCATTATCTTGTCTTCTCCCAACTTAGTCGATGACATATATCCAACTAGTATGGGAGAAAGGGGGAGTATTGTGTAGCGTCACAGGTCGGATCCAGATTCCAGATTCTCCATACTAGTCAGATTTCCAGACTCTACAGCAGATATTTAGACTCGACATCAGATTTCGAGTCCTCAGTTTCAGACAGACACATGTATGCGGTCTTTCCAGATGTGCACATGTATGCCATCATTTGTCATGGTCCTCATCATCTTTTATGTTTCGGTTAGGGTTTTCATGTGAGCCATATGGACTCCAGAGTAGAGGACCATTCCCTATGCCATGTGGGTAAGGTTTTTCATGTGGTATCATAGGGACTCCGGAGTAGAGTACCATTCTCTGTGCCAGATGGGAGAGACCTAGTTCTCCGACGAGGAGACTTCTTCTGACTCCATTCTCCGGCGACCGTGGACTCCGACGAGGATTGCACTCCACGGTTTTTTCAGTTCGGCCCTTTTCAGAGATGGAGCAGCCAGAGTACTCCGACAAGGAGACTCCTTTCAGTTGCAGTGCCTCTGACAGGCGCAGTACAATGCACATGCTCTCCGACGAGGACATTCAGTTGACTCACACTCCAACCCGTTCGTTCTCCTCACCTGCACGACATGAGAAGCAGCATCCTCTACAACAACCGACAATTGTGTGCGTGGAGTTGATATTATCTGTAGTGTAATGTTGCTTGAGTTGAGTTTCTTTCTGTTTGTCCAAGCTGAGCATAGCATGCTCCAGCTTAAGGGAATTGTTGGAGTATTTGGTTATGCGTCACTTATGAGAGAAATGGGTAAATGGATCTCCTCGACATCTTACCCTCTTTTGCCCTAAAAATATACCTATCTTGTTAAAGATCTGCTTCAGACCTCAAGATTACGGGTACAAGTCGTCATGTATCGATGCAATAATGAAAAAGTGGGTGGAGGGGACAAGGAATATCGGTACACAAGTTGGTGTACTGGTGTAATAGTGAATTACATAGATTCCTAGGTCACGGTGGTATACTAGTACACACTCTAGGTGTACCGGTGTGAAAATGGCTTTCCACCCGACCCAGTTTGAGTCGCATTGTGACACTAGGATACCCTGTGTATACATACTCTACTTTGTGAGGATTTGAGGTTTTTTATTATCTTCTTGCCTCCCTTTTTCCTTAGACCCCCCCATGATCCTTTGTATTTTTAAGCATAATTCTACGATCAAAACATGTAGTTTAATCCCTACTAACATGCATCTAATCATTTTTGAATTACAAAAAAATAATTTAATTAAGTCCAAATCTATTTGCAACCATATAGCTTTAGGCATTTTCAAGGTTGCAGAAGTCGGTAGTCGGTACTTAGTTGGTCGGGTCACTGACTAAGGGTTAATTGGCAGTTGGGCAATTAATTGGATTTAGTCGGGCTTTAGTTGGTTTTGATTTTTTTATTATTTAAATATATAAATAATATTTTATACGTATATTCTTATATATTTACATAGATTTATACATTTTCTTTGCCATCAATAATGAAATAAAAAATTGAACTTTGATACGATATTAAGCATCTTAGATCAAATTTGCCTTTCTAAAAAACAAAAAATAAAAAATATTGTATCTTCATGCAAAAATCGACCAACTAGTCAACCGACTTTTACAACTATGGGCATTTTAATTAGGAGCATGAACGAAACGAGCTCAATCCAAGCTAAAGGGTAAAACCACCCAGCAAGTAGGATCCAAAGATCCGTGGGAAAACTTGATGTAATCAACCTCGTCAACTATGCATACTTGACAAAACCACCAAAGAATTCGAGGGGGGAGAAACCGTAACTCACATGGACGTCCCCTTATGCAAACCAATGTCTTAGCCATGTTCCTGCGTGTCATCACGACTACGACAACCTTGGGTTGCTAGAAACCATGGTTAGGTTTGACACATAAGCAAAACCACACAATAAATGGAGAGGAAGATATGATGTTACATTTTTAACGTGAGGTGAATGCGTAGAGGGTGCCGATGGGGAACTCCTCTCCAAAAATAGCGGCAATATGCAACTCCAACAGACCTTCAACAGTCTTGGGAGGAGGTGGTGGTGGTGGAGAATGGCTAATGGGGAAGAAGATGGCCTCAATATTGGTCTTATAACCCACCTTTTTGTATTTGTGCAGATCCTTATTGCCCAAAATCTGTAACCTATATTCAAACTTGACCCCTCTTTACTAAAATGATTATATCTCACTTATATGATTTTTTTCAAAAGAAAATCTCACTTATATGATGCCCGATTTAAGAAATTTTGAATGTGTTAAATACCTGACTTCTACGGTATGCATCCAATAAGCTATCACATGCCTCAATCATATCGGAATTATATTTTTCAATGAATTTTCTAGTGGGCTGAACTTATTTAGATATAACCAACTCTTTTTTTTTGGATAAAAGAGAGGATGAGCTCCTGATGGGAGTCACCGCAACGACCGCTTCATTGATATATTTTGAAGTACATTACCTGACAACCCATGAGTTATATAAAGTTTTATAGCGCGCTACAACATTCTCTGAGTAAAAACTTTGATTCTTGAACACCACATCATTTCTCCCTAACCAAATCGCCATTGAACCGCAAAAGGTTCGGAGCAATCATCCGATAATCCGATCCCCATTGCCCGAACTGACCTCTAAAAAGCGTTCGCTCTGTCCGTCGCCACCCACTGGATCCCCACCTCCTGCCAAATCGGTGCCGACATCGGGCACTTGAAGAACATATGATCCAAGTCCTCCTCTATCCTGTGGCATCTGTCGTAGAGGGTGTCTTCAACGCCTAAGGTCCTCCCCCTCCTCGCTTTATCACACAAGCGGTCCCTTCTCAAGCATCACAAGAATACTGCAGTGCAATCCTGCAAGGTAGCTTAGCTGCCTAGACTACCTTCATATCCTGGCATAGGTCCGGATTCTGGACATCTTCCACAGTCATCATTTCCTCATACGCACGCTTTAACCGAGAAATGCTTGCTCGCCCACACAAAGTGGTCCAATCCCTGCTCCAGGTCGCCCGACAAAGGCAGTTCCTCCTGCAATCTGACATACTTGTCTAAATGTTGATCCGACAGATCAGACAGGAAGGTCGGCGACCACATGTCCGAGTCCGCCACCTGCGTGACAACGCTCCCCCTATACGCCGCCAAAGCAAAAAGTCTCGGATATCTATCTCCCAGGGCTCCCTCGCTCGTCCAATCGTCGTGCCAGAACCTGAACATGCGCCCATCCCCTACCTTCGGGCGCAGCCTATGAGAAACCAAAGGCAGCACCTCCCGGATCCCGACCCTGAGAGGGGACTTATAACACGCACGCCTAGCCACCAGTTCCCCCACCGTCATATATCTTCCTCACAAGCATAGCGGCCAGCGAGCTAGAAGCGCCCAGATCTGGATCACCCAATTTGCCAAAAGAGCCTTGTTCATGGTCTCAACATCGCGCACCCCCAGGTCTCCAACCCTACACCCCTTCTTCACTTCATCCCATTTCACCAAGTGTATTCCCGGTCATGGAAGGTCGTATCGATATCGATATCGTTTCGAAATCGTATCGATACGATATTTCGACGATTTATCGATGATATATCGCCGAAATATCACTCATATCGACGAGCTTTTGTGAAGAAAATGTCTGGAAATCGGGATATATGGCCATATCGGTACCCATATCGGTCCCATGTCGATATCGATATATCGGCGATATATCGCCGATATATCCCGATATTTCCTTTCATGTTCCCGATCTCTGTTACTTATCGTTTGACCACAAAAACCTTCTTATTAAAGCTTCCATCTTTTTCTGTACCCCTACCGGCATCAAACAGAGAAGAAGAAAATTGAGATGGTCGATTATACATGCTTAAGACGAATCAATTTCGCTCCCCTCGACAGAGTAACAACCTTCCATCTAGCCAGCCTTTACTCCATCCTCAGCAGAACTACTTCCCAGTCTGAGTTCCTCAACTTATCAACCACCAATGGTAGTCCTAAGTACGGGATAGGAAAGCTCCCTAAGGGGCAGCCAGACATACCAGAAATACTTGCACTATCAACCTCCTCCATCCCGAAAGAAATGACCGCCGACTTTTGTCTGTTAATCTCCAATCCAGAGAGGCTGCTGAAAATATCGATAGGCTGAGCCGCGTTACCAATCTGCTCCTCCGTCCCTCCAGAAAGAGTATCGTGTCATCCACATATTGGAGTATATGAATAGATGTGTCTTCCATCCTGAAGCCAACACACCATTCGACCTCTACCGCCTGTCTGAACAAAACCGCCAAAGCATCCGCTACCAGCACAAATAACAAAGGGGCCAACATGCACCCTTGCCGGACTCCCCTTTGTAGCTGAAAGAAGCCACCCTCCGGCTTGTCGTTCACCAAGACCGAGTAGGAGGAGGTGATAATACATCTCTTCATCCACGCCACCCAAAAGTCGGGGAAGCCTCTCCTCTGCAGGGATACCCATAGGAAGTTCTAATCGACGCAGTCATATGCTTTGGCATAGTCAACTTTCCAAAGCACCCCCTTCTTTTTGGATCGCTTCCACTCAAGGTAAATCTTCGTTGCCATGACCAGTCCATCTGCCATTTGACGCCCAGGGATAAGCGCCGACTGCTCATGAAGAATCACCAAACCCAAAGTCACCTTCAATCGGTTCGCCAGAACCTTAGCTAGAATCAAGTAGAGCACGTTGGAGAGCACGATTGGTCTGAGATACTTAACCCTCGTCGGAGTGTCCTTCGTAAAAAAGAACAACAAAGCCCGGTACACCTTTTCAAAGCCTCTATTTCGTTCATTGAATTCAATAAGCACCTCCAGAATCTCCTCCTTCAACAATTCCCAGAACTCCCGGTAGGAAAACATCGGGAATCCATCCAGACCAGGTGCATCATCCGCATTCAACCCCCATACCACAGCCTTCACTTCATCCAGGCAAAAAGGTGCCACCAGAGCCTCCGCTTGTGCATCAGAAATGGTCTCCACCCCTCTCCCTGACCACTCCCAGCCAAACCCCCCTTCTCTTTCGCGAAGCCTGAAGGAAATGACCGTGCAGGGTCGAGCCAAGCTGCGCCTCCCCCGAAACTGCGACACCACCAATCTCAATCTCATGTATGTAGTTTCTTCTCCTTCTCCCAGAGGACACAATATGAAAAAATCTGGTATTTGTATCCCTTTCTTTCAGCTATTTTTGTCTGGACCTTTGTTTCCATTCCACCTCTTGTTTTCTGTCTTCCATCAGAATCTCTTCTAACAGTCTCAGCCTCTCTGCCAGTTCCTCCTGGCTCAGATCTCTCTCATCGTCCAGTCCGTCTAGGCATGAAAACCCAGCCTGCGCCTCCTCCGTTTTCGCCCTCTGCCTTGCTTTGACATCTCTCCCAAATTTTATCAGGAATGATTTCATTAATCCCAACTTAGCTGCGAATTGAGAAACAACCGAGTCCTCAAGATGCCAACCACCCCACAGCTTTGCAGCCCTATCTCTGAAGCACTCCTCCGAGAACCAGCTTTGTTCGAAGCGAAAGTGGAATCTATTGCTCCTCTGATCCCTAGATGACCACATGATAGGTGTATGATCAGAATGAGACCTCGGTAACGCCCACGCATGTGACAGTGGGAAGAACTCCGCGCCCTAGGGCCAAAGCAAGAACCTATCCAACCGCAATTGAGATCTCACATTGCACCGCATAAAAGAGCAACCCGCAACATCCACAATCGAAAGGCCCGGGAGATGCACCACACTCAGCTCCTCAAAACCACCGTCTCTGCCTCCGGTCCTCTAGGGGTGGTCGTCTGGCAAAAGAGTAACATTTAGGTCTCTGCCAGCTACCCAAATCTCCGTAGCATTTTCCATCCCAAGTTGTTCCATGTCTGCTGCCAAAGAGCCCCTCTTGCCGCTCGTCGGGCCGTATATATTCGTGATCAGGAAGCAATGTCCGTCCGCCCGTCTCTTCAGGTGCACAGACAAACACGTCAAGGATCTAGACTTCTCCAGAAGATCAAAATTGTCCTTCCAACCTATCAGTAACCCCCCCCTTGACATACCTTGGGCCTCTAAGGCAGCGAGCTCGAACCGTCCACCATTATCCAAGCTTGGCCTTAACGATTCGATATTCCTAGAGATCTTCGTCTCCTATAGAAGGAAAATGTTCGCACCAGCCTGCAGAAGTAGGTTACAAACACATAGGTGCTTTTCAGGGCGGACATTCCACGATAGAAGCTTCATTTAATGATCACCTGGTTGGACATCCTTGGTGGGATCAATCCCAACCTCTCGGTGGTTCTCCTAGCCAACACGTTGTATCGGTTCCAGAGGGTGGGCACGACCCCCAGATCAGAAGCTCCCATCTACGGGCGCTGAAAGGATTCTGCATCAGGAGATGTGTCCATGATGGCTGCTCTCCTCTTTTTCCTTGATGATATGGAACTTCCCCTCCGCAGATAAACAACGTAGAACCTCTCACTAGCCTCTTGCTGTTGCGCATCGACAGGCCTCCCAGCCGAATCCTCGTCCACCTGGTCGCATGGCCCACTCCCACCGAACTCAGCCTCCCAATCAGCCTCCCGTCCGTTCAATGCTAAGCGAGGAGTCTCCCTCACCGCCTCCTTCCCTGAACCCACAACACCCTCCCCCTCAGTCGGGCCCCTCTGCATTCCGGCCCCCTCGACCCTAACACCCCCTCGATAGCTTCATCCTCATGAAAGAGGCTCCCCGCCAAGAGAATCCCACAGGGTAAACTGAGCCCACTGTGGATAGGAGCGAGGTTGGCCACTTCCTGGGAGACAGTCAACAACATCTAGGTAGAGTTCTTGAAACAACAACATCAACAACCAATCCTTTTCCCATTTTAAGCATGGTCGATTGCATGGATTCTTTGATTCCAAACCTATTTAATTTTGCTCATACCCTGGCTTCAACAACAACAACAACAAAGCCTTTTCCCACAATTAAGTAGGGTCGGCTACATGGATTCTTCGCCTCCATTCAGATCTACCTTGAGTCAATCTCGGACTTATATCCAAAAAACTAAGATCCCTTCGTATAGTCTCTTTCCAACACTTCTTGGGCCGTCCTCGCCCTCTCTTAGCCGGCTCAACATCCCACCACTCGCATCTCCTAACCGGTGCATCAGTTGACCTTCTTTGCAAATGACCAAACCATCTTAAGCGGTTTTCTCGCATCTTATCCTCGATCGGAGCTACACCAACTTTCTTTCTGATTGCATCATTCCGAATCCGATCTTTACGTGTATGTCCACACATCCATCTTAGCATTTTCATTTCTGCTACAGCCATTCTCTGCACATGTCTATGGTTCACAGGCCAACATTCAGAACCATAAAGCATAGCAGGTCTCACGGCTGCTTTGTAAAACTTTCCTTTAATTTTTAAAGGAATTTTCTTATCACAAAGAACAGCGGAGGTTCCTCTCCACTTTAGCCAGCCTGCATTTATTCTATTAGTAACATCTCCATCAATTTCCCCATCATGTTGCAAAATAGATCCCAGATATCTAAAAGAATCTCTCTTCTGAATGTTATCGTCACCAATCTTCACCTCGATTCCTTCACCGTTGCTTCCATCAAAGGTGCATTCCATATATTCCGTCTTAGCCCTACTTATACGAAAACCTTTAGTCTCCAATTCATGTCTCCAAACCTCAAGCTTCTCATTTACTACATCTCTAGTCTCGTCAATCAACACAATATCATCAGCAAATAACATACACCAAGGTAACTCATCCTGAATGTGACTTGTCAACTCGTCCATAATCAAAGTAAAAAGAAATGGACTCAAAGCTGAACCTTGATGTAAACCAATGTTGATATCAAAATAGTCAGTCTTCCCCGTCGGGGTCCTTACACAAGATAAAGCCCTATCATACATATCCTTTATGAGATTAATGTATAGGACAGGTACTTGTCTCTTCTCCAAAACTCTCCACAGTATCTCTCGTGGGACGGAATCATAAGACTTCTCCAAATCAATAAAGATCATATGGAGATTCTTCCTTTTAGCTCTATAAATCTCCATTGTTCTCCTCAGCAAATGGATGGCTTCAATAGTTGAGCGACCTGGCATGAATCCGAATTGGTTTTCTTTTATTTGGGAAACTTGTCTCAACCTTCTTTCGATCACACATTCCCAAATTTTCATAGTGTGACTCATCAGCTTGATACCTCTGTAATTTGAACAATTTTGAATGTCTCCTTTGTTCTTATAAAGAGGCACCACAATACTCTTCCTCCAATCTTCAGGCATTTTCTTGCTTTGCCAAATAACATTGAATAGATTCGTAAGCCAAGTCAAACCACACTCACCTAAAACTTTCCATACTTCTACAGGTATGTCATCCGGTCCAACACCTTTCCCAGATCTCATAACCTTCAAAGCCTCCTCTACTTCTTTTCTTTGTATTCGTCTATAGCATGCACGATTCAAGTAACTTTCACTACTAGCTAGATCACCCAAAGTGATCTCTCTATTTCCTTCTCCAATGAAAAGTTTATGGAAGTATTGCTCCCATCTAGTCTCTATATCCTTCTGAGTAACAAGCACGTGACCTTCCTCGTCCTTAATGCATCTCTCTTGAGAAAGGTCTTTGGTCTTTCTTTCTCTTGCTTTGGCCAACCTGAATATATCCCTCTGGCCCTCCTTAGAGTTGAGATTTTTATACAAAACCTCATAAGCTTTTGACTTAGCTTCGCTTACAGCTTTCTTTACTTCCTTCTTCGCTATTTTATAGTCTGTGACAGTTTCCTCTGTTCTATCCTTAGACATAGCTTTAAAGCAAGCTTTTTTAATTTTTAGCTTCTCTTGCACCCCTTCACTCTACCACCAAGCCTCCTTTTGACCCGGAGCTCCTCCTTTTGACTCGCCTAGCATCTCTTTAGCTACCTATCTGTATGTTTGCTTAAATCCATGTTTAAAAGATCCGAACGGTTTCGAGATAAATTCATAAATAGTGTTCTTAGAAGAAATTAAGAACACTATTTACGAATTTATCTCTCATGCGCTGGTTGTCGGCTACCTAACGCGCAACCCTCCTCATTTACCCTGGCTTGTTTCCAAAAAAACTATATCTTACTAAGGAGAGGACTTGTTGAGAAAAAATACAGATGGATGCATTCTTTATATTTTGTTGGAGTATTTGATTGTTTGCCATATGAGTTGTAAGAGGGTAAATGGATCCTGGAGAGATCCATTTACCCCTTCCATATGTTTAGTCCCACATCTACCAGTAGTGGGACTTGGAGGCTATATAAGGAGCCCCAGACCTCCTGTATCCATTGAGAAAGTTAATAGACAAACCCTGGACCTTTGAGGCCTTCTCCTGTGGTTTCATCCCGCTCCTCAGGGAGTAGGGTTCCACATTAAATCCTTGTGTTCTTCCAGTTTCATATTTCTTTATCATGCTCTGTTTATCATTTAGCTTCCGTATTCTCTATTTATAACATGGTATCAGAGCGGGTCAATTCTCGGGGATTTTATATCCAGTATTTAGATTCGAGAGTCGATTACGAGAATTGTTAAATCATGTTCGTTCATGAAGATTATTATTCAATATTAATTCTCATGTTAGTACGTGGTTGGAAGATTTTTTAAGATCTCATGAAATTCTAGAAATTATAGGGCTTCTAAAACCCTAAATATGATGTTCTGGGTGCGTGGTTCTTTTTCGATGCGAGAAGACACAACCTTAATGATCCATGAAGAGCATGTTCCTGCGAGAAGACATAACCAATGATCCATGTCTTCAGGAAAGATGCACGAGTCATTGCATCTCCAGGAGGAGCTACAGTTCCTTCGCATGAATCCAAGAACGTATCCTCCTCCAGACAAAGTCCATGCGGGAGGCTTCAAGCCTCATGTGGCAGCCCTCCCTGTTCCTCAAACCCAGGCTAAGCCAAGGGCACGTGCGAGAAGCGTAATCATCATAGATGCGTAATCACAGATCTAGACAGAGTCCATGCGCCAGGCGGCAGCCCTCCCTATCCAGCTGCTACTCTTGTGCACATCACAGGCAGCGCACTCCAGTTCTTGGCGGGCCCGATCTCCAGGCGTCGCTCCAACCAGGCCATCACGAAGGCGGCACGAGATCTGGCGCGCATCGCGCGTGCGCCCCGCTGCAACTTCCCAGGTGGCATGTCCTCCCTCTCTACATCGCCATATCTTCAGGCGGTAAGTCCTCCAGGCAATCGCAGACACCTCCACATCGTGCAGAGGCGGCGGTGGCGAGAAGAAACCCCATCGGGGGACGACGCTCCATGCTCCAGCGAACTCCACGCACGACAATACCCTGGCGGCGCACCTTCCGAGCATATTCAACCCCAATAGGAGGGGTAGCGGCCATTGTTTTAAAAGGCTAGCCTCGAGGCGGTCGAGGCGTACGCCTCGAGGCGAGGCGGTCCCTTTTAGCCTCGAGGCTTACGCCTCAGACCAGTCCTGTGAGGCGTGCACCTCGAGTGGTCGAGGCGTAGCCTCGAGGCGGAACGCCTCGAGGCAGTCGAGGCGTTTCGTGAGGCGTTTTTGCTTTTTTTGAAGTATTTTTTTTATTTTAATGGTTTATTTAGTAGTTTGAGAAGCTTATAAATATATGTTTATTTAGGATAATGATTATATAAGATGAATGCCTTAATATGATTTTATTTCATGCCCATAACTTGATATTTACGATTAATGTATCCAACTATTTTGGCAAATTCTTACTATTTCACTCTTAATGAATGAATTCATGAATATTAAATTAAACAATAATTGTAACTTAACAAGATTTGCAATATATCAAGCAAAACAAAATGGATAAGGTTCACGGTTTCTCATGTTGCCTTATATTATATATTAGACACAACATAAATTTCTTCGACATATATTTAATCGAACTTTTAATTACAAAAATATTTCAAAGATTTGCTCGAAATGGATATGATTCATGGTTTCTCGTGCGATCATATATTATATGTTAGACACATAAAAGAATCTTCTTCGACGTATTAGTCATACTTTTAATTAAAACAATATTTCATAAACACATATGTATTATTTAATTCTTTCATAATATCTACAGTCAATGAATTCCTCTTTGATTGGATGAAAATTTGTAGAAATGTATAGATGTTGTTCTATCTTCTATTTTGGGGTTCTTATCTTTATTATTTCATCATATCTTGTAGTGTAAGTTATTATATATTGGGCAGAGAACATATAATTACATAGAGATATATCTAATTGTAGTTTTATACATATTTTTCTATATAAACTGAGGCTTACGCCTCGACCGCCTCGAGGCTACGCCTCGTCTCGATTCCAAGGAGATCGCCTCGTTCCGCCTTTCGTTTTTTCAAACCTTGGTAGCGGCATGTTTAAAAGGGTTTCCAGGGAGGGAACCCTAGTGACGGGGGCGGGCCCGATTGAGATATTTAAAAAAAATTGAGAGCAGAGGGCATGCACGTAAAAAAGGTGGTTTTGCAAGGCCCCTGGTGGCTGTACAAAAAACTGCAGGAGGCATTTGTTTGCCCTTTTGGGCCGATATATTTTAAAAAAACGGGGAGACATTTGTTTAAAAAAAAGGCACGTACAATAAAAGCCGTACGTAATTGGAAAAAGTCAAAAAAAAATAACGGCTTAAAAATGTTTTAAAAAATGATGATTCCAAAAATTTGCAACGGCTATTCAAAAAAGGGGGGGGGGGAATAGACGAGGAAAAAAAGAAGAAAAGTTTGAGAATGTTCATGTTTTACCCTATGTTCTTGTTTCCTCCCAACATTGTCGATGTTCATTCCGACAAGTATGGGAGAAAGGAGGAGTATTATGTAGAGTCACAGGTCTTGTTCCAGATTCAAAGATCAGATTATCCAGGCCAGACAAATTGTTCAGACTCTACAAAAGATCAGTTGTTAAGACTTGACGATTGATTCCGAGTCCTCAGTTTCAGACACGCACGAGTATGCGGTCTTCTTTTCAAATGTGTACATGTTTGCCATCCTTTGTAGTGGTCTCCATCTTCTTCTTGTTTTGTCGGCTAGAGTTTTCATGTGAGCCATAGGGACTTTAGAGTAGAGGATCCCTATGCCATGTTGGAAAGGGTTTTCATGTGGTATCATAGGTACTCCAGAGTAGAGTACCATTCTCTGTGCCAGATGGGAGAGACCCAGTTCTCCGACGAGGAGACTTTTCATACTCCATTCTCCAGTGACCATGGACTCCGACGAGGATTGCACTTCCACGACCTTTTCAGATCAGCCCTTTTCAGAGATGGAGTAGTTGTCTACATGTTGTGGCGGGGCCAGAGTACTATGACGAAGAGACTCATTTCAGTTGCAGTGATTCTGATAGGCGCAGTTCACAGCACATGTTCTCTGACGAGGAGATTCAGCAGACTCACACTGCAGCCCGTTTGTCCTCCTCACCTGCACGACATGAGAAGCAACGTCCTCGACAGCAGCCGACAGTTGTGCGCATTGAGTTGATATGGTCTGTAGCGTCATGTAGCGTGAGTTGAGTTTCTTTCTGTTTGTCTAAGCTGAGCATTGCATGCTCCAGCTTGAGAGGGAGTGTTGGAGTATTTGGTTGTGTGTCATATGAGTTGTATGAGGGTAAATGGATCCTGGAGAGATTCATTTACCCCATCCATATGTTTAGTCCCACATCTACCAGTGGTGGGACTTGGAGGCTTTGTGGAGGCTATATAAGGAGCTCCAGACCTCCTGTATCCACTGAGAAAGTCGATAGACAAACATGGCCCTTTGAGGCCTTCTCCCGTGATTCCATCCCGGTCCTTAGGGAGTAATTCCACGTTAAATCCTTGTGTTCTTCCATTTTAATATACCTTTATCATGCTATATTTATCATTTAGCTTCCGCATTCTCTATTTCTAACATATTTGGAAATTAGTAATAGATGAACATGTAAAAACTATTGTTTCCTGCTTCACATTGTAAGTATTTTACACAATTTCTTTTTCCGTCTTGTTGACTGACAGCAACGGAATTTCTTAGTGACTGTTGGAGAGGATGAGCTAATGTCTCCACAATTATCTCCAATTTGTATGAAAGTGTTTGACCTTGATAAGATGCAACCTGAAGGATCTAGTACGGCAACTCCTGTCTGTGTCCAGATACTGAGGGTATTCACAAACCAATTCCCAGAAGCAACGGTAGTGCTGAAATTTACATCTTTTCTTACGAGTTATTACATCATTTTTAGTTGTCGGTTAAATTTTAGACCTTATTGTTCATTAATGTATTGTTATGCTGCAGATTACGTCATTTTTAGTTCTTGAGGAAGCACCTCCGACATTATTCATAGTAATAGGTTTGGATAATGGCTTTATATACTGCATTCGAGGTGACATTGCACGTGAGCGAATAACACGCTTTAAACTGCAAGTGGGAAGTAGTTCTGACGAGTCTCCATCTCCAATTACTGGTCTTTCTTTTTGTGTTGAGGGGCAATCACTTCAACTATTTGTTGTTACTCCAAATTCTGTTAGCATATTCAATGTGCAGGATCAATCACCTAAAAGACGAATTCTAGACAGCAACATAGGCTGTGAGCTCAATGGTGTTGCAATGAGTGACCACCTTGTAAGTGGAGAAAACTTTATAACTTCTTTTTTTAATTGCTTTATGTCATCTTCTTGCGCTTATAGAAAGTCTCTAATGTTCAGGACCTGATAATTGGACGTCCGGAGGCTGTTTATTTCTATGACACAGATAGTCGTGGTCCTTGTTGGGCATTTGAGGGTGAGAAAAAATTTGTTGGTTGGTTTCGTGGGTACTTATTATGTGTAATTGCTGACCAAAGAAGCAACAAAGATACCTTCAATATCTATGATCTAAAGAATCGATTAATTGCCCACAGCATGGTCGTTGGCGAAGTGACGCATATGCTCTGTGAGTGGGGAAACATCATTCTTATAATGAACGATAAGAAGGTTCTAAGTGTAGGAGAAAAAGATATGGAAAGCAAATTAGACATGCTGTTTAAAAAGAATCTATACACTATAGCTGTCAATCTTGTGCAAAGTCAGCAAGCAGATGCTGCAGCCACTGCTGATGTTTTACGCAAGTATGGTGATCACTTATATGGAAAACAAGAGTATGATGATGCTATGGCACAATATATCAAAACCATTGGTCATCTTGAACCTTCGTACGTTATACAAAAGTTTCTAGATGCGCAACGCATATATAATCTCACCAATTATTTGGAAAATTTGCATGAAAGAGGCTTGGCCTCCAAAGACCACACCACCCTTCTCCTGAACTGCTATACAAAGCTGAAGGATGTAGAAAAGCTAAACAAATTCATCAAAGGAGAAGATGGTATGGAAGAACATAAGTTTGATGTGGAGACTGCCATAAGAGTTTGCCGTACTGCTGGATACCATGAGCATGCAATGTTTGTTGCAAAGAAATCCGGGAAGCATGAGTTGTACTTGAAGATACTTCTCGAAGACTTGGGAAGATATGATGAAGCATCAGAATATATCTCAAGTCTTGAACCTGGCCAAGCAGGTTTTACTTTAAAAGAATATGGAAAAATTCTTGTTGAACACAAACCTACCAGTACAATTGAAATGCTTCTGAGGCTCTGCACTGATGAGGGGGAATCCAAAAAGAAGAAGCATTCAAATGCCTCGATGTTGTCCATGGTTCCTTCTCCAATGGATTTTATAAATATTTTTGTACATAGCCCTCAAGCACTGATGGAATTTCTAGAAAAGTACACAAAAAGGGTAACTGACTCACCTTGTCGAGTAGACATCAATAATATCCTTTTGGAATTGTATCTGTCAAAGGATTTAAGTTTTCCATCAACGTCACAAGAATTTGCTAGTGGGAATTATGGCCTCGAATTGGGCAGTTTAAAGAAACTTTCTAATGGATCTATGGAAGAGGATAAGCAGAAATCAGTTCCTGAGAGTACAGATAAGGATTTACAGCAAAGGCTTCAGAAAGGTTTGAACTTGCTTAAGAATGCATGGACGTCTGACATGGAAGACCCATACTATGACATTGATCTTGCTGTCATTCTTTGTGAAATGAATTTATTCCAGGAAGGGCTGCTATTTCTGTACGAGAAACTGAAACTTTACAAAGAAGTAATCGCATGCTATATGCAGTCTCATGATCATGAAGGCTTGATTGCTTGCTGTAAGAAGTTGGGGGACTCAACTCATGGTGGAGATCCAACACTTTGGGCTGATCTGCTGAAGTACTTTGGAGAGCTAGGAGAGGATTGCTCTAGTGAAGTCAAAGAGGTCTTGGCTTACATTGAGAGGGATAATATCTTGCCTCCAATTGTTGTTGTTCAGATACTCTCTAGAAATCCCTGCCTTACACTTGCAGTTGTTAAGGATTATATTGCTCGTAAACTTGAACATGAGACGAAATTGATAGAAGAGGACCGCAGAGCTATTGAAAAGTACCAGGTTAGTTGCTTCAAAAGATATTGCTTGGTGTAGTGGCATATAATAGCATCTCCAGGGGTTGAACATCTACATTATGATATGGGGCCTGACCAACTTTTTTTACTCCTTGCGATGATCATCTTTTTTAGGTAAGAATAAAAAATAATTATGCACTAGGCACGGTCGAATTAATTGTACAAAAATAAACATCCTAACCATAGCGAGCGAAGGTAGAAGAGCATGAATCCAGAGGAAACAGGACTAATTACAAACAACCAATAAATTTAATAAAATGGCTGGTCGATAGGATTGTTTTCTTCATTGTTTTCATATAAATTATTAGGTATTGGAGTGGCTACAATAAAACTCATTTTAGGAGAATGGAGAGTTCTTAGCGAAAAAGGGAGCGGCTGCAGTGGGTGGTGCGCAATAGTGAGAAGGCATGGATGAGGGCCATCATCCTTGGTGAGGAGAGGGAGAGGAGGGCCACCAATCATGAAGAGATGTGAGGGAAGAAAAGAGCTGCATGTTTGTCTCTCATCGCAAATGTGGCCTACAATGCTTTAGGTACAGGACCTATGGCCACCATGCCACCATGTGCTCTTTGCCTCCCCGATGAAATGGCTGCGGTATGGTGAGCCATCAAAAGGTTATTTGCCCTAAAGTTATGAAGCTTCCTCGGGGTCTTGTTCCCTCTGAGGTCATCGAGACAAGGCCATAGGTTGGGATGGATTTGTGTTCGTTAGGTCGCTTCTATGCATTGGTACTCTGTGGAAACAAGTTGGAGACGAAAACTGCATTTGATTGGATGTTGATTGGCACGTGCGAGGAATCTGGTGGGGACGTCCAGTCGATACAAGAACAACTGCGACAGTGCCTAGGCCCTTCATTTACTGGAGATGTGATTCCCCTCATTTCTAAGTTGTGTTGTGCTAGGGGGTTATCAAACCTAGAAATTGGTCTCTCGTTAGGCCCTAAGCGGAAGGTTGTTTTTGTTGGTGTCTTCCTCACTTCATGGATGGAGAGGTTTCTCCTTCACCGTTGAAGGTGGATATGATCCTTGGTGTTCCATTTCTCTCCCGTACAGTGAAGGCTCTTGGTCCGACTCTAAGGGTACTTGGTAATATGACAGATACTTGATGATGGTCAGCTACCTGTATGGATGGATTCGACCCATTAGCCACCATCGTGACTCTGGAGGGATAAAGATCCCTAGCTGTGGAGTCCCATTATTCTCTGAAGGTCGGACATGCTTTGTTTGGTTTGTTGGTGCATATGTTACCATCATTATCGCCACCACTTGTGCTGTTGGAAAAGAAGGATGTTGCCACAAACTTATCTTCCTCAACCTCGTCGGAGATGCTTGCTACGGTGGAAGATTCTTCAAACGCGACAGTGAGATTTGCGGAGCCAATCAAGGATTCAAATGTAATGGTGGAGGATTCTTTAGGATTGAAAGTTTTGAAATTCGAAAAAAAATCCTAATTTGAATGTCGCAGTCTCTCAACGGGTTTCTCTTGGGAGGAATCAATACCCTCGCCTTCGGCTATCCTTTTAGGGCTTAGGGCTTTGCTCGATGCAATTTTTGGTAACGGGTGGCACCTTAGGCGGTCCTCTCTGAATCCGACCTGTCTTTGCTCCTTAAGAGCCTTTGAGTAGCACGATGGTTTACTTAAGTGGATCCGATTGTGGGGATGAGGGATCTGACTCCGGTTCCTTTGTTTAACCCGATAACTTCGTTGTTTTTTATTCAGAATCGAGTAATTCTACTGCTCCTGATTACAAACCCAATGTCAATGTTGCTCCTGATTCCGACTCGGGTTCCTTTGTTAACCTAATAACTCTGATGCTCATATTTCCGAATTGGGTAATGTTGTTGCTTCTAATTTGGAACCTAATAACACTATTGCTCCAATTGTGCTACAACCTACCTATACTAGTTCTTCCTATCGAGTCGGCTGAGAGCCTCGTTGGTGCTCCGTCGAATGAGATTCCATACAGGTCGAGGAGCAACTAGAAGGTCTTACATCCAAAACGAAGCTTCCGTTATGGGGATTTGGTGCTCAGAGCTTTGCTTGGACCTATTTTATCTAGAGACATAACTCAACCCAAAAATAAAATAAAAATATGTAAATGTGCCTATTGAATTGTATATTTGTCATTGAGAAGAAATGAGTAACTCTTATTTCAACCGATTTAGCTCTTCATGTCTTTTGAGTTTTTTTAAAAATAACATGTAGATAGGTCCATATTATTATTCTTTGTTTTTTAATTATTGGGCCAATGGGGAAATGACATGTATCATACATCTTACCCTGCCTCCATCCTCATGCTACAACCATGTTTGAACATGGTCGTCGACCCTATTTTGGGTCATCCCACGATCACACCTCTCATCCAAATGGCACAAAATCTTGACCAATCTATAGTTGTAACTCCAATCTATCTAATGAGAACATGATCTATACTCAACTCCGCCTATATCTCAAAATTGTGGGATCCTGGTATCATTGTCGAATTTTGTACACACCAAACAAACTCGAGATTCAAGCCTCAATGGTGCCGATACATTGAGTGGATGTTTGAATATGTCAAGTGTACCTCGCATTGGAGCTGCTGCTGGTAGTTGCGTGAGCCAACAGTTGCGCAAGGGTCGAGTCTCGCGTGAGACCCGCGCATGTTAGGTGTGGGAGGAGATGGTCAGAATATGCGAGGGGCTTATCACACCCTATAAATAAACCTCCGTTGGGAGGAAAAGATACAACTCGAGATGCAAGTGTTACTTCGTATAGGGAGCCATATCCCAATATTACCTTCCCTCTCTATCTTCACCAAATTGCGAGCTGACGGTGCATCTCGATCCTTTATTGTATTAGAGCTCGGTGCAAGGGGCAAGAAGAGGATCCAAGGAGGAACTCCTACTTGCACGCACACTATAAACAATTGTCCAATTACAGTGGATAACCACCATTATTGAAGCTATAACCATGGGTTCTTGAGAACCCATTCCCCGACCAACCCTATCCTTAACCCATCCTCTCTATTTTTCTTCTTTTCTATTTTGGCGTTTGATTTCTTATATTTTGCTTTTTATATAAAGGAGGAGCATCGAGGAACACCGACATTCACCAGCATTCACAGCTCCTCGTCGTCGACATCTTTGTTGTACTACTGTTGCACCATCTAGGACTCCTTTAGTGGCTTGTCTTGGGAAAAAGGTTGGCCCCTTGGTAGACAACACATGGAGGGTCGAGGACCCTCGAATCACTTTTCAAATGATCTTTCACAAAAATATGGTAAGGATTTGTGCAATTTTCACACCTCCATCTCTCCTTTTTGGATATTAGTATTTAGGCCCTACCCATCGAGTAACGTGGAGGTGCCATGTGTCTCATTAATATATTAGCCCTATGCTATTTCTGTTATTTGTGCACCCTTGTTTGTGTATGTTTGCTATTTAATTTACATTGCAAAAACATCCTTCACTTATTGCATTTATATTATCATTTTTCGAAATAGTATTTTGTAGAGCACGTTGTTCACTATCATTTTCACACTTTTACATGTGTGGAATTAATAGTAATTAAATTGGGAAAATAGAAATATTTTACCCATTTTACTCGTTAAATTCATAATTAAGTGCATACATCTCCAAAAAATTCCCCCAAAATAGTATTTTTGTTTATTTTTGCATGTTCTATAACTTACTAAAAATTTCTCAAAAATATTGCATCACTTGCTTAAAATAAATAGTTCTTTCATTTAACTAATTAATTCATAAAAATCTAATAAAAAGTGAAAAAGAAGTGGTCATTAATACGAAGAAAATCCTTAATCTAATACAAGGGAGAAGAGAGAGAGAGGCAGATTGTCACATCTCTAGTGGTTCAAGTTTCCTAACAATCCGTGGTTGTGATGATGCAAGCGACACTGATGAGAGTGGCGTACAAGAAGGTGCAAGTGGAGGTTGTGATGCCCGCAGATCCAGGTTACATGTTTACACAACACCCGCACTATTGTTTTTGATATCAGTCGCATTAGGTTACTGAAATTAGGGAAAATTTTTCACATTGGAATGACATTCACAATTCAACATAATATGTATAAGCCTTCTCCCACTATAAGTAGGGTCGGCTACATGGATTCTTGCTCAAATCCATGTTGAAAGATTCGACTATTTTTTACATTGGTTGTCGACTGCCTAACACAACCCTTGCAAGAGTGGGATTTGAACCCTAGTCTTTTGTGTGGTAGGCACACTGTACTAGCACTAGACCATTAAGTGGGTACACATTCACAATTCAACATGCCACAAAAAAACAAGTGTCGCTAAATTCACATTGCATTAATTTCCATATACAGTTACATGTAACAAAAGAAACGACATTATATACATGTATCCCAAAATGTAATAGAAGGGAAAGAAAAGCATTTACAATATCTTGTACAAAAGCTATAGTATGTGTACTATTGAGAGTAGCTGTGGAAGCTCAGTGTCCAGCTATCAATCTACTTGGATACGCGTGCCTTGCCTGCCATACGTGTTAAGGAAAAGAGAAAGGTCAGCAAATGTTGGTGGTTTCAAAAAGAAGAAAGTAGATAGGTATTGACAAGGGAAAGAAAAGCATTTACAATATCTTGTACAAAAGCTATAGTATGTGTACTGTTGAGAGTAGCTGTGGAAGCTCGGTGTCTAGCTATCAATCTACTTGGATACAGGCGCCTTGCCTACCATACGTGTTTAGGAAAAGAGAAAGGTCGACAAATGTTGGTGGTTTCAAAAAGAAGAAAGTAGATAGGTATTGATATTTAAATTTAATAAGATATTTGCGTTGGAATTGATTCTAAAGTTGTTCTGTATGTGAATCCCCCGTCCACCCATCACCCCATAACTTTTCATATATAGCATTTTCATATATTAATTATATGATCCATATATAGGTTGACGAATTAAGTAGATGAGGGTAGGGGTTTTCGAGGAGGAGAGCGCTCTCGCCGGAGCGAACCTTTACGTCATGAGGTGAATGGTCGGCAGAAGCTCCTTCATTGGGAGGTGAAGAGAGGGTTGTGGTCGTTGCTTTCGACGTCTGGAGATGGGAGAAGGGGGTTTTCGAGGGCCACCATTCTTGGAGATGTGAGGGTGAGGGTGAGTAGACGGTGGTTTCTCACAGCAAATGTGGCAAACGTTGTTTCTGATGCGGGGAGTATAATGGTCATTTGGCGACCGTTTGCTCTCAACCTCCGAGGTGTTTTGCCTACGGTGCCATTGGGCATCGTCGATCTCAATGCAATCGGTCGAGAAGCGGAGCCATCTTTTCTGAAGACAGTCGTAAGCTTCCGGGCACGTTCAGCCGGTCGTTTGCGTCAGTGGTGGCAAAGAATGCTGGAGAGCCAAAGCTACCTCCCATCGTCTCGGATGCTTGGACAGACCCAAGGAAATCCCTATTGATTGGCTTCAAGGTGGATGGTCCCCTGGACCTTGCAGCGGTTCGTTCTCAGGTTGTTCATTTGTTGGGTGTGTCCTTCTTAGGGGACGTAATCGCGTTGGATGAAGTTCATTGTTGCATGAGTGGCCTATCAGGGCTTGAGGCCATGCGCTTCTGGCGGCAGAAGATGTTGCAGGATGTTGTCGGATGGCCCCCATATTTGTTGATGCCTGGTGATGGAAGTCAGTCTTTTCTGCGGGTGGCCTACGTTCAAGGTGTCCCTTTCTTATCACGATCATTGGAAGCTCTGCAAGCGGCATTGGGGAAGCTTGGCCTGGTGAGGAGGGTCCTTTCCGATGGCATGTGTCCGAGTTCTGACCCGTATATTGTGACGATTCTTATCGAGGGGAAGGTCCCTCAACTATTTGACTCTTATTGTCTGAGGGTGGGTCGCGCGGTCTTCCGGCTCTTGGTGAAGGAATTGATTCCTCCGCCTCCGTCGCTGCTCTTCGGCCCAGTGGGCCCCTTTGGGAAACCGCTGCTCCTTCAGGATCGCTCATTAAATGAATTGGTTGTCATTTTAGTTCCCCGACCTGGAGGGGTTACGTGTTTGGAGTTTCGCCTGCATGTCGTTCCGATTCGAAACTTGCAACCGTTACGATTGGCATACCTTTTTTCAGAGAAGACGATCCACCTTCCTCGCAGGAAGGCCCTTTCGAGCTTTTCGCCTTCTTCCTCGGATTCTCGACAGGCGCCATCTGGGCTTGTGGATCGTCGGGACTCTTCGCCTGATTTGGTGGACTCGGATCCTAGCGTCATCTGCCGGGTACTTTCTCAGCTGGATTCAAGCCATGCTGGTGGTTCGGCTTTTTTTGTGGATCCTGCTCCTTCGGATTTGGTTGCGGCTCCGGTGGTTAGTTGGGTTATCCTCTCGGACCCTCTCCATTCGCACTAGGGTCCGATTGTCGGTTGCACAGGGGCCTCTTCCTCAGGCCCGAGGGCAGGGGTTGTCCTGGGTCGTGGCTCCTCGATGATTCTTGACAACGACTTCGAAAGGTTAGCTGCAATTATTTTGGATCTGGGCGATCCGCTTGTGCCAGGTCTTCTGTCGGATGTCATCGTGGAGACGAGTATGGTGGTGTGCTCTTCTGGCTGTGCACGTGCTGTTGGGGAGGCGACTGTGGATCTTGTGGACAAGTTGGTGGTTGGGGGTTCTTCTTGCTTGCCTCTTTACTTGGAGGACCCCCCTGGGGCGGGGGACTCTCTCCTTGGCTTCGCTAAGGGAGGAAGCGCGCGCCCAAGCGAACAGGGATAGCCATCCTTGGCTGGGTGGGGAGTGGTTTTGAGTGGTGCGGTTGGTTCCCTGTCCTTGTCTCTTTTGGTAAAAGTCATGCCCTTCATGTTGCTTTGTCTAGCTCATGCTCTCTGCCTTTTGATAACGGTCTTGGGAAGAAAGTTTAGCGCTATCGGTCCAGGAAGAAGCATGCTCGTAAGGTTACATCTACCATTGCTCTTTATGGAAGAGGAAGCTCTAGTCGCGTCTGCAGCTGGGGTGGTGCAAGTTTCGGGCAAAAATGCGGTACACCAATGAAAGTACTAACTTGGAATGTGAGGGGTCTGGGTGACCCGGTAAAGCGATGGATGTTGGCCAACCGCTTTGTGAATGGGGGTGCAATGTTGTTCTCTTGCAGGAGACTAAGCTCTCCTCGTGTTCCACATTTACCTGGAACTCCCTTGGGGTTGGCTTGCTTTCGGAGTTTGTGCCCTTGAAGCTGTTGGGTCGGTCAGCGGTGTGATTGTGGCCTAGAATGAATCCTTATTCTCCTTACATTCGGAGCTCAAGGCTAGAATGTGATCACTGTGTTGTTGGAGAACATCATGGAGGGGTCGCTGGTGGTTGTGTCCAGTATTTATGGGCCTTGTATGCCCGCGTTGCGTGATGAACTTTGGGTTGATATTTGTGATGCTAGATCTGCCTTTCCAGGGCTGACCTGGTTCGTGGGTGGTGACTTCAACGTCACCCTCCGGTCTTACGATCGACCGCATTAACGGGGGGCCAAGATCCAGGCTCAGAGGCTTTTGCGGAATTGATTAATGATCTTGAACTCGAGGTGATTGATGCAAATGACACCAAATTTACTTGGAGGAGCTCCGGTTCGTGCTCGTATATCGATAGGTTCTTGGCCTCTTCGGAGCTTATGCAGGATTTCCCTCTCTCCGTTTGCTCCTCTAGACCTCGTACCTGCTCGGATCATTCACCGCTACTGTGGGAGTCCGGTGGTGCATTAGCTCATAGGGCTTCTTTCGTTTTGAGAAAGCTTGACTGCTAGATATCTCTTTCAGAGATTGGGTTCAGAATTTTGGGTGCTTTATTGATGTTTCCGGTTCGGCTGCTTCATGATTTGCACAGAAATTAACTTTGCTACACAATAACCTTTGTGAATATAAGGAGATCAGAGAGTCCAGATTGGCCCGTCAAAGTGTGGCTGAGGCGGATGTGTGCAGATTGGATGACCTCGAGGATGAGAGGGAGATGGGGATGAAGAACGAGCTGCTAGGTGTGCGACCCAAAAAATTATCCTGTAGGAGCGCCAACTCGAGGTCGCGCATCGATCGGTTCCTCGCTTCGTCTGAGCTTCTGGAGCTCTTCCCGCTCTCGTTCGTCTCTGCCAGGCCACGTTTCTGGTCTGATCACACGCCTCTCGTCTGGGACTCCGAGGACCCTGCTCCCGCTCGTGGTCTCTTTCGCTTCGAGAGGAGGGTGTGGCTGCTCGAGGACGGTTTCAGGGACTTAGTGACTTCGCACTGGGCTTCGGTTGCGGTGACTGGTATTGCGGTGGCACGGTTTGTCCAGAAGCTGGACTCCCTGCGGTCCAGGCTCTGCGAGTTCAAGGAGTCAAGGGAGGCTCGCCGAGCGGCCAGGTCGGCGACGGAGGGTGTGGTGAGCTTGTTAGATGCGTTGGAGGACGAACTTCCCCTACTGGGGGACAAGCTGAGGCAGCGCACTAAGGCACAAAAGCAGATCTCTGACGAGGACTGGAAGAGGGTCGCCGAATGGAGGCAACGGTCCAGGCACAAATGGCTTATGGAGGGTGATGCAAACACGGCCTTCTTCCACAAGGTGGCCAGCGGGAGACGGAGGGAGAACTTCATCAGATCTTTCCTCGTCGATGGAGAGACGGTGGAGGGGAACTTAGAACTTGGGAGGGCGGTTGTAGATCACTACTTCAGGCTCTCCGCAAGGGGTGCTGGTAGTCGTTGGAGGTGGTCAGGCTTGGGAGCAACGCGCCTATCGGACACACATGCTGCAAGTTTGACCCATTCTATTACGGCGGAGGAGCTGAAGACGGCGGTCTGGAATCTCAACGGCGATGGGTGCCCGGTCCTGATGGCTTCCCTGTCTCCTTTTACAAGGAGTTTTGGGACTTGGTCGGCGGCGAGGTGCTTGAGGTGGTGGCGGAGAGTTGTAATGGCAATGTTGGTTTCGAGCGGTTGAACAAGACGTTGGATGTGCTGCTCCCGAAGAAGGCAGGGGCGGGAAGAATCAAGGACTTCTGCCCGATAGCGATCTCCAACGCGTTGTAGCTTATTGTCGCCAAGGTGTTCGCGACCAGGTTGAGCAGGGTCCTGGAGCACCTCATTGCCCCGGTTAAGACGGCTTTCGTTCCTGGGAGGCAGATCGCGGACAGCCTGGTTTTAGCATCTGTTGTTGCGGATTGGAAGCGGAATGGCAGACAGGCCGTGCTGTGGAAGGTGGACTTCACGAAGGCGTTCGACACATTGGACTGGTGCTTTCTTTGGGCGGCTTTGCACAGAAGGGGCTTTCCTGAGCCCTGAATATCTTGGATGAAGTGGTGCGTGACGACTTCCCTTACGGTCCTGGTCAATGGGCGGCCAGAGGGGGGATATTTTCAGCCGCAAAGGGGAGTGAGGCAGGGGTGCCCTCTCGTCCCGTTGCTCTTCATCATTGCGGCAGACGTCCTTGCTTGTATAGTCGACAGAGTGCAGCAGGCGGGGCTTACGAGCGGATACTCGAGGGATGGCCTGTTGATCCTGCTTCTACAGTACGCCGACGATACTATTTTCTTTATAGAGGGGGGGCTTGAGGAGGCCAAGGGTATGGTTGCGATGCTGGAACTTTTCAGTGAGATGTCCGGGCTGATGCAGAATAGCAACAAGTCCAAGTTGGTTTCCTTCTCTATGTCTGAGGAGCTGGTCAGTCTTTGCGGTTCGGCGCTGGCCACCGGACGATCTGGTTTCCCCATTCACTACCTGGGCTTGCCGCTGAACCCTGGGAGATCGAGGACCGTGGACTGGCTGCCACTGATTGAGAAGGTGGAGGGGCGGCTCGCGGGATGGAAGGCGGCGGTCCTATCGAGGGGGGACGCCTGGTGCTCTTGAAGGTGGTGTTGTCTGCCATGCCGGTGTACTACTCCTCCACGAGACTCATGCTTGCTGGCATTAGGAGGAGGTTGGAGGGTCTGATGAGGCGATTCTTGTGGAGCAGGGGCGGGCAGGATTCAGGGATGCACCTGGTTAGCTGAGATGAGGTTACCTTGCGGAAGTGCGAGGGCAGGCTTGGGATCTTCCGGCTCGTCGAGATGAACGAGGCGTTGTTGCTGAAGTGGGTGGCCAGAGTTTGGGGTAGTAGGGAGGACCTTTGCTGCAGTCTCCTCCGGCGGATCTACGGTGTCACAGGGGCGGCTTCTGAGGGGGTTGCGGCGGTCGACACGCTAGGTCGGAGACCCTCGCCTTTTTGGAGGGTCATTCAATCTCTGTCTTTCAACTTCCGGACGCTATTCAGGCCTGTGCTTGGGGATAGGCTTCGCTTCGCCTTCTGGAGGGATGATTGGACGGATGGGGGAGCACTATCCTTGCGCTTCCCTCGTCTCTACGCTTTGGCGGCTGACCAGGAGGTTAGGGTTGCTTCTTGCTAGGTGGATGGGAACTGGATGCCGGCTTTCCGTTCGAACTTCTCTGACCAGCGTCTTGAGGAGTTTCTACAGTTGCTCGACGCGCTTCAGGACGCTTCAGGGCCCTCCCTGGGGCGTGACCACTGGGTTTGGCGTGGTGGCCCCTTCTCCGTGAAGGGGGCTTACTGGGCGATCTGCAGGCCATCACCCTCCCTTTCGCCGGAATTGGTTAGAGACTGTGCTTTCTTCTGGGGCCTGGGCCTTCCGACGAGGATTGCTTTCTTCTTTTGATTGTTCAGGAGGAAGAGGATGATGACGTGGGACCGTTGTGCTAGATTACTTGGGTTGGTCTCTAACAGGTGCCTGTTGTGTGACGGGGGGATCGAGACTCCGGAGCATCTCTTCTTTTCCTGTCCGACAGTGCTGCCAGTCTGGGCAGACTCGAGCCTTGGTTGGGTTGGAAGAGCGAATGTTGAAGAGTTTTGCAGGGGCTTGATCGCGGCCAGAAACCGACCGAAGTTGGAGTTGCTGCAGCCTCTGGCGATGGTTTAGTCTATCTGGTTGACCAGAAATGATCTGTTGTTTTCTAGCCATAGATTTCACAAGGAGAACGTCTGTATTTGTGCTTCGGGGTTGTTGCGCTCGTGGCTTGTCTAGAGCGCCTTTTTCTGTCCTTTTCTTCGTTGTTACTTTTCTTATATTTATTAATTTAATGGGGTGAACACCTAAGAGTGTCTCCCCCTTTTCTGGCTTCAAAAAAAAGAAGCGGGTTATTGAATGGAAGCAGCGCTCTCGCCTGAGATGGCTCAAGGAGGGAGATGCCAATACGTCCTTTTTCCAGTGGATTGCTAGTGGGAGCCGACGACGCAATTATTTCTGCTCTGTGGTGGTGAATGAGTTTGGTGGATGGCGATCATCAGTTGGGTAGAGCGATAGCCAGACATTTTCATGAGTTCTCTTGGAGAAAGAAGTCGAGGAAGTGGAGTTGGACTGGTGTAGGGCCATCTCGGATTTCTGAGGTCTATGCTAGCAGTCTTGAGGTGAACTTCCCGATGGAGGAAGTGAAGAATGTGGTCTGGAATCTGAACGCGGACGGTGCTCCGGGACCAGATGGATTTCCTGTTTGTTTTTTCCATGAGTTTTGGCAATTGGTGGGAGCTGTGGTATTGGAAGTGGTTAACGAGTTTGCCGAAGGGAACTATGGGTTCGAAAGGCCGAAAGGCTCTTATCCTTTTACTGCCGAAGAAGGACATGGTTGAAAGGGTGGAGGATTTTAGGCTGATTGCGCTCTCGAATACATTTCATTTCCCCTTTGCAGTATGCTTTCATTTCCTCGAGGCAGATTGGAGACAGTATTGCAATGGCAACTGAGATTGTGGCGGACTGGAAGAGACGAAATGTGAAGAGTATTCTTTAGAAGGTGGACTTCTCCAAAGCTTATGACTCTGTGGATTGGCGATTTCTCTAGACGACGCTGAGCAAGCATGGTTTCCCTCCCCGTTGGATTAGTTGGGTGAAGCGTTGTGTGAATACTACATCCTTTATGGTGTTGGTCAACGGCCGCCCTCAGGGTGGTTTTTTCCAGCCACACACGTGGTGTCCGTCAGGGCTGTCCTCTGACTTATCATGCGATTTCCAAGCCACCTCTCATGAGGACGGACTGTCTGATTCGGGACTGTAATTTTATTTGGAATATGCACCTTCCTAACAGAGTTGGTTTCTTTTTGCGGCTATTGAGAAGAAGGCGGATCATGACTAGGGATTGTTGCGCGAGGCTCTTCCCTGACATTTCTGACCAGGGCCCTCCTATGAGTCATAGAGTGAAATTGTGGACCATCTCTTCTTTAGATGTATGAAAACTAAGGCGATCTGGGAAGACAGTGATCTGAATTGGCTGAACACTCGGAATCTGGACAGCTTCTGGGAATCCGTGTATTCTAGCAGGAACAGACCACATATGGTCATCCTTCACCTTCTCGCTTTGATTTGGTCTACTTGGTTGGGCATGAATGGTTCCCTTTTTTTTCATGAGCGTTTTTACTGTGGAGATGTAACCTTTCATTCATATGTTCTCGTAGAGTATTGGTCATTGTAAGTCTTTCTGTAACTCATCGTTGATTTAATATAGTGGGGTGGATACCATACAGTGTTTCCCCCTTTTTGGTCTCAAAAAAATTGATCTTGAGTATTATCTTTTTATCACTTATAACTCAGTTGATGGATTTTGAGATTGTAGATGATGAATCTCTGATCTGATCTTTATCTTTGTTTATTTCTCAAGCCTAATGGATAGTATGTAGTCTTGGTTTGAGTGTGACCTCACACTGACTCTAAGACGTGAAGAATACCTTAGGGTTGGAGTGCCTCTGTAGGCATGTAGCGGGGGTATAATGCATCCTAACTAAGTTCTCGGCACATCCACTAGCTTTTCCTAACATACGTAGTAGTAGTTGTAAATTCTAATCAAATATCGATAATCGATGATTGATGATTCTATCTCATAAACTTTTCCTAGTTAGGTCCGACTGGCGGACTAGTAAACAATCTCAAGAACAGTACCAAGTTAACTGTAATTAAACTCAACTGTAGCCAAGCTCAACTGTAACCAATCTCAACCACAACCAATCTCAATTGCATCTGACAACGATCTCTTCTTCGCCAGGACCTATTGGCGGAACAGTAAGATCTCGCCCTCCCAGTGGAAGTGCTCTCCAAGAGAGGGCTAGGCACACCCCCAAACTACGCCTCTAAGACGTGTGGGAGAGACTTTCCGGACTAAGTCACTCCAGAAAATCGGTTTGACTGGTAGGGGCAAAAAGAGCACTAAAAGTCAAAACCAAGGGTCCTCATGTCTAGGCACCCTACTAAACAGTGTCAACGAAATTGGTCAAAAACCTAGATCCCAATGAAGTGTAACAACACTGCGAGCATGGCCTCAAATTTCAGCGAAATTCGGTCGAATTTCTGTCGAATATCGATATCCAGTCGAAATCAAAATTCGACCGAAATGACCGAAATAACCGAAATATGGGGAATCCTAGTACAAAAACGACCGAAATGACCGAAATTTCGGTCGAAATTCCACCGAAACTCCATCGAAATTCTGTTTCGGTCGGTACTGAAATGGTGACCGAAACCGACATTTAGGGCCTTGACTGCGAGATCGCGTAAAACCGTAAAAAGGACGGGGGTCTTAGACCCACACACTTGGCGGTCGTTGCGAACTGGGCTTCCTATCTCCTGTCCAACTAAGGGTCACCGCGCCTTCACACAGTCAGGTGGAAGGGTCACCATGATCGGCACTATTAATTACCAATCATCATTGATTCCCAACATTTTCACTTGCTTGACGGCTCATTCCTTTCTCAATCTTTTTTGTGGTTTACTGTACAGATCTAGGTCCTTTTTGATAACCTTGTTCAATAGTGATCCATAGTTAGTGATTCATGCCTAAAGGATTGATCACGAAGATTTTCAGTCATTGATCACAGATTACCTTATTTTTAAAATTTTGAGATTAGAAGTAGTCATTTATTGGGTCTGAATCTAAGTTCCAGTCAATGCAAAGCTTCCAACTTTTCTTTTCAACCTGCCAAATTTTAAATCATGAATTTTCATATATGATTTGATTCAACATGCAATTTAAAAAAACTCAACTCTTAAATAATCAGTGGGTGTTCATTAGCATATACATAAAAGTCATTGAGAATTCAATTCAATTTTTTCTAAAAATTAAGCAGCAGCTTAGCTTACAGTAATTCTTCAATTCAAATCTTTTTTTAACTAGAAATTTAGGTGCAATTCACAGTAGCAGAGAATTAAATTCGCATTTAAGCATACAGTAGTTACAAGAAATTAAAATTTTCAATTCAACATTTTTTAAACTAAAAATTTAAACAGCAACTTCTGTTTACATGAGATTAAAAGTTTCAATTCAACATTTTTTAAACGAAAATTTAAACAGCTTACAGGAGATTAAAATTTTCATTTCAACATTTTTTTAAACAAATATTTAAACAACACAGAAGATTAAAATTTTCAATTCCATATTTTTTAAACTAAAAACTCACGGGAGATTAAAATTTTCAATTCCATATTTTTTAAACTAAAAATTTAAACGGCGTCTACTTACAGGAGATTAAATTTTCAATTCAATATTTTTTAAAAAACTAAAAATTTAAACACCAGCTTTCTGCTTACAGGAGATTAAAATTTTCATTTCAACATTTTTTTAAAAATTAAAAATTAAAATAGCAGCTTTCTGCTTCTACTTACGGGAGGTCAAAATTTTCAATTCGACATTTTTTTAAACTAAAAATTTAAACAACAGCTTCTGCTTAAGCTTCTCCTTATAGGAGATTAAAATGTTCAATTCAACATTTATTTAAACTAAAAATTTAAACAGCAGCTTTGCAGGAGATTAAAATGTTCAATTCAATATTTTTTAAAACTAAAAATTTAAATAGTAGCTTCTGGAGATTAAAATTTTTCATTTCAACATTTTTTAAACTAAAAATTTCAAGGTTCAGAAAGTCGGTATGCGATGTTCGTTTGGTCAGACGGTCTGAAACGAATAAGCTGGTAGGCGGGAGTATATGTGGAATTATATGCGGATTATATGGTTTTGTAATATTTTAATTAAAAATAAATAATAGATATAATAATAATTTCAATTTTTAGAGATGTATGTTACAAAAATATAAAATATAGATGAAATACCTATGGCGAACTTCTTTTGCAAGTACACCCTTTCATAGTACCCATCTAGCACAGAATATTGGATGAGAAAGCGTATGTCAAAACTACTTCCAAGCGAACCTACCAACGTTCCCTCTACATATGCACTTGCTCAAGTATAAGTTTAAGATCATTTATACTCACAAAGGAGACATATCTAAATATTCCAGAAATTCTAATAAAACGTATTAAAATTAACCAGAGTGCACCAAGATCAAATGTAGAATGGAAGTGAATAATTTTAAAAACTAATCAGTTAACCACTAATGTAATTGGTAATTTTATGTGGTGTTTCTCTGGGAAATGAATGCATATGCACGACAAAAAATAGTAGGTGATTTATAGAATATATAGCAATCAATTGAACCAAAATTTCAGTTACATTTTTCAGTTACGTTTTTCGATAGTATGGCAATCAACTCGACCATAATTGGAAGATATGGCATCAATTTATTGTATTTTTTCTTTGATTTAAGAACAGTAAAGTTGGAATCAAAATGAACCACTCATTCAAGAACGGGAGCATAGAGGGTTGGGGACTCGAGGATCGGGGCTCTCATTTATCATGTGGGGTTTTTTAGGGCCGGACTGGGTTTAGGTCCTAATATAAATGCGACCGCATATGCGGTATACTCGGTTGCATGTGTGCCTTTCCTGAATATTGAACGAGTATAGGATATGCGGTTCGCTAAAGAGACCGCTTCCGCATATGCGGTCGCCTGGACCGTCTTTCTGAACATTAAAAAATTTATAGAGCAACTTCTCCTTATAGGAGATTAATTTTTTCAAGTCAACATTTTTTAAGGGTTTGATGGGGCTACCCCGCCCCGTTTTTTCCGCATTTTTTTTATTTTTTTGAAAAATTTCACCATGTATATTCATCTATATATCCCTCCTATATGTCATTCAAATTTCGTCAGAAACAGAGACTTGTACAGCCTCCATCCAAATAGGGCTGATTTAAAAAATCCTACGACCGTTAAAAAATGACTGTCTGGATGGTGGTCGTACGAGTCTCTGTTTCTGACGAAATTCGAATGGCATATAGGAGGGATATATAGATGAATATACATGGTGAAATTTTTCAAAAAAATAAAAAAATTGTGGAAAAAATGGGGCGGGGCAGCCATGTTGGCTGCCCGCAAGGGGCAGCCCCATTTTTTCCTTTTTTTAAACTAAAAATATTTCAATTCAGCATTTTTAAACTAAAAATTTAAACAGTAGACAAACTAAAAATCATTTTATCTTACGTGCATTCCCACACATTAAATTTTGGAAAACAATACTAAATTTGATTTGAAATCAGACTGTACATGAGTAATTTGCATGCAAATTCATTGAAATTTTAACTTTTGATTTGGAAATCAGGAGCTTAAGAAATAGGTCTTGAATTAGATTTTCACATGGATGGCAACAAGAGTAGGGGAAGAATTGTACATCTTTTGATTTGTTCCAAATTGGAGAAGTAACATGCATGCATCAGCTCCAATGGCTGTTTGGAGGCTTCGGGGGTCCTAGTTGCTGTTCATGAAGCAGGTCAGTTCCAGCACTTGGAACATGTGCTCCAGCAGGGGGTTCTTCAATAGCAGCACACAGCTGCTTGGGAGAGAAGCAGCAGTAGCTGCACATGCAGCAGCAACAGAATTTGCTGCCTTTTCTAGCCGCAATTGGCTGCCAGGAGAAGCCCAACAACAAGGAAAATGAGGGAAGGGTTTGTATGAAGCAGAAGCTAAAGCAGCATGAGCTGCTGCTTTGATGGCAGTAGCACAGCAACTACAGCTGCTGGGAAGAAGAATGGAATGGCAGGAAATTGGGGGCTCTCTCTCGGCTGGAGTTTGGGGAATTTAAAAGGAGAATGAAGGGTTTTTGGGTTGACATAAATAAGGGGAATAAGTAGCCTTTGTGATGACAAGTGGAAAGATCTTTGGGGCCACTTGGAGAAGAAAAAGGGGGGGTTCAAGTGCTAGCTGCTACAGTCTGTTGGAACTGTACAGAAGCAAAAAAAGAAAGAAAAATTTGTTTTATTTTTTTTTAGAACTATTTTCTTTATTTTATTAATAAAACCAAAGCCATCCGCATTCGTACCTCGAGTCTCCCATTCATGTGTACAATAGCTCGTTTCGATCGTCTATGCATGATGATCAAACGATATAAATTTCATACTTTTCCGATTCAAGATAAATACAGAAATTGACGAAATACGGTCTTGATTTTTGATCAAATTTTGAGATTTTAAATTATCAGACGACCTCCGATCGACGAACGGTCGATTTCGTTGGTCTTATTTTGTCGAATTGGATTTTATGATGATCTCCGATTATTTTTACGATTTCAAATTACTTCGTGGCATTTTCGATGACACGCTTTACGATGCAGTCGATTTTTGATTGATTGATCCCAAACGAATTTTGATATACGATCTCAAGATCGATTTAAATCATTCAATATTGATCGATGATTATATCGGATCAATGATCGGGTCGGGTTTGGGTCATACGAATCCAGATGTCACAAGGTGGTGGCGAATGGTGAGTCGAACGAGGTAAAAAACATGGAGGTAGAGAGGGTGCGACATAGCCGAGCGAGAATGTAGCGGAGATGGTCGCCGGCGATTCAAGTCTGGCAGTCGAGCTGGTAGCTTTGAAGAAAAGAGGCGGTGCTTCTTGTCGTAGATACGATGGTCAAAGTCCATGCGGAACACCAGAGTTCAAGCAATGAATATTTCCGAAAGTGAGGTGGCATGGGGGAATTGGTAAAGGAGAAGGCGAGGTTACGTGTGTACCCCTACTTTTAATATCCGTAGATAGGGTCCTAATTAAATTGAATCATTCGATTTTGATTGTGATTCGTTTGATAAAAATTCAAAAAAAAATTCAAAGTAAAATGAATTGAATTTGACTTGTTGTTTGTTTCCATTCCCAAATGAATCGAGTCTGAATTAACGTAAATTTGTTTGATAATAATTCAATTCGACTCGTTATTTAAATATGTATATATATACACATACGCACATACACACCATATTACATATGTACATGCATATAAATATATGAGGAAAGAGAGCCTACATCATGAAGTAGGTAACTTCACCTACTTCACATTCATTTTTGGCAAAAAAATTTATTTTTTTTTGAAAAATACCACCGTGGATTTTCATAACTATATCACTCTAATATGTCATTCAAATTTCGTTAGAAACAGAGACTCATACGCCCTCCATCCAGAACAGGTCAATTACAACAAATCTAATACCGCTAAAATTACCTATTCTGGATGGGGGACACAAGAGTCTCCTTTTCTGACGAAATTTGAATGACATATTAGAGGGATATAGTTATGAAAATCAACGGTGGTATTTAAAATAAATAAAAAATGTCAAAAATGGGTAAGGTTACCTACTTCATGAAGTAGGCTCCCTTTCCTCTAAATATATATACACATTCGTACATACATATATGCATGTATATATGTGTGTACATATAATTATATCAGTAAATGACTAAATATCTAGTAGTACAAAATAGAGTAGAAACATGGCCATAATTTCTAATAGAAAAGAACATATTTTGAAGAATTTTATCCCAATTCCCCACCTTACATCTATTTTCATGTCCCCACATTCTGTATCGCACATGTTCCCTTCTCTATTTCATTCTTTTATCAAGAATCCATTAATAATAAGGTAGAGAGTGGTGCCCCCTCTTCTTGCACGTGAATACGATAGTAATGTTGCGTTGAGTTCCTCCACTTATGCCGTGGTTTGGGGTATATCAAAGTATTCCTTCTCTGCATTCTTGTTTTGTTGGTTATCCTTTCAAGACAATCCATGGGTGACGACTATCATTTTCAAGTTGACATTGACCATTACAGGAATATTTTACAAGTTTTTCTCACCATCATGATGGTAGTTATGTATATTAAAAAGCAAGTGTGATTCGTGATTTTTTTAAGATAACGACGAATATCACGGTGCATGAAATGATTTTATGCATCAAAATACAATGGTGAATATAATGTTGTTTGTTGCTATTCTCATTATTTCAAATAAAAAGATCAGTTTGTATTCATTTTCTATGAGAGCTTGGTCTTATCTCGTGTCAAAATACAATGGTAAATATAATGTGTTCGACGTTTTTGTCAATAATATTCTATCCCTTTAATAAAAATTTTATAATTATATTTTACTTAGATATTTCTTTCATCATAGAAAAAAGAGTAAATTTAGCAATGTCCATAAAAGTTAGGTATTTTTGTACGTTATATATTATATGTTTTTTTGAAAGGAAATATATATTATATGTTGGATATCTCCTTTATCATATAATTTTCAACTTATTTGAGTGATATGCAGTAAAAAGTATAATTATAAAATACAAGCTTTAAAAATTGTACCACTCTTTATATAAATAATTATATTAGAGTTAGCCTTTCAAATTCGAAATAAAATGAATTGAATTTGAATAATTCAAAACTCTAAATGGATTGAATCCGAATTCAAGTTAGCGAATTTGTTTAAAATTCAATCTGAGTTCGAATTTGAAAATTTTAGAATGAGTTGAATCTGAATCCTTAGATATTCGAAGGTGTTTGATTCGATTGGCACCTCTATCCTTTGGGAGGAGAATGCATGGTTGAAGGGCAGAAGTTTTACTTAGTAGCACAAATGTTATTGTAAAAATGTAGGGGCATACATAACTGTAACTGTGAAAACTCGAAAAGACAAAATCCCTGTTGTTATACTATATTTTTTATACGTTTATTTTTTTTTAAAAGTTTTTGCTTGGGCTCTGTAGTTCTCTCAACACCCTTCTCTGGGTTGTCGTTGTGAAATAAGAAAAGCAACGTTCTGGACAATAGTGGGTAGTGGTCCCTTGGTCTTGTAGGAGTCATAAATTTTTACTAGCCCTTGCCCAATATGGGCATGTACTAAATGACATGCGATTAAAGAAGGCATATAAAAAATGCCATATTGTACGCACTTAAATGGTCTAGTGGTAGTGCGTGTGCCTACCACCCAAAAGATCAGTGTTCAAATCCTCCCTTACAGCCAAAGTAAAAAATAGTAGAATCTTTCAACATGGATTTGAGCAAGAATCTATGTAGCCGACCCTACTTATAGTGGAAGAAGGCTTCGCCATTTTTTAATATAAAAAATGCCATATATCGAATTAAATACATTGATCGGCCAATTCTGACGTGAGTGATCGCAGTCTAAATCTGGGCTTAAAAGCATATGTTCGTTGTAAAATAAGAAAAACATTGTTCTTCTGGCCAACAAGAGCGGGAGGGAGAGTGCAAGTTTGGTGATGGGGCACTGCAGAATTGCAAAGGAAACAGAGTAAAGAAGTATTAGCTCATCATCAGAGATAGCATTTTACTGAGGAGCATAACGAGTTGTCAAATGTGAAACAAATGAATTTTATGGTGGAATATGCATAGTGTGTGATATAGGACGGATTGTGGCGCATGATGCATCTATTGAATACCCAGTATGTAATTAACACAAACGAAATCTAACATCTGCAACCAACCATTTTGCTGTTGCTAGCGATAATTCCATCAGGCTTGTGGATTCGCCGGATTTTGTCTGCAAGTCCGATTCAGATATGATTTGGATTGAAAAAAACCAACTTGTGATTAGTTATGGTTATTTATACCTTTAAGGTCGAAACATGTGAATATGCAAACATGGACGACATTGGAAGAACGGATTACACTTAGCTCTGGAATCAAACTAATGCTCAACTGAAATCAATGGAAGATTTTAAATATATTTACAGCATTTTTGACATCTGAGAACGGTACATACCATTTAATTTAAAGACGCTCAATAATAATATTGATATCTTCAGGTAAAAGACGGCATACATGACCAACATAAACCCATATACAAGTAGTCAATATAAAAAGTGATGCATTTTGATATTGGCGATCAACACTGAACTGTTTCCTAGGTTTTACGGTTCGATTTTGCTCGGACCCTTGCTATTTTATATTTGAATGAAATGGAGGTAGAAGGCAACACCATTTGTCTAAAATATTGATATACTTATAGTAAAATAGTTGCTGTTGCGTGAGAAGTTGGGGATATGAGTGAACTGCGTCTGAAGTATTATCCATATTTGTCAGACACCATATCAGTCTGGTCTTTTTCCCGTTGGGATCTCTCGTATCTGTCAAGTGGATCAGTAGATCGGTCTAATTCTGCCTAAGAATTACTTGATTTGATCTTGAAAAAAATGTTTAAGAAATGAGTTTCTTGCTTCTTATGCTTTTTACTGTCTTATGTATGTCTACTGTAGCAGCAATCTTCAACTGTTGGTTTTCTTGGCTATAGGCATAACTGACCAGTCTCATGTCGTCTTATTGATCACCCAATTTGTCGATGCCTCAACGATAGACATTTTAATATTTACTTTTTGATGTATTTGTTTGATAGGATGAGACAGCTACAATGAGGAGAGAAATTGAGGACCTCAGGACTAATGCGAGGATCTTCCAGATCAGCAAATGCGCCTATTGTGGTTTTACACTTGACCTTCCTGCAGTCCATTTCTTGTGCATGCACTCCTATCACCAGCGTTGTCTGGGGGACAATGAGCAGGAGTGCCAAAAGTGTGCACCCGAGTACAAAGCCATTTTAGAGACAAGGAGAACCTTGGAACAAAATGGAAGGGACCATGATCGGTTCTTCCAGCAGGTGAAGAGTTCTAAGGATGGATTTTCTGTAATTGCTGATTATTTTGGCAAGGGAATCGTGAGCAAAACTCTTGAGATGCCGCAAGACAATCCCATGTTAAATACTCCAAGTGTCTTGTAGAACAGATGGAAATGGCTGATAGAATGGTCTCCATCCCTTTGCTAGGCATGCCAAGGTGCATTAGATTGCTTCTGCGATGAGTGACCCTGGATTGGAAGAGGGATGTGATACTTGCAACTTCGTCCGTATTTGAGCTTTGGCTAGCGCATCGTCTTTGATATAT
This sequence comes from Ottelia alismoides, assembly GCA_037367405.1. Classification (NCBI taxonomy): domain Eukaryota; kingdom Viridiplantae; phylum Streptophyta; class Magnoliopsida; order Alismatales; family Hydrocharitaceae; genus Ottelia; species Ottelia alismoides. Next base: position 1,032,832 of record JAZKJV010001570.1, read on the forward strand.
TATGCTCGTTTTGGAGCATTTTTTTCATCACCTTGTTGTTTTTCTTGAGTTCCACAGATCCCTCGGATTCTGCTTAAAAGGATATTGAGAAATCCCTTGTATTCTGTGCAGAAGGGTATGGCTTCTTCACTTTTGTGTGTACATTAGTAATTTCCAAATAAACAAATATTTTATAAAATAGGGGTTTCTGGATTTGTGTCCTTAGCCTTGTTAACAATACTTGTGCCCCTATTTGTACTCGCACTACGTCTACTCAAGCTCGCTCGACCTCCTCTCCGCTGTTATTCTTTGGGGAATCCTCAGATTGGGGACCCTTTGGAGCAAGCCTATGATGAGGATGTGGCTTGATGGGAATGGACAGTGCGGTGATTGGTGAAGCCAGGGATGATGGCGCCTCTGCACATGGCTTTCGTTGAGGTTGGAGAAGCTACTGAGGAGCTGGATATCCGGATGAGGATGTACGATGGTAGGTCAAAAGTGAGGCGGATGCTGTACATAGTGGGAGATGGAGGATGGGTCAAAGATCAATTGAAGCTTTAGCGTTGGAGAAGGAGAAGCAGCGGCAGCATGCTGGAAGGTTGGCGCTGGTATTTTTTTCTTATTAAGTTTATTTACGTATTTTTAAAAAAAAAACAATTTATTCCTATTGAAAAATAGGGATTAATGTTTGTTAATTAAATGTTTAAACATGTTTCTGTTTTTTCAATTACAGATATGAAGTGGTAATATGCTCAAACCGGTTCCTCACATCCTGAAACGAGGTGAACAATTTGGACTCTCACAGGAATGAGAAACGAGCAAGTCTTGGGAGCCCCCAAAGATATGCCTGAAATTGTGTTCCTGATTCAATATCGTCCTCTTTGACTTCGACTCGGACGAGCGTTTGATACCATCGCTTGACGCACATCCGATCACCTCGTGCCTTTGATTGTCGATGTGACTTCCATATCTCAGAGTCGTCATCTTGTCAACGTCGACTGGATCTTCTGTTTATGTCCAATTCAAGTCACGCCTTCGATTTCTACCTCTGGATCTTCATCGTAAAGTGAAAGAGGTAAATTCAAGTTTTAGTATTTTTTGCAGGGGTACGCGTCACTCCCATTCAATCTGCTAACTTTTTTTTTCCCTTTTTTTTTAAAATCAATCTCGGTTGTAGTTTCTTTTTGTAGACCCTGGTTTTTTTTTGCAGAACGATCGAGCTTGACTTCTTGACAATTTCTCGTTTCTTGCCAATACCGAAATCACAGATTTCCATTTTACTTATTTTATTCCAGTGTTGCTTGTTATCTTGCCGTTTCTTTTTCCTTTTTTCCTGAAATTAAGAGCCTTGATTTCTTTTCTTATTTTTGGGGTTGCCGTATTAATCTACCCTTTTTAATACAGTTTTGTGTTCCCCTTATTATCCTCCACTTTAAAAAGAGAGGAATTAAGCTAAAGTTTTTTTTAGTTTTAATATTACACCCAGGACCTCGAATAAATACTCCATTTTACACCTATAACCTTCTGTTAGTTTATTTCATTAACTCAACCATATGAGTGAGTTAATTTAACCATTTCACAAGCTAACGGTTAGGATTAAACAAAAGTAAAAAAAGGAATTTTCTCGTGGCAGGGCTTTAGGAGTGGGGAGGCTTCGACCGGGGGCTTCATGGTGGAGTTGGCGGTCGGGTCGAGGGCTGGGGAGGCTGGCGATGGTGGGGTCGGGGGTCGGGCTTCCAGACGGGGTGGGGGGGGGGGAGGGCTTGCGGGGTGGATGCTGGCGGTTTGGTTGGGGGGGGGGGGGGGGGGGGGGGGGGTCTACGATGATGGATGCTGGTGATGGGTGCCGGGCTTCCAAGGGGGAGGGGGGCTTCATCGAGGGTCGACCTTCCACGGTGGGCGGGTTCTTGCTGACGGTGGGGGGTCAACTAGTTGAGGGGAGGAGGCGACGAGGGCTCCTCTGGGGATTGCCTAGCTGGAGGAAGAAGGGAGGAGGTTGGCTTGTTGGAGGAAGAAGGGTCATTCGTAAATGATGGGATGCCAAAAGGGTATAATGTAAAATATTTAACAGATGGCATTATAGTTAACGGAAAAATTAGATGGAAGTTTACACGGGATTATGAGTGTAAGAGTTAAGCACTATTCAGGGTCTTAGATGTAATTCGTGATTATAGAGGATTTTTGGGGTAATTATGAAATTTACTCAGGTATATGGGTGTAAATATCCTTTAGTAATTGGTATCTTTCATCGGCGGTCCTAGTATTGTTTCAAGAGTTTTAGATTGTTATTTTTATCTTTTGTTTTATCATGAATTTTTTGCCCTTTTATCTCTGGTGCGATTGTTCTCACTTTTTTCTTTCATCATTTTTTTATAATTTAAGGTTTTTATCAACTGCGTTCTTTTGTGAGGTCTTTTAAGGGATTTTTGCACTTTTGTTTTCCTGAGTTTTTTCCATTATTACTTGTGCCCCTATCTTTTTCCATTTTCATATATGCCCTTTTCTTCGTACAGAATTTGCATAAGTGTCCTTTTAGTGTAGTATAGTGACACAGGTGCAGTGATGAGTGGGCAATAGTGTAAATTTTGCAAGAACATGGGAACATAAGTGTATTTGCAAAAACGGTAGGGGCAACAGTGTTATTGGAAGCATTAGGAAAGGCACAAATGTAGAAATCTCCATATTTTTCAAAGTCTAGCTATTACGATAAGATAAGTTTTTCGACCCGAGAATCCCAAAAGTTTTTTTGCTGGGTTGCATTAAAAGTAACTTATAAAGTATAGGGTAAATTACAAAAAAGTTTCCAACTATACATCGATTTTCAATTAAGGGTCTCAATTTTCAATTGTAACAAATAGGGGTCTAAACTTTCAACTTAAGGATCTAACATCGACATATAACGATCGTTGAAGCTTATGAAGGCTTATATTTGAGACAAAAACATATGATCGGGCTTGTTTTTGTCACAATCAAAAAATGAGTCTCCTAATTGGAAATTGAAGCATAGTTGAGGCTTTTTTTGTAATTTACCCTAAAATATATTCTCGCTTATTATCGTCGTCATCTTCCTTTGTATTTCGTCCTTCCAATATATGTCTACTTTGTCTATTAAATTCTAATAATGGTCGAAAAAATTGTTGCAACTGAGCTGTGAAAGTGGAAATTTTAACAAATTATGAGGTGTGGAGTCGTAGAATACGTTATGGTCTCGTGCACGATAATACTCATTTCGATACCGATAAGATTTCTCCCAAACTACATCCTACCATGGAAGACATTAAAATACATGAACATAGGGAGAAAATGGATAAAAAGGAAAGGAGCTTTATGTAATTCACATGGAGGATAATTTGATACATGTTTTTGAAACCTACGAAAATGCATACAACATATGGAATGATGTAAAGAAAAATATCACTCTAAGTCAAATGTGAGTATTGAACTCCTATAGGCTATTGCACAAATACAATAATTCAACATGAGGAAAACGGAAAATGTAATTGAACACGTGCATAAAATGATTATCATGGCAAGAGCTTGTAACGGAAAATGTCTCCGTCTCCGGGATCGGGATCGGGTCGGGAGAGTCAATTCGGATCTCGGATCTCGATACTTTTGCTGCGGGTTTCATTTGATAAGTCGATTAAATTAATCACATGATTAATTTGGTAATTCGACTAAAATGGGAATCCAACTTGCCATTACGGCCGCGATTTCGGTATCCTAAATGGCGCCCGTCAAGGGGCATTTTCGGAAATCGAATTGGTAACGCGCGTTAGGGCACGCGATCGTCTTTATATATCCCTTCCCCCACGTCGTGTTTTCTACACTTGCAAGAAAACTCCTCACGCTGTCTGGCTCTGTTTCTTTTGTTCTTCCTCTCACGGACAAATGTCTCTCTCTCGGTTGTAGTTTTCTGAGGTACAATCGAGGACGATCCTCTTCGTGTGTGTGCCGACGAAGATCGTGTGCCGTCGTATCCTGGGAACGGATCGTTAGTACCCTACGCACCGGTATTGTGGGGGCGATATCCTTTCTAAGGACAGTCCATTTCATGGACGCTTCGGTGACTTCTAAACTAATCTCTCTTTTATTTTGTTTGCCGCAATATGTTTATTGCTTTACTTTTCCTGGATCTCACCCGGATTTATTTTTCCATTTGTTAAATCGGTTCCTGCTTGCATGTAGTAATCGGATAATGGATTGGACATGTATGACGTTAATGATATTAATCTGTAATACGTTTATTTCCTTTCATTCGGATCCGTGTAATTACTGGTTTTTATGTGCATTGGCAATCCTGTTAACAACAATCTTAGAGAGGATATCTGGAAACGGTTTTAGAATAATGTCGGAAACGATGTTTAAATCGAGGGTAAATATGACGGGTATCCTTGAAAAATTCGGTGGTCAGAATTTTAAGCGTTGGCAACAACGCATGAAAATCTGGTTAACCATCATATGGTTAATCTCTATGCTTGAAATTGACTGTCCTACGGTGGAAAAAAAAACCCCACACCCGATAGCCAGAAGGCGCAATCCGTGTGGAAAGAAGAAGATCGTATATGTCATGGTTGCATCTTGTTGGCTCTGTCTAACACGTTGTTTGACGAGTATTGTTCGTCCACGCAAACTGCGAAGGGACCATGGGAAGATTTGGATCGGAAGTATAACACCGAAGACCTCGGTATTGAGAAATACTCTGTGGTCAAATTCTTAAAGTTTTCCATGGCCGAAGGGAAGACTGTTTCTGAACAGGCACATGATTTTTTACTCCTACTCCATGGTTTAGAAGATGCCGAAATGAAACTTATAAAGAAGTTTCAAGTCATGTGCATCATAGAAAAATTCTCCAAGTCGTGTGAAGACTTCGGTATGACCCTGAAACACAAGAAGGGGAAGATTTCTATGGATGACTTGATGGTGACAATTGCCATAGAGGAGGAACACAGGAAACAAAAACCTATGCCCTCTTGATATTCAAGCTAAGGTCAATCTAATGACCTCGAAGGGCAAAGATAAGAAGGGAAAGGGTCCTAATAACAATAAAATGAAACCAAAGGACAAAATCCAGAAAAGGCAAAGAATAAACCGTGTTGGCACTGTAATCAGATTGGCCATTGGAAGGACTGTCCGTCCTTAAAGGCTCAACCCAAGGCTGCAGACGGGAGTCCGCAAGTGAATATGATCACTATGGGACTCGGGGCTAGCGAGGGGTATGTCTCTGTAAAACCTGAACTATACCATATCCATTATCCAATTGAGTGACTCGTGGATACGGGAGCCAATGTAAATATTTGTTCTGACAGAACTGTATTTTCTTGTTATCAGACCTGCAGTGGTAGGACTGTGAAGATGGAGAACGATTCTACAGTCAGGATGCTAGGGTCGGGACAAGTCAACTTGAGGTTCTCCTCTGGACGTTGCACAGGGTGCTGCATGTTCCTGACATCAAGAAGAAAATTTTATCTGGCTCTATCTTAGTTAGAAATGGTTTTGAATTGAACTTTAAATGTAATAAAGTTGTCATTCTGAGACATGGCATTTTTTGTGGAAAAGGCTATTTTGCATATTTTGATTTGTTATTTAGAATTAGATGTGATCCAGTAAATATTAATGAAATGAATGTTTTGAATTCTGAATATTCTAATTCTGTGTCTCATGTTGTGAATAATCTAGAATCTTGTGATCTGTGGCATGGTAGATTGGGATTTGTAAACTTAAATTCAATCAAAAGAATGATGAATTTAGAGTTGATCCTTAAACACACTATTGATAAAACTCGAAAATGTGAAATCTGTGTGCAAGCGAAGACACCTAGGGAGTCTTTTCAATCTGTCTCTAGAGATAGTGAGATCTTGGATCTAGTGCACACAGATATCTGTGAGTTTAATGGTGTGTTGACCCGAGACAATAAGAAATATTTTATCACCTTTATAGATGATGGCAGTAGATACTGCTATGTATATCTAATGAAAATCAATGATGAAGCCTTAGAAAAATTTCTTATATTTAAGAATGAGGCTGAGACACAAATAGGAAAAGTGCTTAAACACATTAGGTCAGATAGAGGAGGTGAATATACCTCTAACTTATTTGATGAACAATGCAAATCGTTCGGCATAGTTCATGGAGTTACGGCCCCATATTCACCGCAATCAAATGGGATAGCAGAAAGGAAAAATAGAACCTTAACGGACATAATCAATGCTCTCCTACAAAGTTCCGGACTACCAACCTTTATGTGGGGAGAAGCCTTGAATACGGTTTGCCATATTCTGAATAAGGTTCCTCCAAGACATATGGAAAAGTGTCCCTTTGAATTTTGAAGAAATAGGAAATCAAGTTTAAAATATCTCAAGTGTGGGGTTGTCTCGCTAAGGTTTTAGTCTCAGAACACAAGAGAAAGAAACTTGGTCCTAAAACTGTTGATGCGGCCTTCTTAGGTTATTTGGAAAATAGCTATGTATATAAGTTCTTGGTAATTCGGTCTGAGATACCAGGCATAGAAGTCAACACCATTGTTGAACTCCGTGATGCTACATTCTTTGAGGATGTCATCCCGTTGAAGACTGGGATTCCTCAAAATCTGACCATTGAAGGCGCCTCTACATCAGGATCTATTCCAGATCAAGTGGAAAGGATAACGAATGTTGGGGTTGAGACTCAACCTGAACCCAATGATCTATCTGAAGAGATTGAGCCAAGGAGGAGTAAAAGACCTCGGATAGCCAAGGATCTAGGTAGCGACTTCGTTGTCTACCAGATCGAGGGTGATCCACCAAGTTACAAGGAAGCCATGGCTTCATCTGAAGTAAAACAATGGAAGGAAGCCATCAAATCTGAGATGGATTCCATTATGGCTAATGGAACTTGGGAGTTGGTTGATTTATCCAAAGGGTGCTCTACCATTGGGTGCAAGTGATTGTTTAAGAGAAAACTTAGACCTGACGGATCAATTGGAAAGTAGAAAGCCAGATTAGTTGCCAAGGGCTTTAGGCAAAAGAAAGGTATCGATTATTTTGATACATATTCCCCTGTGACTAGGATGACCACAATCCGGATACTCATAGCGTTGGCATCTGTATATGATCTCTCTATCCACCAGATGGATGTGAAGATCGCCTTCTTGCATGGCGATCTTTAGGAAGAGATCTATATGGATCAACCTGATGGGCTTGTAACTCTTAGGAATGAGGGAAGGATTTGCAAACTTGTCACATCCCCTTACGGATTGAAACAAGCACCAAAGCAATGGCATGAAAAGTTTGACAAAACTATTTTTTCATGTGGCTTTATGGTTCATGAATCCGATAAGTGTGTCTATTCCAAAGTGAAAGGTGATGAGTGTATTGTCTTGTGCTTATATGTTGATGACATATTATTGTTCGGATCACATGTGAGGATTATTAATGAGACCAATGCATTCTTAAGTAGCAAGTTTGAGATGAAGGACATGGGTGTTGCTGATGTGATCTTGGGTATCAAATTGACAAGGTCAGTTGATGGGGTTGTAGTTTCTCAATCTCACTATGTTGAGAAGATAGTTGAGAAATTTGGATATTAAGATTGCAAATCTGTAAGCACTCCTTTTGATTCATCCAAAATGTTGTTTAAGAATAAAAGTAGAGTACATGTAGCTCAGCTAAGGTATTCACAAGTGATAGGAAGTTTAATATATTGCAAATTACACGAGGCCTGATATTTCATTCTCGGTTGCAAACCTGAGTAGATACACTTGCTGTCCTGACCGTACTCACTGGGAGGCTTTGGATCGAGTATTAAAGTACTTGAAGGGAACTATTTCCCTTATTTTGCATTATGGTAGACATCCTTCTGTACTAGAAGGATACAGTTATGCAAGCTGGATAGGGAAAATAGAGGAGTCTGGGAGTAATGGTGTTACAGGGTATGTATTTACCCTTGGAGGCTGTGCAGTCTCCTGGAGGTCTGTAAAGCAGACCATTCTAGCTCGAACCACTTTTGAGGTCGAGCTGTGTGCTTTGGACACCACTAGAATTGAGGTTGAATGGCTAAGGGAACTTCTGTCTGAAATTCCCATGGTAGGTCAGCATGTTCCTGTGATCTCGGTACATTGTGATAATATGACCACAATTGCCAAGATCAAGAGTTCAAAGTTCAATCAGAAAACAATGAGACACATACAAATCAGAGTTAAGATGTTAAGGGATTAAGGGATTTGGTGTCTCGAGGATTGTTGGCTGTGGATTTTGTTGGATCCAAAGACAACACGGCAGATCCATTAACTAAGAGACTTGATAGATCTTTAGTCTTAAAGTCTAGGCTTGGGATGGGACTGAGACCCATTGGGAGTTCCTCTACATTAGCAACCCAATCTATCTGAGTGGAGATCCACAAAGTAGGTTCAATGTGGTAATAACAAGCTGTTTGGAGAACTGGTTGGCACTCTAATCTTAATGCGTAAGCATGAGTGTCTTATCCCTGGAAGCCTGAGTGCCGTTTAAGCTGCAAGTTTAGGAAGGGCATAGGCTCTGAATGGGTTTAAGCCTTTCGGTAGGATGTTAGCAGTTCATCCTTGGAGAACGCCACCTATGCGAGTGTTACTATGGGCCGCAGTTAAAGGAAGAGGGTCTTTCCTAAACACACTCATAACCAAGAACAATGCTTTGTTGTTTCTACCGTATACTTTAACACCAAGGTCTGAAGTTCAAGACGTAGTTCACTTCGTCCATGTTAAAGTTAAAGTAGTAAACTCAGGTAGAGGTTCAAACCGGAAGGTACCTTTACTGAAAGCAAAGTGTGACAGCCGAAAGTTGTGTTTTAACTCTTTTTAAATCTCTTTTTCAAATTGGTGAATTCGTGGGGGATTGTCATATTAAAAATTGTATTTAGATTTTAATTGGAAAATCTATATAATTACAATTGAAGTTAATTTGATTTCAATTGGGAAACCAAATAGGAAAGTTGGGAATTCCCAAATTTGAAACATGGAAAAGTTTCGGTGGAAGTTTAGTACCATACCTTGGAGCTCTAAACTTTTGGTGGACTCATATATGAGTTCACACCCCAAGCTCTTGTAGCAATAGTAGAGAGGAGGAATTGAGGACCACGCACGCGCGCGCGCTCCGTTCCGTCTCCGGCTTCGGCTTGGGAGAGTCAATTCGGATCTCGATACTTTTGCTACGGATTTCATTTGGTAAGTCGATTAAATTAATTACATGATTAATTTGGTAATTCGACTAAAATGAGAATCCAACTCACCTTTACGGACGCGTTTATGGCCGCGATTTCGGTATCCTAAATGGTGCACGTCAAGGGGCATTTTTGGAAATCGAAATGGTAACGCACGTTAGGGCGCGCGACCGTCTTTATATATCCCTTCCCCCACGTCGTGTTTTCTACACTCGCAAGAAAATTTCTCACGTTGTCTGGCTCTGTCTTTTGTTCTTCCTCTCACGGACGAACGTCTCTCTCTCTCGGTTGCAGTTCTCTGAGGTACAATCGAGGACGATCCCTTTGGTGTGCACCGACGAAGATCGTGTGCCGTCGTATCCTGGAAGCGGATCGCCAGTACCCTACGCACCGGTATTGTAGGGGCGATATCCTCTCTAAGGACGATCCATTTCATGGACGCTTCGGTGACTTCTAAACTAATCTCTCTTTTATTTTGTTTGCCGCAATATGTTTATTGCTTTACCTTTCCTGGATCTCGCCCGGATTTATGTTTCCATTTGTTTAATCGGTTCCTGCTTGCATGTCGTAATCGGATAATGGATTAAAAATGTATGGCGTTAATGATATTAATCTGTAATACGTTTATTTCCTTTCATTCGGATCCATGTAATTACTGGTTTTTATGTGCACTGGTAATCCTGTGAACAACACCATGGTCTTGCAGTTAAGCTCCCTTCTGCCTTTGCACTCGAGGGCCAATCTCCGTCCGGCCCGAGGAAACCTTTGCACGCCTACGTTACCTTTTAGGAGGCTTACGTCCCCCCTAATATGTCTATTGTCTACCTTGTCCCTTGGTCCATGGGTCCTTAACCAGGTGAGAACTCTGGCTCTTCTAGAGTGGTATCTGACCACATGCTTAAAACACTCTCGGACATTGGTCTTATTCACGGTATCTAATTCTTGGGCAGGATCTGGAGATAACCAATGTATAATTTGCGGATGATCTTCTTATCTTCGCTAAATTTGAGGTTGAAGCGCTTAAGGATCTTGAGACCTCTCTCAAAATATTTCACTCTATCTCGAAGCTCCAATTAAACAAGGACATATCCTCCTTTTTCTATATTAGCCTTGTCATCGATGACCGCAGCTTCATAAATAATATTTTTGAGGGAACTTTCCTCATCACTTACTCAGGTTCTCTCTTACCCCAAAGCATTTGAAGCCGGCTGGTTGGCAACCACTTATTGACAAATTTGTGTCCAAGCTCAGTGGTTGGAGAGCAAAATTACTCTCGCTCCCCGCTCGAGTTACTCTTCTAAATTCTAGCCTTACCCCTCTAGCTCTACCTACTCTCGGCTCCGAATATTCCCAAGTTTGCCATAAATGAGACTGACAAAATTCGTCGAGATTTCCTTTGGAATGGAAACAAGGAGGGGGAAAATAAACATTTGGCGATGTGGGACAAGATCTGTCGTCTTAAGGATAATGATGGTTGGGGTATTATAAACTTGAATAAATTTGACGACTCTATGCTTACTAATAAGTACTTCCATATTCGGGAGGATAAAAAATCTCTGGCCCAGAGTATGACGAAGTCATTATACTTCAAAGGTCAAAATATATTGGTGTATCTAAACATGAACTGAAATGATTCGTTAGTCTGGAAATCCATCAAATCGGGCTCCAAAGACGTTCGTGACAGCTCAATCAAACGGCTGAACAATGACCTTGGCTCGCTTTTTTGGATCGACCCTTTCAATGCGAAGTCCCCCCACCCCTCTCACTTCAGATTAGATTTCTTGGGTCAGTTTGGTAACTGGATTGGGTTGAGTTAGGGTACTCCTGTGAATAGTAAACTGTGTGGAGTATTGGGAGGGTTGAAGAGAGGTACACCGATGTACACCGGTATACACCGGCAACCGCCCTTAATAAATTGCGAGCTCCAGAGCTTGCGAAATCGTGTGCCTCTCTGTCTTTTGCATGATATTATCTCTCTGAAAGAAATTTTGGGTCATATTTAATTGAACAATGACGAGGACGAAATTATTTAACCCTCCAAATCAATCAAACAAAAAAGTCTCTACCAGCTTCTTGCCAGCAGGGGGTTAGACTCTTCCATCCTCGTGTCTCCCGTTTTCTTTGGTTAATATTTCATCATAAATACGAAACAACACAGGATGGATTATACAAGCGTGGTCTCGAATGGGTAACTCGCTATCATCGCTGCAAGAAACACGATGAAAGTGTGAATCACATGCTATATGTAAATGCCATTTTACAAAATATATCTTTCAAAAATTGGGCTTGCCTCTACAGTGGACTCGTTACTGAATGTCCTTCACCCTCGTCTTTGATGCTTTTGATATCACCAAGAGAATGCTTTTGGTAAAATCCGTGGCACTTTGGTGGCTTCTTTGGAAGGATACCGTTTCTTTCTGAATTAAATAAATTTCTGTGGTTCCAGATCTCTCAGATGGATAGTAACATTTTTTTTTCTTATGTTCGTCTCTTTTATTTGATGCTCGCTCCTCCAAGCTATGAACATATCACCCCTGTGATCTTAGGGATACAAACGGTTACGGATATATCTGTATTCGATCTACCATCGTATCCATTTTAAATATATTTTGATATTTGTATCTGTATCTGTTTTAAAATTGATATGCATATGGATATCGTTTTGATATTCGCAAACATCCATACCGTATCTGTATATCCATTTTCATATATAAATATAGTCATAGATTTATTTTTAATCATATATAACATAATTATATACATTCTTTCATTATATTTGTATAATTTTTATGATACAAATACACGTAGTAAATTTATATCATGTATTTTCCATCCAATTCGTACATATTCAAGTCAATTCTATAGAGTATTTCTAATATTACTCGTACGCGATCAGTATCCGTTTTACATCCCTATCCATATTTTAAGGATATGATAAGCTAGTTTTAATATCTGTCGATATTCATATCTGCATCTGTATTCGTATTCAAAAATAGATAAGGATATTGTAAGACATATCTGTATATGCTCGTTTGCATCCGTACCTATGATGCAACTGTTTGCGGAGGTAAATTCTCCGGTGAAGTGTGAGTCTAGCTCATGACTCCTTGGTTCGATCGCTTTTTGACCAAATCAAAAAGACAATTTTTTTATCAGTGGTTATTGTTTGGTTCTCGAAAACTTAGAGGATTGGATGCCGTGGATGTCTTTTGTCTAGAGTTTTTCTTCTGATCCTAGGGGCCCGTTTGGTTATCGGGTAACCCGATTCATTCCGCTCCATTCTTAAGTTGAAATTTCATCACAAATCAATATGACATCACATCACATTCTTTATTCCAATCCTTTCCAACCCTCGTAACCATCCAAACATCTACAACGTATAAATGTGCATGTGAAAAACAACCCAAGGCATTAAAGTTGTAAATATGGAGTTAACTATGTCGTTTTGCTTTCATTAAGAAAAAGACTACAAGAAATGCCAAGTGCCAAAAATGTGATCAATTAATTAGGCTGCCGATCTACAAAGTGTTATGCATGTTAATCAAAGATTAACCCGAAACATCGAAGAGTGGAGAAAGCTATGGTTTCATATTATTTTATTGTTTATTAGGGTACTTACTAATGAACTCGATAACTAGAAAGTGTGTGCATGTGAATTTACATTATGTTCACATTATCGTGATTAACATATTCCTGTTATCGTCCGCAAAAAAGCAAGCACGAGTTGCTTTTGAGAAAGGAAACTAATTTGGCCATTCAACAAATGGAGAAGGAAGGTGGTCAGATTTCAACTTGTATCCAGTGTTTAAAAAACCGGATCGGCCGGCAGGACCGGTTGACCAGAAACCAACTCCGACCCAGTCGGTTCGGCCAGTTTTGTGTAATTAATTTTATAAAAAATAAAAAATCAGGTCGCACCAGTGCTCAGACCGGGTCGACCCGAATGGTCGAACCAAGTTGACCTGGATTGACCCAATTTTGATGGTTTGGTAAATTTTCAAAAAACAAAGGTTAAATAATGAAATAATGAAATTTTTGTCACTTGTGCCCTTCTTGACTTCTACGATATAAGTTGTCCCTCTCTTTTTTGGAATATATATTGTCAATACCTTTTTAGAGTGATTTTATAGAAGCAACTATAAATAAACAATTACAATATTACATTCATATATAATTCTAGAAAATGTGACTAATTTTTGTATAGTTTTACTCGAAATAGACAATCATGTTATTCTATTGAAAGATTGGACATTCTAAACGATTATTTCATTGATATATTAATACATATATATATGTATCAGGTTTTATCGGTTCAAAAAACCGGTTCGACCGGTCTGACCATTAAATCAAGTCCGATCTGGTTTTTTCCGAGTCGATAGGAATAATGATGTCATGCTGACATCATCACCGATCTGACTGGTTTGGACCGACGGTCCGACCTGGTTGGACCAAATTGAAGACAAACCGGTTCAATGTCCGATCTAATTTTTAAAACCTTGCTTGTATCACTCATCATATCTGCATCATTCCATTCATGAGCTCTATTTATACATTCACCCATAATCTCACTTGCCACCTACCAACAAGCTAAGGTTTTAAATTTCAATATCAAATAGTATCAACACCATGTCGAAACAAAATTTCACCAAAATTTCTGATCACATTTCATCCAAATCGAGCACCATTCATGAAGGGACCTCCATATCAACATTTCGCTCGAAATTTCGACAAAATTTGAGCGATATTTAACAAAATCTGAAACCACGCAAGAAGCACATTGCACTTTAACAAGCACATTAATACACTGAAAATCAACTCACGCAAAGGACACAGTTTTACTCTTAACAGCTTCGAGCTCCTTGGGTAGCCCGCGATCGAAGGCTTATTCACATCGACAAAGTGATGCGGCTCTAGGTGTTGAGGCGTAAAACAAGAGATGGCACCATCTGGTACAGCCTTGGTATCATCTCTCATCTTCTCAGTATATGAAAAAACATCTTCCCCAAAAGAAATCAAAAGGCAATAACTTCTTCCACAGTAAGTCAATAACTAAATCATTCAAGAACTACTGCAAATTTTGAAAGCATAACACAATGCAGAACTCTGCCTTGTGAGGAAAGCTCACAGCAATGCAATTAATTAATATTAGTTAAATTTAACAATATAGGATTAAAAGAAAAAAAAGCAGGTCAAACCTGATTTCCAATCGATCAGGAAGGCATCCGTTTCATTCTGAAACTCAGTACTACCAACATAATAAAGAAAATTAGAATTAGGCACATATCCAACATATATGTAAAGACCAGAAAAAAAAGTTGGATCCTCAGATACTCCACCAATTCTTAATACAAGCAAGCTGAGTGCCTAATGTTTTCTACCAATAAAGTTGCTCAAAAAGTTCCTACCAAGTACAAACGGGAGTGATTAGGCAAAACTTATCAAGGCAGACCCCCTGAAAGGGTGTAGTTGCCAAAGCCACCAGGCCTCTCATACACACTGGGTCTGTCGTAAGCAGGCGGCCTATCGTAGGGAATGGGAGGCCTATCATATGAAACCGATCTCTCATAAAGACCCGACGCAGAGGGGAAGATATACGACTTTGGTGGGCTAAAATTTGACCCTCGTCCCAGTGAAGGTTCACGCAAACCAGCTCCTGCACGGTCGAAATGGGACAATCCTGCCACACCATAGGAGTAAGGCCCACCAGATCCTAGAAAAGGAGACCGATCAGCCATAAATGGCTGAGATTGGTTCGATAACATGGATCCAGGAGGGTAAGCAACTGTTGCCGCCAGTGAGCTGTCAAAAGCACGGGCTCGCTTGTTTGCATTCTCCGTCTGAAATTGCGCATTCGGAGCAGAAGCGATCGTATTCCTCTTTTTCTCCGCCTTCATTTTCTCAAGCCTCTCTACCTGTTTCTGAAGTGGTTCAGCAGGGTACTCTGATTCCAGCTTGAATTCATCTATAGCTTTGATAACAGAATTCAGAAAAGAGATCTCTTTAGCAGTCGCCTCATTCTGTAGAAGTTAGCAGAAGCAGGTGCAACGTAAAAAACTGTTCAAGGACGCTCTTAAAGGACAATGCGTAAAACAAAGCTTTAGACACATCCCAAAGAAGTGCCAGAGAAAGTTCAGTGCATACCCGAGACTGAGTTGAATTGTTACCCTTTTTACGCACTTCTTGGGCAACCTTCTTAGATTCCTTCACATAGTCCTTTAAAAGAGGAACAAGAGGATATTTCTCTGTCAACTCAAAAGCATGAGCGAATCTAGCAGCATCAAGCTGTTTTCCATTGCTGATGAGTTTCTCAATCAGTTCTGACACAAGCAAAACATGCTTCTAGCGTCACAATTACATGACAATGAAAGAATATGTTTGGCATGAAAACTGACAAGGAAAATGGATGGCAATGACGAACTAATACATGCAAACACCCTCTAGAGTTAATATCACAATGGTTTGCAATGGGGTGAACACCGGAATGGTGCCATAGATTAATTTTATTAAAGGACATTCCAGCAGGTATGCATTCCACACTAAAGGGAAGGACAGCCAAAAAACTCAGTTAAAAGCATAGTGGCAAACAAAGCAAACCGATTACATGGCAAGTGCCCAAGAAAGAAACAACTAAGATAACTGGTGCTCAATCCGACTAGACCTCATGCTCATTAGGTTTTCGAGTCAGGCTCGCGAGCTCTTCCTGAAAGCCCTACGTATGTATCTCTATCAGTTGGAAATTTGATATTGGTATAATGAATTTCCAAATACAACAACAACCACTTTTCCCGCCATAAGTAGGGTCGGCTACATGGATTCTTTGCTTCCATTCAGATCTATCTTAAAGTCATTCACGGGCTTAGATCCAAAAAACTATGATCCCTTCGTATAGTCTCTTTCCAACATTTGTTGGGCCTTCCTTGTTCTCTATTAGCCGGCTCAGCACCTCAAAACTCGCATCTCATCACCGGTGCATCGACCGGCCTCCTTTGCAAATGGTCAAACCACCTTAAGCAATTTTCTCGCATCTTACCCTCAATCGGAGATACACCAACTTTCCTTCAGATGGCATCATTCTGAATGCAATATTTACGTGTGTGTGTGTGTGTGTGTGTCCACGCATCCACCTTAGCATTTTCATTTCTGCTACTACCATTCTCTACACATGTCTACGGTTCATATCACACCAAGAAAAAACTTTACTTCAATAAATACCTTGTAACAAACATATCATACATATAGAAGAAATTAAGTATAAGGATAACAATTTTATTGTACACCAAAACAAACATAACATGAGAAAAGTTAACTTCTTTCCTTTACATCCTCTTGTCAAACACAAGAAAGTTCATTCCTTCCCATCTCTTTTTAACTCCATTTCTTAATTGATGATTTGATTCCATTTTATTGTAACTCCATTTTATTGTAACTCACATCCCAGGTGTGAGTACTTATGATTGAATTTCTCGTTTATTTTACAAACTCCCTCTACCATTTTTTGGTTCGCAAACTTACACCTCTTGACCCCAATATGTCATTTTTTATGGGGAGAGGGCAATTATCAAGGCTAACAAACAATAAAAAAAATGTATCGTGTATGAGGCACCATTTCTCCCCTCCTTTTCTTCTTTGATTTGAAGCTTAAGGTTCCTCTTGTGTAAACATGTCGATCTAGGAAGATCATTTATCACCTCAACATAGTGCCACAGCCGACTCTCACCGCCTCCTTGTGGTGGTCCTTCACTATCTCACTTATACATCTTGATGTCTTAACAAGCTACTCTCGCACCATCGATCTAGGAAGATCATTTGTCACCTCAGCATAGTGCCACAGCCTACTCTCACCGCCTCCTTGTGGTGGTCCTTCACTATCTCACTTATACATCTTGATGTCTTAACGAGCTACTCTCGCACCATGTGGCAAACATGATCTATTATATCATCACTTGACGTCTACCAACTACTTCTCACAACTCTTCCATGTGTGTAGCACCTCGTTCCTTGTGGTTAGTCTCTTTTTTGGTGTGTGTGTGTGTGTGTGTGTGTGTGTGCATATGTGTGTATGTCCTTGTCATGGCTTTATGTGCATCACCGTTGAAGGACAATCTTATCACCCTAACCGTGCCATTGTAGCATGCGATTACCACCAATGTGGCCTCATCTCATGATGCTACCAAGCTCTCAGCAGCTATCACGGTTCTCGCATTGTCATCTTATTCTTTGAACAAACATTCGTAAAATTGAAAATAAAACTATAGCATAAACCTCAAAGGAACAAAGCCATGATCTTCAGACACCGTGTTGAAGATAAACAAGATATAAATACTAAATAGCTGAAAAATAGGATAATAAGTTGTGTGGTTTGAGATGGTCCCCAAAGAGTTGTCCTTGTCCTAGGGGAATGGATCCAAAGATATTTCTCATCGAAGACAAGACATGTTAAGCTCCATGTATATCCTCATCAACACATCCAATGATCCAAGTCACATTACTAAACAATATGGGAGTAAACAACAATCTCATCATTACAATCCATATGAGTGCAAGCCTCAACTACCATTTTCCCTACCATAAACTACACTCGCATTACGTCCAATTGTATATAATATTTATTGGCATTCATCTTCACCAATCAAAAGCACTACAACACCACTAAACTTGAGGCCAATTAAAGCAAGCAATGAGCACATGAAAATGACATCTCTAGAAACCCAATGTCGCCACCTGCAAACTATTGTGTCCCATTGCCACCTCCATAACTTGATCATCACCATCAATTTGAGCACGCGCAACAGATATGAGGGCAAGCAACCAACCCCATCTGCGCAAGCAAACCCAACTGTATCAGACACCTGGCATGCCTCCAAGTTGTTCCCCCTTCACCCTTGAGTGTGTCATGTGACAATCACCCTTAAGTGTCCCCAGACTATCCACCACGCATATCCATTCCAAGCTCCATGAATATAAAATTCTAAAAATGTCTAAAATGCCTAAAATGTAGTAATTTTGCATATACTTATAAAATTCACTTGATTGCATTAGATTCATTTCAAAAATCAGAAATGTGATATAATATATGCAATCGCATGGATCACATGAACCTTGATCAGTGTAGTTTATAGAATACAACTTGTTTGTATGCTTTATTTGATATGTTTGGCACTAAATTAATTTCAAAAGCTACATCACTCCCTGAAAACCAACCCAAACTCACCATGTACACATGTTTGAATCGAAAACACTCCATGTGAGACTACAATATTCGATAATAATAACTACATTGCCACCCTAAAAGATAGACAGCATATAGTGCCACATATGTGCTCGGACCGCATAATGACTGCATATTGGAAAGTGATTCGGTAGGGAAACAGAATACGCATATGTTTGCACTTATGCAACTGCATTGACTGCATATCCAAACCTTGATTAGTGCAATTTCTAAGATGCAATGTATTAATCTCAAAAGCTACATCACTCCCTGAAAACCAACCCAAACTCACCATGTACACATGTTTGAATTGAAAACACTCCATGTGAGACTACAATATTCGATAATAATAACTACATTGCCACCCTAAAAGATAGACAGCATATAGTGCCACATATGTGCTCGGACCGCATAATGACTGCATATTGGATAGTGATTCGGTAGAGAAACAGAATACGCATATGTTTGCACTTATGCAACTGCATTGACTGCATATCCAAACCTTGATTAGTACAATTTCTAAGATGCAACGTATTCATACGCTTAGTTCGATCAGTTTAACATAAAATTAAATTTAAAGCTACAATGCTCCCTTACACTTGTTCGAAACAAAATCACTCTACGTATATTTACAATATTCGATAATAAACACTAAATCGCCACCCTAGAAATCGATACTTAAAGCACGAAATACCCTAACCATTTCCACTGCCACAACCTTACACTCGCATTATATCTCTCTTGAAGTGCCTTGCACAGCCAATTACTCATCTTAAGTTCCTTTCACTAGCTCCAAAGGTCTACAACACCTTAAGGACATCGCCACTGCAAAACCATTGCATGCATCCTTATATCACACTAGCCTCACCACTTTGGGCGAGCCTTGCCACATTATCTTCAACTATCAAATCGTTGACACTATCATCGCCTCACCAACAAAAATGTACAATTTGATATGATGGTAGCCAGGCCAAAGAAGTGTGTCCCCTGCTTTTGAGAAGACATCATTTGATTTCCCCTTTTAAATATATGGAGGGCATTGCATATGAGTTTGTATTTTTAACTTCAATATAAAAAATATGAATTTGTAAAAGTCATTTTGATATAACTTTCATAATGAGTCTTCAAAAAAATAACTTTCATAATGGTTTATAAAGAAAGAAAATGTCTCCAAGAGGAACCATGAAATTATAAAATAGCAAAAAAACTAGAAGCATGTTATCAACTCAAACCAATAGCTTTCAAACTTAACCAATAACTTTCAACCTTACCTGAATGTTCTAGCTATCGAGTATTTGCTTTATTTTATTTTTCTTGCGCTTACTTGTACCCACTTAATGGTCTAGTGGTAGTACAGTGTGTCTACCACACAAAAGACCAGGGTTCAAATCCCACTCTTGCAGGGGTTGCGTTAGGTAGTCGACGGCCAGCATAAAAATAGTTGAATCTTTCCACATGGATTTGAGAGAGAATCTATGTAGCCGACCCTACTTATTGTAGGAAAAGGCTTAGTACATTTTTTTTGCTCTTATTTTTTGAAAATCAAAATATTGAAACAAATGGGTGCATCCTATCCTATAATATGGTTTTTTATAATAAGATGATTTTGAGGGGATACCTCAATAGATCCCCCTGCCTCAACTCGCAATGCTAATAGGTCAAACCAAGGCTTTAATATATAATTTCTTCTTGAATATGGCCTCAGATGAGATGTATGTGCTTAATATTCCACTACTTTCAAAGATAACACATAAGCTAAGAGCCTGCAATGCACGAAAGAGCATCAGATGGGTATGATTCATATTGAGTCTGAAATCAGAGATCACTAATATGCCAAAGATCGTGTCATCAACATAATGAATGTAACTTAACCATTCTCAATACGAGCACAAGATCTAAAGCACTTGGTACAAGTGATAGTGATGCACATTAAGCCATGTTCTAGGGTTAATTGAAACTCTGTCATAATTTAAAGGAATAACGGGATGGAGAGGGCAGCAGCTTTTAGAAGAAAAAAAACCTACGGGCCCTACCCTCTCCTCCCCTTCTAAATCCCATACCTCCCTCTCCTTCCCCTCAACCCTAACCCTCTCTCCATCTACCACTATCAGCCACGCCCTCACCGCCTCCACGGATTACCACCACCAGCAAACCCACTCTACCACCGCCAACAACAACATCCTCGCCGCCAACTCCCCCACCATCAACTCCATTGCCACCCACTTCCTGTTCCAATCAACTGTCGTCAACTGCAACCGACCGCCCTCAGCACGCACCTGCCATGCACCGCAGGTAGCACTGTTATCGGGAGTCCTAGTTAGAAGTTCTGGGTTTTTTTATATTTTGATGTTTATTCTGAGTCTTGAGTCCTGGAAAATCTAAGTCTGCTACAGTTCTTTCAGGAATAAAGTAATCTTGTTATTTTTACTTCTTCCATAGATTCGCTAGTTCCCTGAAGATTAGAAATTTAATGATAACATGTTATTCCATTTTCTTTTCCTCTTGATTTTGTTAACGATTGAATACTGTGTCGATTTGCTTAGTATCATCTGAGCATTCAATAATTTTGATCCAAGTAATCTTTTCTATTTTCCTAGGAAGTCAGAGCATTTAAACCCGACCCAGGTCTAATTAGTAAGTCTGTTTGACCTTTCTGTTGTGTAGTCATTTATTTATTTCTTCTATCAAATAGCAACCATGGTTTTAAAAGGCGGCACCTCGAGGCGCAAAGGCGTACGCCTCAAGGCGAGGCGGGCCTAAAGCGCCCCGAGGCGCACGCCTCAGGTACAGACTTAGGGGTGTACGCCTCAGCCTCGCCTGAGGCGCTCGAGACGTGAGGCGGAGGCGTAAGCCTCGAGTCATGATGTTTTTTTTACATTTTTTGTTACACATAACCCTATTTTTTTGTTAGCATTATATTTTTTTATTTTTTTATTTTTGTTTCTATGTTAAACCTTGCATATTTCTATATATATAGCTCCATGCAAGGAGAAGAGATAGCTTGAAACAAGCGAAGTTACGTGATCTTGTATACATCATATTCAATTTATCATACATCTATACATACTAGTTCTATTACACATTTTTGTTTAAATTGTAGTCGAATTTTATATTAGTTGCAAGTTTGCAACTTGATGTTTTTGTTTGGTTGTATAAGTTGTGAACTCAGAATAGTTATCATACATATGATAAATGAAGTAATGTTGAAAAATAAACACGTGAAGACTGAAGTAAAATAATTATTACATTTTATTGTGAGTAGCTGAATACAAATAATATCATTAGTAAAAAAATCTCCGAGGGCGATGCCCCCACACCCCCGCAGGGGGGAGCGCACCTGCTCCCCTGTAGAACCCCCCCCCCCACAGGCCCGCTGACCGGGCAGCGAGACCCCCGTCTTGTTGGGGTATGATATGGTAGGAGGGGATGCATATGACAGTTCTCCAACTACGTCCAACAAGACAATTGATTGGGATTCAAGGCATATTAATATTTTTTATTCACACTATAGATTATGGTTCCTATTGTACTTTAGTATTAAGTATAGACTTTAGTTTAATACTCACATAGAGTAATTGAAGTTGGAATTGGAACTTGAGATTCTGTATATTAGTGGCTTAGTATTAGTTTTTTTGAACTTCAATGCCTTCATCGCTTATGTATTGTATCTTTTACTAGTTTTAAATTATCCATGAATGTGTTTTTGGCAAATGTAATAGTATTATATATTTTTTAAACGTATTTTGCTTTAATTTTAATTTTTTTCCAAAAAAATTGAGGCTTACGCCTCGACCGCCTCGAGGCTTACGCCTCGCCTCAATTTCAGAGAAAACGCCTCGGACCGCCTCGCGCTTTTTTAAACATTGATAGCAACTGTGCATCTTTAAAGCAACCCAACCATTTAGTCAGTTGTTTATGAGTTTTGAGGACTGCATCAAGTGGTATCGTAGAAAAAAGATCCAAGTCATCTTCATTGTCTTGCATTCCATCCAAAAAAATCATATTGCATTTGTTGCGACCCTAGACCCGTGAGAACTGAATGTCTATGGCTCGCCACCCTAATCCACATACCATGGCATGCTTGGAAGCATTGATAGCAAACCTGGACGAGGAAATCCGACACACTAACACCCGCCTAGAAAACATAGAGAGGACAGTGGACAACAACACCCAACAGTTGGAGGTTCTGAAATTTGAAAGAATGGATAGGGGATACAGACGGGACCATGATAGAAAAGGCACTAGTCGATCTTCAACTTTAAGTATGTGGGATCATAACCCATGTAATTGTCTTTGATCCTAATTCTGAAAGTGAGGCAAGTGATGACCCATCCCTACATCTGGAGTCACTGCCACCCTCGAACGATGATGAAGGTGATAATTGACTACCACATAGATGCCGACTTGCAGCGCAAGACAGAAGGAGAGAGCCTAAATCGTGTGGCCGACAACAAAATCAATTTCAATAATCTAATTGGGACTGTGAGATAAGGATTGATGTCACTGACTTTGATGGACAATGCAAACCGGACATCTCCAATGATTGGATGGATCGATTGGAACATTTCTTTGTTTGGAAAGACCTGTCGAGTGAACGGAGAGTTCAATTTACCATACTGAAACTGAAAGGATATGCTTTACTTTGGTGTAAACGTCTTTACGAATAACATCACTACCAAGGGAAAGAGCGCATTCGTTCCTAGACAAGAATGCAACAAAAACTTCGGGACAAGTTTTTTCCATAGGAGTATCAACATAACTTGTACGACCGCCTTCAAAACCTTCGTCAAGGGACACGTACTGTTAAGGAATACACTGGAGAGTTCCAAGTTTTAATAGCTCGAAACAACTTAAAGGAAAGCGACTCTCAACTAATGGCCCGATACACGAATGGATTCTGAATCAACATCCAAGATGAATTGTACATGTGCGGCTATCGAACAGTGGACGTCGTCCATGATAGAGCTAAGAGGGTTGAAACCAAGTTATCAAGAAACATCACACGACGAACGATGATCACAACCGCCTCTGTTGCTCCCACCACCGCACCCAACATCTCTACCAGACAAACTAGGGTGAGCACACAATCAACAATCAAATCAAGTGGATGGTGGACCTGTATCTCGCACTACTCCTAGAAGTACAAGTGCGCAACCCCGACTCACTCATGTAAGGTCAGGAATAATGGGGGCCCGATCTACTGTGGAACCTAGCACCTGCTTCAGGTGTCTCCAGAAGGGGGCCCCGAACAGCAAAATGTCCCAACCCATGTATAACAAGTGCACAATGCAAAAAAAACCTGATATTGAGATCACCCCTACCAAGGAGAATGAACCGGAAATGGTGACCGGCTATACCAATGTCAATGATGATTACAAAGATGTTGAAGTTGATGCAGAGACCCGTGGACCCTTCCTTGTAATTGAACATGATGACTATAGACGAGAAGATGATGCATCTATAGAAACGTTGGAACATCTTATGTTGGCACCAACATTTGAGAGCGGCGATGCTTGGTTGAGGAGGAGCATCTTCCGCACCACGTGCGCATCCAATGGCCACCATTATTCTTTAATCATTGACGGATGAAGTGTGGAAAACTTTGTAGCCCAAGCGATGGTGGATAAGTTAGGATTGCAAACACAACCATTGGAACGACCGTATAAGGTGGCTTGGATTTTGGATGGGACTTAAATGCCAATCCAACATCAGTGCCTTGTCAAATTTTCCATTGAATTGACCTATTAAGATGATGCTCCATGTCATGTTGCACCTACGGATGCGTGTCACATCTTACTGGGATGACCTTAGCAGTATCACCGAGATCCAGACCATAAGGGAAGGAAGAACACCTACACATTTTTTATCAACAAATTACGAATTACCCTCAGACCCCAACAGGATGCCCCTAGTCCCAGGCAAACAGTAACCACTTCTAACAAGGCACATCGCTTGATCGTCAAAACTTTGTGATTGACCAACACCACCACACTCATGTGAGTTGCTTGTGGTTCTCCGAACATCCTCCTTCCAATGGCAACTCCAAGAATCACAAGTTGTCTTGGCCCTTATTGGAAAGGAGATCAGGAGTGACATTGTGAATTCGGATAAAGTTAACATAGAAGTCGCTCCGATCCTAGAAGAGTATGCAGATATTATGCCGGACGATCTCCCCGAAGGACTTCTATCATAAAGGGACATACAACACCATATAATAGACCTAGTCCCTAGAGCCACCTTGCCCAACTTGCCCCACTACCGAATGAGCCCAAAGGAAGATGAAGAGATGCAACGACAGGTAATGAAGATGTTGAGTAAAGGCTATGTATGCGAAAGTATGAGTCATGATGCTATGCATGTCCTTTTAACACCAAAAAAGACGGAGCTTGGAGAAAGCATGGAAGGAAATATCGGGATATATTGGCGATATATCGCCGATATATTGATATCGACATGGGACCGATATGGGTACCGATATGGCGATATATCCCGATTTCCAAGCATTTTCTTCATAAAAGCTCGTCGATATGGGCGATATTTCGGTGATATATCGTCGATATATCGTCGAAATATCGTATCGATACGATATCGAAATGATATCGATATCGATACGGCCTTCCATGGGAGAAAGTGTGTGGGCAATCAAGCCATCAACAAGATCACGATAAAGTACCGCTTTCCGATACCTCGACTTGATGACATGCTGGATATGTTACCTGGGACATGCATATTCTCTAAGATGGACTTGTGAAGTGGTTACCACCAGATCTGAATCAAACCGATAGACGAGTGGAAAACTGTCTTTAAAGCTAATGAGGGCATGTATGAATAGTTAGTGATGCCCGTTGGGCTGACCAATGCTCCAAGCACCATTATGTGCATAATGAACCATGTTTTATGACCTCTTATTGGAAAGTCTATAGTTGTTTATTTTAATGGCATCCTAATATATAGTGGCAACCATAGCGAACACTTGAGCCATCTACGCCAGGTGCTCACCATCCTGACAGAACATAAGCTCTTTGTTAACCTCAAAAAGTGTGCCTTCCTTATTGATTCGGCTAACTTCTTGGGTTACATTGTCTCCGTGATAGTATCAAGGTTGACCCAATTAAGATTGAAGCCATTAGAAGTATGCCAACCCTAAAGACCCTTACGGAAATTCGCATTTTTTTAGGCTTAGCTTCCTTCTATCGATGCTTTGTGAAGAACTTCAGTAGTCAAACGAGTGCAATTTCAAACTGCCTACGTGGGTGCAAATTTTCATGGACATCTCAAGCTGAAAAGGGTTTCCAACAACTCAAAGATCATCTTATGCATGCCCCTACGTTGGTTCTACCGGATTTCAACAAAGTGTTCGATGTTGATTGTGATGCCTCCCACATTGGTATCAACACCATCCTTAGCTAGGAAGGGCAACCTGTTGCTTATTTCAGCGACAAACTGAATGATGCGCGCTCACTCTATCCCACATACAATGTGGAATTTTACTCCAATGTTCAAACTCTCAAGCATTGACACCACTACCTTATTTAACATGAATTCATCCTCAATTCTGATCATGAGGCACTGCATTATTTGCAATCCCAGAAAACTCTCAACAAAAGGCACGCAAAGTGTGGATGAATTTCTTGCAAGAGTATACATTCCATTTGAAACATAAGGCTTGCATTAATAATGGAGTGGTTGATGCTCTGAGTCATCCAACCCATCTGCTGACAAGTCTTAGTGAAGACCATAGG
Organism: Ottelia alismoides; assembly: GCA_037367405.1. Classification (NCBI taxonomy): domain Eukaryota; kingdom Viridiplantae; phylum Streptophyta; class Magnoliopsida; order Alismatales; family Hydrocharitaceae; genus Ottelia; species Ottelia alismoides. The sequence continues at coordinate 1,058,935 of JAZKJV010001570.1, forward strand.
ATATGAATATATCAAAGATTTATATCAAACTGACCATGACTTTAGCAAACCATACCATGACTGCATGAATCCAATGACAGATATGTATCTCCTCCAAGATGGTTATCTCTTACATGGGTCACAACTGTGCTAGGAAAGTTATCGGGCTCCCTCAAACCGCTAGGAAAGTGGATTTTGTGTTTGACGTAGTCAGTGTTGCAATAGTCGGCCGACTATCCCGAATAATCGGTCCGACTATGCGGTGCGGGGGCGTAGCCGACTGAACAGACCTCTAGTCGATCAATGGTCGGCCCGACCGAATAGTCGGTTGACTATTAGGCCGACTGGAGTTTGACATTTGACATTTTTGTTTTTTTATTTTTTATTTTCAATTTTTATGGGTTATACTTTACCATGGTATCACCACAAATGTCAAATTCTATATATCTATCATCTTGAATGGTACTTTTATCTTGGATTCATGTTAACTAATGACCACTGTTGTAAAAATCCCCCGACTGGCACGACTAGTCTAGTCAGTGGGGTGGCCGACCGAGTATTGACTAATTCCGACTAGGTCGATTAGTCGATCGATTTTTGCTTGGAGATACCATATTTTTTACCTTTTAAAAGAAAACTTATTTTTATATGATTAATGTTTTATTTAAATTCAATTACTTCTTTTCTTTCATTATGATAATATAAAAAATGTAGAAATCTTTGTAAATATATAAGAATATATGCATAAAAATGATTTATATATTTAAAATAATAAAAAATTCAAAAATGATTAAAGCCTGAATATATCCAATTAGTCGCCCGATTGCCGATTAATCCTTAGTCAGTCGCCCAACCGACCGAGTACCGACTACCGATTTTTGCAACCTTGCTAATGACCATATATATAAAAATAAAAGAATATATGTGTTATAAATTATATTTATATTAAAAAATACAAAATCGAATAATTCTGAATAGTCGTCTGAATACCGATTATTCTCTATTCAGTGACCCCTCCGACTGAATACCGAATACCATCTTCTGCAACACTGGACGTAGTTGATCGGTTCTCTAAGATGGCACATTTTATTCCATGTAGAAAAATATATGATGCATCTCATATACTTGATCTCTTCTTTAAGAAGTTGTCCGTCTGCAAGCATGGAAGGAAATATCGGTGATATATCGGCGATATATCGTTGATATATCGATATCGACATGGGACCGATATGGGCACCGATATGGCGATATATCCCGATTTCCAAGCATTTTCTTCACAAAGGCTCGCCGATATGGTCGATATTTCGGTGATATATCGTCGATATATCATTGAAATATCGTATCAATACGATATTGAAACGATATTAATATCAATATGGCCTTCCATGTCTGCAAGGCATACCACATTCATTTACATCTGATAGGAACACTAGGTTCTTAGGTCACTTTTGGAGGATTTTATGGTCTAGGTTGGGCACCCATCTACAGTACAGCACTGCATATCACCCTCAAACCGATGGCCAGACAAAAATAATAAACAAATAGTTGGGAAACTTGCTTCGTTGTCTTGCAAGAGAACGGCCCCACTCAGTGAGACTTAGTCCTTCCTCATGTCGAGTTTGCATACAATAGTTCATCTTGTCAGTCTACCGGAAAATCTCGTTTTGAATGTGTCTATGGTTACCCCATTCCTCACATCCTTGATAGAGTTCCTTTGGGTCGATCCGAACGAGCAAGTGGTATTGTGGATGAGTTGCTTGATCATATCCACCAACTCCATCAAGAAATCCAAACCAAACTCCACGACATCTCCGCCAAATATCAAACCCAAGCCAATACCCACAGGAGGGAAGTTGAGTTCAAAGAAGGGGATTTGGTTATGGCCCACTTTCGAAGAGAGCATTTCCCAAGAGAACCCACCACAAATTAAGCCCAAAGAAATTTGTCCTTTTCAAATTTTTCAGGAAAATTGGTCCAAATGTTTGTGTATTGGATCTGTCGCCAGCATTAATCACTTCACATATATTTAACATATCTGATTTATATCCATATTTTTATAAAGATGCAATTTGTCCATAGATTCTACCAACGAGTCATTCATCAACAACCATTGCAATCGCCCCGTCTCCAGATGCAATTGATGATATCCTTGATGTCTGTGACTTGGCAACACACCAAGGAATTACTCGATGTTTCCTGGTACGAAGGACGAGACGTCGCTCGGAGGATAGTTCATGGATCAAAGAACATGAATTGGAAAAGCTTTGCCCTGATCTTTTGCAGAACGACTACAATGCAATCTTGCCAGAGCAATATTCTCTCCAAATAGGGGGGAATTGATGCAAATTAGACCCTACTTTACGGGATAATTGAAATTCTGTCATGATTTAAAGGAATAATAGGGACAGTGTTGCAATTGTTCTATTTTATTTGTGTATTTTCTCTCTTTTTTTTGAGTCCTTAATCTAGGGTTTGAAAGGTGCTCTCACGTGGGCATAAAAGAGGGCATTGGATGGAGAGGGCAGCAACTTTTGGACGAAAAAAAATCCTACGGGCCCTACCCTCTCCCTTTCTAAATCCCACATCTCCCTCTTCTCCAATACCTCGCTTCCCCTTTGTCTTCTCCCTTCCCCTCAATCTTAACCCTTCCCTCCTCCTTACCTCTCTCTACCACTATCAATCACGCCCTCACCGCCTCCACGGATTCCCACGGCCTCAAACCCACTCCACCGTTGCCGACAACAACATCCCCACTGCCAACTCCCCCATCATCAACTCCTTCACCATCAACTCTATTGCCACACACTTCCTATTCCAACCAAACGTCGTCAGCCGCAACCGACCGCCCTCAACCCGAACCTGCCATGCACCGCTGCTGCAACTGCGCAGCCATTCGGGTAGCACTGTTATCGCCTTGCACAAGGAGTACTGGTTAGAAGTTCTGGGTTTTTTCTTTTAAATTTTGTTGTCCATTTGAGTCATGAGTCTTGAAAAATCCGAGTTTGCTACGGTTCTTTCAAGAATAAAGTAATCTTGTTATTTTTACTTCTTTCTTGGATTCGATAGTTCCCTGAAGATTAGAAAATTAATGATAACATGTTATTCCATTTTCTTTTATTCTTGATTCTGTTAACGATAGATGTGTCTTTTGCTTCTCATAATCTGAGCATTCAATAATTTTGATCCAAGTAATCTTTTATGTTTCCTGGGAAGTTGGAGCGTTTAAACCCGATCCAAGTCTGATTAGTAAGTCTGTTTGGCCTTTCCATTGTGTAGTCATTTACTGTTTCTTCTATCAAATAGCAATAGTGCATCTTCGAATCATACCTAACTATTTAGTCGGTTGTCTATGAGTTTTAAGGACTACATCAGATAGACATTCACCAAACAATGGGAACTAGGCAATCTTGAGGTATGAAATATTGATATATTAACTCCATGAATACTCCCTCTGAGGGTTTCATATTTCTTTTAAGAACGGGGGATTTTGCCTCACATAACGTCATGCTATTTCAGACCATGCCATCAACATAATGAATGTAACATAGCCATTCCAAATTCAAACATGAGAACTGAAGCGTGAGGTTCAGGTGATAGACATTCATCAAATAAGGGGGGATCAGGCAGCTTTGAAGTATGAAATGTTGAGATGTTAACTCCTGGAATACTCCCTCTAAGTAGAGATGCTAATCGAACTGAACATGTGTGTAACCATTTAGGATCTATTCAATAATGTTCAAGAAATGTTTGTTCAGCACTAAATGAACTGAACATGAACTTTAAATATCAGCGGGATAAGCTTAATGAACCGAACAAGAACTTGGAATACATGTGTTTGATAAAGGTTCGATATCGATTAGACTTTACAAAAATTTGTAAAACAACAAAGCTTTTCCCACAACAGTGCTGCAGAAGACGGTATTCGGTATTCAATCGGAGGGTCATTGAATAGAGAATAATCGGTATTCAGGCGACTATTCGGAATAATTTGGTTTTATATTTTTTTAATATAAAAACAATTTATAATGCATATATTCTTATATTTTTATACATATATGGTCATTAATTAACATGAATTCATGATAAAAGTACCAATCAATATAATAGATATATAGAATTTGACATTTGTTGTGATACCGTGGTAAAATGTAACCCAAAAAAATTAAAAATTGAAAATGAAAAAAATATCAAAAGTCAAACTCCAGTCAGCCGAATATTCGAGCTAGCCTGATGACTATTCGATCGGGCCAACTATTGATCGACTAGAGGTCTGTTCAGTCGAGGACCCACCCGTACTGCATGGTCAGATCGACTATTCGAGATAGTCAGCCGACTATTGCAACATTGTCCCACATTAATTAGGGTCAGCTAACTTTGTATAAATTTGTATATACATAAAATATTTTGGAGCAAATGAAAGTATCTTGCAAACAATTCAACATGAACCAATTCAATTTTATTAAATGCTTATCGAATTATCAAACTTTATTATTGAACTATAGTTTCAAACTTGTTCATTTTAACAAGTTTGACCTTAAGTTTAATAGTTAACGAATTACTATCGAATCGAACTCGAACGTTCATCTTGCAAACAAACTTGAACTCAAACTTATGCTCCAAAACTTGCATCGAACCGAACTCAAACTTTCTTATCGAATCGAACTTGAACATAGGTTCATTCGTTACAGTTCAGTTCGACTAGCAACCATACCTAAAAATGTTCCATATTCCTTTTAAGAAAAGCTTCTTCGAATTGTGTAATCCAACTATAGACAGAGAGAGAACAGAAATGAATAGAAGTGCAGATTAAGGTCAAGAAAGTGGAGATGAAAAAAGGGGTACAAGGTTCGATTAGCAACCGTACATATAAGTGTTCCATATTTCCTTTAAGAAAAGCTTCTTCACATCATGTAATCCACCTATCGACAGAGGGAAAATGGCAATGAATAGAAGGGTAGGTTAAGGCCAAGAAACTGGAGACGAAAGGGGGTACAAGGTTTAGAGTCTTTGCATAAAGTGGTAGGAAGGAGATCAAAGTGATGGATACCCAATAGACATTGTGACATGCATATGGAGGTATAAGACACTCGATGACGAGGTCTTAAAATTGTTGGAGTATAAGTTGTATGCGCCTATTGTGTTGTACCAGGGTAAATGGATCCTGGAGAAGATCCATTTACCCCATCCTGTTTTTAGTCCCATACCGCCCAATGGTGGGACTTGGAGGCTCTGGGAAGGCTATATAAGGAGCCCCAGACCTCCTGTACTCATTGAGAAAGTGAATAGAGAAACACGTCCCTTAGAGGGCTTCTCCCGTGGTTTCATCCCGCTCCTCACGGAGTAGGGTTCCACGTAAAATCATGGTCTTCCATGTCTATGTTTCTTGTTCTTAAGCTCTGTTTTATAATTCCGCTTCCGCTTCTTATTTTATAACATGGTATCAGAGCGGGTTCGATTCTCGAGGATTTCGTGTTCTTTATTTATTCGAGATTCAATTGCTGTTATTCCTGAAGATTATTTTATTGAAGATTTAGCAATGTTCCTGTTCAAGTCTGCAAGAGATCATTCAGCATCAAGCATCATTATTGTATAAAGTTCTAGGGTTTCGTTTTTTGAAACCCTAGAAATTCTGTCTTGAGCCAAATCCAGATCCAAGCGCACATCGGGTTCCTGCGAATCCCAACAAGCGTACGCCCGCAGCAACCCTAGTGGCGTGTGCGCAAGTCCTCCATCGGTTCCTCCTTTCCTGCAGAGCCATCTTAGGGCTCCCTCTCCTCCAACGGGCGTCGCCGCCTCATCCCCCACAAACCTAGGCGGAGCCTCCCTCTCAACGGCGGGGCTCTGCGACCAAGCCATCAGCATCCGAACACCCTACCAAGCTGCGAGCCCTAGAGGCTCTAGGCAGAGACCCTCCAGGTGACGAGCCCCTCCTTATCCAACAGAAGGAGCCGCACGAGCGGTGAGCCCCCTCAACAGGCTGCTCCAGGCCATCGTGTGCATCCCCAGCGGCGGCTCCCCCCGTGCAGATCTCCAGCGGCGGCTCCTCGGCGATGGCGCACCTCTCCAAGACGCAGCACCCTCCTTCCTCCGAGCAAATCTGGCCCAACAACTAGCGACGCCCCTTCCTCTTGATCGATCCAGGCGCTCGAGGGGCTTCTCCTAGCTATCTCGCACGCGCCTCCACGCTTTCTTGCTTCAGGCAGCGCCCCCCCCCCCCCAATATCGAGCGGCGTGTAAAGGGTTGGGAACCCTAGTCGATGGCATGTGCGTGTTTAAAACATGGGGGAAGGGAAATTTTATTTTGGAAGCCCATAAAAAAATTTTTGTGGCACCTGTTTAAAAAAACGTAGGGGATGGCTGCAGTATATTACGCCCAATTGGGCCACAACATGTCAAAAAAAAGGAGAGGGGGAAGAAAAGGAAGAGGCATGATGCGTTAAAAGAGAGAGAGAGAGAAGAAGAAGAAGAAGAAGAATATGAAAACAAAAGAGAAAAAGGTTTGAAAAAAAACTTTTGTTTTGAAGAAAAGAGGTGCGTACAAAAAAACCGTACGCAATGTTTATCAAAAAAAATGTTGATGAAAAGCTGAAAAAAAAGGAGAGTCAACGGCTTAAAAAATTCAAAAAAATGATGAGACGGTTTAAAAAAATGATCAAAAAGCCGCAAGAAAGTTTTAGAATATTCATGTTTCGTTTTCCCCTATTTATCTCTTTGTCTTCTCCCAACTTGGTCGACGTCCATGTTTTCCGACAAGTATGGGAGAAAGGGGGAGTATATGTAGAGTCACAGGTCTGTTCATGATCCAGATTCCAGATTCAGATGCCAGTCTCCAGACCAGCCAGTTGATCAGACTCTACAGTTCGGTTTCAGACTCGACGGTCATTGTTTCCGAGTCAGTTTCAGACACGCACAAGTGTGCGGTCATTTTCAGATGAGCATATGTTGCCATCATCAGTTCGTGGTCCCCATCATTCTTCTTGTTGTCAAGCCAGAGTTTTCATGTGAGTCATAGGGACTCCAGAGCAGAGAACCATTCCCTTGAGGGCAAGGGTTTTCATGTGCTATCATAGGTACACCAGAGCAGTGCACCATTCTCTGAGCCAGATGGGAGAGACTCAGTTCTCCAACGAGGAGACTTCAGGCGCAGTTTCAGACTCGATGGTCAGATTCCGAGTCTTCAGTTGACTCACACTCCAGCCCGTTCGTCCTCCTCACCTGCACGGCATGAGAAGCAACGTCCTCGACTGCAGCAAAGTGCGCGTTGGGTTGATATTGTCCGTAGTGTCCTGTAGTGTTGAGTTGAGTATCTTTCTGTTTGTCTAAGCTGAGCATTGCATGCTCCAGCCTGAGGGGGAGTGTTGGAGTATAAGTTGTATGCGCCTATTATGTTATACCAGGGTAAATGGATCCTGAAAAAGATCCATTTACCCCATCCTGTGTTTAGTCCCATACCGCCCAATGGTGGGACTTGGAGGCTCTGGGAAGACTATATAAGGAGCCCCAGACCTCCTGTACTCATTGAGAAAGTGAATAGAGAAACACGTCCCTTAGAGGGCTCCTCCCGTGGTTTCATCTCGCTCCTCACGGAGTAGGGTTCCACGTAAAATCATGGTCTTCCATGTCTATGTTTCTTGTTCTTAAGCTCTGTTTTATAATTCCGCTTCCGCTTCTTATTTTATAACATGGTATCAGAGCGGGTTCGATTCTCGAGGATTTCGTGTTCTTTATTTATTCGAGATTCAATTGTTGTTATTCCTGAAGATTATTTTATTGAAGATTTAGCAATGTTCCTGTTCAAGTCTGCAAGAGATCATTCAGCATCAAGCATCATTATTGTATAAAGTTCTAGGGTTTCGTTTTTTGAAACCCTAGAAATTCTGTCTTGAGCCAAATCCAGATCCAAGCGCACATCGGGTTCCTGCGAATCCCAACAAGCGTACGCCCGCAGCAACCCTAGTGGCGTGTGCGCAAGTCCTCCATCGGTTCCTCCTTTCCTGCAGAGCCATCTTAGGGCTCCCTCTCCTCCAACGGGCGTCGCCGCCTCATCCCCCACAAGCCTAGGCGGAGCCTCCCTCTCAACGTCGGGGCTCTGCGACCAAGCCATCAGCATCCGGACACCCTACCAAGCTGCGAGCCCTAGAGGCTCTAGGCAGAGACCCTCCAGGTGACGAGCCCCTCCTTATCCAACAGAAGGAGCCGCACGAGCGGTGAGCCCCCTCAACAGGCTGCTCCAGGCCATCGTGTGCATCCCCAGCGGCGGCTCCCCCCGTGCAGATCTCCAGCGGCGGCTCCTCGACGATGGCGCACCTCTCCAAGACGCTGCACCCTCCTTCCTCCGAGCAAATCTGGCCCAACAACTAGCGACGCCCCTTCCTCTTGATCGATCCAGGCGCTCGAGGGGCTTCTCCTCGCTATCTCGCACGCGCCTCCACGCTTTCTTGCTTCAGGCAGCGCCCCCCCCCCAATATCGAGCGGCGTGTAAAGGGTTGGGAACCCTAGTCGATGGCCTGTGCGTGTTTAAAACATGGGGGAAGGGAAATTTTATTTTGGAAGCCCATAAAAAAAATTTTGTATGGCACCTGTTTAAAAAAACGTAGGGGATGGCTGCAGTATATTACGCCCAATTGGGCCACAACATGTCAAAAAAAAAGGAGAGGGGGAAGAAAAGGAAGAGGCATGATGCGTTAAAAGAGAGAGAGAGAGAAGAAGAAGAAGAAGAAGAAGAAGAATATGAAAACAAAAGAGAAAAAGGTTTGAAAAAAAACTTTTGTTTTGAAGAAAAGAGGTGCGTACAAAAAAACCGTACGCAATGTTTATCAAAAAAAATGTTGATGAAAAGCTGAAAGAAAAGGAGAGTCAACGGCTTAAAAAATTCAAAAAAATGATGAGACGGTTTAAAAAAATGATCAAAAAGCCGCAAGAAAGTTTTAGAATATTCATGTTTTGTTTTCCCCTATTTATCTCTTTGTCTTCTCCCAACTTGGTCGACGTCCATGTTTTCCGACAAGTATGGGAGAAAGGGGGAGTATATGTAGAGTCACAGGTCTGTTCATGATCCAGATTCCAGATTCAGATGCCAGTCTCCAGACCAGCCAGTTGATCAGACTCTACAGTTCGGTTTCAGACTAGACGGTCATTGTTTCCGAGTCAGTTTCAGACACGCACAAGTGTGCGGTCATTTTCAGATGAGCATATGTTGCCATCATCAGTTCGTGGTCCCCATCATTCTTCTTGTTGTCAAGCCAGAGTTTTCATGTGAGTCATAGGGACTCCAGAGCAGAGAACCATTCCCTTGAGGGCAAGGGTTTTCATGTGCTATCATAGGTACACCAGAGCAGTGCACCATTCTCTGAGCCAGATGGGAGAGACTCAGTTCTCCAACGAGGAGACTTCAGGCGCAGTTTCAGACTCGATGGTCAGATTCCGAGTCTTCAGTTGACTCACACTCCAGCCCGTTCGTCCTCCTCACCTGCACGGCATGAGAAGCAACGTCCTCGACTGCAGCAAAGTGCGCGTTGGGTTGATATTGTCCGTAGTGTCCTGTAGTGTTGAGTTGAGTATCTTTCTGTTTGTCTAAGCTGAGCATTGCATGCTCCAGCCTGAGGGGGAGTGTTGGAGTATAAGTTGTATGCGCCTATTATGTTATACCAGGGTAAATGGATCCTGGAAAAGATCCATTTACCCCATCCTGTGTTTAGTCCCATACCGCCCAATGGTGGGACTTGGAGGCTCTGGGAAGGCTATATAAGGAGCCCCAGACCTCCTGTACTCATTGAGAAAGTGAATAGAGAAACACGTCCCTTAGAGGGCTTCTCCCGTGGTTTCATCCCGCTCCTCACGGAGTAGGGTTCCACGTAAAATCATGGTCTTCCATGTCTATGTTTCTTGTTCTTAAGCTCTGTTTTATAATTCCGCTTCCGCTTCTTATTTTATAACATGGTATTAGAGCGGGTTCGATTCTCGAGGATTTCGTGTTCTTTATTTATTCGAGATTCAATTGTTGTTATTCCTGAAGATTATTTTATTGAAGATTTAGCAATGTTCCTGTTCAAGTTTGCAAGAGATCATTCAGCATCAAGCATCATTATTGTATAAAGTTCTAGGGTTTCGTTTTTTGAAACCCTAGAAATTCTGTCTTGGGCCAAATCCAGATCCAGGCGCACATCGGGTTCCTGCAAATCCCAACAAGCGTATGCCCGCAGCAACCCTAGTGGCGTGTGCGCAAGTCCTCCATCGGTTCCACCTTTCCTGCAGAGCCATCTTAGGGCTCCCTCTCCTCCAACGGGCGTCCCCGCCTCATCCCCCACAAGCCTAGGCGGAGCCTCCCTCTCAGCGTCGGGGCTTTGCGACCAAGCCATCAGCATCCGGACACCCTACCAAGCTGCGAGCCCTAAAGGCTCTAGGCAGAGACTCTCCAGGTGACGAGCCCCTCCTTATCCAACAGAAGGAGTCGCGCGAGCGGCGAGCCCCCTCAACAGGCTGCTCCAGGCCATCGTGTGCATCCCCAGCGGCGGCTCCCCCCGTGCAGATCTCCAGCGGCGGCTCCTCGGCGATGGTGCACCTCTCCAAGACGCAGCACCCTCCTTCCTCCGAGCAAATCTGGCCCAACAACTAGCGACGCCCCTTCCTCTTGATCGATCCAGGCGCTCGAGGGGCTTCTCCTCGCTATCTCGCATGCGCCTCCACGCTTTCTTGCATCAGGCGGCGCCCCCCCCCCCAATATCGAGCGGCGTGTAAAGGGTTGGGAACCCTAGTCGATGGCCTGTGCGTGTTTAAAACGTGGGGGAAGGGAAATTTTATTTTGGAAGCCCATAAAAAAATTTGGTGGCACCTGTTTAAAAAAACGTAGGGGGTGGCTGCAGTATATTACGCCCAATTGGGCCACAACATGTCAAAAAAAAGGAGAGGGGGAAGAAAAGGAAGAGGCCTGCTGCGTTAAAAGAGAGAGAGAGAAGAAGAAGAAGAAGAATATGAAAACAAAAGAGAAAAAGGTTTGAAAAAAAACTTTTGTTTTGAAGAAAAGAGGTGCGTACAAAAAAAACGTACGCAATGTTTATCAAAAAAAATGTTGATGAAAAGCTGAAAAAAAAGGAGAGTCAACGGCTTAAAAAAATTCAAGAAAATGATGAGACGGCTTTAAAAAAATGATGAAAAAGCCGCAAGAAAGTTTTAGAATATTCATGTTTTGTTTTCCCCTATTTATCTCTTTGTCTTCTCCCAACTTGGTCGATGTCCATGTTTTCTGACAAGTATGGGAGAAAGGGGGAGTATATGTAGAGTCACAGGTCTGTTCATGATCCAGATTCCAGATTCAGATGCCAGTCTCCAGACCATCCAGTTGATCAGACTCTACAGTTCGGTTTCAGACTCGACGGTCATTGTTTCCGAGTCAGTTTCAGACACGCACAAGTGTGCGGTCATTTTCAGATGAGCATATGTTGCCATCATCAGTTCGTGGTCCCCATCATTCTTCTTGTTGTCAGGCCAGAGTTTTCATGTGAGCCATAGAGATTCCAGAGCAGAGAACCATTCCCTTGAGGGAAAGGGTTTTCATGTGGTATCATAGGTACACCAGAGCAGTGCACCATTCTCTGAGCCAGATGGGAGAGACCCAGTTCTCCAACGAGGAGACTTCAGGCGCAGTTTCAGACTCGATGGTCAGATTCCGAGTCTTCAGTTGACTCACACTCCAGCCCGTTCATCCTCCTCACCTGCACGGCATGAGAAGCAACGTCCTCGACTGCAGCAAAGTGCGCGTTGGGTTGATATTGTCCGTAGTGTCCTGTAGTGTTGAGTTGAGTATCTTTCTGTTTGTCCAAGCTGAGCATTGCATGCTCCAGCTTGAGGGGGAGTGTTGGAGTATAAGTTGTATGCGCCTATTGTGTTGTAGCAGGGTAAATGGATCCTGGAGAAGATCCATTTACCACATCCTGTGTTTAGTCCCATACCGCCCAATGGTGGGACTTGGAGGCTCTGGGAAGGCTATATAAGGAGCCCCAGACCTCCTGTACTCATTGAGAAAGTGAATAGAGAAACACGCCCCTTAGAGGGCTTCTCCCGTGGTTTCATCCCGCTCCTCACGGAGTAGGGTTCCACGTAAAATCATCGTCTTCCATGTCTATGTTTCTTGTTCTTAAGCTATGTTTTATCATTCCGCTTCCGCTTCTTATTTTATAACAAAAATAAAACGACAGATCGAGGCATTTTTATGGAATCAAGGCAAGGCACAACCTCAAGGTGGTTGAAGCATAAGGCTCATTATTCCAACAAAAAAATAAGCAATTTGACCAAAAATAGTGTCTTAATAATTTAAAAATATAAGATAACACAAATATTCATGACATTTAAAGCAACTAAAGGACTTTTAGTGTTATTATTCGATTTTAAAAAAGGAACATTTGTTGTTTCTAGTATTGAATTAATCTTTAACAAACATAAAGTAAAATATTGATCATAGCCTCAAATTTCAAAGAAATTCAATCAAATTTCTGTCGAATATCAAAATGGTCGAAATGACCGAAATATGGGGGTCCTAGTACAAAAAATGACTGAAATAACCGACCAAAATTCAACTGAAATTCTGGTCGGTCACGGAAATGGTTACCGAAACCAACATTTACGACCTTGATATTGATCACGAAACATAAATTACTAATAACCCAATGATCACATGCATAAAATATTATCATACATATCAACAACAACAATTCAAGATCCATAAAACAGCTCAGACGATTTTCCACTTGGATAATCACTTACGTGGAATCTTAAAAACTCTAAATTGAGCATACACATGTATGTTGGCATGATTTTACATTTTATAGATATACTTAATTTGAAACAATCCAAAACAACGCACATATAATTTTTTTCAATAACCATAGCTAAATGTCATTAAAAATAAGATAACAAAAGTAATAGAGACAATCCATCATAACCATCTACTGTATAAAAAATCAAGCCCAAAAAATCAAAACAAAGCACCAACACATATAAAACAAAATCAAGGATAGTGTAAACACGAACACACAAAAATGTTGAGAGTGCTGGTGACAGGGACTATCTACAGTGAGAGAGTTCTCCACAGAGCAAGTATGTGAAATGACAATTAGGGCTTGATTGGATTGTAAGCACAGGTCACTTGTCACATTTCATAGTCTTCAAAACCAAGACAACACATAAGTCTTGCCTCACCGCCTCAAGAATGCTTTGGCTGTGCGATAATAGATATGAATTCCAATTAATATAATGTATATGAAGTTTATTAATAAGACCCTCTGTTCAGCATTTTGAGGAAATAGAGTAGGTGTGCTAACATCGAACCATAAGCACTCCTTAGAAGGATACATCAATCTTACCACTTTAATGGAAACACTAAAAATAACAAATAAGTAAACAGTGTGCAGTTATGCTCAAATTTAAAACATGCAACTTCAACATAAAATACCTGAAAACATAAAAAAGCAACAACAATAGAACTAAATAACAGCGTCAGTCGGATCTTACTAGGTATATGTTCCGCAATCTCAAGAGTCTTGGCAACTTCGACCACTAGTCTCCTCCTCGAGATCATCATGATAGCGTCAAATATATTGTCAATGTCAAACTCCGAAGTCAAACGAAAAGCAGCCACAAGCTCCAGGAATCCCCACGCCGGAAGAGAATGATCCCCAGGACCAGAGTTCACCACCATCTTCCCCTTCCACTCAACAGCCAGCTTCTTGGCATCCGCGGCGACCTCTGCGCCGATCTCTGGGCGGACGGTACAGAGCTGCTCCAGGAGCAGTATGCAGGTCCTTCTGGTGAAATGCTGCATAGTCTTGGTGACCGTGCTCTGGGTGTCGACGGAGTAGAAGCCGCGGACAGCTTCGAGTACAAGGCGTGCGGGGTCCGGGGCGGAGCGGATCGCGGAGATGAGCTCGGGGCGGAGGGCGTTGAGATCGTTGCGGTTTTCTCCGACGAATTTACGGAGGCCGGGGCCGTCCATGGTGGAGCAGATGGAGAGGAGCTCGGGGCGGGGGGCGGCGGAAGCAGCGGGGGAGGCATTGGGGTCGGATGGGGAGGGGGAGGGGGAGGCGGGTTTTTTGTTGGTGGCGGTGGTTGTGTTGGCGTTGGCGGTGGCGTTGGCTCCTTCGAGGGACTGGAGCTTCTTGAAGCGGAGGTCGATGGAGGATTGGACGGAGGTGAGGTGGGAGTCGAGGTCGTCCCACTTCAGGAGGAAGGACGAGAGGGAGGAGGAGATGGCGCGAAGCTCTTCCAGAGACTTTCGAAGGTCCGCCTTCTTCCCCGGGATCAATTTTATGGCGTCGCCGATCGACTTCGTCGAGGCCATCGGGAGGAAACCCTCGGGCGCGCGAGAGGAGGAAAACCCTAGACGCTCTGGTGGGATGGGGGGGAGAGATCGGGTGTGTGTGTAGAATAGACTGGTATTTATTTGGAGTGGGGACAATCTATATATTTAATCTTTCAACCCTTGAACTTTCTTTCAATTCTGAAATTTAACCGTTGGAGAGTTTTTTATATAGTTTATATTTATACTCCGAGGTGTTACAATACAAGTTATGTTCTTCCTTTTTTTGGGATATCAGATGTGCCCACACTTCTTACCGTTCTATCATTTGTGCCCTTATGTTACTTTAGTCGTCAATAAGTTGAAGTTAACCATGGTTTAACAAAATCATGATGTAGTTAAGAAGGGTAAATCTGGAAAAAAATCCTCCACCTCCCTCCTCCTCACCCTCCAATCCGTCCTCCTCCATCCCCTTCTCCTCCGACGTTCACCATCAACAACAGCATGTTGACGACGAGGCCCCGAGTCTCGACCTCTGCGTAGATGTTCTGATGGGGTGAAGGAGAGGAGGGAACGAAGGAGTAGGCCGTCGGTTGCTCCTTTATCTGTAGTGTTAAGGGTCACCTCGCTCCAGATCTGTCTCCTATAGGTTGATATGAATGGTATGGATGATCTTGCAGATGGTGGTTCTACTCCATATCAAAGGTTGCGGCTCCGGAAGATGGTCTCCTCGCGAAAGCAGTGTCGTGGTGTGGGAGAGGGGTGGAGAACTGGAAAGCTAGTTCGAGGGAGTCAAACTGAGGAGGCAAGGAGAGGGGGGGACATGGAAGGAAGCAACTGGCGGTGGAGGACGGAGTGTGGGAGAGGGACAACGGACGGAGGAGGATGGTGGGGGTAGCAACTGGCAGAGGATGAGGAAGGGGGTGCGAGGAGGAGCAGCGGGCGGAGGAGGAGGCGAGGGCGCGGGAAAGATCCAGGGGCAAAGGAGGAGGTGGATGCGAGGGGGTACGGGGAAAGAGCAGCAAGCGAAAGAGGATGAAGGGGGTGCGGGGTAGGAGGAGCGAGCAAAGGAGGAGGGGATATAAGGAGGAGCAGACAACGGAGAAGGAGGATGAGGGGCGCGGAGGAGGAGCAACTTGAGAAGGAGGAGGCAGACGCAAGGGAGAAGAAGCATGCAGAGGGTCTGTTCAGCAAGCTTAGCGGGTGCGAGGGTGGAGGATGAGGAGTGGGAGGAGGAAGGGACGCCAGAGGAGGAGCATGGGATGGGAGAGATTGGGGGAAGGGGGAGGGGGTGCAGTCAGTGAAAGACATTTCAACCCTTTTATTTAAATTTAATTCCCTTCATGTCTCCAAAGTTAGCGTTCGTCTGCATTGAGGATGGACGGCAACTAACCTGAGGGGTACAAGTGATTGAACGCAAGAAGTTGGAGTCACATCTGATATTTCCAAAAAGAGACGGCATAACTGATATTGCAATATCTAGGGGAGGCACAACTGATAAAAATCCTTATATTTATTTATATTCTAGTGTGAGGTTTTGAACGAGTATTTTGTCCCACAATCAACGCATTTCAATGTATCAAAATTGAGATTTATCCCACATTAATATGAGGATGTGCAGCTTTACAGCTATTATAGCAAAAATTTTCAATTTTCGTCCCATATGGATCTTACATTGTGTGCAGTTTCCCACTTTACAGCATTCATATATCTTCACCGCATTATAATTATTGGAATTTGATGCATTAAGTAAACAATTTTGTCACCGTTTTCGATATAATCTGTATGATTGTGCATTCTTTTTTATTTGGATAACACTGTAAATCAAGGAAGGTTGTTATCGGTATCGATATTATTTCGGTCTGTCTGGAAATGGATATATCGGGATATATCGTCAATATGTCGATGATATCGGTGGAAGTGTCAAAAATGACTTAAAAAAGCTATTTTTATCATTTTTTTGGAAATTAAGATCATCCCAGATATTGAAACAACAAATAACTTAAAATATACACATATGCACACATATCGGTCATTTATAGCCCATATATCGCACATATCGATCATATCGAATATATCGTTGTTAATGTTTATTCATGATCTATAGACATTGGAAATGGATTCCATTCAAGTTCTTGTAAGTTACAACATTAAATAACTCACAAATATACACTTAGATGACACATATAGATCATTCATGAAGACTATGATTCTTATATTGCACATATCGGTCATATCGAACATATCGCGGGCACTGTTAGTTGTTGACCTATACATATTGAAAAGGAGTTCATTCAAGTTCTTATATCATTAAATAACTTACAAATATACTCTTAGATCGCACATATCGGTCATTTATGAAGCTTATATCGCATATATCGATCATTTCGAACATATCGATATTAATGTTGATTCTTGACTTATAGATTCTTTTGAATAATTGACTTATAGATATTAGAAATGGATTTCATTCAAGTTCTTTACAACATAAAATAACTTGCAAATATACTCCAAGTTGAAGAACCATTGTATGCACCCTCCTGTCGCACTATAACCTACCAGTACAGGGGTCGAAAGAAAATATATATAAACCATTGTGTGTGTTTAATACTGGGTGTAGCTAGATGTGTGTTTTAATACTTGGTGTAGCTATACAGTAGTGGAATCAATCTTGTATAAATAATTGCATTGATATATAGAGATATCATCGATATCGATCGATATCAAGGAATTTTTGTACTGAATCCAATCATTTTTGACCGATATGAGCCGATATATCAATGATATCCCTGTAAAAGGATATACAAGGTGATTTCAATACCCCTTCCTTGTCGAAACCGTTATATCGGTCGCCGATACGACCTTCTATGATGCAAACTTATTAGTATAAAATGTACATTGTTGGAATCGTTCGGTATTTCCTTTGTTGAGATCCGTGTTATCTTGATCGTGTATTGATACCAGCATAATCCATGTTACTTTTTTTATTGCATATTTACGATGCGTTTAAAACATGGCCATATCAACACGTCTAACAAATCAATACGCTCTTTATTGCCAAATCCCTTCACTCTCCGACTCCTTGAAAAAACGAGCAAAACGACATAATCAGCATTGGCAGTCATTTAAATTTCATCACAACGAAAAAAAATCTTATTGGAGATTTGAGAGAAGTGAAAAATAGACATAGACTTTATCGGAAGACATTGTTGTGAATGTAAACTCGAGAATGTGTTTAACTAAATGTGGTCAAACCTAAGTTTGATAAATCCACTTGGTCGAGCCAAAGATCTAACCAAGTTAAGTAACACGTGGACCCATCTAGATTTAATTTAGGTCGATATCATGAATAACCAAATAATTATTAGAGCTCAAATGTAAATGTATGTCACGAGTAAATGGTGATTGGAGGTCTAAATTAACTAACAAAAACAAGCTTGAATACCATCATAATAATATTCAAATTATAGGTTGATTGAGACTGCGCAGGGAGGCATGGAGTGCGAATAAAACCGAGAATGCTGAGATTTTTTTGTCTAAAAGGAGGAAAGCAGTGTAAAACCAAACTCGTCATTTCCCCGTTTATTGTCTCTTGTAAAAATACCTATAGGGTGTGTTTGGTACGTGAGTTTAGGTGGGTTAAACTGGTGGCATGTAATCCATTTTTTGGGTTTGGTGTTTGGATAGAGAGTTAAATTGGGGGTGGGTTAGAAATGGTATATTGTGATATGATTGTATTGAAGTTTGAAAAAGTGAGTAGTTATTGTTATGCGATTGTATTGGAGTTTGAAAAAGTGAGTAGATGTGGAGTAGTTTATAATTTTTATATGATATGATGGTATAATATATTATTTTTTGATGGAGTGAACAAAAGATTAATTTATTTAATATATTAAAAAAGGGAAAATTTGGAACCCACTTGGAAAGAGAAAAGAGTGGGTTGGCACTGGATGTTGATCAATTATGTAATAGTAATATTTGAAATAACAAATGCATTTTTTAAAGATTAAACAATCGTAATATGGTACAAAATGTGGCAATCATATAATGTATGCATCCATATTAATATGGAAACTCGAATGAGTAAAACTAATGACTCCAATCATCTCAGTTTATGATTTCCCCACCATCCCTCTCTGCCTTATGTGTCCGCTCATTTTATCTCAAAAGAACTCGTAAAGCTTATTGCCTTGATCCTTGCTTTAATAATACCACAAAATTATCACAAGTCGCTTGCATATTATTTATCTCTGACCTGTAGAAATCCATTTTGATTCAACAATAAAAGAGCAACACTGATTCAAGCTTTGATTCAAGAAGGTTTTATAATTACTTATTCAATGTGTTATGAGATGTAGTAATCGGTCACATGATTACGTTGTTGTATTAAATAATTTTGTACAGGTCTTTGCTCGTAATCTTAGCTTCTAATCGATCAACCTAATTAGCCTCTGATGGATCATTACATGGTAGATTGATACTTTAGTCTTGATCAATCAATGCCTCGTTAATCAACGTTTACATGTGATCGATCATTTCCTGATTAACCTAAAACTGCCAGATGACCGATCAAATCATGGATGATCAACTTCCAGACCTGATTGGTTAATATAAAAATTTAATTTGTAATGTTTACTTTTGATCGATCAACCAAAAGGACATAATCGATCAACTTAACTTTTGATTGATCACCTACTGATCGATCAACCCAACAAAATCTTGTTGATTCGTTTCCATTTTTAGACCGATGACTACAATTTTAAATGGACATCTATGAGCGCCATAAACTGAGATCCATACCACTGTTGAAAGCACACACTCTAAGCTTTGAGCATTTTTTTGCAAAAGATGCTTCTCTCTTTGTTATTCAATTATTTTATTACATTTAATGAGTGATTATTGTATATTCTAAGAGAATTGCATATTTTTGCTCATTCGAACGGACTCTTTAGTAAGCCACTACGACTACGAATAGAAGTTTCCCTACACTCAACATTAATGGTGTTATATTTATGATTATATTACTTCATTGTCACATTTGCTATTTACTGGGATATTGCAAGTACACATTCATTTGTATATCTACTTAGCATTATATCTCTGCGATTGATAGCTCAAAAAGAAATGTAGATATATTGCTTATCTTATTCTCTAGATAGCCATTTATGTAGGTAGTGTTGATGTTTTATCCAAACATTGCAAGTTTGGTGATGTCGATCAAAGAAGGCTATAAGTCATTGGTGTCTTATACAAAGCATGATAGTCCCCTTGCATCTTATATAAGAAAACATGAGGGCAATGGTGTTTGATCCATCCTAAACCGTAGCTCGGCGTCTAGCTAATCTGTAGGTGGAGGCTTTGGTTTTTGATATAGAGCATGGACTCGGTGTTTAATTCGAGCTGTAAAGTGTTTTGGTATCTAATCCAATACTCTTGTAAATGGTTGAGTTATCCACGTTAAATAGCCGATATAGTGAAGCGGTTTATTAGCATGATTGATCGAGAATCTAGAGTCACAACCTCAAACATGGATTTTCCTTATACGATCTCTCAAAGGGATCGTACAGATTCACTGCTAAAATAATAGGCACGAGCTTACCCACGAGATATTGGTATAAATCTAATTGCAACGTCAGTCATCTTGTTTTGGAAACTATACAGGATTTGAAGGTATAATATATGCTTTTGGAAAGCATATGATCGATACCAACTCCCAATGATCAAATGAGAAACTTATCGATGAAACCATGAAGAATACAACTCAAAATGAGATCAAAACTTCATGTTTAATCATGGTCTTCCAAAATGCAGGATGTATGTGTATTAGGAATATTCGAGGGTGATGTGATATTAAGTGATTATATACCACGGCACTTCCATTCCAAGGGATGATGAAACATTTTGGATTTTAGTAACTCTGCTCAGAGTATTTCAAATTCACAATGAAATTTATAAAGATTGATCAGTTGTTTATTTTATTATTATGCATAAACAAAAACTATTTGCCTAATTCGCCAACTCACGAGAAGATATCGAATTTTTGGACTTGAAAATTTGTTCGTAGCATATCTTCGGAGTACGTGGTGGTCGATAGAGCAATTTTTTATTTTAATTTCCAATGAACTGGTTATCCAATCTTACTACAAATGTTGGATATTGATCTGAATTGGATTTAGAGACAATAAGAAGATTGGATACTTTGCATGACATGGTCATACATCTCTGAGAGATCTTTTAGATCTGGATATGATACTAGATCTCATTATCCAAATCACTATACACGGATATACAATCTCCCTAAACCAATCTACAATTGGTTAATTGCTAAATGGTCATTATAATTAACAATCATTGCGATATGGCCGCTTAACTATCATTTAGAATCGAGTTAGATCTATGTAAAGAGTGACTTGGTTAAAATTTATCCTGGATAAGTCCATGGTCGAACACAAGAATAAGAACAATTACTTGATTAAATATAAAAATTAAATATCTGATTAAGTGGTAAGTGAGTGTATCTAGGTCAAGAGAAAGCAAATGCAATGCAGTGCATGTTCTTTTTAATCGATTTTCAATGCAAGCAAATTATGTGACAACATGATGCTAATGCAAATAAAATGACAATATGCACAAATACACCCACAAACTCAAGCATTCACAATGCTCGTGATATCCAATGAAAAGTCCAATTAAAAGCTCATAAATTCATGTCAAATAAACAGACCTATTTTTAAAGAATTACAATGATCTACAACTCCACCACTCCTCAAGTAAGTATCTTTCAAGAAATAATTATCAAATAAACATGGCTAGTCTTTATAATCAAATTAAAGACATTAGGTGTCAATCAGGGTGGCAGGAGAAGCAACAAACGAGAGATAAATCAATTTCTAAGAACAATACAATAGCTAGAAAGACAACCTTAACTATGAGTTCCAATATGTGAGAAATAAATCAAATTAAGAAATTAATAGCACCAAAATAAAAAGAATAAAATTATCTTTAAAACGAGTTTGGTTCTATATAAATTAACTTTTGGATCACAAGTTATTCAATGAACGACACGAGGCATAAATGCAATCGAAATGTAAGAAAATATGTTAAAAAGTCTAAAAATAATTATTTTGTGGCAATTGTAACATGTCATTAATAATTATGAATCATATTCATCCATCCAATATTTAATGTAAATCACATTTACATTTAATTATATAATGTGAATCCAATTTACATTAACTTAATAAATTATAATCATATTTACAATTAAACCCTCTATCATATTGTGAAACATATTCACAATACAAATATATTAATTGTGGATAGTGCTATCCACATTAACCATATCTTTGATAATTAAAACCAATTTGATTATCTTAGATACCTATCTACATGTGCCCAAAAAATGTGAATCATATCCACAGATAATTAAATCATATTTAATCATCATTATTCCAATGCTAAGATATTATCAACAATTATTTTTGAACTCTTTCAAGAATAATGTTCTTTCTCCGTGGATACTTTGAGATAAGGACATGGCAAATGTATATTCCGTGTATAGTGACTTAGAAACTGAGATCTAATCTCTTATCCAGATCTAGAAGATTGCTCAGGAATGTCTGATCAAGTTGGATAGAATATTTAATCTACTCATTGAATCTGGATCATATTCAGATCAATGTTCAACATTAAGATTGGATAATCAATCTATCGAGTGGAGTCACTAAAATCCAACCATGTTTCATCACTCTCTCATGTTGGATGCATCATTGTTATACAATCGTTTAATATTACATCAACCTTAAATATTCCTCATATCCGTTCATCCTGCATACTGGAAGACCTAGAATAAACCCAAAGTTTTTTTATCACATTTGAACTGCCCTCTTCAGGGTTTTATCATTAAGTTTCTCATTTGATTATTGGAGGATGGTATCGATCATATGCTTTGCAAAAGATATATCACACCTAAAAATCACGTAATGCATCCAAAGCAAGACAACCATCGATGGAATTTGGTTGATCATAACATCTCATGAGTGAGCTCATGTCTATCTGTTAAGTAGTGATGTTGTATGATCTCTTTAAGAGATCGTATTACTCATATTCCCTCGTATGTACATCAGTTCGCAAGTGTATAGACCTTGATTTGGTCATCAACCTAATGTTCCTGCCCAATGTACATACTTAGACATATAGTTATACATCTATATCCTATCAGAGGATGCATGAATGTATCATGACAACATTGAAGGTTTAAATAAATATGCAAACACAAGGGCCTAAATGCAATTTATAAAAACAAAATTGATAAAATAAGAAATGCTGACAGGACTTAGATACAATTACCTAGACTATGGGGCCGTGAATGCAATTTTTCCAAGAGGGGAGTATGCGGCGCACATGAGCTCCAGTAGACCGGGGGCTCTTCTGCTATTTGATGAAGCAAGGGATTCTGTCCTGTAATTTCTCCTGCCGTCACATGAGTTGCACGTGGGTTGCGGAGTTGTTGGGCTTCCGGGCGATTGGCTAGACTTCGGGGGCTCAGTCGCAATTATCCTTTTCCCTCATGTGCAAAGCACGTGCAGGGGGGAATAAGGGCAAACTGAGGGCGAAAGGGGGGCTCGTTTGCAGGGGAAGCGTGAGGCGGAGCAGAAGAATCTGTAGAGGAGCGGTCAGGGTAGTCTATGCGAGCGGTGGTCTCCACCTCCGTCGATACACGGCTGGAGGTGGAGGGGCGAGGCATCGTGCGAGCTGGAGGAGCTTCAGCGGAGGTTCTCGACGGTCGTGGTGAAGAAGTTCGAAGGTGCGAGGCTCCTTTGCTCGTCGATGGCGACGATCGAAGGTTGTTGGTGGTCAGCGAGCAGCGCGACGGCGTTAGGTGGTGCAGGCGAGGCGGAGCCGTGTTGCTGCAGAGGGTGAACGAAGCCCCAAGGGGCTCGAATCGCGGAGGGTAATAGAGCTCGTTCCGATGGCACATGCACAGAAGCTCCGGCGGATGAATGGCAGTGGAGCTTCTGATGATGATGTGATGAAGCTTTGGTCACTAAGTTCCTGCAGGTGGTTAGCTTACAGACAGACAGAAGGGAAAGCTATGGGAGTGGAGTTCCTTCGGGTCGCAGAGGATCTGGAGCCAATTAATGGTAGTTTTTGAGAGATAGAGGAGAAGTGGAGAGACAACAAAGGTGATCCGATTCTCGATGGTGTGTGGCCATGATTGAAGAGATGATTTGCAGCGAAATCAAAGAAGGAAAGATGGAAGAAAGAAGCAAGGAGATAGAAGGAAGGTGGAGAGGGAGAAAAGAGGGTTACCTGCTGGTGTGTCTGGGTTGGAGTGAGCAGCTACGCTGCTTCGAGTCGTCGCCTCTAGACCTCGGTAGGGAAGGTCGAATCTCGATAGTGCTTTGCAGCCACTACTACATTGTCGGAGGGACCACGGATCTCGTCGCCGTGAAGGGGGTGCCGATCGTCGCCTACAAGAAGCAGTCCACGTCTGTTACAAGTGAAGCACTTCGAAGCTACAACCCTTGCTCTTGAGATGGCGGAGCTACTTCTCCGTTGGCGGATGAGTGTGAACGTCGCATCTTGTCCCTTTTTAATGGAAGTTGGAGGAGAGGGATTTGCAACGACGTGATGGAGGGGTCGAGCAGTTGCAGAGGAGGTGGATGTGTGTAGGGGAGTGGGTGAGAGGCGGGTGCGGTTGTGTGAGAAGCGGACGGTTGCTGCTTGCGTTGCAAGAAGCAGAGACGGCGGTTGCGCTCCAGGCGCGATGACAGTTGCTGTGAAAAGCGGGCGAGGAATGGGAGGAGCAGGTGGCGCTGGGCGCGCATGGACTCGCGCAATTAAGGAAGGGAAGGTTGCAATCACATGCGTCGCACGTGATGAGCGGGTGGACGGAGGAGGTGCCACGTGGCACGCCTAAGGGTTACCACTGGTGAAATTTAAAAATTAGAATTTAAAATTTAAAATAATAGTAAATAATAAATAAGATAAAATAAATAAAAAATAAATAAATAAAGTAATAAATAAATAAAAATAATAAAATAAATAATCAAAATAATAAAAAATGATGGTAACACATGGCGGTTCTACAAGCTGCCACTTGTCGCTCCCTGAAAATCACAAATTAAATGTAAAGAAAAAATAAAAAATATATAAAAAAGGGATCAAATCAAAAGGTGACCAAACATAAAAGTTGCTCGTCTCGATGAGATCTACAACTTCCATGAAGGATTGAAAATAAAAAGAAGTCATCTGTACAAAAGGTATTTTTTGGAGGTACTTTATAGATATAAAATACCATATTGTTATATTTTATAGATTTTTCATCATTTTTAAATTAGATAAAAATAATAATAGAGAAAATGTGAAAGAAATATTTACAACTTAATCTATTTTTGGATTTTTGATAATTAAGAGAATAAAATATAAAATAAAAGGTATTATGGTCAATATGTACAATATACAATAGGGGTCAAAAACCCAAGTTTCAGATACGAACTCTGATTTTAATGAAATTGATCTTGTTTTGAAGGTATTTGAATGTATATTATTTTAGAAGTGAGTAGACCTAAATCAGACACCGTATGAGAGAGATATGCGTATTTTAATGCTCTTAATCTCAAACTAGGGCTCGGGTTTTATTGGATATTTTTATAAGTTATTTTTTTGATATTTTTTCTTTATTAGTGTCAGTAATATATACACTATAGAGTTAATTTTATTAGATTTGGAGTTAGTACAAAATAGATACAAATATGTGATTTTTCCATGGGAAGTATTGGGAGGAAGATGGACAATCTTCATATCCCTATCTTGATTAACTGGTATGGCATTTATGAGTTCTTCATCGGATGAATCTCCATAAAAGACAACCGATTCTTGTAGAGTCACACACGAATTCGGACAAGGGAGCATGTTCCTGGTGTTTTTGTGATTACTGGCTGGTGCTGTTGATGCCACCTCTTGATAATCATGAATTTTGGTGACATTAGAGGTATCCTGAGTCGGTTCCTTGTATGGTTCAAGTATCTCATGAATTACCGTTGACTCAAAGATTGGACCACTTAAATAATCATGATGTTCCTAAGAAATATGGTCTAATTCTTCATAATCTCCTAAATAATGTTTCCTACTAGGAGTAATTGCACGGTGGGAGGTGTAATGAGAATCCAAGGTCTGTCCA
Source organism: Ottelia alismoides (assembly GCA_037367405.1). Lineage (NCBI taxonomy): Eukaryota > Viridiplantae > Streptophyta > Magnoliopsida > Alismatales > Hydrocharitaceae > Ottelia > Ottelia alismoides. The sequence continues at coordinate 1,084,389 of JAZKJV010001570.1, forward strand.
ACAGTCGGTCACAGGGGTGTCTCTCCCAAGGCACGTGTCAGTATTATGTGAGGAGAGGTCTGATCATGTAAAGCGTTTGTCTCTTGATCATAACCGTCGGTTTCAAGTCGGGTTTCCTTAGAACAAGTCGTGTCATTGCGGGTTTGTTCATTGTGGTTTGAGTTCGGGAATTTGATGTCCTGAGTCTTACAATCGATAATTGCCTTAGTAGAGGCTAAGAACGGTTTTTCTAATGTAATAGGAGACTCAGACAACTTTTCGAGGTGCTCAGTGTTAAGGACAATAAAATCCACTTTATGTTCTTCACCTTAGAAATTTACGACGACAGAAACGATCCCCCACGATCTTTTGGTATATCGATCGGGCAGTTGAACTATCACCCTTGTCTTTTTAAGTTGTCCGAATTTGAGTTGGTCAGAAATAGACTTTGGGAGGACGTTTAGCGTAGAGTCATCTTCTAACCGAACATGAGTGAATGCAGAATCCTCAATTTCACCCATTATCCGAGTCAACCGCTTGATTTAACGGCTCTTGATTTTGTGATTCATCACCAAAGAGCTGGCCACATATATGACATGATATTCCATCCTTGATTGTTTCTTGCTTGTATTTTTAAGGTTTAGCCGACTCTTCATAAATATCTTAAGATTAGCACACATTCTATGGCCTTGATCGATGGAATTTCTAAGACCAGACTCTTGCAAAATGCTTCCATTTCAAAATTGTCCATTTTTTTAAAAAATTATCTATTTTTTCATTTTTTGGCATTTTCAGTGAGATGGTCAGTAGGGGGCTCAGAGGTCAGTGATGGTTGTGCCTGTGAGTCACATGATGATTTTTTGGTTCGCAAGGTGGTGGTCTTACTCCTTCTGGATTCTGCATAGACTGGATGAGATCATATATTTTCTCTGTCAAAGCATCTGCTCTATGATTGATCCGAGCAATCTCATCCTTAAACATCTCATGACATGAGATTGAATAATCATTCTCCATATGTCATGATTTCGACATATAATCTTGAGTATTGATTATTCATAATCGTTACGGTCTGGTCATAAGTCATATTTCCTTAACTTTGATTTTCTTGTGAATTGTCGAAGGAAAATTGGTCGTACTCAAGAAGAGAGTCAACCTGAGTAAGGGATGGTTCAAGAGGTTGGCAGTCCATAGTAATCATAAAACGTATTACTCTGTCAATATTGGTTACTCTATTTTCCATCCTCAATTCTGCTCGTTCTCTCGTGTCCATAATATTATCAGAATGTGAGAGAGGTATATTCTATGAAGAAGTATGGGCATAGGGTGGGATGTATGGGAGGGAAGATAATGATGGCTGAGGGGGACTAGGTTTGAAGAGAAGGTTCTCCTGTGAAGTGTGAGAAGAAGGGTATCGAGACATGGTTATGGAGACCAGGTAAGAAGACCAATGTGCCGACATCTTCTCAAGAGAGGGATGGAATGATTTGCGAACCATGATTTGCTTGCAATTGCAAGGTCATTGATGTACACAAGTCAAACACAAAACAAACACATACATCCACCCACTTGACACTTTTGAAGGCACGTCAAGTTCAGCCGCTTATGTTTTCGATTTTAGTTTAATGACCAAGCAATCTTGAAGAATAAACAGAGCTGTTAGGTACCGAAACATTTCATAAAAGCTGTCTCAAGCTCATACAACTAGTTGCATATACTCTCATCCAATATATGTGTAAGTATGAACCATCAGACAACTACCCGTATTACTTGAGGATGGAGCCTTACACCGTGTCTTCTAAACTACCCACTCTAGTAAGGGAAGTTGGACCGTAAAATGGTTACCTGAACCCCTCACTGAGAAGTAGCTAGTTGTTTCTAAAAACAGTAGTGTGAATGAAAATTTGTGGTTTTTGACTTTGTCCTAGAGGTTCGATCTTGTCCTTACAAACAATGAGTGGGTTATTCTCCACCAAACACAAAGCTTGATTTTAGGTTAGGTTATTTATAGTCACCATGATTAGCAGTCCCAGTTTTATATTAAAGTTATCATCGAGGTTTTATATGAGCACATAAATCCATGCCTAATGAGCAGTCCCAATTTATTTAATTTCTAAGATGCAAAAACTTAAGAGGGGAGAATCGAAGGCCAATGCAAGAATAAATAAATGATGTATGCTTAAGAAGAAGACAATGATTCCTTGTGTTCTTCATGCGGGATGTAATATAAGGAATTCTTAGAATTTACAATAAATGATATGCACAGATGAAAAATACCCCAGGCAGATAGTTCTATTAGTGGGAAGAATTGAATTCAATTGGGCTAATGTTGAACGATGTACAATGCGTATAATTAGTGAAAGTGTGGCCTAAGAATTACGAGTACAATCAAGAACAATTAAGCTAGCATATATGTGCCTAATTCCTGCGCCATTCAAGTAAGGTCCCAACCACACAGAAGGGGTTAAAACAGACCCAACACACCACAGAGAAGTCCAGACCGAATTATTACAAATTATCTGGGTTCAAAGAGAGATGGACCCTGTGAATAATGTAGAAATTAAATCTATATAAGCTCAATCTCACAAAAATAAAAAAGGATTTTTGCACCCATAACCCTGAGTAATTTCACAATAACATTCATAACATTGCATAATCGTAAATTACATGAGAAACCCCAAGTAATGCTTAACTCTTACATGACATGACCCTATGTTATGTTCCGTTTGGGACATCCGTTATATTTAACGGTTTCTGTTGAAAAAGACAAAAATGCCATGATGTTCATTTTTATTTGCAAAACATGCCATCATCGCTTCCCCCTCCCCCGTACTCGAACACACCCTCCCCCTCACCCTTTCTCCGATTCGGTTGACCACCTCTGCACACCCCCTCATCGATGACGAGGTCTCCTCAAAGACCCCCTGCGCAGATCTACTCCCCTCTCGTCGAAGCCGAGTCTGCACTGCTAGGTTCCCTCATCCTAGCCCACGCGCCCCTGCGCGCGTCTGCTACACCCCTGCGAAGCTCTCTCGTCGATGCCTCCTCACCCCCAGGCAGGTTGCTCCCTGGTCGACCGCCCCTCCTCGATCGAGCTCAAAGTTTGAGCCCCTCTGCTCCCGCACTCCTCCCCTGCTCGCCCTCCCTGCCTGCTCACCCACAACTGGCTAAAAGCCCCCCGGCGGAGCTCAATGCCCCCCCACCCCCCCGAGTCGGTGCTAGCCTACTCGCCCACCCGCAACCGAGCCTGAAAGCCCCCTCACGCTCCACCCCTGCTCGTCCTCCCCCAGCCAAGGTTGAAAGCCCCCCCACCCCCTAAGTTCAAGCCCACCCTGTAACAGAGTCCCAAAAGGGTTTAAATATCGGTTTCAGATATCATATCGATATCATGTCAATACGATATTTCTTCGAAATTCAAGGACATTTCGTTCATATCAATTCCTATTTGTAAAGAAATGATCGAAAACTATCCTCATATCGTCATTTTGCTCGAAATTTTGATTCCTTGTCGAAACTGCTCGTCGAAATTTCGCAAAATCTGGATGCATAACATGATATTAGCTTTGTACATGAGGTGTACTGTAAAATAAACGTATCGATCACTTCCCATCTCTCTCTCATGGTAATATTTATTCTTTTTCCCTGATAAGGCATCCCCATCACCCAGATGCCCTGTCAGGACATCTGACTTCTGCATTTCCCTGTCAGAGTATTCCGTTTGCCGATCGATGAACCATTTGTCGATCAACACATAAAAATAATATATAATATTATTTCAAAAATTATATTATTAAAAATAATATATAAAAATATTTGGAATTGAGAATCAGTAAATGATTTGCCGATTCTCGTTTTCAAATATTTAATATATTATTTTTAATAATATAAAATAATATTAATCAGCGAATGATTTGTCGATCGACGAACCGTTCACCGATCGATGCTCCGGCAGGAAAATACCGAGTTCAAATGTCCTGACTGAAAAATACCGAGGGATACCCTACCAGGGAAAAAAACTCCCAGACCTCATCCAAACAAAGAGAGATGGGAGCATTTGACTTGGGAAATCTTATTTTAGAACTCCTGCTCCTCGAAATGAGATCAGACTTTGAAACCTGCAACAGTAAATAGGGAGAGGAGAACAAACGTCCTCCCGATCGCCGTCACCAAGACAAGAAAGTACCTTTAACCAGACCGTACTTTACCATCCACCCCCCAGAAAAAGAAACCTATTCCTCCAAAATATTTTATTTCGATACGCAAGACAGTTATATATCTATCGCCGCTAAACAAATCAAAATCCAACTACTCATCAAAAAAAAAAAAAATCAAAATCCAACTCATCCCCACCGAACGCCACCACCTTCTTACAACGTCAATCTCTCTCTCTCTCTAAATATATACACGCGCAGCTCCGTCAATCTCTCTCCCTCTGTAAATCTTGCAGGGGAGGAGAGGAAAGGCTAAAAACCAATATAAAAAAAGGGGTAGACAGGGGAGGTGGTGGTGCTTTTTAGGAGGAGAAGGGAGATGAGGGGGTCCTCTCCTGCCCTTTGATTCGCTTCATCTCCCTCTCCCCCCTTCCCCCTCATCAAGTAGCTCCCCAGATCTCGGCACGGGGCCTTCAAGCTTCGTCTCATCCCTCGGAGCCTCCGGATTGACCTTTCTTCATCGGTGGGTGTCTTTCGAGCAATCCCCCAGCTAACATCTGCTTGATCTTGTGCTGCTTGGATTCCGGAACCGGATCGTGTTTTTGAGTTCGAAATACATGTGAATTCTACGTAGATTTCGTAAGGTTGTGCTTCTTGATCCGTTTTCTCCGGTTCGGTTGGCATTTTGGGTTTGTGAATCTGTCGAATTAATCCCGGTTCGGGTCTTAATTATTTGTTGGTCTCGTGAATTATGCATTGATGGATCGAATTTCGATATTTGGATTAGCAAAGATTGGATTTTGGATTGTTGGGTTGCGTAATTTGGGTGACTTGGATGGTTTGGTGCGCAGGGAAGGGATGGAGTCGGATCTGGGGAAGCTCTTCATTGGCGGAATCTCGTGGGACACGAATGAGGATCGGCTGAGGGAGTACTTCTTGAATTATGGGGATGTTGTTGAAGCTGTGATCATGAGAGACCGTGTCACGGGCCGCGCCCGTGGATTCGGATTCGTCGTGTTCGCAGATCCCGCTGTTGCCGAGCGTGTTCTTATGGAGAAGCACTCCATTGATGGTCGGGTGGTAAGAGTTTCCGATCCTTGTCTTTGAACTTCCAATCCTACAGTTGCAGTAGTTCATTTATATGTTTGGGTCTCACCTCTAGCTATCCATGCTTGTAGACCTTGCTAGACTTGTTTCTGTAGCTAAATCGATTCGATTAATTTGATTGAGAAATTTTGTGCCCGGGCTACCGAATTTGCCAGGTTGAAGCCAAAAAAGCAGTCCCCCGCGACGATCAACATGTGGTCAACAGAAGCATTGGTAGTGCCCATGGCTCCCCCGGTCCAGCACACACCAAGAAGATCTTCGTCGGAGGTCTTGCATCCACCGTAACCGAGGGTGACTTCAAGAAGTATTTTGATCAGTTCGGAACAATCACAGATGTCGTGGTGATGTACGACCACAACACCCAGAGACCCAGGGGTTTCGGGTTTATTACTTATGATTCCGAGGATGCTGTTGATAAAGTATTGCAGAATACATTTCACGAGCTGAACGGAAAGATGGTCGAGGTGAAGAAGGCTGTGCCTAAAGAACTCTCTCCTGGACCTACTGCAAGGTCTCCCGTAGGAGGTTATACTTATGGTCTTAATCGCGTCAACAGTTTTCTCAATGGATATGCACAGGGACATAATTTCAGCTTGAGTGGAGGCCTCAGTCCAAGGGTGGATAGTAGATTTGGATCCATCAGCAATGTCCGTAACGGTTACACGCCTCTGGGGCATGTTGGCCTCGGGATGGGGATGAATTTCGAGCCACGATTGTCGGTTAATTTCACTGGCACGGGCAATTACAATAATGTTATTGGTTTTGGTAGAACATTGAGCCCCTTCTATAATGGGAGCCCTACTAGATATGGTAGTCCTATTGGGTATGTAAGTGGTAATGGAGGATCGGGTCCGATGATCAGCTCGAATGCTCGCAATATATGGGGCAATGGCAGTCTTAACTATACCATGAATTCTTCTAGTTCTGGAAATGGAAGCCTTGGCGGTTTTGATGGTACTACACTGAACTGGGGTAGTTCTACTTCTTCCATCTTAGCTGAGAGAGCACAAAGAGGTTCAGCCTTTGGGAATGGAACTCTTGGTTTTGGAAGTGGTGAAAATTTAGGACTAGAAGATGATATCTATGACAGGAAACAAAAAACTGGCGATTTGCCTTCGATGGCTGCTAGTGGTCTCTATGAAGGTGCATATGCCGACCTTTATGGCAGCAATTCCATATACAGCGATCCGACATGGGTTGCTGGTTCTGAAGATTTAGATGACTCTGGTCAGTTGGGCTATGATCTCAGTCGTGCGGGATCCAACGTTACCAGTAAGAGTCCTGCGGGATATGCCAGTGGTTATAGTGTTAACAGCAGACAAACTGATAGAGGTCAGTGTTTATTCTTGTTCCTGGCAGATTCTTTTTATGTCCCCCATTTATATGCAATCTACCTTTCACATTTTCCTTTGTAATTCAAAGAATGACTAGAATCACATTTATTTTATCTGCTTGAGTTTCAACAAAAACCTAAACAGTAAATGGAAGCAAAAAGGTCAACTTGGTTTCCCTCTTATGCTGACGAGCACGCAAAGAAAGTTACTATCAATCTGAAGTTCACGATGATTGTGCACTAAAAAAATTACGAACAATCAGGCTGACGCGTTTCTCACATAAATGATGACTGCTACATAAATACATCGCCTTCAGACAGATATATCCTGTGTTGTCATGTTTTAGGATGAAACACAGCACATTTGAGTTAAACTAAATCTGAGTAGATCTATAAGCTTTAAAAATTTTCCAACCAACTTTTATGCTTTCTTCAGATCTTTCATCAGTAACTGAGTATTAATGGAAATCTTGTCTGTTGAGTTGTACTGCTTAAATAGGCCTAAATGGGTAAACGGATCTTTGGATGAGGGACCGTTTACCCATAGTCTTTATATATTGTACTCATCCCCCCCATTGGTTTCTTAACCTAGTGAAGAGAGAATCCTAATCCCTTGAGAAGGTGATTAGGGTTCATGTGTGCTCCTGTGGTTTTTCCCTCGTTGTAGGGTTTTCCACGTAAATCCCTGTGTTAATCTCTGTGTTCTTAACCATTGATTTCAACATGGTATCAGAGCCAACTTGAGGCTCGGTTCTTTGTCGTCTCTCGGATCGACTGCCCGTGCAAGGTGCTCGTGTACGCCGTCACCGCCGCTGCCGTGCACAGGAAATCGGAGTTGGTCCCTCGTTCTCGCGCGCCCCTCCCGCTGCCCCTGTGCGCCACCCGCTGCATCTGGGACTCGTCTTCGGTTCTCGCGCGCCCCCTTCCGCTGCCCTAGCGCGCCCCCCCTGTTCATCCTCCTCCGTGCGCGGTGTCGCGTTCCGCCCAGCGGCCGCCCGCACCACCCTCGCGCGCGCCTGCAAGCCCTAGCGCCTGCAAGCTCTAGCGCCCTGCCCGTGAAGCCCTTGCGCCGCCCCTGCCCGTGAAGCCCCATGTGCTGTTCGTGAAGCCCCTGTGCTGTTCGTGATTCCTGTGTGCTGTTCGTGAAGCCCCTGTTCATGATCCCTCTCTGCGCGCTTGTGCTGTTCGTGATTCCACAAGTTCGTGATTCCTGTTTGTGATTCCAACAGAAAGGGGTGGCACTCCTGTTCATGATTCCAGCCGTTGGTGGAGGGTTGCATCCAAACCAAGCCTTGCTGTGACCAAGTCATTGGTTGAATCTTGTGCAAGCTATCTTTGTGGTATTCTCTGGTCCTTTTTTTTCTCTGAAGTTGATTATTGATATCTCGAGAAGTTTGTTCCGTGTTCTTTATGGCTTCAGAAGATACCATAACTATTAAGATGGATAATGTCCCGACTAATGTCACCACGGTGAAGTTGACAAAAAACAACTATCTGATGTGGTCTGCGGCAATGGAGGTTGCCCTTGCTTCACGTGGTAGGGGAGGATATATCGATGGTCGGAAGAAAACTCTTGCGGTCACTGATAAGTTATATGACCAATGGTACATTGAAGATAGCCAATGCCGAAACTGGATTATCAATGCTGTATCCTCTGATATTCAACCTCTGATTCTTCGAAAGAAGTCGGCTAGAGACCAATGGCTCACCCTTGAGAGCATGTATGGTCAAAAGAAGCAAGACATTCGTATGTATCAATTGAGCAGGGATGTTTATACCATGAGACAAGGAGAGCTAACTGTTGCTGGATATTATGCTTCATTAAAAACCAAGTGGGAGGAGATTGATTACTACTGTGATGATACCTGGACCAGCCCTCTTGATCAGAAAAAATACTGGGACGAGATTTGGAAGCAGAGAATCTTCATCTTCTTGGGAGGACTGAATGCTGAGTTTGAGGCAACCAGAAGTCAACTTCTGACAGGTGGGATTGGGTCTGATATTGAGGAAATCTATCATGCAATTGAGTCTGAAGAACATCGGCGTATGGTTATGAAAGATGATCAGGGATCCCATGTTGAAAGATCTGCGTTGTTAACAAAAGGGGGCAAGAGTGGATACTGGAAGGATAAGAAATGCGGTCACTGCAAGAAAATAGGCCATGGGATCGATTATTGATGGGAACTTCACCCTGAAAGAAAAATGAACAAAGGAAAAAGGCCAACTGCAATGGTCGCTGAAGGAAAGAAGCTGACAGCTGATCAGATCAAGGACCTACAAGCATATGTTCAGAAGATATCGGTCTCTGACAACAGCAAGAGTGATACTGATACCATCAACACCGCCATGGCTGCTGCAACGTATAAAGGTAAAAAAAATTTTCATGATGAATGGATTATTGATAGTGGGGCATCTGACCATATGACAGGAAATTCTAAGATGTTTCACGAATATAATCTTGCTTCGGGACGGGACCGAGTTAGCTTAGCTGATGGTTCCTCTGTCACGGTGGCTGGGAAAGGAAGTATATCTATTATTGATAAATTCATCCTGAAGGATGCTCTTCATGTTCCTGACTTCCCAATCAGTTTATTATCTGTTTATCGCATTGCAAAGGACCTTCATTGTCGTCTAATCTTTGATGCGAATACTTGTGTTCTGCAGGACTTGGGGACGGGGAAGCAGATTGGGATTGGTTTAGTGGTTGATGGGCTTTATCGTCTTCCAGCTCGGATTGTGTCGGCATGGGTTGCAACTGCTACTGGGAATAGACAAGAAGATTTGGGTGAACTGAAGATATGGCATGATCGTTTGGGCCATCCTGGTTATTCTACTCTTTCGGTTTTGTTTCCTAGCTTATGCAATAAAGTGGACCATAAATTTCTTTCTTGCGAGGTGTGTCAATTATCGAAACACACTAGAACTATTTATCCTATTTCAAATAGTAGAAGTATTGCTCCTTTTGAATTGATTCACTCAGATGTCTGGGGCCCCTCAAGTGTGGTGAGTCTAGGAGGTCACAAATATTTTCTTACTTTCACTGATGATTATTCTCGTTATACCTATGTCTACTTGATGAAAAATCGAAGTGAGGTTCCTACAATTGTCCGACATTTTGTTCTCATGGTTGAAAATCAGTATGATTCCAGAGTAAAAAACTTACGAACAGATAATGCTAAGGAGTATTTAGAAACGTCTCTTCAGATCTTTCTAAGAGAAAAAGGGATTGTTCACGGTACTTCTTGCAGCTATACTCCTCAACAAAACGGAGTTGCTGAGCGGAAAAATAGATCCCTGTTGGAAGTTACCCGTGCTCTTCTGTTTCAACATAATGTCCCTAAGCATTTTTGGGGGGATGCCTTGCTTACATCTACTTATCTTCTTAACAGACGACCTTCTATGGCTATTAAAAATAAGGTTCCTTTCTCTGTTCTACATGCTGATAAATCTCCCTTCTCTCTTGCCCCCCGTGTCTTTGGTTGCGTTTGCTTTGTTCACAATTTTGGTCCTGACAGACGAAAGTTGGATCCACGAGCAATCAAATGCATTTTTCTTGGTTATTCTTGTACACAGAAAGGGTACAAATGTTATGATCCACTATCACGGAAATTATATGTGAGTAAAGATGTCACCTTTCATGAATGTCAATCATACTATGAGAAGTCTCCTTTTCAGGGGGAGTCCACAGATCATTGTGACACTACTTGTTTTTTGGATGAGCTTATGAACTCTTATGATGATCATAAAGATCAACATACTGATGCAAACAACTGTGATAGTGACAAGACGTTGCAGGAAACGGCCAATAGAGAAGAGTTATTAGATGAGAGTAGAAACTGTGTGGAAAATTTGAATCTATCCACTTTTCCAGCAGAATTATACTTAATGGTGAAGACCCACTTGGAACCAACCAGATGAGCATCCTTTGGAATGTCCACCACATCCCAAGTTTCGTTCTTTTGCAGAGCAGCCATTTCTTCGTCCATTGCACGCGTCCACCTTGGATCACCTTTCGCTTCAGCCACATTCCTTGGAAGATCATGAGAGTCAAGAAGAGTAAGGAAGCTTTTATAACTGTGATAGATTCAAAGCTGATAGATTATCTAGAAACGTTTGCTCCTGTGGCCAAAATGAATACGGTACGTGTCGTTATCTGTCTGGCAGTTCAATTCTCTTGGAAGATGTATCAGCTTGATGTAAAGAATGCGTTCTTAAACGGAAATCTCAAAGAAGAGGTTTACATGAAGATGCCTCCTGGATATGGCGAGCTAACCAAGTGTTGCAAATTGAAGAAAGCTTTGTATGGCCTCAAGCAGTCACCTAGAGCTTGGTTTGAGCGGCTCCGAATTGTAATGATCACCAATGGCTATCACCAAGCTAATGGCGATCATACCCTCTTCATCAAAAGGAGGGGTGACAGAATATCTGTTCTTTTGGTATATGTTGATGATATGATTCTGACTGGTAATGACGATGCAGAAACTCTCAGCATAAAACGCGTTCTTGCTACAGAATTTGAACTAAAGGACCTAGGCAAGTTGAGGTATTTCCTGGGTATTGAAATGGCAAATTCCCCTGGAGGTTTATGTTTAAACCAACGAAACTATGCGCTAAATTTACTGCATGACTCTGGTCTGATCGGATGCAAGCCGGTCTCTACTCCTATAGATGCTAATCATAAACTTAGCAAAACTGATGGTGAACTTCTCTCTGAAGCAAAAAAGGGTCAGTATCAAAGACTCGTTGGAAAATTAATTTATCTCACTCTCACTAGGCCTGACATTACCTATGCTGTAAATGTTGTCAGTCAGTTCATGCATGCACCCACCACTGTTCATATGAATGCTGTCATCAGAATTTTGTGCTACATCAAGAATTCTCCGGGTAAAGGTCTTCTGTTCCGAAAACATGATAATGTAAGTGTTGAAGGTTATACAGATGCAGATTGGGCTGGATCCGTTGATGACAGGAGATCAACAACAGGGTACGTTGTTTATTTATGTGGTAACCTTGTCATATGGCGAAGCAAGAAACAACATGTTGTCTCTAGATCTAGTGCAGAAGCTGAATACAGAGCCCTTGCAAATGGGGTTACTGAGGTAGTATGGTTGAAACTTCTGTTAGCGGAGTTGGGAGTTGAACCAATCATGCCACTGAAGATGTTCTGCGATAATAAAGCTGCGATAAACTTGGCAAATAATCCTGTTATGCATGATCGAACGAAGCATGTGGAGATTGACAAACACTTCATTCGTGAGAAGATTGACGATGGTCAGTTGTGTCTTCCCTACTTGAAATCTGGTGAACAGATTGCCGATCTCTTCACAAAGGGGCTGCCTACGGTGATTTTCGATAAAGATGTAGGCAAGTTGGGCATGGTCGATATATATGCCCAACTTGAGGGGGAGTGTTGAGTTGTACTGCTTAAATAGGCCTAAATGGGTAAACGGATCTTTGGATGAGGGACCGTTTACCCATAGTCTTTATATATTGTACTCATCCCCCCCATTGGTTTCTTAACCTAGTGAAGAGAGAATCCTAATCCCTTGAGAAGGTGATTAGGGTTCATGTGTGCTCCTGTGGTTTTTCCCTCGTTGTAGGGTTTTCCACGTAAATCCCTGTGTTAATCTCTGTGTTCTTAACCATTGATTTCAACATTGTCCAATTTGATCTGTAGATTTTGATCCTAGACATGAAATCCACAGTTGCATATAATATTCATTCTAAAAAATTTTGGAGTTCTTTTGTATCTTTCCCAACCGTGCAATATTTACCCTTTTGATTTTTTAAGATCGATCTTCGATATTATGCAAATTTTAGTTATATCTGTTAGTCTTGAATTGGAATTTGTTTGTAACATATTAATGCAGTGTGAATGTGTTTCAGTTCTCTGTCGAAGTTGCTAATCATGCAATCTAAATCTGCACATGTTTTGCACTAAATATGATTCTAATGATTGTTTATATTGCAGGGATTGCTGCATAGAGACATGATAATTATCAACTTGAGGATGTATTAGATGAAGATACATATTTATTTGGATATATGATCATGAGTTTCATATAAATGATCATGAACTTCATTTGTCTCTACATTGTCGTTGTCGTTGTTGCCTAGGTCTAACGGGAAATGGTTGTTAGAAAGTTCAGAACAGGATCGATATACAGAGCATTTTGTTGAAGGTTTGCGACTTTGCTTCAGTTTGAACATCAAGTGTAGTTGTTTTATTTGCTGGCATTGACTGAGATGTACAATCCCCATAGCTCAAGATGCCCAAAAACACCAGCAACATGCCAAAATAGGCTTCAAATTTTTTTAATGTTTTTTTATTACTCAACATATGTAATATCTGGAAGAATACTGTTATTTTAGATTTTTCTTTTCTTTTTTTTTGCATTTCTTTTCATTATTTTCTCAAACGAACAGGAGATGTGGTGGAATTTAAAGTATGTAAACCTTAATGGGATATCTGATCCCCAAGAATAAACTCTTCGATTGTCAGATTTGGTACTGGTAGATACTGGGTAAAGATTGCTGAACTATTCTTTATTAATTATATTATTTTTATTCGATAAAGAAAATCCTCAGAAATGATTAAGGGTCGGAAGATCATGTTGGATCAATTGGGCTGAATCTGAATCAATCCGATTCCATGTCCAAGTTGACTTGCTAAGCTAAAGATAGAAGTAGGGTTAACAGTAGTCCATGGTGAAGTTCTGGAAGCATGATCTACAAACTAAGATCAAATACTGTTTTGTTTCCTCAGATTCTTCCATTTGACTTATTAATCCCATTTATTGGTGTTTATAATTGTTATTGGCATCTTCCAACATTATTTGTTTTTCCCAGAACTTCAGATATAGTAATCTGCAGCACAGGAAGTCACAGGGCAATCTAGCTGGAAGTATTGGTGGTGGGTATCTGTTGCGATGGATAGGGTTCTCTGTTGCTGGTGGTTGATCATCTTTCTTGGTGGGGTTGGATAGGGTTCCATATGTCAGATTTGATTACTAAGCTATTGTGATTAGATCTAAATAGAATAATGTTATTTACCTGGATTCTTATTACCATTTTATTTACAATTTGATCTAAAGCTCTTACAAAATAACTATATCATAATTTGTGATAGAAGTGACATCAGCGATGGAGAAGGGGACTTGGCCCCTAGCCTCCCAAGAACTCCATATATCTATGTATTTATTTACATTTATTATATATATATATATATATATATATATAGAGAGAGAGAGAGAGAGAGAGAGAGAGAGAGAGAGAGAAGGGTAAATGGGGCTGCTCCCTGTGAGTAGCCAATGGGCTGCTCCCACCCCTATTTTCCCTCAATTTTTTTGGAAAATAAAAATTTATGTATTCATCACTATATCTCTCTAACATTCTATTAAAATTTCGTCAGAAACAGAAACTCTTACGACCTCCATCCAAACATGGTCGATTTAAAAAATTCTGCGATCGTTAAAAAATGACATCCGGATGGAGGGCTTAGGAGTCTCTGTTTCGGACGAAATTTTAATAGAATGTTAGAGGGATATAGTGATGAATACACAAATTTTTATTTTCTAAAAAAATAAAAAAAATAAGGGTGGAACATACTCCTTTTTCCCATATATATATAGGGGTTGATGGAGCTGCCCCCTGCCACCCCATTTTGGAACAAATTTTTTTATTTTTTTTTAAAAATATCGTCATGTATATTCATCTCTATATCCCTCCTATATGCCATTCGAATTTCGTCAGAAACAGAGACTCCTACGGCCTCCATCCAGACAGAGTCGATTTAAAAAATCATGCGACCGTTAAAAAAATGACGTCTGGATGGAGGCTGTAAGAGTCTCCGTTTCTGAAGAAATTCGAATGACATATAGAAGAGATATAGGGATGAATATACATGTTGATATTTTTTCGAAAAAATAAAAAAATTTTATGAAAAATGGGGTGGGGGGCAGCCATGTTGGCTACCCCTAGGGGGCAGCCCCATTTTACCCATATATATATATATATATGAAAAAATGGGGCTGCCCCTGGGTGCAGTCATGTCCCCATTTTTCGACGTTTTTTTATTTTTTTTTAAAAAATAAAACCATGTATATTCATTCATATATCCCTCCTACATGTCATTCGAATTTCGTCAGAAACAGAGACTCCTACGGCCTCCATCTCGATGGTATCGATTTAAAAAAAATCCTGTTACCGTTAAAAAATTACTGTCCGGATGGAGGCCGTAGGAGTCTCTGTTTCTGACGAAATTCGAATGATATATAGGAGGGATATAGGGATGAATGTAAATGGTGTTATTTTTCAAAAAAAATAAAAAATTTTGCCCAAATAAGCGGGGGCAGCCATGTTGGCTGCCCCTAGGGGGCAGCCACATTTGACCCATATATATATATATATATATATATATATATATATATATAGGGAATTTATCCAGAGAGCACTGTGCCCATTTGAATGGAATGAGCCCATCCTCACAGTCGTTGGATTACCAATATCAATCCCTAAATTTTAGGATCACGTCACAAGTCACAATATTTGGTGTCTATTTAAAAATGATATTTTCAGACTTTCTAAAATTAGCGTCCGCTGATCTTTTCGTATTGTGTTTGATATGGTCATTTCGAACATATTCTTGTTGATCTCGCGCGACGAGCAAGCTTCTGAAATTGCAGGAGCTTCGTTCTTCGAAGGTATTTTTGTAGAACTTTGTTTAATCAATCGTTCGTTGCAAAATTTATGTTTCCTCTTATTTTTGCTCGTGAGTTGTCATTTTTGGTTCATATTATGATCTCAGTTTAATCGTTTGTTTTTATATTTTCGATTTCAGATTCAAACGCGATGCTCGATTTGTCATTGGATTTGGATCATTAAATCTCAGAAGCAATGACGAATAATGATTCTTGGTTGGATTTCGATCGTGAGAACATCATATGAGAAGGAACGATGATGGATGACTATCAATTATATTTAGATCATGAAAGCAATATGATTGCTTAGACGTTTACATCCACAGAACACGCGATTCTGTTGTTCCATCTTTTGAAAATGATATCATTAGATATAATCAGACAGTCTTTGTTTTAATATAAGTAAATTTTGTATTAATATCATTAACATGATGTATATAACAAGTAACTTGTTAAATTACGTAAGTAACTTATAGATCATCGTCCTATTTGTAAGAATGATAAGTAACATCTTATATATTGTGCGTAACGTATTCAAATGGAATCGGTAACATATATACAATAGTCAAGTAAATAGTTGTTGCGAGATTGGTAATATCCAAACAATGGTTAGTAATTTACATTCATTTTATTATATGGTGCATATTTCAGTAATATGAATACACTGGTCAAGTAAGTGCTTCTTGTGAAGTCAGTAAAACCATAACAAATGGTCAGTAATTTCCATATGTGTTATTAATTTGAATAGAATTTAGTAATTTAGAGATAGTACTCAAGTAATATATATACAATCTCAAGTAAATTTTTGTTGTTTGTTCAGTAATGTATATATCTATATCTTATAGCACATGTTTATATGGTACATATTTCAGTAATATGAATACAATGGTCAAGTAAGTGCTTGTTGTGAAGTCAGTAAAACCATAACAAATGGTCAGTAATTTCCATATGTGTTATTAATTTGAATAGAATTTAGTAATTTAGAGACAATACTCAAGCAATATATATACAGTCTCAAGTAATTTTTGTTGTGTGTTCAATAATGTATATACAATTCTCAAGTAATGGCTATTATGAGATCAATAATAATAAAATAATATCTTCAGTAACAATCAGAATGGGTTCAGTAATATGGACATTGTAATCAGTAAATATTTTATGGACACTAGTAATTACATAACCAGTAATTGATGTATGGATATTAGTAACTATAACTTCAGTAACAATTACAATGAGTTCAGCAACATTCATAATGCGTTCAGTAACATTCAGTATGGACATTAGTAATTAGCCAAGTAACATTCATATGCATTGGGAGTTTAGTAACAATTACAAAGAGTTCAGTAACATTCAGTATGGACATTTGTAATTAGTAATTGCTATATGAACGCTATAACTTCAGTAACATTCATAATACGTTCAGTAATATGAATATTTGTAATCTGTAATTATTGTACGGACATTAGTAACTGACGTAATCAATAACTATAATCAGTAATTTAGAAGTTTACATATCTATACGTGGAATGATCATTCCATAAATAGATCGAATGCTGGCAATAATTAAAATGTGTATTTTTTATCTTACTAAAACCGACCACCTATTTTTATGGAAATGATTTAACTCGAATTCCTATTATGTTAATAATGCAAAGTACATTGCTATTACCAAAACCGTCCCCTTCCAAATAGAACCATCACATACACGTGGCGAGCCCACGTTTGGTGCTCAAAAAACCCCAAATGGACACTGTGCTCTCTGGATATGCCCTATATATATATTGTGTTAAATGAGGCTGCCCCCGGGGAGTAGCCAACTTGGCTACTCCCACATCTATTTTTCCCTCATTTTTTTATTTCTTTGGAAAATAAAAATTTGTAAATTCATCATTATATCCTTCTAATACTCTATTAAAATATCGTCAGAAACAGAGACTCCTACGGCCTCCATCCAAACATGGTCGATTTTAAAAATCCTACGACCATTAAAAAAATGACGTCTGGATGGAGGGCTTAGGAGTCTTTTTTTTCTGACGAAATTTTAATAGAATGTTAGAGGGATATAGTGATGAATATAGAAATTTTTATTTTCCAAAGAAATATAAAAATGAAGGAAAAATATGGGTGGGAGTAGCCAAGTTGGCTACTCCCAGGGGGCAGCCCCATTTTCCCCATATATATATATAGGGTAAAATGTATATTCCCCCAGGGAGTAGCCAACTTGGCAACTCTCACCCCTATTTTTCCCTCATTTTTTTATTTTTTTGGAAAATAAAAATTTGTAAATTCATCATTATATCCCTCTAACATTCAAATAAAATTTCGTCAGAAAAAAAGATTACTACGGCCTCCATCCAAACAGGATGGATTTAAAAAATCCTGCGATCGTTAAAAAATAGGATGTCTGGATGGAGGGCATAGGAGTCTCTGTTTCGGACGAAATTTTAATAGAATGTTAAAGGGATATAGTGATGAATACACAAATTTTTATTTTTCAAAGAAATGAAAAAAGGAGGGAAAAATAGGGGTGGGAGTAGCCAACTTGGCTACTCCCTGGGGGCAGCCCCATTAACCTTATATATATATATATATATATATATATATATATATATATATATATATAAAGAGAGAGAGAGAGAGAGGAAAAAATGGGGCTGCCCCCTGGGGGCAGCCAACATGGCTGCCCCCGCCTCATTTTTCCGCGTTTTTTTTTATTTTTTTTGAAAAATAAAATTCACCCCTATATCCCTCCTATATGCCATTCGAATTTCGTCAGAAACAGAGACTCCTACGGCCTCCATCTCGATGGTATCGATTTAGAAAAATTCTGTTACCGTTAAAAAATTACTGTCCGGATGGAGGCCGTAGGAGTCTCTGTTTCTGACGAAATTCGAATGGTATATAGGAGGGATATAGGGATGAATGTACATGGTGTTATTTTTCAAAAAAAATAAAAAAATTTGCCCAAATAAGGCGGGGGCAGCCACATATGACCCATATATATATATATATGGGTCATATGTGGCTGCCCCCACCTAATTTTGTCAATTTTTTTTATTTTTTTGAAAAATAACAGCATGTATATTCATCCCTATATCCCTCCTATATACCATTCGAATTTCGTCAGAAACAGAGACTCCTACGGCCTCCATCCAGACAGTCATTTTTTAACGGTAACAGAATTTTTTAAATCGACATCATCTCGATGGAGGCCGTAGGAGTCTCTGTTTCTGACGAAATTCGAATGGCATGTAGGAGGGATATATGAATGAATATACATGGTTTTATTTTTTAGGAAAAAAATTAAAAAAAATGTCGAAAAATGAGGCGGGGGCAGCCCCATTTTTTCCATATATATATATATGGGTCATATGTGGCTGCCCCCTAGAGGCAGCCAACATGGCTGCCCCCGCCTTATTTGGGCAAATTTTTTTATTTTTTTTGAAAAATAACACCGTGTACATTCATCTATATATCCCTCCTATATACCATTCGAATTTCATCAGAAACAGAGGCTCCTACAGCCTCCATCCGGACAGTAATTTTTTAACGGTAACATGATTTTTTTTAAATCGATACCATCGAGATGGAGGCCGTAGGAGTCTCTGTTTCTGACGAAATTCGAATTGCATATAGGAGGGATATATGGATGAATATACATGGTTTTATTTTTCAAAAAAAATAAAAAAAATCGAAAAATGGGGCGGGGGCAGCTCCTTTTTTTCCTATATATATATATATATATATATGGGGTTGATGGGGATGCCCCCTGGGGGCAGCCAACATGGCTGCCCCGTCCCATTTTGGGGCAATTTTTTTTTGAAAAATATCGTCATGTATATTTATCCCTTTGATTCGTTTAGTGTTTCTTGCTCATTATGTTGTTTTAGCGACTTTGATTGAGTTCCTCTAACCTCGGTGAGAGGGACACTTTCTCTATAGTATCTCACTCTCGGGCATGAAGCTTTTATCCTCACTCGTAAACCTTCTCAACATTGGGTCTATCAAAGCACCCTCCCTACCCAATTTAGTGCGATGATGCTTCTTAAAGTTTGATCCCTAGACCTTATTGGGATCATATCTTATGAGCACCATCTTCACATGATGGCTTATGTGGTTCCTAATGGACCATGCTTCTTAATATCATAGGACACACATGAGGGCTTAGGTGATTCCTAACAGACCATGCTTCTTATATCTCGCTCAAATTAACCCTCTGTTCAAGCTCAAATCCATAAACCCGAGTCTAGATAATGGTCCATCCCATGCTTCTATAGCCTACGTACGTGTTGTTTCACGAGGCTATCTTCACCTCATCATCACATGGTTACATATTTAATGTTCAAATTTATCATATCTAATCATTATTTAACAAAATAAAAAAAGTAAGCTTCTCACAAATCTTAATTTAAGAATGCATCAAAAAAGTTACCAAATATTTAGCTATTATGAATATACCCATATGCACAATCCATATTTTTTTCAGACGATATTGGCTGATGCTCCTAAACTCCAAAAAATTCTTCTATCCAAACTAGGGGTGCTAATCGAATCGAATACCTTCGAATCCACAAGGATTCTAATAAATTCTTTATGAAAGTTTTGAGTCTGAATTCGAATCGAATTTCAAATGAATTACTAACGTAAATTCATATTCAATTCATTTAAAGTTTCGAATATTCAAATTCGATTCATTTTTATTTTGAATTTGAAATATTAATTGATGTGTTAGAGTTATATAAATAATATTATATGAAAATAATGGGATTGCCTCCGCGTCATTTTTGACATATTTTTTTTAAATATCGCTATGTATATTCATCATATAATGAGGCAGTCCCATTAAATCCTTTTTAAAAAGGCACATGGTTATGCTCACTTACATCATTCTCACTAATCGTGTTAGACACCCCACGTTGGTGCAAAATCTCTTCTCCCTCCCGCCAACCCATGCTCGAGGTCTCAATATTTATTCACGAATGATGCATATAAGGGTTCGAAGACCCTCATTTCTGATTTTTGTCCAGCAATAGCCCAGCTTCTTCCCCACAGTGTGCCCCTCTCTTGTTGGTGTTTCCGGAGCTTGTGAGCTGCGGAAGCCGCTCTGCCCACTCCCGCATCTTCTTCAACTAGCTTGTGACGTTGGTGACAGCAGCGTCGTGACGGGATGGATTATCGCGCATCAGATCACCATGGCTGAAGACAAAGCTATGACCAGATCCGTCGTGTAGGGGTGTAAACGGACCGAACTTGAGCGAACCTATATTTTTTTAGGTTCGGTTCGTTTATCTAATCGAGCCTTAACTTGTGTTCAGGTTCGGTTCGTTTATTTTCGAACCGAATCCGAATCGAACCTCTTTTTAAATGAGTCGAACCTAAGCGAATATCGAAAGAAGAGAAATGGAAATATACATGTCTTTACAGTTAGAATAAATATTCATTTAGTTTTTTTTATCTAACTCATTTTCATCTTTTGAAAAAATCAGATTAATAAGGATTCGTCTCTTTGAAAAAAGTATAATCATAATATATTTTATATCTATTCAGATGGGGATAAGGAATGAGAATATGCTGAGATATTCGATAACTAATGTTTGTACTTGTTCTGTTGATTTGAAGATAAAGAAGGGAAAGTACTAGAACATAGATGATAGATGTTGTAAACACGATATGACTAATTATTTTTGGATAGTTTATATCGAGATAAAACCTAGTTATTCCATAAATATCTAGTTATCTCTAGACAAAATTCACTTACCTCGGGATAAAAACCACTCACCTCAAAATAAGTCCACTTCTACGGATAAAGATTTGTAAATATGTATGTGTATGTTTATCGATCTTTTAACGAATCGAACTTGAGAGAACCTATGATTTTTAGCTTCGGTTCGTTTATTTAATCGAGCCTAAACTTGTGTTCAGGTTCGGTTCATTTATTTCCGAACCGAATCTGAATCAAACTTTTAGCGAGCCGAACCTAAGCGAATATCGAACTTGAGAATTTTCTTACACTCCTAAATCGTGTGGATCTCCAACGTAGCTGCGTGGGCTTCATGCTCCTCGACGTGAGGAGAGCCGACGCTTGACGACGTAGGGTTGAGACCTCTCCGATCTGTTCTCGACATGCAATGATCTTTTCGGTGACAGCTCTCCCTTTCCCCTCTCTTTATTTTTTTCGGTTTGGAAGTGTACTTGACGTTCTGACCAAAGTCCTAAGTGATATGGAGAATGGGACGTGAGACCTAAGCAACACGAGTGGGTTGAAGACGACCTCCACATGGAATCCATTCGAAACCTTATCCCAAAAAATGACAAAGAAGAAGGTGAAGAGCTTAAGTAGTTTAATATGAAGTAAAATAATACTTACAGTCAAAGTTTTTTTTCCTCCTTGAGTGGCTTAGGTTTTACTGGCATGAAGCAACGGAAACCCATAAGTCAAGAGGAATAATGTTGAATAATGATTGTTCCATTTACGAATAAAAAACCACGATTGATTTCTTTAGACAATTAATTTTCATCTTAAAAAGAATGGGTTTTATCACTTGTAAACTTAACTTCTGCAATATTTAGTTATGTCTCTTTTTTTTAATATCAATTGCAAAATTCATGGCTCTGTCCTTCCGTTAAGTATATAACTGATAGTACAAAAATATAGAATTGTGAATTTTGTAAGAATATAGAGGGTATTCCAAAAAAAGGAGGGACATAACTGATATTGGAGAAGTTAAGAAGGGCACACGTGCTAAAAATCCCATAAAGAATAGGGATTGCTTATGCGTGATTTCTTCTCGATGGACAGAATATGTGTCTTAAGAACAGTTGAGAAGAAGTTTACTTGTAAAATTTCCTGCAATAGGTTGGGAGTCCTCGTCCTCCTCTTGACCTGCATCCTTTGGTTGAGAGTAGGTATGCAAACGGTCGGATACGGATACAGATACGGATATTGATATATATTATTGTATATTTATCCGTTTTTTAATACGAATACGGATGCGAATGTGGATATTGATGGATATTAAAACTATCTTTTACCATATCCTTACAAAACGGATATGGATGTAAAACGGATATTAATCGCATACGAGTAATATTAGAAATACCCTATAGAATTAGCTTAAATACAAACAAATTGGATGGAAAACACATGATATAAATGCATTTGTATCATAAAAATTGGTAAAAGAAGGTATAAAATTATGTTATATAGGGTTAAAAATAAATGTATGACTATATTTATATACGAAAACGGAGATACGAGTATGGATATGGATGTTTGTGGATATCAAAATAATATTCATATCCGTATCTATTTTAAAATGGATATAGATACGGATGTCGAAATCTATATAAAACAGATACGGTGACGGATCGGATGCGGATATATCCGTAACCGTTTGCACCCCTAGTTGGGAGTCCTTGTCCTCTTCTGAATGCATCCTTTCTCTCTTCTACCATTATCCTCCTCTTAATCTGCTGCTCGTATTCTTCTTTTCTTCTCTTATCGTCATTCTCCTCATCCATTGTCTTCTCCATTGTATTCAATTAATTACTAAAACGACCATACTAAAAATAGTGGCGCTCACGATCGAGAGCCCCACGCGCAGGCTATGGTGCAGCCGCAAGGAGACGAGGTGGAGGTCGGTGCGGCCAAGCTGCTGGTGGCTGCGACTTGGTGGTGCGCGACTGAAGGCAAGGAGGTGGCGTGGCGACGGCGAGAGGTAGGCCGACACACGACCAAGTCGTCGAGGCAGAGGAGGCGGCGCGGCTACGGCGAGAGGTGGTCGGGTGCTAAGGTGGAGAAAGAAGAAGAGAGAGGGAGAGAGAGATGTGGGGGAGGGCAGAACAGGGGATTTCACAAAATCCCCTGTTTTGCATGCATTTGTTTAGGGTGCGCGAATAAGTGATTAATCGGTTGATGAAAGTTCGCCAAAAAATTCAAGAAAAATCACCGTTGCGTTCGCAACGTGTGATTTATCCGTGAAAGTGTGATTTGTTTGGTGATTCTATGATCGGAAGAAGATGAATCGAGGAGAGAGAGAGTGGGTGTAGAAGAGGAAAAAGAAGAGAGGAAGAATCGTCTCGCTACTGGAAATCTTTATTTTTTCCATTACAATCTTTATATATTTTGATACCTTTTAATGTCAAGTTTTAAATGATGAGGACGATTTCTCGGTTACTTTATGTATTGCATTTAAAAAATATGTTATTTTTAGTTTCGTTTGTGCTACTTTAATTCTTTCATTTATGTTATACTTGTTCCTGATATATACATTTTTTGGACCAATCTGAATATCCATGTTACATTTTTTCACAAAGTTTTATAAATAGTACATATTTCACTTTCATATACTTTATTTTACATTCTGTTTATAAAGTTTTACGTTCATTCAAACGCATGACCAACACTCGCTCAAAATGAAGACTCGTGGTACATAACTACATCATTTCATTAACATATTTTACAATTGTAAAGTATGTTTTACATTTAACTCAGTTATTAAACAATTGTCTGATATTTTCTTACAGTTATTTCCATGCGTCTAATTGAATATTATTGATTCACTTTATATTTTGCAGATCAGCATAAAAATTTTACAATGTGAGCGTGAATTTTACAAAATATGCACAAAGTTTACAATGGCTGACGAATTTTGATGGACCCACGACGTTGGGAAACATATTGGATGGACATATAAAATAATTTATATATTAATAATAAGCAATCTATTTTACGAACATCACAAGAATTTTACAAAACAGAAACAGATTTTACAAAAAAGTATCACAGTTTACAAACATTGCTCTAACAGAATGTTCTCAAATAAGACTACAAAAAGTTTCAAAATAAATAATGCGGTTTAGAAAAAAGATTACGAAATTTACAAAAAATATAATTACAAAAGCACATAATAAAAGCACCTTATATTTTAGGAAACACATCTACACAAAAAATACAAATCTTCGTCAGATTTGGACATTTTTGCGAATATTAGTGGTTACGCGTTTGTAATTTGTAACACAGAATTGTAAAATATCTTAAGCATTTGTAAATTGTTAACGGTTATTTCAAAATATGGACATTTATTTCATCCGATTTTTTTGGAAAATTCTGTACGTCACTCGATATATACTTAAATATAGAATGATCAATGACGTGTAATTTACCAAATTAGCAATAATTTAATCCAGCACCATAATAGGAATGTTAGTTGGCACGAAAACCACCTAGTGGTTTCAATCTCATTCGCACACGCATCATCCGACGGCTTAAGATGGCACCTTTCCATAGTCAAGGAAAGGTGCCACCTCAATTCAAGTGCACCCTATATATATATATATATATATATATGTATGGGTCATATGTGGCTGCCCCCACCTTATTTTGTAAATTTTTTTTATTTTTTTGAAAAATAACATCATGTATATTCATCCCTATATCCCTCCTATATACCATTCGAATTTCGTCAGAAACAGAGACTCCTACGGCCTCCATCCAGACAGTCATTTTTTAACGGTAACAGAATTTTTTAAATCGACATCATCTCGATGGAGGCCGTAGGAGTCTCTGTTTCTGACGAAATTCGAATGACATATAGGAGGGATATAGGGGTGAATATACATGGTTTTTATTTTTCAAAAAACAAATAAAAAAATGTCGAAAAATGGGGCGGGGGCAGCCATATCCCTTCTATATGCCATTCGAATTTCATCAGAAACAGAGACTCCTACGGCCTCCATCTAGACGGTCATTTTTTAACAGTAACAGAATTTTTTAAATCGACACCATCTCGATGGATGCCGTAGGAGTCTCTGTTTCTGATGAAATTCGAATGATTTATAGGAGGGATATAGGGATGAATATACATGGTTTTATTTTAAAAAAACGCGTCGAAATAGGGGGCGGGGCATCCATGTTAGCTGCCCACAGGGGGCAGCCCCATTAAATCCATATATATATGAGGAGTGATCCTATGAGAGAAAAAAATTGTGAGAGCATGAGAGGAATGATTCTGGACCACATGATTCTGTTTTCTCTCTCCTACTCTTCTCTCTCCTGGGTGAATCATGTGGTCCAGAATCATCCCTCTCATGCTCTCACAACTTTTTGCTCTCATATGATCACTCCTCATATATATATATATAGGGTCATATGTGGCTGCCCCCACCTTATTTTGTCAATTTTTTTTATTTTTTTTGAAAAATAACACCATGTATATTCATCCCTATATCCCTCCTATATACCATTCGAATTTCGTCAGAAACATAGACGCATACGGCCTCCATCAAGACAGTCATTCTTTACGGTAACATAATTTTATAAATCGACATCATCTCGATGGAGGCCGTAGGAGTCTCTGTTTCTGACGAAATTCAAATGGTATATAGGAGGGATATAGGGGTGAATATACATGGTTTTATTTTTCAAAAAAATATAAAAAAATACCGAAAAATGGGGCGGGGGCACCCCCATTTTTCCCATATATATATATATATAGGGTAAAATGGGGCTGCCCTCAGGGAGTAGCCAACTTGGCTACTCCCACCCCTATTTTTCCCTCATTTTTTTATTTCTTTGGAAAATAAAAATTTGTATATTTATCACTATATCACTCTAACATTCTATTAAAATTTCGTCAGAAACAGAGACTCCTAGGCCCTCCATCCAGACGTCATTTTTTAACGGTCACAAGATTTTTTAAATCGACCATGTTTGGATGGAGGTCGTAGGAGTCTCTGTTTCTGACGAAATTTTAATAGAATGTGAGAGGGATATAATGATGAATATACAAATTTTTATTTTCCAAAAAAATAAAAAAAATGAGGGGAAAATAGGGGTGAGAGTAGCAAAGTTGGCTACTCCCTGGGGGCAGCCCCATTTACCTCACACACACACACACACACACACACACACACACACACACACACATATGGGTCATATGTGGCTGCCCCCGCCTTATTTGGGCAAATTTTTTTTATTTTTTAACTCTTCATCTATATATCCCTCCTATATACCATTCGAATTTCATCAGAAACAGAGGCTCCTACGGCCTCCATCCGGACAGTAATTTTTTAACGGTAACATGATTTTTTTTAAATCGATACCATCGAGATGGAGGCCGTAGGAGTCTCTGTTTCTGACGAAATTCGAATGGCATATAGGAGGGATATATGGATGAATATACATGGTTTTATTTTTCAAAAAAAATAAAAAAAAGTCGAAAAATGGGGCGGGGGCAGCCCCATTTTTTCCTATATATATAGGTCATATGTGGCTGCCCCCTAGGGGCAGCCAACATGGCTGCCCCCGCCTTATTTGGGTAAAATTTTTTATTTTTTTGAAAAATAACACCATTTACATTCATCCCTATATCCCTCCTATATACCATTCGAATTTCGTCAGAAACAGAGACTCGTACGGCCTCCATCCGGACAGTAATTTTTTAACGGTAACAGGATTTTTTTAGATCGATACCATCGAGATGGAGGTCGTAGGAGTCTCTGTTTCTGACGAAATTCGAATGGCATGTAGGAGGGATATATGGATGAATATACATGGTTTTATTTTTCAAAAAAAAAATAAAAAAAATGCCGAAAAATGGGGCGGGGGCAGCCCCATTTTTTCCATATATATATATATATATATATATATATATATATATATATATATATATATATGGGGTTGATGGGGCTGCCCCCTGGGGGCAGCCAACATGGCTGCCCCGTCCCATTTTGGGGCAATTTTATTTGAAAAATATCGTCATGTATATTTATCCCTATATCTCTTCTATATACCATTCGAATTTCGTCAGAAACAGAGACTCCTATGGTCTCCATCCAGACAGAGTCGATTTAAAAAATCCTGCGACCGTTAAAAAATGACGTCTGGATGGAGGCCGTAGGAGTTTCTATTTCTAACAAAATTTGAATGACATATATAATGGATATAAGGATGAATATACATGGTGATATTTTTCCAAAAAAAATAAAAAAATTTGCGAAAAATGGGGCGGGGACAGCCATGTTGGCTACCCCTAGGGGGCAGCCCCATTTTTCCCTATAAATATAATGAACTCAGAGCTCATTAGAATTATAATGAGCATTTTCATTTTTTTACAAGTGTTTATATTTTTTTAGAAATTTTTTTACAATGTTACAAGTGATATATCATATTCTTACTATTAATTATTTATGATGTTATCCAAATTATACATTTTTTCTATTCTTGCATTTCATATTAATTTAATGCATGCTTTTTGTGAAAATAATCATTAATATTAAGAATATGATTTAACATTTGTAAAACAATACGTGCCTAACATGATTGTAAACACTTGTACAAATGAGGGTGTTTGTTATAATTATAATGAGCTCCTAGCTCATTAGAAAATTTCCCTATATATAATGGCACGCAGAAGACTACCCCAAAGAAGAGAATGAAGAGAATGACGCGCCATATGTGATCTGCATAAAGGAATGAGTCTATATATAGAGTTCGTGGAAGTCGGACACATTTTGATAAATTTTGTAATGGTTAATGATCAAAAGCACATCTACATTTAAGACTTGCGTCGTTGGTAATAATTTAAGCATGAATCAACTTACACCGTGTAAAAATAAATAAATAAATAAATGGATTTTTACCCGGCAGATCTTATAAT
The DNA here is from genome assembly GCA_037367405.1 of Ottelia alismoides. Taxonomy (NCBI): domain Eukaryota; kingdom Viridiplantae; phylum Streptophyta; class Magnoliopsida; order Alismatales; family Hydrocharitaceae; genus Ottelia; species Ottelia alismoides. Next base: position 1,112,314 of record JAZKJV010001570.1, read on the forward strand.
CTTTGTCAATTACTTCTACGACTTTTGAAACATCGTAATTCCTCCCTCACCCTTGTAAACTTGCTCCCTCTTACCCCACGAACCCTACCGTTAAATTGACACATCTAGAGTTAACTTCCTTGAGTTAAAAACGAGTTAATCTAACCAAGTTACGATCGAACGGCTAAAATTAATCAAGAAGAAAAATAATCTATCCTCGTTTGACCTCCCCTGTGGACAACCTCCCCTCCTAGCGTTGGACGTCTCGACCTGAACCGGAGAAAGTAGGTGGGTGACGGGTGGCTTCGCAGGGAGGCAGCGGGCTGGGGGTCGTCGGATTGGGGGAGGGGAGGCGCTTCAACGGACGGGTGGCTTCGCAGGGGAGGTGTTGGGGAGGCGCGTGCTTCGGCGCGCGCGGGGGGGGGGGGGGGGGGCACGCCGCAGGTGGGGCGATGGGGTCTGAAGGGGTGGCGATGGGGGCAGGGGGGCGGAGCGGGCGATGGTGTCGGTGGGGGGGGGGGGGGGGGGGAGGGGCGACGGGGGTCGCAGGGGCTCCAACCGGCGGGCGGGGGCTTCGCATGGGTGGCTGCGGGTCGCAGGAGAGGAGGGAATTCAACCGGCGGGCGACGGGGGTGGGGGGGCTTCAACCGGCCGGGAGGGGGGGGGCTTCTTAGGGGAGGGGGTGACACCTATAGTAAATTTGATAACTAAAATGGGTATTATGTAAAAGAAGATAACAAAATTCGGTTAATTTTAATGGCTACATGGATGGTGGTTAATCACATGGTCTGTAGGGTAAAGGTTAACAAGTTTACGGGGGTGAGGGAGGAATTACGATGTTTCAAATGTCATACAGGTAATTGACAAAGATTATATGGTCTGCCAGGTGGACACACATCGTTGTAATTAGATAAACATGAATCAACTTGCATAAAGGAATGACACGCACTTTCAATGGTGATGAAGATGAAGATGCACATTAACTCAATGAGCTCCACCATTAGTTCTATTTCTATCGGGAATCGTTAAGACCTAGCTAGCTAAGAGGATTAGAACCATCGGGCTTCTCCCCAACATACAACTTGAGAGCTTCTGCTTGAGACATACTTGATGAGGGATGAGGGAGGTGAAAACTTTGTGTTTATTTCTTACAACCAGCTTCATTTTTTACCTCTCCTTTATTTTTTTACAATGCCTTGTTAGATTTTTTTTGAATTCTATATCATTTTTTATACATCTGTAATATAGTATATACGAATCTAGCATCCTCTTCTCATCACAGTTTAAAAAATAATACTAAAGATAACGTGGTTGTAAAAAATAACAAAAAGTAGCAAAAAAAATATAAATATTCAAGTGATGTGCGGGGGTGTTCTTCTCTTTTGATTTTTTTTCAACTTTGGTGCAACTAGACATTGTTGTTCAATTACGCTTCTTTACTTTCCCATTATAATTTGACAAAATGCAAAGAAATGCAAAGAAATGCAATTTAGACAAATAGTGGAGTAAATAAAAGGAAAACATGTGCATTGATGGATCTCAAAAATCGTTTATGATAATAAAAGTTTGTTTTAATCTCCTTGTGGATGGAAATCCAATGAAGTGGAATGTGTGATTATCAATTTCATAATGAGCTTGTAGCTCATTAGAAAATTCCTTTGAACACACACATACATACACACATGTGGGCACACACTAGCACACATGAAACTCTTCAAATAAGGTAAGGCCTTTCCATGATTCAGGAAAACTCACCATAATCGTCATTAGATCTAAATCTGACTGTTTCATTGTAAGATCCCTCGTAATAGGACTCCATTATCTCTCTATTTACGATCCGGTGCAATAGCCAAATTAAATAATGATCACTCTATCTTGTACTACTCGTTGGAATCCAATGAGCCCAAGAACAATAAAATCAGAGTCTATATGAGAGAGTTATGCGTGAAATACGATCGGGATGCGGTTATTGGAATCGATAAGCATAAACCTATATAAGAGGGGAGCCCATTTGAATTGGCTACTTAAACCACTTAGCCAGCTCATCGGAGCTCCTCCTCTCTCGTCGAAGTAGCATCATCGGAGACAATTTTCGACCACCGATCGAGAGTTTATGTACACCGTTTTGAAGAGTTCGACACAATGATCATCATGGACACACATGTATCCATGAAACGCTATGGAACTCTCATTTCAAGAGAAGGAAGTTCACGGGAGAACGTTCCAGGCATGATTTTACCCCTCTTTTGTTATCGGATTTGCGTGATTTTCGTACCATGAGTTGGGAACATCATATACTACCTATAAGAGATGTTCGCATTTGGATGAGTTTTGCAATGTACCACATCGTATCACATTTTCATGTTTTCCCCATCAATTGTGTGTATGTGGATGATGAAAATATATTTGTGATGCGGATAACAACAAAAATATAGGGGTGCAATTTATTTCATGATAGAATGACTTCGGGATGTCACCAGAGATAAATTTGGCCTTGTCCCAGGTATGATCGATCATGCTCTAATCAATCATATGCCTTTATGGATGATCGATCATTTTAGCCCAAAATGATCAATCATGATTTCATTTCTGGTCGATTAGTACTGATTGATCAACAATGATCGGTACTGTAGACCTTGAAAATAATGGCAATTGATTCTTGAAAGATGTAGACCATATAGGACATGATTATATATGATTAATATCAACAACTATTGTAATGGGTTGATAAATGAATGAAGAGGGTCAAATGTTGATGGGAAGTATTTAGGACTCACGCTTCATGAGCGGGTGAACATAATCACATCTGGTCAAAGAAAAGACTTGTCATAAAGTCAGGATAGCAGCGTAATTTAAAAAATAATTAGATGGAACCACGTGGATTGGGAACCATTCTCAATTTATTCCATCGATATCACACCAGTATAAAATTACATTTTGAATCGTGATTTGATCTTCTAGTCTCTATAAAAAAGACTTCTTGTCTGAAGTTCTATCTAAAGGAGACAATACTTGCAGGCATGGGAATGAACTGTGTACTTCCCGCAATCCAACGAGATGATTTAACACTCCTTGCTTCTGAATTCTTCGTATGAAATCCCTTCTTCATCATGATCCCGAAGAATTCAAAATGAAACTCTACCCGAGATAAATCGAATAAATCCGACAACACAATAATAGGGTTGGCCACCATTAAGAGTATTATCTCTACAAGTGACAATCCTAAGTAGGTAGGGGGTGACCAATATTATGGAAATTATCCCAGTGAGGGTACGCCTTTGGGGAGGGAGAGAGAAGAGACTCGATGGTTATTGGAATGAATGAGGAAGGCATGGTTTGCCTCTCCTTATATTTTTTTTTGAGATCGTTAGGATTGCGATCCTAATTGATGAATAGATGGTCTAGATTAATTATTGCTGAACAACTTGAGGATGAAAGTTAATAACATATTATCAATTATTCTATCAATTAATCATCTCCAAAAAGTATAAACAAAAAATAAATAAAGAGAGAGGAAAAATAAAAGAGATAATGCAATAAAGAGGGGGATGCCTCATGGTGGCATCCACCATGGATGCCCCATTTTAATTTGTATTTATATTTTTTATTTTCCTTTTATCTCAATGACTATCATCTTTCATGTTAATTAATTTTGAAATTGAATTATATAACAAATTTGCAACAAATAATTAATTAAAAGGGAAAATAAAAAGAAGATAAATACATGGATAAGGCAACATGGATGCCCCTCCTTATTATTGTATTTCTCTTTTCTTTTTTCTTTTATTGGTTGCATTATTTCAACAACTAATATCTCTCATTTGTTGAATAAGCTTTGTAAATCAGCTATCATAAAATAATTCTAAATTATTGTGACAATTATAAATAATCCATTCAAATTTATAAATCATACTCATAGGTCCAAAAATAAATATAATCTAATTTATATTTATTACATAATGTGAATCCAATTCACATTAATATTACAGTTGTAAATCATATTCACAATCAAGTCTCAAATAGATATTATGAATCTTATTCATACTATCCATGATTATTATGGATAGAACTATCCACATTGATATTATACAAGATCCAATTTAATTATCTCAAATCAACTTTGTACATATCCAAAAACAATAGGAATCTTATCCACATTTTTCTTAGATAATTGTGGATAACACTATTTAGGATAATGTTATCCAAGATGATTAAATTCAATTTAATCATCTTAAATTTTCCTCTTTACTCGGTGATTCAAACATCATTGAACAGTCTCAATTCTCATATTTATCTCTTTAGGAACATTCTTCAAACTCCTTTGAGAGGAGATAGGGTCGGGACGATTGTATATCCATGTATAGTGACTTGGATAATAAGATCTAGTCTCATATCCAGATCTGGAAACCTCGCAGAGATGTTTGATTATGCCAGACAAATTGCCCGATCTTCTTATTGTCTCTGATTCGATTCAGATCAATATCCAACATTTGGCTAAGACTGGATAATTAGTTCACTGAACGGAGTCACTAAAATCCAAACTTATTTTAGCACTCCCTCGGAATGGAAAGCGTCGTGTTATACAATCATTTAAGATCGCATAATCCTTAAGTATTAGGATCCTAATACTCGCACATTTTGAATACTGGAAGACCATGATTAAAATATGAAGTTCTGATCCCATTTTTTATTGTTTCCTTCATGGTTTATAGGTAAGTTTCTCATTCGATCATTGGGGTTGGTATTGATCATATGCTTACCAAAAGCATATATCATACCTTCAAATCATATCTTGTTTTTCCAAAAACAAGATGACCAACATTGGATTTTAGTTTATCCCAATATTTCATTAGTTAAATCATGTCTTCCAGTTTAGTATTGAAATTGTATAATCCCTTTGAGATATTATATTACTCATATGCTCTTGTATGCACACCAGTGTGATGGTGTATAGACCTTGATTAGGTCATCATCATAATGGTCTGTCAGATGTACATACTCAGACATATAGTAATACATATGTCTCTAGTCAGAGGATGTGTATATGTATCATGACAGTATATGATATAGGTCTTGGTCATCTCGATCTCATTAAGTGATGAATCCATATCCATCATCATTATTTTCACCAATTATCCCTCTATCTTAAACTAATCAATGGACTTGATCATTATTTAACTAGATTTAGCATTTAACACCTTGTAAACACTAAGATAATTAGTGTACATAAATACATATTATTTGTGTTTAAGAGTCCCTTTATTTTATGTGTTTCTTATCATTAAAAAATCCCCTACATATAATATATTGTACATTCTTCCTTAAATAAAAGTACAAAAAACAAAAGAAATAAAAGGAGTATTTTATTCTTTATAAAAACTTTCAAATTATTGAGTAATAATATATTTTTAATTTAAGTTCTACATGAAAGTTGTAGATTTTGAAAAGATAAACAACTTTCATGTTGAACATTTTTTATTTAAAATCTATAATTACTTTTTAGCTAGTTTACAACATTTTATTTCATTTCTTTTATTTTCATTAGACCATGTGTCTCTTTTGTTCAAGCCACATGCATGGCCCTTTCATTCCATCCACACTTCATTTCGACCGTCTGATCATTTGTGATCAGATGGTTCGGATCAAATCAGACTCATTGTTGCTTGTGGTCGCTTGATCGTTTGATCAAGTGGATCATGTCCGTCCATCAGGGACTCCACCTCGATCATTGGATCCCCTAATCCAACAGATGTTGCTTGTCTTCTTCCTCGGGCAATTGCCCTTGCGAAGAGTTGTAACTCTTCACTAGCGACTGTTCAACAATTTCCTCTTGATGGCATACATTTCTCCTCCCTTTGATTATGTACCTCCATGATTGTCATCCCTTCCTCGTCTTCGCCATAACCTCCAACTCCATTCTCCTCTTCACGTGGCCAATCTAGAGGTGGTTGAAACAAACTACCTCCCTCAATTGTTTGAGGACGAACAAAACCCACCTTTCCGATCAACTTCTCCCACATCCACCTCTATACGGGGTCCACCCTAGTCTCTCCTCTCCTCCTGTGACATTGAGAGGATGTGTTGCGAATCCAAGATGGAGTACACCCTCTGGTGTCGATCCATGACAATAGGTTGTGTACACAACTCTGATAGGGTTGTTCGAGCTTAGTATCTAGCTCGGATACGTTAAGAAAAGACCTAAGGCCCCTTCAGAGCCTCAATACCAAGACAACTCCTTCACATCTGATGAGCTTCTCTGCATCCAGTTAGACGTCGTTCTTTCCATTTGTGTTTCTCTTATTTTTCTAAGTAGGCACACACATCGTCAGTCCCATTCGATCAAAAAATGACCTTTGCCTCACTCTGTCGATCCTCGCTGACCCTTCGATCACCCTCTCCTCTTCTCTAATACCTCCTCCTCCTCGACCATCTTCCTTGCAGGAGGAGGAACCCACTAGGTCTCTGTCTCCTTCCATTTAGATATCCCTCCAGACCACTTTAACTTCCTCCAAACGAATCTCCTTGCATTGGCTATGAATCCCAACTCTGCAAGTACTTGAACTCCTTCAATGTTCGGAGCTTTGATCAACCTCTATTCTAGAGCGCCTCCTCTGAAGACAAAGTATGGAGGGGCCTTCTCTAACATCTGCAGCCTTTCTCCGACCGACCCTCATCTTTGTCGGATTCTAGGGAAGCTTCCTCAACCTTCAATAGAGCAAGGGGAGCATAAAGAAGATCCCAGGACCTTACCGAAGCTCTGATATCCCTGTCGCATCGTGGAGGAGGAGGAGATGCAACCATGATACATGCATCATTCTATCGCACTTAATCGGTGTCGATATGACAACCCAAGAGTGCCCCAACCCTTCATCATGATCTGGTATAGTCGGTGGGACTGGGCCTCGATTTGAATCCCTCGAGCCACCCACGTGGCCCGAGCCATCTGCATTGACCAAGCAAAGCTCCAAACCTCGTTGGCATGTGCCTCGCATGTTCATGGTGGAGCACTCATTGAATCTTAGGAGTTCTTATCTTGACTTCCTAAAGAGTCAAGATAAGAATGAAGTAAAGGGTCTCCTCAAATCCTAGGAAAATAATGAGGTTCCTAAAATCTGAAATCAGAAGGATAATTACAGATGAATCACCCATACCTCTTCAAATCAATATAAGGGTGGTTAGACCACCTAGATGGTATGGATTCCATGTGTCAAAGAAGTCTGACTGCGATCAGACTTCATATGATGAAGCTTTTGAGGATTATGACATGGAGATATGGATGTTAGCAATATAGTCTAAAGTAGACTGCATGCACAAGTGGTGTGTATGGACCCTCGAGGATCCACCTATAGGTGTAAGATCAGTTGGATGTAAATGGATCTTCAAGAGAAAAGAAAGAGGGAACCTGATGAGAGAATGTAGATTTCTTCAAAGCACGACTCATAACCAAGAGCTGCACATGAAGAGAAGATATCGTTTGTGATGAGACTTGCTCTCACATTAGAATCTTGCTAACTATAGCTGCGCGACTTGACTATGACATATGGAAGATGGAAGTCAACATTGCGTTCATTAATGAATACCTCAACGAGGATATTCATATAAAGTAGCTCCAAGGCTTCATAGTTGAGGAAGACAAGATGTGCAAGCTAAGGTAATCCATCTATGGACTCAAACAAACTTCTTGTAGTTGAAACATTAGATTCACACTCAGACAACCAGACTTTCCAAATTAATCTCTTTGATTATATAAACTCTTCACAGCTTTCTTTGTGAGCTAAGATATTTCCCATGTTAAGTGATGGACGGATAGTAGTTCTTAGAAGACAATACATAAAAGGACATTATTCAGATTGAAATTGAACCAACTTTGTAGGACTCACTATTTATGCAACAAGGCTAATCTCCGATAAGCCGGATCTCCGTATGAATTCTCATTCAAGAAGTGCCTCTTAGGTATAGACAAGATATAGTACCACAAAGATATGGGACTACAATAGAGTATGCCTAATTCCTTCACTGAAAAGATTCAACGATGAAATTATAAATGTTATAGTTTCAGATATAATCTTGATAAATCAAGTGAAGCTTACTGGGAGTGCCAATGTATTCATCTTGCTAAACATAGATAAAATCCTAACCATTTACAATGATATAAGGATGATAATAATTGCTTAATAATATAATTGTCACATACCTTTGAGATCAAAAATCTCAAGGATGCATCTTAGATCTTAGTTCTGATTTTTTTAGAAGCAAAGAAAAGAGGGCATTAGGACCGTCACATCAAGGGTACTCTTTGGACTGATTCCACTTTCAAAATTCCAAGGAAGGATTCGTTTCCTTAAGATGTGGTTATGACCCATGTAAAGGAATAACATCTCAAAAATGTTGAGGATGTGAATTCTACAATTGTTTGCCCTAGTGGATCAATGATGAATCTACGATTCTCACTCTTTATTCTTTTATTTTATATATCTATCTTGGCAAATCAGCATGTAAGTACATGTAAATACAATAATATAGCATTTAGCATGCATTTGTTAATATTACATATTTAGCATATTTTTGAGCAAAAATAAAAGAATAAAGGGAAAAAGGAGGTATTTAGAATAAATACAGAGTGACCTGAACTCCAAGAGAAGGTCAATCCTTGACTTGATCGCCAAATAAAATAAGTAGAGAGAGGTAGGGCCTACTTTGTGTTGTACATACTACCTATGTGTATAAATAATTGGTTTTGACAAAATTAAAGTAAATTATTATTTCTACCTATTTGTATATATATTTCTAATAATAAAATAAAAACAAATAAAAAATCAGAAAAAGGAAAGAAAATGAAAATAAAATCTCTCCTCAATCGTACAAAACACATGTATATACTTAATATTCACTACTTATTATATACATGTAAATAAAACATAAAAATAAAATAAAAATTATTTTATGATTTAAAAAATATGTTATAAATAAGTAAAATATAAAATTGGGATATTTATGTAAAAAATACAAAATAAAAATAATTGTACATAATACATAGACATATTATACCCGTATATAATACTATATATTGTATATACACTAATTTATTTTTCATAAAAATAAATAAAAATCATAGAAAAATTCTTTGAAAAACAATACACATTTTTCATTTCATTTATTTTTTCATTTAATTCATTCATTATTTTTTATTTAATTTTCTTTATTTTTTCTCCTTTGTTTTGTCCTTTAGCGAGTTTTGTCCTATTCCAGCCCCCTTCTGATTGGGCCACCTCGGATTGTTAACTCTGGTCAATTGGTCCCCTCGGACTACTTTTTTCGCCAGATCGAGTTTCACTCGGATTTCTCCCATTTCTTTATACCCGATCAGATCTCCATTTCACCTGAGCTCCTGCTCCGAATCGAGAGGGTGGATCCCCAATCCACGCCTGATGCCAACCTTTGGGATCTATGCCTTGGTTCGCGGGCCACGCCACCTTCTTCCTGGACCCTCACGCCTATATATCGTGTGCATCCCTCATCCTTTTCGTCGACTTTTTGCTTACGCCAACTCCTCCTGCATACCCGTCTACCTTTCCCACGGTGACAATGAGCGAGAGGGAAAGCGAGGGGAGCTTTTTTAGCGTGCTAGCCCTAGGTTCGATGAGGTTCAAACCTCAACTCTACTGCAAGGAGCAGAGCCTCTGACTGTGTCGGCCATCAAGGCCAAGACCACCGTAGACCTCCGTCTGCATCCCCAGGTGTGCTCCTCCATCTCCAGGTACCTTATTTTCCCGTTCATCTTCCATTGAATCCGTCATTTCTTCGCCAAACAGAGTCACCTCGATCATCCCATGTTTTCCATATCTTCGCCGCACTCCGACCTCCGTGCGCCTCGCAGTAATATTCCGTCACTTTTATATCGTGCATTGCAACCCCTCTCTATTCCAATCCTTAGACTGGAGTAGAGCTACGGGTCCTTTCCTTCACTCATACAATACTTGACCCATCCACCCTCTGCCTTTGTTTTTTTATCACGGTGCGCCATAACCCTCGCCAGAACCACCCTTCGAGCAAGAACCTTTCTCCTACAGGGTTGGAGCGCAACCAGACCTCATCTGGAGATCAAATACACCATAGGAGAGCTCTAGGTCGACCGTGCGTCCTTAGGGCTCCTCTTGTGGTCCTGGGCCCTTCTGAGCCATCCTGCAGCTACGGAGCATCATCATGTACCTCTTCCACATCTCGACAGCTTGAGAGGACGTCGGTATCGCGTAGAATTGATGAGTGTTATTCCAGACGTCTCTTCCGCTGCCCGGTCGAGGGCCTCTCCAGTTTTAATCGTGATCGTTCATCTACGGGAGGACCTCCATCGTCAGATCGATCTGAGGATCTCATCTCCGCCGTCCATTGTTGAAGTGGTATCCTCGCATCCCAACCGTCCGATCATAAGTGGAGCACCATCGACCGTTGGATCGTGCCTAATAAGGGGTAATTTGTCCTTAGGCCCCTCTCCGTTTTGTCTTTTTTGTTTAGTCATGTAATTATTTGTCATAGTTTAAAATAGTCTGGTTATTTTCCATATGAACCCTGGTTGTTTTTTATATTTGGATTCCAGTCCTGTTTGAGTGAACTCACGTGGCATATCATGTGCGATTTTGGTGTATTTACGTTGTCTGCACTGGACTTAATGTATGTTATGTTTTGAATGAAAGTTTTCTGATATTTGCATTTATACCCCTACGTGTGGTTTATTGTGCATGTACGTTAATTCTCTAGACATTTTGCATCTTTGGCCCCCACTTTTCTATCCGTGTTACTTTTTAGCCATTGGACTTTATTATAATTACAATTAGGTCCCTACAAACTGTGTGTCTTGTTTCTAATCAAATAATTATCAAATTAAGTCCAAAAATTACATAAATACTACGGTTAGCTCTTGCTAAAGTGTAATATTTATTATGATTTTTTGGGATTAATTTTGTTGAGTATTTTTTCTAAAAATAAAAAAACCCATAAAAATTTTATTATCTATTTTAGAAAATACATAAAAATTATAAAAATTGTTTTAAAAGTTCCAAAAAAAATTCATGAGTGTTTGTTTGTGTGTGCTTTGTCTCCAGTATCAGTTTTGTTTCAAAAACCTTATAAAAATCTAAAAATATCAAAACCCTTAAAAATTATAAAAATCATTAAAATTATAGAAAAAATAAAAAAAAATAGAATTCTAGTTCCTGTTTATAGCCTTTTATACATATGTTCTCATAAAATTCATAGTCAGGACATTAGGACACTTTAAGTATTTTTAATTTGTAATTTTGACCTGGTCATGCACTGCTTCCCTATTTAGCTCTTATTTGATATTTACAAAATCATATAAAAGTCATAAAAACCCCATAAAATTATCAAAAAGTATTTAATATTTGAAAAACCCAAAAATATTTTCATTCCTGATTTTTGAATATTTTTAGCCTTAAATAAAAATTTCCCAAGCTTGCTTGTGTGTTTTATTTTCTTATTTGCTCGTTGTCATTTCTTAATTAAAATCACAAAATTTTGCAAAATTAAAAAGAACAAAAATATAAAATTTATTGTCTAATTACGATTACTTTGAAGATTTCTCGTGCTCCTTGAGTTCGACCCTGGTCGCTATACCAGGTTAAAATAAATAGCGGAGACCACTAACATTATTTTGATTGTTTGATCTTGTGATTGTGTGGTTCTCTATTCTTCTTGTTGAGCTTTGGCCTATTTATTTGGGTCACTATGGCCCTTGCTTATTTGCCATATTTAACCCTAGTAGGTAGGCCGCTCATCAATCAACTATGATAATCCCAATGCATGCCATGATATGTGCGGAAATTGGATCTTTATCATGCAGCGTTAGTAAGAAATTGTTACTAATCCCACTATGGAGATAAACCACTTAGTCGCAGAAATAATAAAATCTCAAAGATACAAGATTTTAGAGATAGTAATCTCAACTTACCTTCAAACTTAGGACTTTTTAGATAGTGATGTAAAAAGCTTACCTACATATACCTTACAAGATTTAAGACTATGTCTTAAGCTAAGGTGATAGAGATCTCCATGCATAAGGGTATTATGATAAGGATAACGAATTTCCCTTAATGGTTATAATAATTGATGAGTTGTTATGCCAAAGACTAAAACTAGTAAGATGCAAGGCACCGTGACTACTTTAACAAGATTGAGTATCAGTTGCATAAAATGCAACATTTACATTGGATGCGATCACTATTGCTAGGAGATATGCAAGTCTGTAAAAGGACATGGCATAGTCTCTCGAGATAGAGTGTCTAGTCAGTTGGATAATCTATTTGTCTATGTGGTTTATGATTAGCACATATATGCGAGTTTAAAGATTATCTCATTAATGACTCTTTGGGCTAGTGGGAGATTATTGGACATGTGAGCTTACGATGAGCCATTATGCATCAAAAGTTATTGCAGAGCATTTCTTAATCTAAAATGAATAATAAATATTGCATAATAGGACCCCTAGTATAGTTAAGGTTATATACCATGGCTATTTTGATATCATACAGTTGTTGATCTGAAGGTTGGATCATAGAGGTTAGTGTAGAGTTGAATATCTAAAAAGTTAGATTGAGGACTTGACCACATCTCATTTGTCAATTATTTTATTAAATAAATGATACAACATATAATCATGGTAAATTTCTAATTTTCTTAATTATTTTACTGATAAATACATTAAAAAATGTCATCAAGATGATCTAATCATCTTCTGACTCATCTCCACTGAATATCACATATTTATGGAAAAAGGAGTAGGAATCGTGTGAAATAAATTCGAGTGATTTATTGGTTTGATTATCAACATAATTAATATGTTTTGAATATGTTTCATAATAAGAAAACTGCAACAAAAATCATTTAGTTACATATCTGAGTTTCACTGCAAAACTGCGGGAACTTTTTGAATCTAAGAAAATGTCGATAGTTTTCAACATTAGGCAATCCTTTCAGGGACACGTTCATATATTATAAACATGATTTATTATTCCAAAATTTTATTTAAATCAGGGTAAAACTATATCTACATCAACTATATAGAAAAACAATTCGAAATCGCATCTATACGTAAAACAACAAGTTCCCGCACATCTGATATGCAAAACCTTGGTTACTTAGGGTTCAGATCGTATCCAAGACCTTTTACCATGGCTTTGATACCATTTGAAGTTGAGGTATTAAGCCTCGCATATCACAGAAGCATGGAAATTGTATATCATACGATATAGGTCGACTAGTCATATTTGTCGATGGGATAACGAGAATTTAAATTTTTTTCGATGAAATCACATAGCATGAGAATAATTCCCATGTGATTTCATAATGATCATGTGCATTTAATGCTTACCTCTTGAAGAGTGACCATTATTTCAAAGTCTCTAAAGGAATATGCATATTGTCTCTTGTCCGATTCGACGAGAGAACAATTGTGGGTGCGTAAATGAGATGCGTGCATCCTATAATCCAAGGTGTCGATCCGAGTGAGGAATCTCCTAATTTCATCTCATAAAATCTGATGTATTCTTCAAGAGCATAAAGCATTGGAGAAGGTGGAGATCCACGAGTAATTGGTCCAGTAACATGATAGTAGAGTATCACTCTCTCAATAAACCCTAGGTGGACGACCACAAGGGGTTGAGAGAGAGGTGATGTGTAGAAAGAGAGAGAGAGAGAGAGAGAGAGAGTTGCTGTAACAATTACTTCAACTTAATTTAATTTATATGCGTAAAAGAATACTAGTGTTAGTTAATTTTTATATAAAAAATGAATGGTTAGGATGCACTCCTAATTATTGATCAATGGTTGAGATAAAATAACTTTACTTGTACTCCAGGTAAAATAAAATTTAGAATTAATATATTATTTATTGATTCATTTCTCCAAAATATCAAAATAAATCTCATTAATGAATAAAGAAGAAAGAAGAGTGCCACCTTCCAAGAATGAGGAAAGGAGATAGCCTTAGCCTTCTTCCTCATTAGGAGGGTGGGCGTACACCATGAGATATGGAGAGAGATTTTTCTCTCTCCTATCTCTTTTAATATAACCTTGTACATTAAATCTTTATTCATAGAATTATTTATCAAAAAAATATCATCAAATATTTTACAAATTATTTGTGACAATTGCAAATATACCATTGATATTTATGAATCATATTCATCCATCCAAAATTAAATGTAAATCATATTTAAACTTAATTTCTCAATGTGAATCTAATTCACAATAATATTTAAATTACGAATCCTATTCACATAAGATCTCCCTATGTATTGTGGATCACATCCACATTATCCATGATAAGTGTGGATAGCATTATCCATATTAGTCTCAACTATGATTATTAACTCCAATTTAATTATCCAAGATGTCTCTCTACACATGTCTAAATAATATAAATCATATACGCATTATTAATGATTAATAGTATAGTTTTGATTCCCTCCTTCCCCAATTAAATCCAATTTAGTCATCAATATTCAATGCTCAGATAGCATCCAATGGAACTATTCTTGAACTCTTTCAAGGATAACGCGTCGTCTCCCAGATACTTAGAGATAAGGACAAGGCGATTTTATAGTCCATGTACAGTAACTTATATAGTGAGATCTAATCTCACATACAGATCTAGGAGACCTCTCATAGATATCTAATCAAGTAATAAATAATATCTAATCTTCTCATTGCATCCAAATCATATTCATATCAATGTCCAATATTTGATCTAAGATAGGATATTCTTAGTAGATTCACTAAAATTCAAACTTGATTCACCACTCCATTGGAACGGAAGTATCATGGTTATACAATCGATTATGATCTCATCACCATCGAATATTCCCAATACTCGTGCATCATACATGCTAAAAGACCTAGAATAAACCTAAAGTTCAGATCTTATTTGAATCGTCTCCTTTAGGGTTTTATCGTTAAGTTTCTAATTCAATCATTCAGAGTTGGTATCGATAATTTTCTTTCCAAAAGCACATATCATACCTTCAAATCCTATCTTGTTTCCGAAACAAGATGACCAACATTGGAATTTGGTTTATCCCAATATCTAATGAGTGAGCTCATGTCTTCCGATTTAGTAGTGAAATCATATGATCCCTTTGAGAGATCGTATTACTCATATGCCCACCAACTTATCGGTGTTAGACCTTGATTAGGCCATCAACCTAGTGGTATGCCTAATATACATACTTAGACATATAGTAATACATCTGTCCCTGGTTATAGGATTTGTACCTATACGTGACAACATACAACATAGTCTTAGTTACTCGATCTCACAAAGTCAACGCTTTGACATATCTCTTCCGACACCTCTGAATCTCTATTCCTATGTAGATTACCTGCATCAAGAGGTTGGTCGGATGTTAGACTTTGGAGTAAAGATTAACATCTCCTTCTGAGACTAGAGATCCCTTCTTGATAATCATTTGTTGGTATGGTTGAGTCGTCAATCTTACTTTTTAGATATTTAACCATACACTGACCTTTATGATCCAACCTTCATATCAACAACTATATGATATAAAGATGGCCATGGTACATATCTCTAATTGTACTAAGGAACCTATTATACAAATTAGTTATTATTCTTCAGCTTAAGGAATGATTTGCAATAACTTTATTGCATAATGGCTCGCCGTAGACTTACATGTCCAACAAATGTCCCATGGGCGAACTTTCTCTCCTAATTTAAAAGTATGAATATGCGGGATTTGTTTTATAAGTCATACATCTCACATTCCATTATGTGTTCACCATATCATCGGTATATAGATTTTATTAGACCATCACCCTATTGGTCTGCTAAATGTACATACTAGATATGTAAATGTCTATGTGTCTCCTGTCAAAGGATGTGGGCTTGTTCGTGACAGTATATGATACATGTATTTAGTATCTCAATCTTGTCAAGTTAACTCTTTAACATAACTCATCTGACATCTCAGATTCTCTATTCCTATGCAAAGTACTTGAATCAAGAGTGTTAATCAAATTGACTGACTTTAGAGAAAGATTGCCATTTCTTGTCAAACTAGAGATCCTTCTTGGATATCATTTGACTATGTCCATTATATTCTTGATCTAACGCCTTAGATCTACAACCTTACTCTTGAGATCGACAATAGTATGATATCAAGATGGTTGTGATACATAACCTTAATTGTACTAAGTGACTTTATAATTGCAAACATAATTTATTCTTTAATTTAGAAAAAAGTAGTGAGATTATTGGCAACAATCTTTATTGGATAATGGCTCGCTATTGTCTTACATGTTTAACAACATAATATATGGCATTGAGAGAAGCTACAAAGGAAGAAATCCGATCGAAGGACATAATTCGAGATCTCAATCTACAACATGAGCTAGCTATCACATATTGTAATAGTTTTAGCACACTACGCATAGTTTAGGATAAAATATATCCTGAGAAGATCAAGCATATTGATGTCATGTACCATTTCATCTGTTTGAGAAGATGATAAAAAATAATACGTTTGACAAGACATAATCTAGTTATATGTTTACCGAGATAGTTCTTGGAAGAAAGTTCGGATATTATTGGGACTTGCTCAATAAAAAATAACTTGATACATTTTGCAGAGCTAGTTATGTAGCCTCCACCAATACTGAAACGTAAAGTCTTTTCTGATTTGGTATTCAAAGTCATATTTGTTTTGAGATTTGATATTTACCTTTATTAGGGATTTGGTTCATGTTTGAGTTGGGATTTGGATCATATTTGCTTTCGAGTTCATATTAGGTCTCCTATGGCATATGTATCATATTTCCTTTGTGATTTAGATCCTATTTGTTTTAATATATGTCTGTATGAGAGGAGGTTACTATATTAATAGCTATAGGATTAGAATTTTGAATCAACAATGAACTTCTTAGATAGTTTCTTGTTAGCTTATCTGTATGCCCTCATTTCCAGAAATGCAATAGAAGTCCTTAAAATGGCAACAGAGTTTACTCTTAACCTATGATGAAATATGTGTGACAAATAGATTCTCAGTGGGCTTATTTGTATGTAGTTGTTGCGATCTCTAAAATCATGATTGAATCTAATTTTTTTTATTTTACCAGTAAGTTTTTATGATCTCAAACATTCAGAGGATATACTAAAAGGTATCTTTGAAACAAACAATATGCGGTTCTTGTTCGTTTAGTTGCTGGATAAGATCACATTATGTAATGTCCTGGACTTAGGTCCTTGTTTCATTATTGAGGAAAACTGATCCTGACAATTTATTATGTTCAAGCTCAGAAGGACCCATTAACAATCACCCAAAATGTTGAAACTCAAGTTATCAAGTAGTAATCCCTGCCACTTATAACACACTCTCACACTTTGTGAGTTTTAGATATGGGACTATATTTGGAGGTATGAGTGATACAACCTCCTCCACTTATATTCGTAACGTTCTCGTTGCGACATGGCCCATCACTTATTCTCAGTGATAGGGACGGATGCACGCTCCCTGCTTTGGTTCCTTCAGGTAGCCCTTTCTACTATCAGGGGTAACTACTATCAGGGGTAACCCGTTCTGATATCATTTATAACATCTCGAGCTTAGATCACCGGTCCGTTATTGAGGAAAACTAACCCTGACAACTTATTGAGTTTGGGTCTAGATGGATCCGTTGACAACCACTCAAAATGCTTAAGCTCAATTTCCCTCTACTAGTGGAAGAGACTACCTAAGAGGTAGAACCACCCCTACAAAGAGAAGGGAGGAAATGGTTATCCGAAGCGTGCAACCGCCACTGTCACTGGAATAAGTGATGGACCATGTCGCAATGAGGACATTGTGAATATAAGTAAGGGAGGTTGTAATACCTATACCCTCAAATATAGTCCCACATCTAAAACTTGCAAAGTGTGAGAATGTGTTATAAGTGGTGGGAAGTACTACTTGACAACTTGGGCTTAAGCATTTTGGGTGGTTGCCAACAGGTTCAATTGGGCGTGAGCTCAACAAATTGTCAAGGTCAGTTTTCCTCGATAACGGACCGGGGACATAAGCTCGGGACGTTACAAATGGTATTAGAGCCAATTTCTCTATGATAGTGGAAAAGGCTACCCAAGAGGTGGAGTCACTCCTACAAAGAGATAGAAGGAAATAGCTACCTAGAGCGTGCAGCCGCCACAGTTACTGGGAATAAGTGATGATGGGTTATGTCACAACGAGGACGTTGCGAATATAAGTCGAGGAGGTTGTAACACCCATACCTCCGAATATGATACCACATCTAAAACTCACGAAGTGTGTATGTGGTTTATAAGTAGCGGGGATTACTACTTGACAGCTTGAGCTTAAGCATTTTGGGTGGTTGTCAACGGATCCAATTTGGATCCGAATCCAACAAGCTGTCAAGGCTAGTTTTCCTCGATAACGGATCGGGCACCTAAGCTTAGAACGTTACAAATTATCTACAGATATGATGATGTTATTGAAGGATATGAGAAATCCTCAAGCGCATCACGGAAGCGTGACGATCGCATCTTATGCAATCGGGGTGACTAGTCATACTAGTCGCTATATGCATCGAAATTTAAAACTTCTAAATCATGAGATGAAACGACATGATCACAAGAACATTTCTTGGATCGTTTCATCAAACCACAAAGTATTAGAAATACCTCTTGAAGCATGGTTGCGATCACAGATCTCTAAAGCAAGAGATCCTCCCGACTCAAGTCCGATCTGCGAAGATGACACTTGTGGGCGCGATGATGAGAAGCGTGCTTCCCGCAATCCTCGATGAAGATCCAAGCCTTGAATCTCCTGATTTCGTCCAACGAAATCTGACGTCTCCTTCTAGAGCAAGAAGCTCCAAAGAAGATGGAGATCCACGAGAAATCGAAGCGACAACACAACAACGTAGAGACGATTGCTAATTCCCTCAAAAACACAAGGTGGATGGCCACCTTAGAGAGAGAGAGTAGGCATGTACTATGATGTTTTCTTGAAGAGGCTAGGGTTGTCCTCTTTATATACTAGTTTGGGAGTCCATGGATCACAATCCATGGCATATACAAAATCAATGGTTAGATTGATATGTATATTTAATCAATGGCCATGATTATTGTTGTTCAAAAACAAAATTTATTAATTTATATTAAATCGAATATATGTTGCATTATCATCAACATAATTTAATTCAATAAAATTAATAATCATATGATAATGAGATAATAATTAAAATAGGATAATAATCCACCCATAATCCACCCAAAATAGGATAATTAAAATAGGATAATAATCACCCATGACCAAGTCATGGATGACACACCACTTCATGATTTGGTGGATTATCTCTTCCTTTTAATTCATATCATTATCTCTTATTTATTTGCAATATTATCCACTAAATTAATTCTCAATTAATTAGTGTATATTTATTGCAAAATTATACACTAAATTAATTCCCAATTAATTAGTGATTATTTTAATCGTGCCATTGAAAATATGTGAATCATATTCACATCCCAAACTAAATTGTAAATTACATTTCCAATTAATTGCTTAATGTGAATCCAATTCACATTATTAACAAATACTATTTACAAAGGTGCTCTCTCTCTAATATATTATAAATCATATTTATAATATATATATATACAGATATTATGGATATCAATATCCACAATCTGCATATCCTTGATAGTTAAATCCCATTTAATTATCTTGGATAATCATTCTCACAATATGAATCCTATTCATATTATTCTTGATAATTAAATCTAATTTAATTATCAATATCTTGTTGGTTGGATACATAATTCATCAAACGAATTATTCTTGAACCCCTTCAAGAACAATGTGCTTTCTCCGCAGATACTTGGAGATAAGGACAGGGCGATTGTATTGTTCCACGTATAGTGACTTGGATGTTGAGATCTCATCTCAAATCGAGATCTTACGTATCTCCCATAGATGCTTTATTAAATCAAGACCGCATATCTAATCTTCTCATTGCATCTGAAACTCATTCAGACCAATGTCCAACACTTGGATCAAGATCAGCTTGCTTCTCTACTGAGAGGAGTCACTAAAATCCAGACTTGCTTCATCACTCCCTCGGAATGGAAGCGTCATGGTTATACAATCGTTTATGATCACATCACCCTCAGGTATTCCCAATACCTGTACATCCTGCATACTGGAAGACCTATGATCAACCTGAAGATGTAGATCAATTTTACACTGTCTTCTTCAGGGTTTGATCACCAAAGTTCTCAATCTTGGTCATTGGGAGTTGGTATCGATCATATGCTTTCCCAAAGCATATATCATACCTTCAAATTCTTGTCATGCTTTCAAAGCATGACGACCATGCATGGAATTTGATCGGTCCCAATACCTCATGAGTGAGCTCATGTCTTCCGGTTCATAAGAGAACCTGTATGATCCCTTTGAGAGATCGTATTACTCATATGCCCTTACATGCACACCAACGCGCCGGTGTATAGACCTTGGTTAGATCATCAACCTATTGGTCTGTCAAATGTACATACTCAGGCATATAGTAACATATCTGTCTCCGGTCAGAGGATGTGTGCCTATGCTGTGACAGTATTCAACATAGGACTTAGGTTATCTCGATCTCGCTAAGTCAACCCTTTGACCTAACTAATCTGACACCTCCGAATCACTATTCCCATGCAGAGGACCTGCATCAAGAGGTCGGTCAGATATCATCCTCTGTGAGAAAGGATTGCCATCTCCTACTCAGGATGGAGATCATCTCTTGATAATCATTTGACGGTGCTTGATGAGTCCTCTATCTAACTTTTTAGATATTCATCCAAACACCAGCCTCTATGATTCATTTAATGAACCAACAGCTATATGATCATCAAGATGGTTATGGTACATAACCCTAATTGTACAGAGGGACCTTATAGTGCATGCATTCATTTAATTTCAGAAAGGGAGCGAAACATCAATAACTTTTATTGATAAACATATATATATTACAATAACATTTATTGTAAGAATGGTTCGTCCGGGGCTCACATGTCCAACAGTTATCCATAGATAGTTATCCCATTATAAAGTTGTCGCATCACGATTACCATGTTTTATATTTCTCTCTACAATTTTCCTTTTTTATTTAAGCAAAAAATCAATCTGACAAACATGAGAGGTTCTCGCCATTTTATCCCTTATTCTTCTGCCAAATAGGGGCAAGGGTAAGATGATGAGAGCATTGTATGTAAAAATCTATTTGAATGCATTGCTTTACATGATTCCAGAAAAGGAAAGAGGATGGAAATGACTAAATTATTATAGATCTTGAATTACTTAAAATGGGAAGGTTTTTAAAAAAGAGGAAGAAGTAGGGTGGAACATTGGGCTGGGCAGGTCTGGACCCGACCCTGACTCGACACGCAAAAGGTCGGGCTCGATCCGAACCCAATGTACAAATGGGTCGGATCCGAACCCTCATATTTCACTAATATCACGCTCGGGCCGGGGAAGGCCCGAACTTGGAGTACAAATGGACCAGGCTCAATCCCTCATATTTCAAAATATCATATTAGAACCAAATTAAGGGAAGTGGATTTATATTCAGAGTACATCTAATATTTCTTTCATCCATGAATAATGATATTATATCATAACAATACATCCAATATTCATGTGTTATGAATGAATTATATCATAACAATAAGTTGGAATCAAAGTGTACCTTTATGGAATCAAAATAGGTGCAGATTGAGCTCGACCCAAACCCGATCCCGATCGCGTGAGCCTTGGGTCAAGCTCGGGTCCTTGATTTGCTAAAAGAGCGGAACTCGACGCGGTCCAAAGTCTACGAAAAATTGACAGGCTCAGACCTGACTTCTCCGAATTGGACCGAGTCGAGCCCAATGCTCCACCCTGGGAAGAAGAGCATTTATAAAAGTAAAAGACATGATCTGCCATGAATACCGGTGTAAAGGAAGATAGAGGATGATCCCCACTGGACGTCCGCAGGAAGACAGATCACGTGTCAATTGGTTCATACGATGGTCCACGATATTCTACAATAATACTCCAACCGAAGAGGTCAAGGTCAATGCCCCATTGTTATGCTTCTATTGCGTTGATGCGGATGGATGGCCGTTATAGGTCCCCATCATCGCTTATTCTTTCACCGAAATTTGATGTGGATGTGGGAATCGATTTTGAGAACTTTGCAAGCTGCAATTCATGCATAAATTAGCTGTGTCTCGTAGGGGAAGTCTACATGGATGCTCTCGCCTTATTTTTTGATATTTTTTATTTTTTTTCAAAAATAAAGTAATGTATTTTCATCACTATATCCTTTTAATATGTCATTTCAATTTCGTTAGAAAAAGAGACTCATATACCTCACATCTACAACAAGTAATTTTAATGGTATTAGAATTGTTTCGATCGACATGTTCTAGATGAAGGGTATTGGAGTTTCTGTTTCTGACGAAATTGGAATGACCTATTAGAGGGATATAGTGATGAAAATACATGACTTTATTTTTGAAAAAAAATAAAAAATACCGGAAAATGAAGCGGGAGGCTGATTGTCCCCGCCCATTTCTGACCTTTTTTTAAAAAAATTTAAGCCATGTGTTTTCATTGTTATATCCTTCTAATATGTCATTCCAACTTCGTCAGAAACATAGACTCACGTACCTTCCATCTATAACAAGTAATTTTTAATGGTGTTAGAATTGTTGTAATCGATTGTGTTTCTTCTGCCTCAGTTAATTAAATTATTTTTATGTCAGTTCAACTCAACTTGAAGAAAGAAGGAACAAATATGGTTTCTTGGTGATATGACTTATTTTTGGTGTATTTGGGTAAAATGTTATGTAAAAAAAGTAAATAATTCTCGTCTATACCATAGAATCGAAAATTGTTACACCACAAATATAGTCTTACATTTAGAATCCACAAATCATGAAAATGGTTGTAAAAAGAGACTTTTACACCCATAACTCTGGGTAATTTCGCAATTACAATCATAATCATGCATAATCATGAATTACATGAGAAACCCCGAGTAGTTCTTAACTCTTACATGACATAACATTATATTCTTTTTGGTATACCTGTTATATTTGACAGTTTCCGTTGAAAAAGGCAAAACTAGTTTACCCTATATATATAGGTAAAATGAGGCTACCCTCAGGGAAGCGAAGTTAGTTATCCCCGTCTATTTTTTTTAACTTTTTCTAGTATTTTCCCAAAATATCTGGGGAGATTAAATTATATTAATAAGAGGAATATGTGATTCAAATCTCGTGAAAAACATACAATACTAACACATCCATCTAGAAGGGGGCGATTTTAGTAATTCTGAGACCGTTAAAAATTGATAGAGTTGATTGATTGGATAAGAATCTTAAAATGAGTTGAATTTTTAATGAGAACATATTGATATTAGGTTATCTAAATTCCTCTAGGTGTTTTAAAAAAATACCACAAAAAGGATTAAAAAAAGAGACAAGGAAGTCAAGTTAACTCCCTTGGGAGGCATACACATTTTACCCATATATATAGTGTATTTCAAATAAGATTAGACCTCACCATTTTTGTGGTGAGCTGTTAACGAGATTCATGGGATATCGATCTAAAAAGTATTTCTAAAACACCATCCATCTAAAAAAGGGTACTTTTGTCATCTCAATTTTATTAAATTTAAATTTCATTTAATAGCTTGGAGTTATCATTTTAAGCACTCACGGATTTGGTATTTTTCATTGATACCTATATTAATTAATTTCCAAATTTGTTCAACCATGTCTTTGTAAATCTATGACAAGTTTATATAAAAATAAGTTTCTTCTTTTTAATTTGTGAATAAATTTTTTACATTCCCAGACAATGGTTTTCAGTAAAATGAGTATGTTCTTTTGTAAATTTTTCTGTTTTTTTTGTAAAATTCACGCTCTTTCTGTAAGTAATTGCATGTAAATCCAACATGTATTTTTTTCACACTTTTTTTTATAAATGGATATGTTTCTTTTGTAAAATCATCTGGAGATTTGTAGTTTTTCACGCTCCTTTTAAAACTTACATGGGAATCTCCAAATTAAAAAGGGAAGTTAGATATTAGAATGTAAAAGATCTGAGATTGTAAATAGTGATGGAGATTTGGAAAAGGATATGAAATTTGTAAAAGACAATTACAGATTTGTATAAAACGTACGATCCCTACCCTCCTCCAGGCCGCACTATCTTCCTTTGTCCCCCTCGCGGCCACCACCCGCTCCTTTACCCTCTTTGCAGCCACCACCCATGCCTACGGTTTCGTCACCTTCCTCGTAACCCCCATCCCCATGCACTGCCGCAAAATATAAAAGCAAAAAGATCTCTAATCACAAATGGAAGAGTATTGAATACAGAAACCACGGATCTCGACAAACCTAAACGTGTCGTCATTAGGAGAGAAAAGGGAGGGAGTCGTGCTCCTCCTTGCCACACGCCATCGTCAGGAGAGCGGGAGGGGGGAGCCACGCTCCTTATTGCACATACAGTTTCTAGATCTCCGAGATGCGCTTGTCATCACCGCCATCACCATGGGAGAAAGAAAAAGTTTTTGCTGCCATCAACATGAGTGAAACATCCGCACCGTCGTCTCCTAGCTCGTCATCCACCACCCTCCGTATGCTTTGACGCCCATCTAGAGAGATTAAATGAAAAATAACACTAATTAAAAATGGGTTGTCACATTCTATTTTTAAAATATGAAAATGATGAAAATGGACTTGTCACCGATTAGAAATTAACACTAATACATATTTAATCTCAACCACGAGATTAAAATCTAAAAGTCCTATTAATGATTCTCCATGGGGGTGATGAGCTCCAATCTTATTTGAAGTTATTCTCATGTATGTATGCATGTGTGTGTGCATGCATGCATGCGTGTATGCATGCATGCATGCATGCATGTGTGTGTGTGTAAGAAAATAGACGAAAGGTCGTAGGAGGGTCCGTTCTAGTGAAGACGGTGTGGGGGGAGACCAACAACCACACAAGTAACACAAAAAAGTAGTAAGGCAATGTTAAACCAATATTACATAGAAAGAGATTTTACCTGGTGCCCATCAAGGCCGCCGCAAACCCAAAAACAAACCAAAAGGATGTGAACCAACATATCCGTTGAGATGTTCATACCATCAACACTTGTTTTTTTGGAATACAATGGTTACGCATTTTATAATTACATTATACCCATCAACATTCATCATTGTAGCATTTATGATGCATAGCCTTTTTCATGATTATACGATCCTTCTTTAGTGGAATGACATAATAGTGAAAGGATTGATATTGTATCTCGCTTTCTTTGATCCAAGTAGATACTTAAATGATTAGAAGCGCTTTGAATCATTGTTATTTTAAACATGGACCTCTTTTTGTGAATTTTTTGATGGAATTACATGGACATAGAAACATTCCTAATCTGTTCCATCATGATCACACGAGTTTAGGACATACCTCTTGAAGTGTGACCGTTCTCTACGAGTCTCTAAGAGAAGAGACCTCTTCTCTCAGGTCCAATCTGACGAAAACATCTCCTGTGGGCAAGGGGATGAATTGCCGGACTATTGCAATCCGACGAGGTAATCCGAGTGGTATAGCTCATGTTTCATTGTACGAAATTCTCTTCATTCTTCAAGAGCACGAGGTACTGAAGAAGAATAACCTTCATGAGAGGTCAATCGCATCGATCCAACAACATGACAATAGGGCGACGACTAGCATGGAGTCCAAAACCCTGGGGAGGGGGATGACCACATGGAGATGGAGAGAGTGAGGGTGGAAATGTGTATGTAGAGAGAGAGAGAAGGTAAGGATGGGCTTCTCAATGGGTGCGTTTGATTGATGGGTTATCCGGGGGTGGATAACCCGTTTTTGTGTTAGTGTGTTTGGTTGGTGGGTTAAGGGCTGGAAGGGTTTGTGTGATGTGATTGTATTGAAATTTGAAAAAAAGTAGGTAGTTATTATGATATGATTGTATTGGAATTTGAAAAAGTAGATAGTTGTTGTGATATAATTGTATTGAAGTTTGGAATAATGAGTAGAAGTTGAGTATTTTATTATTTTTAGATGATACGATGGTATAATATACAAATTTTTTGATGGGAAGGGAGTGAGCCCCACTAGTGGGTTAAAAGTGTGGGTTTTTGGGAGTTACCCACCCAAAGTGGGGGGTAACCCCCTAATCGAACGCCACCTATAGTTTTTTGGATGGTTAGGATATACTCCTAATATTAATCAACGACAAAGATTGAATGTGTCTCTCAATCAAAATTAGATGTAGGAGTTCAAAATAAATTGTCAACTACTTTCCCTAATATAATCTCTAAACAAAATCAAGCATCAATGAATAATAAAAGGAAAGAAGGAGAGAGGCTCTCCAATGGAGGTGGAAGGCCACCATGGTGACTCCCACCATGGTCGTCCACTTCTACTTAGGAGTGTCTCTCTCTTATTCCTTTTCTCTTTTGGATGTAATCTTCATTGAAGCTATATCTTTATTCATTGAATTATTTTATTAATTGATCATCAAATAATTCTAAATTATTTATCATAATTGTAATAAGCCATTGACAATTATGGATCATATTCATACGCCTAAAACTAAATGTAAATCACAATTACATTTTATTTTGTAATGTGAGTCCGATCCACATTAATATTAAAATTGTAGGTCATATTCTCAATTATATCACAATATGATGTTGTGGATCCGATCCCATACTATCCATGATTATTGTTGGTCTTTTTTTTGATTTTTTATTTTTTGTAAATAGCAAATAAAATGTGAAAAAATAAAAAGAAAAGGGTGGTGATGTTTGTGATGGTTGTGATGGATTTGTGGTAATTAGTGGTGAAATAACAACAAAAAAATGTTAGATAAAAATAATTTAGAAGGTAAAGATAGAGAAATTACCTGGAATTTTGCCAGAAGGCGGAGCTACGATTCACGGCTCCTATCATGGCCTCAATAAGGGTGGTGGAGTCCTTCGAAGCTGGAGCAGCTTCCCACGAGGGATGTTGCGACGAAGTGGTTGAGACCACCTCGAATCTCGTCGTGGTCGGAGGTCATCGCTCGACGGTGATTCTCGGTAGCTGTCACCTACAGATGGCAAGATCTCTCTCTCTCTCTCTTTTCTATCGAAATGGCGGATAAAACAATTAGGACTGGACGGTAGACCTGATTGCTTGTTTGGATTAATATCAGTGACAACTAATCTTTAAAATCGGGACTGTTAATTGAATTGGACCAAAAAAAATAGACTAAAATTAACCCTTGTTTGCGGGAGAGTAACCCTGACCTTGTTTTCAGGCTGAGTGAGGGTACTTGAGTGTGTGTAAATACCTTAAGGCAGAGCCCAAATCCCCGCCTTCCATATCACGTACCGACTGATCCTAGCAAATATCACGAGTTGAATTTTTTTAGGTTCACTGACTAGTACCAAGTAGCCTCCGTCTGTTCGCAGGTAGTCAGGGGTGAACCAGCGGTACTTCGTGACAAGTTGCTAGTAGCCCCTCGGGGTGAAGTTCCAGCCTTGTCAGCCTCCGCCTGCTTGCAGGTAGATAGGGGCATGGTATTTGAATCCATCAACTTGGGATAGGAGCGGAGAAAGGAAGGACGCAGGTATCTTAGGCGACAGGTTAAACAGGGGAGACACATCCAACTTTTTAGCCGACTCCCCTATAGACCGCATAACCTTTGCTACTTATCTAAAATTTCACACTTAAAATCAATCAGACTAATCGGACTCGGTTTCGGATCCTTCACCATGTTGAGTGTGAACTCAGGGTTTGCTCTTGAGTTTGTCTTCATGTCTGTCCGTATGTGTTATCCTGTGTAATTGCGCATTTTCTACCTCGTTCTGCTTACATCCTTTCCTCCTCAAGAGGTCGGGATATTAGTCCCCATACACCTCTGATCATTTCTCCTCGACCATATACCGTTCATCTTCGCCTTCACCTTCTTCCATATATCCTCTACCATCCACGGGCGATCCTTACCCGTGGTCGGTTCCACCTCAACCCGATGATGAAATCAGAACTTTGACTGACTTCTCCACTTCTTCGCATTTCTCACATACTCCATATTCTAACACTCCGAATCCACTCCCACCTTGGGTTGACTGTCCTTACTCTCGAGAGCTTGCAGGAATCAAACAATCAAATGAAGAGCAAGCTACTGCTGAGATAGATGATTGGCAAAATTATATGCCCCCACATACTTCATTCTCACCTCAAGTAGGGACCATACAACAATTTACATATACACATCCCTACTTGACCTTAGAGCATAACTTGGTCGATCGAACAACCCGAATGGAGAGGCCTGTACATCATGATTTCTCAGACTTGATTGACTTTAGTGATCAAGATTCCAATAACCAGCCTTCATGCCACTCATGCCACACATTCGGAGAGCTTATACATTCACAAGAGTGGACTCATGAGCTAGACTTATCAGTCCCCCGTTCATTGACTCCATCATATGAGGATCCGACCAATACATGCCAATCGGATAGTCCATACTCGACCCAGTATCACATGCCAGAGTCTAGGTATGTTGAGTATGAGACCCCAATATCTCAGCAGTATCCTCCAATTGAGAAGGAATCTCCCATGATTTGTCATGAGAATTTTGTGGAGGATGATATCTTTAGACTTATTAAGAAAAATGAATCATTTGGTAACGAGTTGAGAGATGTCATGCAAATATTGCACTCAATTTCCGCCAGCCTGGGTATGAAAGTGGTGAAGGAAGTAAGTAGATCTGATGTTGAAAACTGGGCGAACATTAGGAAAACCACACCGTCTGTACAACTGGAGTCCATTCTGCCTCCCTCTTCTACTAACCCCTCACCTTCCAATCCAGAGTCTGATCATTCATCCACCAAAAACACCAAAAAATTGAAAAATTAGAAAAACACATAAAAATTAAAAATGAAAAAGACTTAGAAAAATTGGATCCTACCCTAAGGGAAGCACTCGATGAAGAATTGATTTTCAAACTTCCCTTAATAAAGACCATAGATCACTTCCCCGACCTCAAGAGATTTGTAAAGAGTAAAATGATGCCCAAGAGGTTGGGAAATAAGAGGACAATAACTGAAAGACACATAATGTCTATGGCCACCTCCTTGCTCATGGGGAGAAAGACCAAGAGCCGCAGAGTGAAGCGATTGCCTAGGGTAGAATGTGAAATCAAAGACACTATCTTTACCCATGCAAGAATCGATGATGACTCTCCGATAAATATCCTCCCGAACTCTGTGTTTGACAAGCTCAAACTCAGGCCAATCAGAAAGTCGAGAGAAATCATTTAGCTGGCTGATCGATCCATCAAACGGTCTAGAGGAAATATTTCAGACATATTGACTTTCTAGGGTACTATACTCCAGGTAGACTTCACAGTCATTGGCATTGACACCGAGGAGAGTTCACGCAGTCTCCGATTATTCTCGAAAAGCCGTTCTTAGCCTCAGCTAAAGCGACTAAAGATTACGAGACTCCGGAGATCGATTTTTCAGCATTGGGAGCACTCCGACCTCTCCCATTCTTTGATACACTTTACTCTAAGGTGCCTCGCACATCCGCTAACAGTCGTGACCATCGAGAGGTAGATGAGTCCCACCTCTCTGCTACACTTGAGAGACCGACTATCCTGACGATCATTGGTTCTGAGACTCCCCACATCGCCACTTCATCAACTGCTTGCACCACCACCGTGACAGCTTCTAAGAAGGACTCACGACCAGAAGCTATCATTACGTCGGACACAACCTTTGTTGATTGCCTTGACCATTTTGATGATCCGACACAAGAGCCTAATAATGCCAAGCCAACTGAGACCATTAGAACCTTTCCGAGACATGTGTTGATCCTTCATGAATATTACAATCTATATGGTGACTCGTCTGATGAGGAACCCATGGTCAGCACCACACCATGTCCCGGAGCTTCAAAGGAAACAACCAAGACTGAATTGACTCCACCTAAAAACACGGTTGCTCCCTCTTCTAGTCGGCTATCTAGTGAGAGGAAGTCAAGAATTGCTTCCTCGAGGTGTTCCCCCGAACCTCTCAAGGCACGTCGCTCTCATCTCCCTCTCAATTATTCAGGTTCTAGAAAACCGACTAAGAAAGTCTCATTCAACACACCGGAGAAGGAATTTTCTAAGGAGTCCTCATCTAGTCTGGATAAGATGATTTATATGAGTGAGCTTAATTCAACTGTTCTCAAGCCTTATCTGAGCAAGCAGCCGTGTGTCGACCCTCGTTGGACGATCCCTACACCTCACTATTATTCATCTGAGGACGAGTCTGACAGTGACACATATGTATATTATCCACCTTATCGCGTCCGCAAGAAGGTTCGTCACAAACCTTCTTAATCCTTGTACATTCTCATTCTTTCTTGTATATACTTTCTCTCCCTCCCTTCCCAGTGATTCGAATCACTCACCCCGGTTCCATATCATTTCATTTTACGACTATACTTAGGATAACCAGATCCTAAGTATGGAGGGAGAGTGACCCGAGTCTATTCACTATTCATTGTATATCCTCCAGATCACATCGGTTCTCATACTCACTCATGTCCTATACTTAGGCTGACTAGAGCCTAAGTATAGGGGGGACCGATGCCCGCCATGTATATACTCATCCATTTCCCCTCTTGCCCTCGTCCGCCCCATTTTTTATCTTCTTCTACACTTAGGCCGTCAGAGCCTAAGTATAGGGGGGCGGAACGACTTCTATACTTTTTTTGTAATTTTAGCTCTCATATGCTTAGCACGAGCTATGTCTTTTTCCTCACTTTTCGTACTCTGAGGACATAGCACACGCTAAGTATAGGGGGCGTGTATATATTACATATATACTTTACCCATATCTCATACTTTCGCTTATTTTCATGTGTTTTTGTATATATTATGCAATAATTATGGGGTGGGTAAAAATTAAAAAAGAAGAGAAGAAAAAGCTTTTCCTTTTTGCATTTTTCTCTTTTTTTCTTTTTCCTTTTTTTGGAACTATATACAAGGTGCAGCATGTACATCAGGAGTTTTTCCTCTTGAGCCAGTAGACTATCCCTCTTTTGAAGTATTATTGCAACCCACAGTGTCCTGTCCTCAGACGTCAACACCACCAGACTAGGTTGAGATGCACTACCCTCCCTAGAGGAGGACGGATGTTTCCACCCGTGTGCTACTCCAAGCTAAATGATTCTGCTTCCTCACCATCTCATCAACGAAGAGCTACGTGCATTGTGCTTTGTCCAAGTTAGGTCACTGTCTAAAAGAATCATGCGTGTGCACGAAATACTCTACTCAGACTAATCAAGATGACATATGAACATAAGCTTACGGACTCAAAGAATTAAGTCACTTGACCTGAGAAATCTTAACTCCAGTTCCTACAAGGTTCCTCAGAAATTAAGTGGATTAAGGTCAAATCAAGTCCATCCTCAACTTCTATTCATAACTTGGTTCAAAACCCACTAGCTTTCCACTTTGCATATGCATGATATGCAGATGAGATGACATGCTAAATAGATGAATGAAAAGCAAGATTTTTTTTAGATAAATGCAAGGGTGATATGCAAAAGTAAATAAGAAACCTTTATTTTCAATATTTTTGTTTTATTTTCTGTTATACAATAATTTTTACAACAATTTTTAGTTTGTAATAATATACATAGCATACAAGTTTTTTTTGGTATACATCCTATTTTACAACAAATTTTACAAAAGTATGTTTTACAAGAATTTTACAACTTTTTTCTATTTTTTTAGTTTTTTAATAATTAAGAAAATAAAAGGATAAAATGGAAGAGCATTTCGGTCAATATGTACAATATACAAAAGGGGTCCAAAACCCAAGTTTTGAATACAAGCTCCGATTTTAATGAAATTGATCTCGTTTCGAAGGTCTCTGAATGTATATTACTTTGAAAGTGAGTAGACCTAAATCAGATGCTGTATGAGAGAGATATGAGCATTTTAAGGCTCTTAGTTTTAAACTTGGATTGGAGTTTTATTGGTCAATTTTGCAAGTTAGTATTTTTTGATATTTTTCTTTTATTAGTGTTAGTAATATATACACTATAGAGTTGGTTTTATTAGATTTGGAGTTATTATAAAATACAGATAAATAGGTGAATAATGGTGAATATACAGGTTATTTTAACAAGTGAATTGGGCTTTCTTATTTTATGCAAATATGAATGCTAAAATGCAGATATTATCAATGTATGCATGAATGCTAATTATGCAATACAAGTGGAAATATGCATCTAATTACTCGGGAACAAAGCTCTATTTTCAACTTTTAGAGTGATGAATCACAGATTCATCAACTATCCATAATAATATTATTCAATTTAATTGAATTAAATTATCTTAGTTATCACTCTACGCTGTCCAAACAATGTGAATCATATCCACATTATTTAGGATAATTAAATCTAATTTAATTTTCATATTGTCTTATCTTTTTCCAAACTCAGATTACGTCTCTAATGGAATAATACTTGAACTCTTTCAAGGATAGTTTTCCTTCTGTAGGGATACTTGAAGATAAAGTCAAGGTGGCTGTATATACCATGTATAGCAATTTGGATAATGAGATCTACTCTTATTTCGAGATCTATAAGACCTCTCAAAGATGTTTGATCATATAAGACAACATACCCAATCTTCTAATTGCATTTGAATTCCAATTTATATCAATGTCCAAACTTTGGACTAAGATTGGATAGCTAGTCTACTAAGCGGAGTCACTAAAATCTAAACATATTTCATCACTTCCTCGGAAAGGGAGCATCATGGTACACAATCAATTAATATCATATCATCCCCGAGTATTCATAATACACGTACACCATTTATATTGGATGATTAAACCTGAAGTTTGAATCTCATTTAGATTGTCTCATTTCGAGTTTTATCATTAAGTTTCACATTTGATCATTGGGAGTTGGTGTCTATCATATGCTTTCCAAATGCATATATCATAACTAAAAATCACGTCCTTCTTCCAAATAAAGACAACCATCTATGGAATTTGATTTGTCCCAATCTCTCATGTGAGCTCATGTCTTCCGGTTCAATAGTAATTCTCTATGATCCCTTTAAAAAATTGTATTATTCATATGCTCTCATATGCACACAAGCGCCCCCATGTATAGACCTTAATTAGGTCTTCAACTTAATGGTTCGCCAAATGTACATACTTTGACATATAGTATTACATTTGTCTCTAGTTATAGGATATGTGCCTATACGTGATAGTATACGATATAGGTCTTGGTTATCTTGACCTTACCAGGTCAACACTTTGACTTAACTTATTCTATACCTCCGAATCTCTATCCTATGCAGAGGAGTTGTATTAAGAGGTCAGTCGGATGTCTGCCTTTAGAGTAAAGATTGCAATCTCCTTCTCAAGCTAGAGATCCTTTCTTGACAATACTTTGTTGATGCGATTGAGTCATTAATCTAACTCTTTAGATATTAAACCAAGCACCAATCGCTATGATCTAACTTGTGGATCAATAGTTGTATGATATCAAGATGGTCAATGTGCACAACCATATTTGTACTAAGGAGCTTATTATGTAAATTAATTATTCTTTATTTCGGATTAAAGAGTGATTCACAATACCTTTTATTGCATAATGGCTCGTCGTGGACTCACATGTCCAGCACTTCATTGATGCGCCTCATATATGTTTTAGTTAGATGATTGGACTCGACATATGATATCTCTACCATCAAAGATTAACACTGCTCCGAACGTAAAAATCCTTTCCCCTTTGTGTTTTGCGAAATGACATAGAAAAATCTTTTGTTGCCACATGGTTTTGCCTTGAAGAATTTTTTTGTTGTTTCTAGTTGCTTAAATGATGGGAATATGCTTTTGGATATGATCCTTATTTTTCGAGTTTTCGTGAGGTCTCACCTCCCTTCATTGACATACAATGATTAACCATAACAAGCAATGATTAACCCCATTTGGATTCTAATAAAATTACACCATAATAAAATGGGCATCCCCGACCCATAACTAACTCCGATCATTCGATGAGGCTAGACTAATTGATGATGACCTCCGAGAACTAATTTACAAGATCTACCACCCCTAAAATTATCAAGAGTGATCCATCATCTTGAGTGATATGCTTTATAGCATCCATGTCACCATACCACCATACTAGTAACTCCTAATATGATATCTGATCTTAAGGTACACATCTTACTATTGATAAAGACCATAGGGTAAATAACCTAAAAACTCCTAATATGATATCTGATCTTAAGGTACACATCTTACTATTGATAAAGGACCATAAGGATAAATAACCTAAAAACTCCTAATATGATATCTGATCTTACTTACTATTGATAAAGAACCATAGGGATAAATAACCTAAAAGTCGAAACAAGAGAGATGTACCAACAACAACAAAAAAAGATTCATAGGAGGATCAACGTAAGAATCCCCAAAGTGGATACACAACAAGTGTCGTTAAAATTGCAATCATACAAGATTCAATAAAGGAGCTATTGAACCCAATGAGTAATCTGATGGTAGAGCAGTGTGCCTCTACTTTAAAGGACCCAAATTCGAATCCTACTATTAAAAAAATAAAGGAGCCATTATCGTAGCATGTGGGAATTCTCACATCTCGATCGTCTTCGAGCACATACTAAATCTTGAGAGCATGAGCCACATGTATTACTAATCAACAAGTCGCGTATAAGATCATCTTTACTTTGCGACAACAATCCTCCTCTTTTTGAGTCCTATTCGAGGCCTTCGTGCTTCTAATTTCAACAATGTTTGTAGTTTCTCCTTGGGACCAAATGGAATCTACGAGTAGGATTTTGCTCCACCCTTGTTCTCCTTTTTTGAAGAATTAATTAATTAGTTAAACTATATATTCAGCTCCTTCTAGTATAAACTCTCCATTGTAACAAGAAGTAGTTTTTTTTATAATCGTGAATGCGGTTGAGAGTTGATTGCTCTTTCATAGGTTGTTTCATAACATATGACTGCTGTAGCAGTAGAAGGAGTGATTTTCGAGCAAGCTAAGTCACGGTTGAGAATTCTAATACTTCGTGCTGTAAAAAATTCTACTATCGTTGACTAGTTATAGGGTACTGAGACCGGTATCGAAAAATGCCAACTAGATATAAGCTTCCTAGCCTCTCTTGATTCAACTACTATTAGCCTCTTACTCTATCGTGTGTGATGGGACATGTGGATTCTTTGAGCCCTCTGCATGAGTTTGTGGCATATAGCTACTTGACGACCTTGATCTCCAAAGTCGGGAAGCTCTTTAGCAGTCTCTTTTCTGGATGCAGTGCGATCCCTTTTTTCCCATGCAATTCTTAAGGCTTTCGGGTGCAGATGCGTAACTTAGTTATGTGTATCCTTCGTATGCCTATGAGGTCTTCTTTCTACCCTCTACTACATCCCTTAAATATACCCTTAAATATACACAGAAAATTCACGATGATATATGGGTGATGAAAACTCACGTACAAAAAGTAGAAGTATTCTGGGTCTAATGTATGTAATGTTGTCTTCTTTCCCTATATCAGACTATCCATTTGAATCCTCCGAATGCATAGCCTCTCCTATTGCACTTTCGGGAAGAGCATGATAGCCCTTCTAGCGAAGAAGATTCCCTCAAAGCCCCTCCTTTGTTCTTTTTGGAAGTCTCTGTTGGTCTAGAGCTATCGAGGAGGTTCTACGACCCTGCACTTGTTCTCAAGCAAGATCAAGTCGATGAAAAGAGAAAGCGTGTTTCCAGTGAAAGAAGGATGTGCTCGCCCAGCGAAAAAAGACCTGCATCTCAAACCTCCCCCCCTTCCCAACCGTTCTTATCTATATTTCCACTCGCCAAAATATGAAAAGAAAGAAGAGAGCGAAACGTAGTTGTGATAGTTGGCTTGTCCAACCTCCATGTAAAAGCTTAAATCATGTTTTCCCCAACATACAAGTTAATTTGGAACTGAAATAATAGATATGGTCCTGCTGTTGTCTTGACATAGGGCATGCCCTGATCTCATAAAAAATCTAAACAAATGTTGGAGGTTCAAATGTCACAAACTTCGATAAATGGCTTCATGTGCTGCTGATATCTTGCATATATATATATATAATATATATATATATATATATATATATATATATATATATATATATATATATGTGGACCCAAATCATGATATGGAAGCATCTCATCTCCATCCCTTTATTCATAATAATAACAATAATAATAGATTTTCTTATTAATTTCTTATACTTCAACTTATTTTTGAGCATTGCATGTCGGCCAAATTAATTGGTGTATGTAGAAAATAAGGGATTTTGAGAAAAAAAAAGGTGTTCCGTGCTAGAAAATGAGGTTTTAATCACATATCCACTATGAGTTATGTTCCTTTCTTTTTTAATATCAATTGTGCCCCTGACTTTTTACAAAATTTAAACTTCAACCCTTTTGTAATATAAGCTATGCTCTCACGTTACCTTGATGGAAGACATAACAATGGATTTTATAATAAGCCAGGTGTACAATTGATATTACAGAAAAAGAAGGGACATAACTAATATTGTAGAAAATAAAAAGTTAAGAAGTACACAAGTGATAAAAAAGTCCTAGAAAACTAGGTCATTTTACCATTTTCGTAGAAATCGACTTTTTAAAGTACAATATCCGGATGCCTCAATTTCTCATCTCAATCACTCAATCAAATGCAATGAATGAGCAGTTATCCTTGTGCTATGAACCTTTATTTCCTTGGGACGAGGAATATAGACTAAAGTTGAATAAATAATGGAAAAGGATTATCCCTTTCTTTTTTTTCAGTTGCTTTGATATATAATGAAGGAACACATACCATATGATTAAAAATAGGAAATCCTCCGACTACTTTTCTGCAATTCATATATAGAGAGAGGACAGGGAGGCTGGTTTGTGTAACAGCTAAGTTCGCAGTTACACGCAGTAATTTCTCCTTTTTTTTATTTTTTTCTTCCGTCGTGTATATTTATCTAAATATCCATCCTATGTACCATTCGAATTTCGTTAAAAATTAGAGACTCCTACACTCTCCATCTAGAACAGGTTGATTGCATCAAATTTGAGACCGTTAAAATTACTTATTTTAGATGGAGGGCATAGGAGTCTCTTTTCCTGATGAAATTCGAGTAACATATAAGAGGGATATATAGATGAATATATATGGTAGAATTTTTGAAAAAAAAATAAAAAATAGGCCTTTTCTTTTATATATATATAAAGAGAGAGAGAGAGAGGAGTGATCCTATGAGAGCCAAAATCGGTAAGAGCATGCATTCTGGACCACATGATCCACCAGGAGAGAAAACATGATCATGTGGTCCAGAATGCATGCTCTCATTCTCTCACATTTTTTGCTCTCATAGGTTCACTCGTGTATATAAATATAAATATAAATATAAATATAAATATATATAGGGGTTGATGGGGCTGCCCCCTGGGGGCAGCCAACATGGCTGCCCCGCCCCATTTTGGGGCAAATTTTTTATTTTTTTGAAAAATATCATCGTGTATATTCATCCCTATATCACTCTTATATGCCATTCGAATTTCGTCAGAAACAGAGACTCCTACGGCCTCCATCCAGACAGAGTCGATTTAGAAAATCCTGTGACTGTTTAAAAAATGACGTCTGGATGGAGGCCGTAGGAGTCTCTGTTTCTGATGAAATTTGAATGACATATAGAAGGGATATAGGGATGAATATACATGGTGATATCTTTCCAAAAAATAAAAAAAATGTGAAAAATAGGGTGGGGGCAGCCCCATTTTCCCCATATATATAGGGAAAAATGGGGCTTCCCCCGCCCCATTTTTCGGCGTTTTTTTTATTTTTTTTGAAAAATAAAATCATGTATATTCATCCATATATCCCTCCTACATGCCATTCGAATTTCATCAGAAACAGAGACTCCTACGACCTCCATCTCGATGGTATCGATTTAAAAAAATCCTGTTACCGTTAAAAAATTACTGTCCGGATGGAGGCCGTAGGAGTCTCTGTTTCTGACGAAATTCGAATGGTATATAGGAGGGATATAGGGATGAATGTAAATTGTGTTATTTTTCAAAAAAAATAAAAAATGTTGCCCAAATAAGGCGGAGGCAGCCATGTTGGCTGCCCCTAGGGGGCAGCCACATATGACCCATATATATATATATATGGGAAAAATGGGGCTGCCCCTACCTTATTTTTTGCAATTTTTTTATTTTTTTGGAAAAATATCACCATGTATATTCATCCTTATATCCCTCCTATATGTCATTCGAATTTCGTCAGAAACAGAGACTCCTACGGCCTCCTTCCAGACGTCATTTTTTTAACGGTTGTAGGATTTTTTAAATCGACCCTGTCTGGATGGAGGCCGTAGGAGTCTCTATTTCTGAAAAAAATTCGAATGGCAGATAGGAGGGATATAGGGATGAATATATGATGATATTTTTCAAAAAAAATAAAAAAATTTACCCCAAAATGGGGCGGGGCAGCCATGCCCAACAACTCCTATATATATATGGGAAAAATGTGGCTGCCCCCTGGGGGCAGCCAACATGGTTGCCCCCGCCCCATTTTTCGTCAAATTTTTTTATTTTTTTTGAAAAATAACACCGTGTATATTCATCCATATATCCCTCCTATATGCCATTCGAATTTCGTCAGAAACAGAGACTCCTATGACCTCCATCGAGATGTTGTCGATTTAAAAAATTCTGTTACCGTTAAAAAATGACTGTCTGGATGGAGGCCGTAGGAGTCTCTGTTTCTGATGAAATTCGAATGGTATATAGGAGGGTATAGAGATGAATATACATGGTGTTATTTTTAAAAAAAAATAAAAAATTTTACCAAAATAAGGCAGGGGCAGCCAACATGGCTGCCCCTAAGGGGCAACCACATATAACCCTATATATATATATAGAGAGAGAGAGAGAGAGAGAGAGAGAATGGAGCCTACACCCAGGAATGTAGGTAACTATCTACACCCGACTCATTTTTCATAGATTTTTTATTTTTTTGAAATGAAATCTTGGGAGAATTAGATCACTATGTACCACCATGGTGTTATTCAAAATTCAACTTAATTCGAGACTCCTATCATCTTCATCAATACTATCAAATTTTAACGGTCTCAGAATTACTGAAATTGACCCCTTCTAGATGAATGTGTTAAGAATGTATGTTTTGCATGAAACTTGAAACACATATTCCTCTCAATATATTAAGAAAACCCCCCTAAGGTTTCATTCAAAAAAACTCAAAAATCATGCAAAAAAAAGGCCGGGTGTAGGTAGTTACCTACACCCTAGGCTTAAGCTCCCAGCTCCCATATATATATATATATATATATATATATATATATATATATATATATATATATATATATATATAATGTCATTCAACCTTCGTCAGAAACAGAGACTCATATATCATTCATCTAGAACGTGTAATTTTAACAGTTTAAACATTGTTGTAATCAACCCATTCTTGATTGAGGGCATATGAATGTATATTTCTGACGAATTTTAAATGACATATTGGAGGATATAGATGAATACATGGTGATATTTTTCAAAAAAATAGCAAAAAATACGGAAAAAATGACTGGAAGCAACCCCATCAAACCTTGGTTGATGTAATCGTTATGTAATTACATGATTGCTTATCCAAATAAAATGTCAATATCTTACCTCCTTATTTGATCCCATCGGAACAATGAGGTTATAACAACATAACCCTTAAAATCTTATCCAATCACATCACAAAAGCTATATTAATCTTAGTAGTTAAACCGCGGCTGTTATAAGCTCACTCTATTAACACATATATTCCTTCCAAGAAATCACAGTATAATTTAAATGCTCCGTGATTAATCTATAAATAATAGTAATAGGAATTTCGGTATAAAAGAACAAAAATATTTTAGGAATAACGGTGTAAAATAAAAAAGAATAATAAACGTATCAGATCGTATACGTCAAACCAGACATGTTGGAGTACTTTAAAGGAATAATAAAAAGTTCATAGAATCGAATGTGGTCCTCAAATTTAGAACTTAAGAGCCTAACGATCACCCACTTGAAAAAAAACGATGGTCTGGTTTTTTTTCCAACAAAACAACGAGCTCATTCTTTCTCCATCAATGCTTTTGTATAAAAAAACTCGTAACCATTAAAAAAAGGAAAAATGGGGCTGTTGTTTTCTATTTTTTCCGTATTTTTTTGTTTTTTTAAATATCACAATATATATTGATCTATATATCCCTCCAATATACTATTCAAATTTAATTAGAAACAGAGACTCTTATATCCTTCATCTAGAACATGTAATTTTAACGATCTTAAGATTGTTATAATTGGCATTTTTAGACAGAGGATATATGAGTTTCCGTTTCTGACGAAATTGGAATTATATATATATATATAAAGAGAGAGAGAGAGAGGGGAAAGGGAAGCTACATCATGATGTAGCTAACCTTAGCTACATCAGGGGCAATTTCGTCCTCTTTTTTTATTTTTTTTTGAAATTTCGATGATGGATTTTCATAACTATACCCCTCTAATATATCATTTAAATTTCGTCAGAAACAGAGACTCCTACGGCCTCCATCCAGAATAGGTAAAATACAACAAATTTGTGACCGTTAAAAAATGACTGCCTGGATGAAGGCAATAGGAGTCTCTGTTTCTGACAAAATTTGAATAACATATTAGAGAGATATAGTTATTAAAATTCATTGTGGAAATTTTGAAAAAAAAATAAAAAAAGAAGACGAAATTGCCCCTGATGTAGCTAAGGTTAGCTACATCATGTTGTAGCTTCCCTTTCCTCATATATATATATATATATATATATATATATATATATATAGGAGTGATCCTATGAGAGCAAAAAAATGTGAGATCGTGAGAGGAATGATTCTGGACCACATGATTCTGTTTTCTCTCTCCTGGTCTTCTCTCTCCAGGGTGAATCATGTGGTCCAGAATGATCCATCTCATGCTCTCACAACTTTTTGCTCTCATAGGATCACTCCTATGTGTGTGTGTGTGTGTGAAGGGAAGCTGCTCCGCGGAGCAGCCAAGCTGGCTGCTGCGTGGGGCAGTTTCCCCCCATTTTTTTATTTTTTTTTGAATTTTTTTTATGTTTATTCATCTATATATACCTCCTAAATGTCATTCAAATTTCGTGAGAAACGGAGACTCCTATGCCCTCCATCTAGAACATGTAAAATTTAACGGCTTGAAATTTGTTGTAAAGTACCTTATCTAGATGGAGGGCATAGGAGTCTCCGTTTCTCACGAAATTTGAATGACATGTAGGAGGGATATATATATCAATAAACATAAAAAATATTTCAAAAAAATAAAAAGGGGGGGGGGGACTGCCCCACGCAGCAGCCAGCTTGGCTGCTCCGCGGAGCAGCTTCCCTGTTCTCTCTCTCTCTCTCTCTCTCTCTCTCTCTATATATATATATATATATATATATATAGCTGGGAGCCTACACATTGGGGTGTAGGTAATTACCTACACCTGACCTTTTTTCTCATTAGTTTTAAATTTTTTTGAAAGAACCCTTAGGGGTCTTAATATATTAAAGGGAATATGTATTCCAAGTTTCATACAAAATAAATATTCCTAACACGTTTATCTAGAATGAGTCAATTTCAGTTTTTTGACACTGTTAAAATTTGATTGTCTTGATGGAGATGATAGAAGTCTTGAATTAAGTTGATTTTGGAATGACACCATGGTGATATATAGTGATCTAATTGCTCAAAGGTTTCATTTCAAAATAATCAAAAAATATTGAAAAAAGAGTCGGGTGTAGGTAATTACCTACACCCCCGGGTGTAGGATCCCTTCTCTCTCTCTCTTTATATATATAGGGAGTCGGGAGCCTACACCCGAGGGTGTAGGTAACTCCCTTCATCCGATCTTTTTTCTCATTATTTTTTATTTTTTTCGAAAAATCTTTGGGAGATTTACTTAATATATTAAGCGGAATATGTGTTTCAATTTTCATGCAAAACAAATATTCCTAACATGTTCATCTAGAATATGTCATTTTCAGCAATTCTAGACCGTTAAAATTTGATGATCTTGATCAAGATGATAGAAGTCTGAAATTAACTTGAAATTGGAATGACACCATGGTGATATATAGTGATCTAATTACCCCAAGTTTTCATTTCAAAAAAACAAAAAATCATGAAAAAATAGCCCCGGTGTAGGTAGTTACCTACACCACCGGGTGTAGGATCCCTTTTCTCATATATATATATATATATAGAGAGAGAGAGAGAGAGGGAGATGAGTGATCCTATGAACCACATAATTCTGTTTTCTCTCTCCTGGTCTTCTCTCTCCTGGTTGGATCATGTGGTCCAGAATGAATGCTCTCATTCTCTCACAGGATTTGCCTCTCATAGGATCACTCCTCTCTCTCTCTCTCTATCTATATATAGGGTAAAATGGGGTTGCCCCCATGGGGGGAGCTAACTTGGCTCCTCCCGCCCCATTTCGCCTGGGATTTTTTTTTGAACTTTTCTTCTGTGGATTTTCATCAATAAATCCTTATATTATGTCATTAAAATTTCATGCGAAACAGAGACTTCTACGACCTCCATTCAATGAGGTCGTTTTTAGTAATTCTGTTACCGTTAAAAAATGACTGTCTAGATGGAAGTCGTAGGGATCTTTGTTTCGCACGAAATTTTAAATACATAATATAGGGATATAGTGATGAAATTCCACGGAAGAAATTTTCAAAAAAAAATC
The DNA here is from genome assembly GCA_037367405.1 of Ottelia alismoides. NCBI lineage: Eukaryota > Viridiplantae > Streptophyta > Magnoliopsida > Alismatales > Hydrocharitaceae > Ottelia > Ottelia alismoides. Next base: position 1,155,232 of record JAZKJV010001570.1, read on the forward strand.
AGGTGAAATGGGGCGGGGGAGCCAAGTTAGCTCCCCCAAAGGGCAACCCCATTTGACCCATATATATGATGATATTTTTCAAAATATAAAAAAAACATCGAAAATGAAGCGAGGAAAACCATGTTCGCCAACGAATTGGTATGCCTTCAACTATAATACCACTTCGTACCAACGAATTGGTATGCCTTCATCTCTGATACCAAATGTTACAGGGTCAAAATCCCGCTATCGATTTCGACCTATCCTGTGCGGCGTTAGCTAACCCGTAGCTAACCAGCCTTCCCGAGTAGAATGGTCACAGACGCACTACAACTCTTCTCGATACCCCTGCTTGCTAACACACTGACGCTTAGACACAAGCAGAAGCTCGACTCTATAGATCGTTCAGGAGCACTCTTAAGAACTCGCTCAAGAACGCTCAAGAACACAACCACACGGTCACAAAAGCACGGGCACAAAGCTCTTCTCTTTATTAGAAGGGGAACTCTCTCTGGATTTGGTGAACACTCTACACTTGTGTACTCTTTACATTGTGTGTACTCTGTGTGTTTACAAATAAGACACCACCCCTCCTTATATACAAGACTCAAGGCAACCAAATGGACACTCATTATTACATTTACAATAATGATACATAAAGACACAAGAGACCCTTCGAATTCTTCGACAATCTTTGGCGTTCCTCAGTAACTTTTCGTCAGCTCTTCTTTTCGACTCTCTTGTTCTCCTTTCGTCTTCCCGCACGGTTGACGCCCAGTCAACCGTCCAGTCATTAGCACACTCGCGCTCCAACCTTGCTGATGCAGCTTTGCCATAATTTACCAAGTGCCACCGAACACTTGGTCTTGTGCCAAAGGGAAACCGCGGCCTCCAGACCCTCGTGCGGTAAACCCTTCCTTAGCGTTCTGCATGCTAAGGGGAAGTCCTCCAGAACTTCGCTATCGTGGCCTCCAGACCACTCTCGTACGCGTACTATCGAGTATGCTCGACAATGCTTGTACTCAGCACTTGCAACGCTCCATGCCTCCTTGGATCGCCACGCATCAGTACCAATACCGTGCGCCTTCGTGCGTACGCCTCTGTGACCGTACCACATTGCTCCTCGATGCGTACTGCTTCACTATGTACCGCCCTTCTGCGCTCACGTATGTACCACTACGTGCATCCACTGGCATGTCTCGCACTGCTGTCTGCACTCGCTATGCTCGCCCTGCTACAAGCACCACGACACTCTGCTACCGAGCCAGTGTCTTGTGTGACACTTCTCCATCACGTACGATAGAGCCTCCAGACTCTCGTGGATATCTCCTTGATACCCACATATTTCGGACTCCTCCTGAAGTCCAGCTTCTACGATCATTCTCGAGCATCCAGCTACCGTATCTGCACGATCATTCTCGATCACGGAATTTGGGGGTGTGACAGTTGCCCCCAAAGAGACAGTCCATTGAACACTTAAAAAAACCCGCAATCTCGACTTTTCTTCTAAAAAATATGTTGAAGGCTGAGCTGGCATTCTTGATGAAGTGAAGATCGCCTTCCTATCAAACGGAAACTAAGGAAAATTATACCATTCAATTTACGTAACTGCCCCATAGAATTCATTGGAATACTTACAAAATGTGTGAGGGTGAATTAGCAGTTGAGATTATTACTTAATGAATTGGGCTTAAATATTTGAATGGTTGTGATCTAATTGCATCTGAACTTCAAAGGTTAAAAGATCAATTTTCCTTGACGACGCTTTGTATAGTATCTAAGCTTGAAATGTTATAATATTTGTTTTTTGGTTTTAATGTACAAATATATTTGAAAATAATTTATACACATATGCAACCGAGTCTAATACTTTTTCCGTATTTTATATAATTGGTATTAAACACTTCTAATTTGTATATTTATAATGAATGTGTTTCCACTACATTAATTTTTAATGTTGTTACAAGTATCTTCTTGCTATCCGTATACAACATGTATTTGTTGAGAATATTATATATTTGTTTTCGTCAGGATTAGGGTCATATGAGATTCATATTCGACTCCTAATCTTATTAGTAGTTGAGTTCTATTCTATTTATAGTCATATTGTAAATATAACTATGGGGTTATAACTCGACTATATATACAGAGAGGTGAAGGCATAGCCTCTACACCGAGAAATTTCCCTAACATGGCATTCTCCCCGCACAAATGCCTTGTCAAGGCCTCGACTTATTTTTTCTTGTTCAGGGCACTTATCGACGAACCATTCACCAATCGACGAATGGTTTGCCGATCTGTTAGCAATGTGAGCCCGAGGCGAACCATTCCTACAATAATTGTTATTGTAATTAATGATTTATCAATAAAAGTTATTGATTATGTTTCACTCCCTTTCTGATATTGAATGAATGAATGCACTATAAGGTCCCTCTATACAATTAGGGTTATGTACCATGGCCAACTTGATAATCATACAACTGTTGATTCATTGAATCATAGATGTTGATGCTTTGATGAATATCTAAGGAGTTAGATAGAGGACTCATCAAGCATCATCAATGATTCAAGTAGTGATCTCCAGTCTGAGTGGGAGATGGCAATCCTATCTCATTAGACTGATATCTGATCGACCTCTTGATGCAGGTCCTCTGCATGAGAATATTGATTTGGAGGTATCAGATTAGTTGAGTCAATGAGTTGACTTCACGAGATCTAGATAACCAAAAACCTATGATGAATACTGTCACATCACAGGCAAACATCCTCTGACCAGAGACAAATGTATTGCTAAATGTCTGAATGTGTATATTTGGCAGAGCAATAAGTTGATGACCTAACCAAGGTCTATATACCGGCGAGCTGGTGTGCATGTAAGGGCATATGAGTAATATGATCTCTCAAAGGGATCATACAGGTTCACTTGTGAACCGGGAGACATGAGCTCACTCATGAGGTATTGGGATTGACCAAATTCCATGCATGGTCATCATGCTTTAGAAGCATGATAGGAATTTGAAGGTAAGATATATGCTTTGTGAAAGCATATGATCTATACCATATCCCAAGGACCAAGATTGAGAAACTTGATGATCATATTATGAAGATGACAGTGTAAAAATGATCTATATCTTCATAATGATCATAAGTCTTCTAGTATGCAGGATGTACAGGTATTGGGAATACCTGAAGGGTGATTTGATCATAAACGATTGTATAACCATGACACTTCCATTCCGAGGGAGTGATGAAACAGGTCTGGATTTCAGTGACTCCTCTCATTAGAGAAGTGACCTAATCTTAGTCCATATACTGGATATTGATCTGAATGAGATTCAGATGCAATGAGAAGATTAGGTTTACGGTCTTGATTTAATCAAGCATCTGTGAGAGGTCCATGGGATTTGGATTTGAGATGTGATCTCAATATCCAAGTCACTATACGTGGAACAATACAATCGCCCTGTCCTTATCTCCAAGTATCTGAGGAGTAATAACATTGTTCTTAAATGGTTTAAGAATAATTCCATAAGATCTAAGCAAAGAGAAGTTGATGATTAAATATGATTTAATTATCATGATGTATGAGAAATTATCCGATGTGATTAAATGTGATTTAATTATCATGGATAAAAATAATGTGGATAGTAATATCCAATTATTCATAATATGTTATAAATATGATTTATAATATATTAGAGAGAGAGTTAAATATAATTTATATTAGTAGATTAATTATTAATGTGTATTGGATACACATTGTCTAATTAATTGAAAATATAAATTATATTTAGTTTTGGGTTGTGAATATGATTCACAATTTTCCAATGTCAAGATTGCAATATTCCCAAAATAATTGAGAATTATATTTGGTGAATAAAATATCAACAAATAATTGTTGGATAATAAGTTGAGAGAAAAACAAGGAGATATGTAATCTCATGGAATCCATGAGATTGCCCTCCCATTAGGAAAGGAGGGGGCGGCACCAAATCCCTTGTGGGATTGGTGGTTGTCACCTCCCTCCAAAGGGGAAGGTGTATCTCCTTTGTTCTCTTTCTCCTTATTTGTTTGGTTTAATTTGGTATTAATATATATTTGATTTATCAAATATATTTAATCAAAATTAAATCACAAATTGTTGGTTTTTACCAACAACAATCTTGACCATTGGATTGACATAAATCAATCTCATCCATTGATTTTATATGTCCCATGGATTGAGATCCATGGATCCCAAAATCCTATAAATAGAGAGGCATACTATGCTCTCTCTTTACATGCTATTGTAGCACACAATTCTCTCTCTCTTTCTCATACTCGACAGCCCTCTCTCTCCCTCTCTTCTTGGTGGCCGTCCACCTTGGTGGAGAGAATCGTTGACGCCCGCGTGCTGCCGCTTCGACACTCTGCGGTTCTTCGTCTACTTGGAGTGCTTCACTCACGAAGGAGACGTTTGATCTCGTGCGACGAGATGAGGAGCAACCGCGCTTGGATCATCTTGGATTGCGAGGACACCGCGACTCATCCACGCGCTCGCAAGCCATTACTCCGACGATCGGACTTGAGACAGGAGGTCTCTTCTCTTAGAGACTTGATCAACCACGCTTCAAGAGGTATTGCATTATACTTATTGTGGTTATAGATGAAACGATTTGAGAATGGTTCTCGGATCATGTGGTTTCATCGAATAAATTTTTTAAATTCCGCTGCACCGAACAACTAGTGCGACTAGTCGTTCTTCATCGTATCCGATATGACGATCACGCTTCCGTGATGCGCTTGAGGATTTCTCCATATCCTTCACGATCAATGTGCTACCTGATAACGTTCAATACATGTTTCTCAAAAGACGCAGTCTTCGAGGGAAACACGCAATCTTCAATGACCAACAAACCTGGAATAGGCGAACCATTCGCTGACAACATTCAACTTGTATTTCCTAAAAGACGAGATCTTCAATGGCATGCAAGCTTGGAATCAGTGAACGATTTGCTGACTCGAGGCCTTCCTCCCGCCTATTTAAAGCCCTCCATCCCTCACCATTTCTAACACCATCTCTTCAGCTCTTCATCTCTCCATCTCTAAAAGGATCCCACCCTCGTCATTCCTCTCGCATCTACTGCGAAGAAGTCCTCCTCTCCTCTCGCAATATCTCTCATATGATTTTCATCTGTAAAAGGTATATTTAAATAATTTGTAATTTATTTTGTTGTTTAGTGTTATATAAATTCAGTATATGATGTGCTTATTGTTATCTTTGCCATAGACTCGGTATATGCAGTGTAGCGTAGTAATATTATGGGAAATAATCTCTGTCATTTTTATGGAAATATACGATTTTTACAAATTCTATTCCTCATATTAGCAAACACAGTCCATTCAGTTGTGCATATATACCATTGTCAAAGGACTATATTGTTAGGTTTATATCATATATTAAAAATCTTAGTAAAGCGTATTCATATTGTGTAATTCATAATACATAATTAGCTAAAAATAGATTAAAAATCTTACTTAAATGTATTCATATCATGTAATTAGTGATATATAATTAGTTAAAAATTAGATTAAAAATCTTAGTTAAATGTATTTATATTATGTAATTAGTAATACATGATTACTTAAAATAGATTAAAATCTTTCTTAAGTGTATTAATATTATGTAATTAGTAATACGTAACTAGTTATAATTAGATGTGAAATCTTATTTAAGTGAATTCATATTACATAATTAGTAATACATAATTAGCCCAAAATAGATTACAAACTTAATTAAGTGTATTGTAATTAGTAATACATAATTAATTAAAAATTAGATTAAAAATGCCATTAAAGTGTAGTTATATTATTTAATTACCAATACATAATTACTTAAAAAATAGATTGAAATATTTCATAAGTATATTCATAGTATGTAATCAGTAATACATAATTAGCTCAAATTATGCAAAATCTTATTTAAGTGAATTCATATTATGTAATCAGTAATGCATAATTAGATCAAAAATAGTTTACAAAACTTAATTAAATGTATTCATATCATGTAATTATTATTACATAATTAGTTAAAAATTAGATTGAAATATTACATAAGTGTATTTTATATTATTTAATTAGTAATACATGATCATTTAAAATTTTGATTAAAATCTTCCTTAAGTATATTCATATTATGTAATTATTGATACATAATTAGCTAAAATTATATGCAAAATTTTATTTAAGTGAATTCATATTATATAATTATACCAAAAATAGATTACAAAACTTAATTAAATGTATCAATATCATGTAATTAGTAATACATGGTTAGTTAAAATTTGGATTAAAAATACAACTTAAGTGTATTTATATTATGTAATTAGTAATACGTGATCGGTATAATCCTAGTATAAGTTATTCATTATGAGTCTATAAGAATTGAATATTTGATGAGATTAAATTTAACTTCCCTCTTTCGTAGAATATAGGTGACCTAGCTGCATTGTATATATTCTTGAATGGAAGAATTGTCATTGAAAATGGTAATGTTAGTTACGAAGGGGTAGAAGTCACATGATAGGTCTCTCCTTATCTAGCACCTTCGAAAATCCCGTGTCGAGGATCTATGCCATAACCGATTATAACCAAGGTCAATATACCGTATAAGTGACGTGCAGATGGTCGGTGAACATCAACGCATTCTGTCTAGTTATTATTTCTGATAATCAGACAATTGGCCTAATGTTAACTATTGCTCATTCTCTCAAGATGATGCAATTGATGGTGGAAGCCGATGAAATCGAAATTTCTCAATTGAGCACATCCAATATTGTCAAATCATCTCAAAGAGGACAAGAAGATCAAGATGTGCTTGGAGAGGATGAGGATAATGATGACAAATTTGATGCTGATAAAGATATTGGCGTTGAGGATGATGATGTTATTGTTGATTTGAATGTTGAGTACGAGGATATTCATGGGAAAGGATCACTCATCGGTTAATAAGCAACGAACCTATTTGATCCTTCTGGTGATTATGCCGTTACATTGGATCCAATGCCACAACTGCCTGATGTCTTCCAAGATGAAGACTGGATAACAAACACATGTGCTGAGGAGATACCATTCTTGAGCAAGCCGCATGATACCATCTACCCGATCATAGTGAACTTGAGTATTGACATAATAGATCTTTCGCCTTGAAGCTAAATTTGATTGATGATGCAAGTACTTGGAGTATGGCCAAGTACGTCCAATATAAAGTAATAACTTCAAAGAAAGATATATACATCATAGGGTGTGCTTTGCCAAATTATAAGTAAAGATCGCATGCGAGTCGTAGTAAGAAGGGAGAGAGACACAAGCATACATGATGAAATTCGGTACTTCTTACTGATAACAAGCAGTGCAATGCAAAATTTATTAGCAGACTCATTTTGAAGATATTGAGATCCAATTTAATGTTGACATGAAATATGATTAAAAATTTGATCTCGGATACTTATGATGTCACGATATCATATAAAAAGGCGTAGATCGAAAGAAAGAATGCGTTGGCTACAATATTCAATGATAGACGTAGATAATCATAAACCGATATTCATAGATTTATGTGGACGATGAAACATACCAACCTTGATTCGTGGTATGAATTTGAAATGAAACCGTATTAGGATCCAAAAACTCAACAAGTAATTCATGATAAAATAGTATTATTTCGATTATTCTAGGCATTCAGATCGTTATTGAAAGGTTTTCATTATTGTCATCCTATTCTAAGTATCGATGCAACTCACTTGCATGGGAAATTCAAAGATCACATGCTTGTAGATACATCTGTCGACGGAAAAGGAAACATATTTCCACTTGCTTTCGCGGTGGTTAAAAAAGATATCATTATTGCCCGGGAGTTCTTCCTATACAAATTAGCATATTTAGTCCAACGTGAGGGGATATGCTTTTTAAGTGATCGATTTCCATGTTTAAAACAATTGTTACCTAAGTACTTTTTAGCATAACGTGGACACTGCCATCGATTTTGTCCGCGATACATGCATGCGAACATGCATCGAACTGGACATAATAATTGGTTGATGGAAAAATTCTATAGTACAAGTGTGATTACAAATACATACGCTCATAATAGGATTATGGAACGAATTCGTTCTACAGATCTGATTATGATTAGATTGTTCGTCAAGAAGACATGGACCGCATATACCGGGTAATAATTATGATGAAGGTTGTTGTTGTGGGAATACTACAACCAATCTATCGGAATGCTTCAATAATGTCTTGAAAGGCATGTGAGGTCTTCCCATATTAACGATGATTATTGCCATCTTTTATCGATTAAATATGTATTTTGTCATACGTCGTAGACCGGGTAGGTAACCACTTCTGACTTAATGTCGAGGTATAATCAAATTGTCAAAGAAAATATTGCGGCAACTCATACACAATATGTTGAGCAAACTTCTCAAACAATATTCGAAGTAAGGTGTCGTGAATGAAATTACAGAGCCATCCTCAACGGAACAGATTCCAAGTGCATATGCAGGTTCATGCAATGCATGCATATCACCTGCTCACATGTAATTGTTGTTTGTGGTTCTGTTAATGTAGGCATCGAGCATGTAAAAAACTGCTCTTGGTTCTATACGCATGCTGCATTTCATGTGACATACATAGTTGAATTCTCCCTTTTTCTTGATCGTTGATTTTGGCCAACAAATGTCCCTGTGTATATTTTGATGCCTCCTAATATACCATTAGGCCTTGATCGCCTATAATCTGGAAGGATATGAAAAATATGGATGAAATGAGTCGGGTAAATGTCAGATGTGGATTATATAAGCAGGTCGATCATAATTAAACTACTTGTATCAGGACATTAAATGTACCTTCTCGTTTTTCAAGAAAAATAAATGTTATCTTTGGTAGTATAATGGGAAATAAATTGCCTTTTTATCACAAATATTATCGTACTTATCTGAAATAGGAATAGATTCATTACCAGGACTGTTGATACCTCGGTCTTGGTCTAACAGAGCAATCACATATATGTCCTTACATTGAATACTCCATATGATTAAAAGTACGGTGAAAATTATCGTGTAACTAAATTTAGAATATATCGTTGTAACAACATTATGGATTCGTCGAACATGGCCATGTATTTAGCAAAGTCTTGCTGAAACATCGTAGTGAGACATTCGACCAACTGCTTGAGGTGATTGGCATGCGATGTGTCACCAACTTAAAAAGGACCAAACTCGATCAGTCACTTCTAATAGTCTTATTGAAATGTTGGAGACCTAAACTCATACTTTTCATTTTCGACATGATGAAGTTACCGTAACATTGAAAGATGTGTCCATTTTCACATGCCTTCGTGTTGATGGGGCCCCGTAACAGGCTTAGAGCACCCCTCACATTTTCAATGGTCAAACTATTGTGACAATTTGGCATAAATCCGAGCACTGAAAGAGTGGAGAACTTATTGAGCGGACATTTGAAGCTCACTTGGAGCAATGAAAATATTCTTACAGATGCGAATCTTTTGAAACAAGATGTGTATCGTTTGATGAGAATAGTTCACACATTCATTTTATACCAGATCAGAGAATCCTTTTTCCCGGATTCAACTGGCATCAAAGTATCACTGCGATACCTGCATTTGCTTGAGAACTTGGAAGAATGTGGACAATTGACTTGAGGGGTTGCGGTTCTTGAACAATTGTACCAAAAATTAGACGGATGTTCGTTGGGAAAATCGAAGAGATGTTACGCCTTATTGACCTCGCTGCAGACTTGGTCTTTGGAGCATATACACATTGGCGTTCCTCGTCCATATCGTCTATATCAAGACTTGTCTGAGATGGTCTTGCCTCAACATCTTGAGTAACAGAAGTATATTGTTGTTGAGAAGGGAAAGCAGTTGTCCTGGGTCCAGCATCATCGTAAGATATTGAGAAGAAAGGAACTGTTGATGGTTCATTCGAATAAGAGTACCTGCGGATAATATTGTGTCATTTGATCAGCCAACCAAAAAATTATGCAATGATGAGTCCAATAAACCAATCACATTCTGCAACTCTGAGTTGTATTCGTAATCCTCAAGAATCCAATGTGCTTCATATACTCTGTGTACCTGTGATAATTCAAACCATCAATATGTTACAAATCTAATGAATCAACAAGTGAAGATATAGCATACCTCAGGCCTAAATCTGGGAGCGTAAGACTCATGTGTAAGTCGTGGTGCAGAGATTGACGTTTGAATCCAACGTCGGGTAATTTGCCAATACCATTGCATGTATCTTGTTACCCGTTGTTCATAAGTTTTCACCGATACTCTTTCCATGACAACTACTTGTTGTCTCTAGTTCCATCGAAGTAACTGTTCATGAAGTCGGTCAGCCCAATCGATTGGGTCGATGTTCCTCTATTTATTCTGACACTCTAAGTATCTTATTATGGACATCAGATATGGGATATGGGGGTGCAGATTAAATTGTCGCATGACCCGGTTCGGCACGTGCATTACCGCTAGGTTAAAACAAATCAAAACCATCTATGACATCCATACTTCTTGTCTTTCTCGATAAATAAGAGGTAGATTATTTACAATCTCAATGTCATATGGAGATCACCGCATCTTTTAAATACTTTCAAGTATTACTCATGATATTTTTAATGAGTATCATTATACATGAGTAACATACATGATGATCATGTTGAGTGCCTAGCTCATTGCGGTAGAAGGGCAGATCTGTAGTCTGTATATTTTCGATGAACGACCTCCTGCCTAATGTCCATCCGTTCTTGATAATTTGTGACTAATGTATCAAACTTTATCCACTAAAATAGCATAATATTTTTGAGTTTTACATGCATGCGTAGGGACCACGATGTAAAGCGTCGCCAACCACTTATTGCAACACCATTGGCTCCAGATTTTGTATGTCAGTCACCTTACTTGTATAGGCCATCTGATGCCCTTACAGAGTATGCTCGAAGGAGGAGCAATGATTGAATCGTCCAGTGAAGTCGATAGACTCTACATTCACTGACTAATCATCTCAATCCATGCCCCTTGCTATGGTCGAGAGTTCGCAGAGCGAGACTTATTTGCACATTGATATATATATATGATGAGGAAGATCTCTATGCCTACTTAGCGGATTTGCATTACACCATTGCACTAAAAATATGTTCATTTAAACGTATTATGTGAGGAACGAGTACGATCGAGGCCATGAAGGTAATATCATTTATTAAAGAATGACGCAATATTAAAAGTAATTAGGTGTGACAGAATTGCCTGTTTAGTTGTAAATAATATGTTAAATTATTTGTTTAATTTAGTTTAGTTGGAAGTAATATGTTGAATTATGTTGGTGATGTTATCTATTTCATTATATTGGCGATGTTGTCTCTATATGCCTTGAAAAAAAATATTTATTTTATTTATTTATAAATTCAATCATAAATAAAATATATACAATTGTATTATGCTTAGTAATAAATAAATATGCTAAATAAATCATAGTAAAAAGTGGATAAAATACAAGCACAGTATAAAACCACAATTTAAAATATTACAATATTGTAAATTTATATATTCTAAATTATATATTACAATATTATATACAATATTATACAAATATTACAATATTTTATGCTTACTATATATGGTAGAAGATATGTTATTTCATTAACTAGGGGGAGAAGGAGATATAATTAATGAATAAGGAGAAGGGGATAACTCTGGCGGGAAATCGGCATATCGACAAACCGTCAGCGACCGACGAACGGTTCGTCGAACGGTATCGAATGGGAAAAAAATAATTCCATGCCATGACAGGGTATTTGCATGAGGAGCATGCCTTGTCCGGGAAATTGCTTCTCTACATCACCACAAGAACAATGTAATCCATGGAGAAAGGGGAGAGAAAGAAGAGAGGGAGAGCGTGAGAGAAGAGAGTGTTGTACTTGTTCTTCTTTTAGTGATCTTTCTTCTCCGGTGTCACGAGAGGTGATCGATCACCGTTATATATGATTATTATTTCTTTCACATGCTTCAGTGGTGGTGGTTGATTGCGCATCCGTATCCATATAAGGTGGTTTATATCTTTAACACCGGTATCTGAGTAGAAATGATACCGGCTCGTGTCTCAACAGTTTTTTTATTTGTCAATATTTGTATCGGCATCTTCATTCATTAAAATAAATAAGAATACAATATTATTATTCGACCATATGTATCCTTAGTTGTAGGTAAAAGTACTTACCGAGTTAGTGGAGCTTTATCACATTCATGTTTATTTATTTCTTTAATAGAAAAAAATTGGAATTGAAGATTAAGTTCTGTATAAACTGCTATTTTCAAATTATTCTGATTAGTAATACGATATTGTTACTCGATTCAAAGAAACTTTCCTTTGAATAGACCAAAACTGTTTCTATTACTAGCCTTTTTTTCCCACGTAATAAAAGACAGCACTCGCACAAACGATTTACATAGATGTCACTTGTTTCTAAATAAATTTTGTTCTGCATAAATTTGTAATTTGTAGGGATGAGCATGGCCGTGCTGGGCCAGGCCTTGAAAGGCCCAGGCTCAAGCCCACTTAAAAACTTCGGGCTTTGGGCCGGGTCTAGGCCTACAAATTTTTTTTGTTCGGCCCAAGCCCAAGCACGGCCCAATTCCTATGGGCCGGGCTTGGGCCGGGTCCATTATATATTATTAACTTTGAGTTTGTGTTTAAAGTCAATCTCAATTCAAGTTAAACGAGCTAAAGTTGTTTAAAGCATATGCCATAATACTTGTGAAACAACTAAAACTCAATTCTACAGGAGATAAACTCTCATTTTATACAACTCCACTCAATGTTATATACTATAAACGTCTCTCATTATAGAAATTGAAGAGTGAACCAAGTTTACACAGTTAACAACAACATGTGCACCGGGCACTACATGTTAAAAAAATGAGCATAATGCTCGCATTGGGTAAAGGTTCAATAATAGAAAATATTATAATAGAAAAAATAAACACTAAAAACTCAAGAATAGCCACCAGAATCTAAGACATAGACTAATTAAGAAAATTTAATTCTGAAATAAAACACAATGATCATCAACTCATATGTCTCGCACATGACTTTCTTGATTTATAAACATTGATAGGATACATGAACAGAGTGTGCATGACATGTGAGAGTTTCCATACGTATAGGATATGTGAAGGGTTCAGGTCCTCTTCGGGTTGGGCCCGTAGGCCGGGTCGGGCTGGGCTAAGCCAACCTTGAGCCTGGCCCAAAAAAAATTCGGGCCTAAAATCTAGGCCCAAGCCCGGCCCAATGTTCGTTTGAGCTTGGGCCGGATCGAGCTTTTTGGGCTGGGCCGGGACGGTCCAGCCCAATGCTCATCCCTAATAATTTGGAAAAATTAGACACGGGTTTTCACATAGTATAAAAAGCAACATATGCTATAATATCTCCTGATGACTGATGAACCGCAAATTCGGCCCTCTAAAAGAGTGTAATTAACACTTGGAATTGTCGTAGCAGTCGGGCCGAATTTGGTCTATCAAAGACCATCTTATTTAAATATATCAATCAAAATGAGATGGTCGTATATTTTTTTTATATTACTAGGCAAGAAACCAATGTCAAACTCAGGGACACGAGCCTTTATCTAATTATCCAGATTTTCATCTATCTAACTAAGTGTTGAGTTGAAGCATCATAGGTCAAAATGTGCATGAAGAACACAACAAGACAAAGCATTAAATCGAAACATGCAATTTTTTTATTTTATTTTTATCATGCAAATAAATGCGATGAGATGCAAGGAAAATATGCCCGAGATGATAATTACTTGAGCCATTGAAAAGATGAGTCAAATCAGTGTCACATAACAAAGCACTATTCATTCTAGTGGCAGTTAGGCATGAGCTACATGGGGAGCCAGGCACTTAGATAACGAAACAATGCATTAAAGTTCACAGTGTCTAATCTGAAATTTAAGCATGACATTGGAAAGACAATGAGAAGAGCTTTGAAATGGAACTGAAATCAACTTAATCGGACACACGATGCTCAAGATATGCAAGAATGAAAGCAAGGGCGTAACTGAAAAGAAACATGAAAAGATAAATACAAATAGGTCCCTGGGAAGGACTAAAGTGAAAATAAAATAAGTATCGAGGCCTTCCCTATAAAAGTTCCACAAGCGCAGGGACCTTTCTGTAAATATTAAAACTCACGAGGGCCCAGGAGCAAAATGCCCACAGTGCACATGGCTTGCACGTGATCCATGACCTACTTGCAAAAATGGAGAAGTCAGAGGGTGTCTCTGCAAATTACCCAGATGGCACGTGCTATGCACGCGCCATCCAGGCTCGGAGGACGGCTCGGGCGCTGCAGAGGCTCGTTGCTGCTTCGGGTTGGCTCGGAATACACGAGCCTCCAGACTTGGTGTCGATGAGGCTCGGGGCACGTGGTATCAGGACATGGATGCAATATGGAGAAGATGCGAGGGCGCTGATGCAAAAAGCCCAGAACCCATGTGCGGGTGGCACGTGAGCTCAGGCTCGGGTGAGGGCAAGGTTCGGCGCTGCTTCGGAAGGCCGTAGCAGGTGGCTCGGGCCACGTGGCGGCTCGAGGTTGCCTTGGGTGAGGCTCGGTCCCACCGAGCCTCCGCGCTCTGGGATGGCGATGTGGCTGATCCAGGGCCATTGGATCTCCGCCGTGGGGCGAAATCCAACGATAACTACATCTCCTCCTTCCTCTCTGAGTGGCGGCGTGATTGGAGCTCCGGCGTGAGGCCTGGAGCTCCTCCGCGCCCCGCCGTGATCGGTGATGGTCGGTGGAGGAAGCTGAACGCCTGGCGATGAAGATCCGAGCTCGAGGAAGACGAGGGGGTGCGTGGAGTCGGCCGTCGACGCCTGTTCGCGGGAGGCGGAGCTCTAGAACTCAGCTCCGCCCGAGGTCCGGCCAATGAAGTTTTGGACCTGCAAGGGGGTTAGATGACAATCGCAGCGTGTGTGCGTGTGAGTTGAGGCGGACGGAGGGCTTGGCAAAGGCGGGGAAGCGGAGCCCTTGGTGGGTTCTCCTCCGCCTCCGGTGGAGGAGAAAGCTTGGGATGATGGAGGTTCTGACGGAGGAAGAAGGTGATCTGAGGGGTTGGCGTGGAAGGGGGATGTGCATCGGAGCTCGGGAAAGTGACTATGGAGGTCGAGATCGAGTGAAGATGTCTAGATAATTAAGCGAAAATTAAAGAGAAATACAAGAAGGATCGGAGGGCTTACCTGGCCGGAGATGGAGGTGGTGGCCTGGGCTCGAGGTCATCGGAAGACCTCGGGATCGTCGCACATACTGGGCGGCCGTCCCAACGAGCTCGGGCGGTCGCTATGGCGCCACGACACCGCCATGATCGGTGGTGGATCGCACCGGGGGGGGGGGGGGGGTCATCGTCGCTCGATCCTTCCGCCTCCCCATGTGTCACAGGGAGGCGGAGGAGGGTTGGGCCTCCCTCCGTGTAAAGGTGGATGAGGTGAACTGGAGGAGGAGGCGAGGTATTTAAAGTAAGGGAGAGGCGGTCCAGGTGGTTGGAGCCGAGGATTGCAAGGGAGATGTGGGGCAACTGGAAGGGGATCGTGGATGGTGGCGACATGTGCAAAGATCATGGATGACTGGGCTCGGTCGTGGGGTGGTTAGGGAGAGGAGAGGTGGTGAGGTGAAGCGGCTAAATTTAGAAGGGTGGAGGAGGTCTGCAAGGCACGGGGCTCTGGCGGAGCTTGCGGGAGGAGGAAGACAAGGTCCGGACCGTTGGATCGTGAGATCCAACGGTCCTGATGAGGGCACGTAGGGACGGTTTGGATCAGATCGGAGGTATAATGATCGAAGCGTCAAGAGCGTGCCAGGTGTCGTGGTGAGGCTTGCGCGTTAGCGGACGGTAGTGATGTGAAGAAGGCGCTGATCGAAGGGCTGGTGATGGTTGCGAAGCTAGCGGCTCAGATGAGAGATTGAGGGCGTGATCGAAGGGCTAAGGACTCGTTACGTGTCGCTCTGTAAACAAAGCGCTAACGAACGACCCAGATCACAGATGGAGAGAGATCGGAGGATCGTGATTTGACGTGAAGAAGCGGCTAAGATGGAGCAGCCCCGATATGATCGTGGGGTGCGCAAGGCTGCTACGTGGCGAAAGGGGATACAGGCGCTGGCGGATGGTGACGATGAGCCCAGGGCGTTTGATCTAAGGGGTGAGAATCAATATGGAGACATCGGCTGTGATTGATGGATGAAGGCGAAATCCGACGACGCTCATTACGCCACGTGGCGTGTTCTGAACAGGGCGCTGACGTGCGGTGTGGATGAAAGGCGAGGTTGGATCAGACGGTTAGGAAAGTGAAGCGGGTCATGGAGAGCCTAGGGCCGTAAGATCTCAGGAGGAGATCTGACGGCTGAGGGCGCGAGCGGATGAGACAAGGAAGCTGGGCCACGTGGCTCACCCAGAACGGGCCACGTGGCCCAATCAGATTATTCGAAAAGAGAAATTGATTTTTGAGGATGATAATGGCCGAATTTGAGAAAACTCAAAACATGAAAGTTGTAGATCTTGATGAGATCTACAAGTTTCATATTGACCAAAACGGGAGATGAGTTTAAACAAAGACCCTAAATATTTTGAAGGGTATTTTTAAGGCTAAAAATACCACAAAATTTTTGTTTTTGCCATTTTTTTTGTTGTTTTTAATTTATTAAGGACTCTGGTAATTATAGGGCATTACCTGGGTTTTATTGACATAAAGCTTAAGAAAGGGGGTTAATAATTGCAAATTATGATGATGAAATCGGGTTTCATCAACCCCCTATACTTAAACTATGCTCGTCCTCGAGCATCAAAGAGAATGAGTGAGCTGGATTAAACCCCTTGTGCATGTGAGTACATGATCCAATCTGTTCAAGTCGACTCAATCTTTAGAAGTCCAAAATTCTCGAGTTCAACCCAGCCTTAACCAAGAGGTCCCCAATTCCTCTAATTCTCCGGACTCTCTCTGATGTACATATAATCTAAAGGATATGAAATTTAGTGTTGATTGCGATTCCGAGAGTAGAGTCAAGTCTTCACCCAAAGTCTTGGTCCGAGAAAATCTCCTAAGGACCCTATCTTCAACACTAGGGAATAAATCAAATCATGCATCCATTCCACCGTCTCTTTAGTTATCAAACTTAGAAAATGTAGATGGCAGGCCGGTAATGGAGGGCATGGGATTGTGTCATTTCTTCTCTCCCTCTCATTGGAACAAGGATTCTCTCTACTGCCTTTTACGCAACACATTTTTTTGTTGTTGATCAGTGCGTCCGTCAAGAGAAGTTGGAGCTGTCTGCACTTGTTTTCCTGGGAGTACACCGGGGTGTGTCTCTTTTGAGTACCTATCGTACCTTCAACACCCAGAGTAGTAGCATTTACGATGCAGAGCCCTTTTTTGGTGCAAGCCTGACTCCTAGTCCTAATAGCGGTGGTCCAAGTGGACACTTTGAAAAATTTGAAAGCGCTCGCCTTTGGTGGGAGCTCTTTAATTTTTGACTTTGTGGAATGAGCTTTTCTTTGGAATTTCATTGCTTTGTAATATTTTTGGCTAGCTCCACTGCTTTTACCAAGAGTTGGCGCATACTGATCAACATTTATTTCACACCCTGGCACTTAGGTCAATGTCAAGAGATTAGTATCAGAACCAAGTTCTCATACTGGCTAAAATTGTTGACACTCAGGTTTCATGAAGCCTCCAAAGATTTTATCCCATCCTTGAGCATCATTAGATCAAATCCAGACTCAAATTCTCACCCCACTCCCTCAGGTGAAAAATCAACTCATCTCATCAAAAACCGCAGTCGTACATGTGATGTGCTGATCATATTCTTTTTGTCTGAGACTAAGCATGGAGTATAGTATGCAAATCTAGAAATCTAGGGGAATGTGGATGATTAAGTCTACGACCCTGATGGCTAAAGCTGGTTAACCTAAAATCTCAAAGACCTCATAAAATTAAATCTCCTTAAACATTTCAGATCCTGGGTGGAAGTGTAAGTGTAGAGGATTAATCCAACTCCTTCATTCAAAAATATTTTTTTTACTTCAAGAGATATTAGGACTGCCTAATCTCAATTAAATAGTTGCATCTGCATTCAGCCAGTATGGATGTAAGTACAGGTCGGAGCTCGTTGCTTAAGGACGGAGCCTTACGCGATGTCCTTTAAACCATCCACTCTGCTAAGGGTGAACCCTCACTGAACGCGGCTATTTAATTGGGCTTAGTAGTCACTAATGACTCCTAAAGGATTTTTCGATTTTTCTCATTTTTATGGTTTTTAATTTAAAGTTAAAACACAGGTTAGACTCAACTTTCCTTGAAAAGAGACAGAAAAATTTTCAAAACCATGTCACATAAATAAAAAGTTTTCAAAACATTTTTCAAAAGATTTTTCAATACAATAAAATCTCATTTTTCAAATCATTTTCAAAAATATTTTTATCAAAATAGTGTAACATAGTATAGAAAAAGCCATGAAAACATTTGAGTCCTCTTGGTTCACAGGATTTTACTTTAGCCAAAAAGTTTTAAATTTTTCAAAATTTTCACATTATAGCTAAAGTAAGTATATTGTATATACGGTAAACCCCCCTATCCTTAAACTTTGCTACGTCCTCATAGCACTAGAGGATACAAGTCCATAGGTCCATTCAAGTATAGAGAAATATACGGGAGCTAAGAGGGGCTCCCCCTATACTTAGGTTAAAAATAACCTAAGTATAAAGGCAAGGAGAGATGAGTAGAGAAATCACAGGGACTCGGGTCCCCCCTATACTTAGGATGAGATTAGCCTAAGTATAAAGATGGAGATTCGATGTGGGGAGAGACCCAAGGTGAACGAAGAAGATGGGTGGATGTACAGATGAGCGAATGAATCTGCGGAGATGAATGGAGTGCTTACGGCTCTGGGGAGTGTATCGAATCAAACATGGCTCATTCAAGCATGCAAGACCCTCAAGTTCACCAACTCACACATGAAACCAACCAAAGTTGGTTTATTATCTTGTCGGTTTTATTGGTGATAAAACATTAGATGTTTACGCATAGAAAATGCTAAGTGAAAATAAATGTGTAAACGAGGGTGTTGCTCTCCCAAAACCAAAATTTTACTCCATTTTAGGTTGACTTGCAATTAACAGTCCCAATTTTTCTTAAGGTTGTCACTGATTAAAGATGAGCACATAAACCAAGCATTCATCGTCTACCGTTCATTCCCATTTTCCATTAATCCTAGGTGATCAAGCTAGGAAGGGAAACCGAGAAAAATCATGTATTCGATAAAAACCACGATCTAGGCTAGGCGATAAAACCTGCAGTGACTTGGCGAAAATCCACGAAAAACTTGAGCTGTTTTGAAGAACAAAATCAATATGTATGCAAGTCGATCAAAAAGCCGCACCTTAACATGCTTCTATTAGCGGTGAAGAATCTCTTTTAAATTTGGCTATGTGAGGCGATGCTACGTGCGTCTTTAAATAATGTGTGTCCTACCTACGAGCAAGCACATAAAAAAAGAATTTTAAACTAAGCTCGAAGAGCCGCGTGCCTGGTCCTAGGTCAACACTCAAGTGGGGACGATCCCCACACAACCACATATATTCGTTCTTTTACAACCGCGAGCCTCCGATCGAAGACCGCTGTAAAGACGATTATTACAAAATAAAATGAGTTGCAACACTGACATTTTTTTGTTTCTTCTCAACGTGCTCCAAGCGTGCTTCTGCGGCTCCTCACATCGGGTATCTCCTGCTCCTCGCCTCCTTGAATCATCAAGAGCCTTGCCACAAAAACAATCGTTAGAGATCGATAGAGATGAAAATTTTTCGATGCAAGACACATTGACAAATTGACCTATATAAAAGAAACAATACATTAAATAAATAAAAATCTAAAAATACAAGAAATGAGCTGTGTCCCCGGCAACGGCGCCATTTGATGAATCGCGAATTTGGCCCTCTAAAAGAGTGTAATTAGCACTTGGAATTGTCGTAGAAGTCAGGCCAAATTTGGTCTATCAAAGACCATCTTATTTAAATATATCAATCAAAATGAGATGGTCGTATATTTTTTTATTTTACTTGGCAAGAAACCAAGGTCGAACTCAGGGACACGTGCCTTTCTCTAATTATCCAGATTTTCATCTATCTAACTAAGTGTTGAGTTGAAGCATCATAGGTCAAAATGTGCATGAAGAACACAACAAGACAAAGCATTAAATCGAAACATGCAATTTTTTTATTTTATTTTTATCATGCAAATAAATGCGATGAGATGCAAGGAAAATATGCCCGAGATGATAATTACTTGAGCCATTGAAAAGATGAGTCAAATCAGTGTCACATAACAAAGCACTATTCATTCTAGTGGCAGTTAGGCATGAGCTACATGGGGAGCCAGGCACTTAGATAATGAAACAATGCATTAAAGTTCACAGTGTCTAATCTGAAGTTTAAGCATGCCATTAGAAATACAATGAGAAGAGCTTCGAAATGGAACTGAAATCAACTTAATCGAACACACGATGCTCAAGATATGCAAGAATGAAAGCAAGGGCATAACTGAAAAGAAATATGAAAAGATAAATACAAATAGGTCCCTAGGAAGGACTAAAGTGAAAATAAAATAATTATCGAGGCCTTCCTTGTAAAAGTTCCACACGCGTAGGGACCTTTCAATAAATATTAAAACTCACGAGGGCCCAGGTGCAAAATGCCCACAGTGCGCATGGCTTGCACGTGATCCATGACCTACTTGCAAAAATGGAGAAGTCAGAGGGTGTCTCTGCAAATTACCCAGATGGCGCTTGCTATGCACGCGCCATCCAGGCTCGGAGGGTGGCTCGGGCGCTGCAGAGGCCCGTTGCTGCTTCGGGTTGGCTCGGAATACACGAGACTCCAGGCTTGATGTCGATGAGGCTCGGGGTAGTCTCGGGGACTGCCACGTGGTATTAGGACCTGGATGCAATATGGAGAAGATGCGAGGGAGCCCATGCAAAAAGCCCAGAACCCACGTGCGGGTGGCACGTGAGCTCAGGCTCGGGTGGGGGCGAGGTTCGGCATTGCTTCGGAAGGCCGTAGCAGGTGGCTCAGGCCACGTGGCGGCTCAAGGTTGCCTTGGGAGAGGCTCGGTCCCACCGAGCCTCCGTGCTCCGGGATGGCGATGTGGCTGATCCAGGGCCGTTGGATCTCCGCCATGGGGTGAAATCCAACGGTAACTGCATCTCCTCCTTCCTCTCTGAGTGGCGGCACGATTGGAGCTCCGGCGTGAGGCCTGGTGTTCCTCCGCGCCCATCGGTGATGGTCGGTGGAGGAAGCTGAACGCCTGGCGATGAAGATCCGAGCTCGAGGAAGATGAGGGGGTGCGTGGAGTCGGCCGTCGACGCCTGTTCGCGGGAGGCTCAGCTCCGCCCGAGGTCTGGCCAATGAAGTTTTGGACCTGCAAGGGGGTTAAAAGCTTGGGATGATGGAGGTTCTGACGGAGGAAGTAGGTGATCTGAGGGGTTGGCGTGGAAGGGGGATGTGCAGCGGAGCTCGGGAAAGTGACTATGGAGGTCGAGATTGAGTGAAGAGGCCTAGATAATTAAGCGAAAATTAAAGAGAAATACAAGAAGGATCGGAGGGCTTACCTGGCCGGAGATGGAGGTGGTGGCCTGCGCTCGAGGTCATCGGAAGACCTCGGGGTCGTCGCACATACTGGGCGGCCGTCCCGGCGAGCTCGGGCGGTCGCTATGGCGCCGCGACACCGCCATGATCGGCGGTGGATCGCACCGGGGGGGGGGGAAGTCATCGTCGCTCGATCCTTCCGCCTCCCCCTGTCACAGGGAGGTGGAGGAGGGCTGGGCCTCCCTCCGTGTAAAGGTGGATGAGGTGAACTGGAGGAGGAGGCGAGGTATTTAAAGGAAGGGAGTGGCGGTCCAGGTGGTTGGAGCCGAGGATTGCGAGGGAGATGTGGGGCGACTGGAAGGGGATCGTGGACGGTGGCGACATGCGCGAAGATCATGGATGACTGGGCTCGGTCGTGGGGTGGTTAGGGAGAGGAGAGGTGGTGAGGTGAAGCGGCTAAATTTAGAAGGGTGGAGGAGGTCTGCGAGGCGCGGGGCTCTGGCGGAGCTTGCGGGAGGAGGAAGACGAGGTCCGGACCGTTGGATCGTGAGATCCAACGGTCCTGATGAGGGCGCGTAGGGACGGTTTGGATCAGATCGGAGGCGTAGTGATCGAAGCGTCAAGAGCGTGCCAGGTGTCGTGGTGAGGCTTGCGCGCTAGCGGACGGTAGTGATGTGAAGAAGGCGTTGATCGAAGGGCTGGTGATGGTTGCGGAGCTAGCGGCTCAGATGAGAGATTGAGGGCGTGATCGAAGGGCTAAGGACTCACCACGTGTCGCTCTGTGGACAAAGCGCTAACGAACGACCCAGATCACAGATGGAGAGAGATCAGAGGATCGTGGTTTGACGTGAAGAAGCGGCTAAGATGGAGCCGCCCCGATATGATCGTGGGGTGCGCAAGGCTGCTACGTGGCGAAAGGGGATACAAGCGCTGGCGGATGGTGACGATGAGCCCAAGGCGTTTGATCTAAGGGGTGAGAATCAATATGGAGACAACGGCTGTGATTGATGGATGAAGGCGAAATCCGACGACGCTCATTATGCCACGTGGCGTGTTCTGAACAGGGCGCTGATGTGCGGTGCGGATGAGAGGCGAGGTTGGATCAGACTGCTAGGAAAGTGAAGCGGGTCGTGGAGAGCCTAGGGCCGTAAGATCTCAGGAGGAGATCTGACGGCTGAGGGCGCGAGCGGATGAGACAAGGAAGCTGGGCCATGTGGCTCACCCAGAACGGGCGTGGCCTAATCAGATTATTCGAAAAGAAAAATTGATTTTTGAGGGTGATAATGGCCGAATTTGAGAAAACTCAAACATGAAAGTTGTAGATCTTGATGAGATCTACAAGTTTCATGTTGACCAAAACTGGAGATGAGTTCAAACAAAGACCTGAAATATTTTGGAGGGTATTTTTAAGGCTAAAAATACCACGTACTTTTGTTTTTGCCATTTTTTGTGGTTTTTAATTTATTGAGGACTTTGGTAATTACAGGACATTACCTGGGTTTTATTGACACAAAACTTAAGAAAGGGGGTTAATAATTGGAAACTATGATGATGAAATTGGGTTTCATCAATGACGGCATAGATAGATGAAAGAGGCGAGTTGCTTCCCAGGAAGGGAAGCCAATCTGTTTGGTAAATGCTGGGATTACGAAATTCAGATCGGTGGATCTTCATCCAACAATATTAAGCAGCAGATCCACGTTCCAGAGGAGAAGACAGAGCTTAGCCTTTTCCGAGGCCTGTTCGGTAGTTTTCCTAATTTCAAGTGAAATTAATTGAATCGTTGCACGACACCTCCCTCTAGGGATGAAAACGATCGGATACAGATACGAATATAGATATAATCATGTCCTTATCCATTTTAAGATATAAATACGAATGCAGATACGAATATTGACGGATGTGAAAAATAAATGACCATATCCTTAAAAATGAATACGAATATAAAACGAATACGAACGGATATGGATAATAACAGAAATATTGAATAGATTAATTAAAATAGGGATATTTACACCCATAACCCTGAGTAATTCCATAATTACCCCAGGTACCCAAGATAATCAGGAATTACACTCAGGACCTTGAATAGTGCTTAACTCTTACATTTATAACCTCGTGTTAATTACCACTCAATTTCCCGTTAACTGTGACGGTATCCGTTAAACAATTTACATTTTACGTCCAAATTTCTCTTTATTTATGAGTGGGTCCTCTTCCTCGCCCAACCTCCGGCTTCGACCATACACCCCCTCCGTCTGTCGTTGTCCTTCCACCGGAAGCCCGACCCTCCTTCCTCAAGAGAGCCTCCACCAAGCCCTCCGATTGCCTGCAAGCTCTATCAGGACCCCGTTTGCTGCAAGTAAATCATTCGATCGCCTGCTGCTTCTTATCGTTCTCCTTCCAAGCCCCCAGCAAGCTTCCTATCGATCGCCTGCCGCTTCTGCTCTTCCACCCCCCTCCGCGCCAACCACGCCCCCTCCCCCGCGGCAGGCAGCTTCCGCATCAACCCCCCCGTTGTCGCAAGCTCCTTCTGCATCAAGCTTCACACCCCCGCCGCCCCTATCGACCGACCGCCTCCTGGAAGGAAGGCAGCTTCCGCATCAAGCCCCCCTGCCGCTGCAAGCTTCTACTGTGCCAAGCCCCCCTCCCTCCCCCCCTCCCGACCGCCTCCTGGAAGGCAGGAAGCTTCTGCGTCAAGCCCCCCGCCGCAAGCTTCTTCTGCGTCAAGCTCCCTCCCCCCCTGCCGCAAGCTTCTTCCGCATCAAAAAAATCCCCCGCAACTGTCTGGATTCCTCCCCGCAAGCTTCAAGCTTCTCCCGTAGACCCCCAAAACCTCCGGACCACGCCTTCAGGGCACCTGCAAGAAAATCTCTGTTAACATGGATTCGATCATGTCAAGGTGTGTACGAGGCTAGCAGTCACTTGCGGAGGAAGAAGGAGAGGGAGAGCTAGAGTTGGTCGGCCAGAGTCAGGGTCGCTGGAGGAGGAAGGGGAGCCGGTCGGTGGGGGAAGGGGGAGGAGCTGCTGGAGAAGGAAGGGGGATTTCTTTTTTCTTTTTAGTTTTGATTTAATTTTAACCGTTGGATTGATGCTAGGTTAGATTAACTCAATGGTTTGGTTAGGATTGACGGTTGAAACTAACCGAAGGTTATGGGTGTGAGACGGTGTAACTACTCGAGGTTTCTCATGTAATTCATGACTATCTTGGGTAGCTGGGGTAATTATGGAATTACTCAGGGTTATGAGTGTAAATATCCCATTAAAATATACATATTTAAGATGATTTATACATAATATATATATATATATATATATCAAATATAGTGATTTCATAATAATTATATCACGCTATCATAAAATTTTATTAAACACAATTATAAATAAAATTTAAATATGAGTGAATGTCAAATGACATACATATCCACATATATTTTAAAGAGAGCCGGGAGGCTGCTGCGTGTAGCAGCTAAGCTGGCTGCTACATGTAGCATTCTCCCTCAATTTTTTTTATTTTTTTTGTGAAATTTCGCTATGTATATTCATCTATATATCACTCATACATGTCACTCAAATTTCGCGAGAAACAAAGACTCCTAAGCCGTCCATCTAGAAGGGGTAGATTACAACAAATTTCAGACCGTTAAAAATTACCCGGTTTAGATGGAGGGCTTAGGAGTCTTTGTTTCTCACGAAATTTGAATGACATGTAAGAAGGATATATAGATGAATATACATGGTGAAATTTCACAAAAAAAATAAAAAAAATTGAGGGAGAATGCTACATGTAGCAGCCAGCTTGGCTGCTACACGCTGCAGCCTCCTTCTCTCTATTTTAAAACGAATAAATAAATAAACAAACAAATATATTAAAATTCGTTTTCATCCCCAGCGCAAAAACAAAAAAAGAGAAAAGCTGCCACAGCGTGCTGCCAGAGCGTGTGGGCCGTACTACCAGTACCACTCTACTGCCACTACTTTCTCCATGGACTCCTGAGCTCCTTTTTCTCCCGTAGATAGTCCCATCCACCGCATTCCCCCCCCACACAGAGAGAGCTCGGACACAAGTAGAGCATAGAGAGAAGGGATGGTGTCGCTCGCAGAGTCCTCCTCCAACTCGCCGTCGATCAGCTCCAACCGGCGACTCGGGCACTCCATGCGGACCTTCCGCCCGAAGCTTCACCGCCCGGAACCGTTCCCCTCGGGCGAGCTCTCGGACTCCATCGTGGACCTCCACCTCCACAACCTCGCCTCTGCCGATCTCCTCCGCCCTCCCGATCCCTCCAACGACCTCCTCCTCCTCGACCTCTCCCAAGACGACGACGCCGATGACGATCTCTCTGACCTCCATTCCTTCTCCTCCGACATCTCCGGGGAGCTCCGCCGTCTCGCCCTCGCCCCATCTCCATCCCCTTCCCCGCTCTCCCCTCCCCCTCTGCCCTCTCCGGACCTCTGCAACTCCCTCGATAACCTCGAACCCCTCGTCCTCTCCGACGTCTCCATCCTCACTACCTCCACCGATGTCGACTCCAAGCGCTCGGCCGCCGCGCGCTTACGCCTCCTCGCGAAGCACCGGTCCGACTTCCGGTCCCTCATCGGTTCGTCCGGTGCCATCTCGGCGCTCGTGCCACTCCTCCGCAGCCCCGACCCGGTGTCGCAGGAGATTGCCGTCACCGCCCTCCTCAACCTCTCCCTGGAGGACTCCAATAAGCGCCCCATCGCCGCTGCTGGAGCCATCAAGCCGTTAGTCTACGCCCTCCGCACGGGGACCCCCGCGGCGAAGCAAAACGCCGCCTGCGCTCTCCTGAGCCTCTCGCTCGTGGAGGAGCACCGCGCCACAATCGGCGCGTGCGGAGCGATCCCGCCTCTGGTGTCACTGATGATGGCCGGGACGAGTAGAGGGAAGAAGGATGCGCTGACGACGCTCTACAAGCTTCTCTCGACGAGGCAGAACAAGGAGAGGGCTGTGAGGGCCGGGGCGGTGGCGCCGCTGGTGGGGATGGTGGCGGAGGGGGAGAAGGGTACTGCTGAGAAGGCGATGGTGCTGCTGGGGTGCCTTGCAGGGATACCTGAGGGGAGGGTGGCCATCGAGGATGCTGGGGGGATACCGGTTCTGGTCGAGGCCGTGGAGGACGGCTCTGTTAAGGGGAGGGAGCTGGCAGTGCTCGCGCTGCTGCATCTCTGCTCTGAGGAAGGAGTATACAGGGCGATGCTGGTGAGAGAAGGGGTGATCCCGCCGCTGGTTGCGCTGTCGCAGACGGGATCAGCAAGGGCCAAGCAGAAGGTGCTGTACTTCGCGGAAATTAAATATAGAAATAATCGACGTATTAAACAGTGAAACAAAAGAAAAATTCATCCAAGAGTTATATTACCAAACATATTGACCATATACGGTCACCAATATTTTTTTTATTATGTACCGTAGGTAAACCGTTTCTTCAAGTTTTGTCCTCAAAGTTTTCATGTGTTACATACAAGTGAAAGCCGCCTCTTCAAGAGACGGCTTTCCCCTTGGAGTTTTTGTGGCACATACCAGTGAGAGCCGCTTCTTGAAGAGACAGCTTTGGTTAAAATCAAAGCCGCCTCTTAAAGAGACGGCTTACATACGGTACATAACAAAAAAAATTGCCGACCATATAAAATCAATATGTTTCAAAACATACCTCCTGGAGGAATTTTCCTCAGTGAAACAATGACATTGTCTTAGAAAGCATCGGGATGGTCGACTAAAATATATCTGCTTGGGATCTTTTGTGATATTGTTGATAAGAATGTGGCTTTCCTGACATGATTAAGAAACTTTGAGTAAGCTTGTTTTCTAAATATGCTGGATTCTTTTTTAACACCCTTACATAATCCATTAGCTAGTTCTGGGAGGGAGAAGTGTTTCTTGTTTCAATTCGATATTTTTAGTGGATAAGTATTATTTTCATGGAAATTAATTGCTGGATATTTTGCTATAGTTTAACATCTTTTACTCAAGATAGGTTGTTATTTGTCATTCAGCAAAAAAAAAAACTAGGGACATCTGGATGACTTTTTAAACAGCACCTTTTCATTTTCGCAAGCTTACGGTGATTGATTATACGTTACTTGATTCTCTAATGTGTGAATTGGTTTGTTTATTGTGCAGGCTGAGACACTTCTGGATCATCTAAGAGAACATCGTCAAGACGGTGGCTCTGCAGGTGGTTATTAAGATCCAGCTTGAGGTACTGTAGCTGTTGCCTTTTTAATAATTTGGCATAGTACTTGCGTATGTGTTGGAGAAATTATTCTGTAGCTTTGGGGCATGGTGTCACCAAAATCCTGAATAATTTCTTGTCGTAATGTTGGATCATTCTCCCCAATGTAAATAGCAGAAGGTGTGGCATATGCATATAACATGTAGGATCCTTGATGTTCCCATTGTTAGCTAGCTTGTTCGTCATTTGGAGGGAAAAAGTAAGACAGATCATGCATTGTTGTGGCGTATCCAGTGCATAGTTTGTATTGTTGTTGATTTGACTAGTAAGATTGTCCTTCTGGTTGATAGATCAAAAAGTTATATAGTTTGGGCCCTACAGCTGTTGTATGATGAGGTTATTTTGTGCTATGATATTCATGCATTTATATTTTAAAGTTTTAGCTATCATAATTGGACTTGGTTAGTTCCTAATATGAAATGTTTACATTTTCATTTTTTTAAACTAATTTGGTTGCAAATATTAGAAAGAGTTTCACGCCGTATAAACTGTTAGAGTAACTTTATTTTGTAGTCTTTGCTTGTCCTTTTTATGTAAATTACCCATAGAGCTTTTCTCCTATATAAGAGAGCTCTAGGGTTAATGGTAATGCATCTCATTCATTCCCTTTAACATGGTATCAGAGCAACGGTCCTAGGCCGGAGTTCTTGAAACCCTAACCTAGCCCAACCCACCCGCCGGCCTCTCTCTCTCCTTCTCTCTCGATAGGCGCCGCCTCACACGCGCCGCCGCACGCGCGGCTGGGCTGTTGCTCGCGCTCATACGCGGCTGGGCTGCTGCTCGCGCCTGGCCTTCTCCCGATCGTGCGCTTCGCCCCTCCTGATTGCGCGCTTCTCCTGATCGCGCGCCTCGCGCGCTTCTCCTGATCGCGCGCCTCTGATTGCGTCCCTGATTGTGAAACCCTCATCGCGATCTAGCCCTCTCGCCATCTCGCCTGGAGCCCCTCATCGCCATCTCGCCTGGCGATCCCAACTGACCTCTGTAGTGTTTCCTGTTGTCGTGCTTCCTCTTGTATAGCGCGGGATCAGCTTCTTTCTTGAAGTGGTCAATAACAAGGCCGACGAAAAGGCAGCAGCAGGAGAGGAGTAAGGTAGCAAATTGGATGACATGCCAAATCTTGATTTATTCACAGGCACAGAATCCGTCAAAACAGGAGATTGATTTGGCTTCATATCCATTGAAGATATTTTTATGTTCCTTTTGTGAGAATTTCTGACTTTCAATTAAACGTTTCCTGGTAACTCCATCTCATCTCGCCTGGTGGGTCTCATCTCATAGCTCCTGCGTGACGAGATTGAAGTCTTTCCTCATCTGAAGCGCCTTTCCTCTCATCGCATGAAGCCTGTAGCGTGCCTGAAGCCTTTTGCCTGAAGCCTGAAGCCTGGAGTCATATGCAACAAGGTCAGTGTGCAAACTATATGCCCTAGACGTGCTGTGCAGTCCTGTGCAAACTTCATGAGTATGTGCACTATACGTCCCAGTTGTGAGTGTGTGGATGCCCATGTTCTGTGCACATGAGTTGTGGTTCGAGTCTATGAACAAGTAGACATTGTCGTCTGAGTGTTTAACCCTAGTTACAGGTTATTGTTGTCGTCATGTCAGACAACAAGGTAGATTGTTCATCGGTGGGTGCCTTCAAAGGTTCCGCACCCATTACCTTTACTACGTGTTACAAGGCGGATCTATCAGAATGGATCATGGATTCAGGTGCATCACACCATCTCTGTGGTGACAGAGGTCAGTTTAGTGTCTTTCATCCTGCTCAATCTGAACGATCGGTGGTGATAGCTGATGGTACATATTCCCCTATTACTGGTCAGGGGGAGGTGCAGTTGACTCCTACCTTGAGACTGTCCAATGTTCTCTATGCACCAAAGTTTTCGATGAATTTGCTGTCTATTAGTCAACTCACCAAAGATTTACATTGCCGTGCTATATTTGACCCATCTACTCTTGTGTTTCAGGACATATTAACGGGCAGAGTGATTGGGACTGGCCGTGAGCAAGGGGGTCTTTATAGACCGGTGCAATCTTCTTATGCTGGTGTCTCTTCTATGAGGGCTGGATCGGTGTCACCCTACCCTTGGCATCTTCGATTTGGCCATCTTCCGTTGCAAAAGATGGTCCATATTCTTCCACAGATTTCTCCCAAGTCTAATTTTCAGTGTGAGGCATGCCAACTTGGCAAACATCACAGGTCGTCTTTTCCGAGTCGTATAGGTACAAGTCATCATGGTCTATTTGAGCTGCTACATTTTGATATTTGGGGTCCCAGTCGTGTCCCTGATCTTCAAGGGCACAGGTTTTATCTTGTTGCTGTCGATGATTTCTCTAGACTATCTTGGGTCTTTCTTCTTAAAAATAAATCTGATGCTGGTCATGTTATTCAGTCTTTTCTCATTGAAATAAAAAATATTTTCTCTGCTAAAGTGAAGTACATACGGTCTGACAATGCTCTAGAGTTGTGCAGTACCCAATTGTCCAAATTTCTGATGTCTCATGGGATTGTGCATCAGACGTCGTGTGCTTATACCTCCCAACAGAATGGGGTGGCTGAACGGAAGCATCGTCATTTGTTGGATATGACCAGAACTCTTTTGATTCAGAGCCGGGCCCCTCACTCCTATTGGGGGGATGCGGTTCTCACTGCCTGTTATCTTCTTAATCGTATGCCTTCGACAGTGTTAGGGGAGAAGATTCCGTTCTTGACTGCGTTTCCCGAGAAGGATCTTTTCTCCCTCACACCGCGTGTTTTTGGGTCTGTTGCATTTGTTCATTGTTTTTCTCCTGGTCTTGACAAGCTCTCTCCCAGAACTGTCAAATGTGTTTTTGTGGGTTATTCCAAAACCCAGAAGGGATATCGGTGTTTTGATCCAGTGAAACGAAGGTACTACGTTAGTGCAGATGTCACCTTTTTTGAGTCCATTATGTATTTTTCTCCTACAGGTGACAGACTCTCTCACTCAGAGGAAGGGGATGACATCTATGTGCCGCCTCCACCTCCATCTGTTCCATGCTCTAATCTATCACCACAGTTTTCTCCACCACCGTCTTCTCCACCACCACCACAGTCTCCAACACCGCCACCACCAGCTATTGTTCATTATCCTCAGGTCTATCAGCGACGGCCCTCTGCTCATGGGCCTCCTCCATCATCCAGCACGCCCGAGGTATGTACTGATCATTTGAGTTCTACTGATGGCACAGGTGATTTGAATGCGCAGATGGATGTACAGGGTACTGATGTACATGGTATTGATGGTACTGTCACTCCTCCAGTTGATGACCTACATATACCTATTGCTCATAGACGGCAGAAGCGTGCTCGGACAATGAATCCCAAATATGGGATGGATTTTTGCTCTCAGGCATCGTTGGAGCGTTTGTCCCCGGAATTTCGCAAGTTTGTTGTTGGGTTATCGGCAGTGACATCCCACGGTCTTATCAGGAGGCCCTACAGAGCAGCCTGTGGCGTTTAGCTATGGAAGAGGAAATGGCGGCGTTGCAGTCACGTGGTACGTGGAGTGTTGTGCATCCTCCACCAGGTGCGTCCATTGTTGGAAGCAAATGGGTTTTTACTGTTAAGCATCGGGCAGATGGTACGGTTGATAGATACAAAGCCAGGTTGGTTGCTCGAGGGTTCACCCAAACATATGGGGTGGACTATCAGGAGACGTTTTCTCCAGTAGCCCGTCATTCTACCTTACGGATTCTCATTGCAGTTGCTGTTGTCCGAGACTGGCCCCTATTTCAGCTTGATGTCACGAACGCCTTCTTGTATGGTGACTTGCAGGAAGAGGTCTATATGCAGCAGCCGCCAGGGTTTGCTGCTGAGGGGGAGTCTAGTATGGTGTGTCGTCTCCATAAGGCCATATATGGCCTGAAGCAGAGTCCATGGGCTTGGTTTCAGAAGCTCTCGGAGTTGATTGAACAGAAGGGCTTCGTCAGATCTACAACAGATCATACTCTCTTTGTAAAGAGAGATCAGCGAGGTACTGTGATCATCTTAGTGTATGTTGATGATATTGTTATTACAGGCAGTAATGAGCAGGGCATTCAAACAGCCAAGGAGTTTCTTGGCAAGCAGTTCGTTATGAAGGATTTGAGTACACTTCGCTATTTTTTGGGGCTGGAGTTTGCACGGAACAAGCAAGGTATGGTAATGACACAAAAGAAGTATGTTACATATCTCTTATCTGAGACAGGTATGGCAGGGTGTAGACCAGCTGCTACTCCTATGGATTCGAATGTCAAACTTTATGATGATGACTCTGAGGAGGTAGACAAGAGACGATATAGAGAGCTAGTGGGAAAGCTCTTGTATGTCACTATTACCCGACCGGATATAGCCTTTGCGGTTAATAGGGTAAGTCAATTCATGGAGCAACCCAGGCAGGCTCACATGAATGCTGTTTTTATGATCTTGAGATATCTGAAGTCGTCTCCAGGTACTGGTCTTCTGTATAGAAGAGATACCTCTATATCCATCACAGGTTATGCTGATGCAGACTATGCTGGGTGTCCTAGTGATAGAAAGTCAACTTCAGGCTTTATTGTATTTATTGGCACCTCACCAGTAGCTTGGAAGAGTAAGAAGCAAACTGTGGTGGCTCGATCCAGTGCAGAGTCAGAATATAGGGCAATGGCCCAAGGTAGTGCTGAGATGATGTGGGTTAAATCCGTTTTGACTGATTTAACCATTGATGTTCCTCTTCCCATGCATCTGAAATGTGATAATCAAGCAGTCCTGTTCATAGCCAATAATCCAGCCTTCCATGAAAGGACGAAGCACATTGAAGTGGATTGCCATTATACACGGGACTTAATTAAAAAAAGACTTATTTCAACTTCTCATGTATCATCAGGAGAACAGGTTGCAGACATGTTCACCAAGGCCCTTGCTAGGGGTCCATTTCATCTTTGTTGTTCCAAGCTGAGCATGTTGGATATATATGCTCCAGCTTGAGGGGGAGTGTTAGAGTAACTTTATTTTGTAGTCTTTGCTTGTCCTTTTTATGTAAATTACCCATAGAGCTTTTCTCCTATATAAGAGAGCTCTAGGGTTAATGGTAATGCATCTCATTCATTCCCTTTAACATAAACTGTAGGCATAAACTGTAGGAATGAAGAAATAAGAAATACGAGGTTTACAAAGTTCCATTCATGTTATGGTTTTATGATCATTATATGGATACGGGTAGAAATTGTGGGGCAAGGAGTTCATTAAAGTTTCACATACTGGTATAGTAAAGTGTCAAACCCAACTTGCTCGACCTTTTCTAAGGATATATGACTTGGTTGAACAAAGAAGTCGCTATGTTTGATAAGTTCCTACAATAAGAGTCTAAGAGGCTTAGTTAGGCCTGTTCTAATGCCAGAACGGGCATTTATACAGGTTTCATAGGGATGGCTAACCAGACTATCTTACCTAATGGATTTCCAAGCCAAACCTGCCTTGTTTGGGCAAAAAAATCTGCCCAGTTAGAAGCATGTCTGTGATTTGAAATCGAATACCAATGTGGTTTCTGGTTTGGAAATTGATATCCCTTCTTCCCCACATTGCAAGTTTCTGAATAATTAGTTACTCCCTGTACATATGTTTGGAATTAAGTTTCCATTTCCACAGGCCTATTAATTGTGGAAATGTTACACTAAATCATGTATTCTGCCGATCTTGATCCCCACTACCTATCTTTGAAGACAGGATGACATCCCTTGTTAGTGGAAGCTAGGTGGGTTAGGTCAAGGCAGGTGAGGTGGGTTAACTACTTTCCATCGTCTTGCTTATAGATTGTTGATATTGATCACATCTTTTCTTTTTGACCAGATAGATATCACTAACTTAGTTGCTGAATTATCTTCAAACACTTCGAGCTCGATTGCTCCTACTATCACCGGACTACTCTGCTCCTCTACATGCACTGCTACAGTGCTACTGCTGCTACTGTAATGGCAACATTTTTCTAATCTCATTTCTCTTTGGTAATTGATTATACTATTGGATATTTACAATGAAGGAAATTCACAGTGAGAAGAGTGGATGCCTCTTCCTGGTTACTTCGAGTCTTAATCGTCTCTAAAAATCCTTTCATTTTTACTATTTCTCTTCTAAATATATATCGACGTCATATACCAATCTTCATGTCTATGACTTGACTTTATATGGTTGTTAATGTTAGACATGCGAGCACTTGGCGAACTATTACTACAATAATTATTATTGTAAATTATTTATCAGTAAAAAATATTGATTTATTCATTTTCTGAGATTATAATATGCATGCACTTATTAGGTCTCTCTGTACAAATAGGGTTATGTACCTTGACCATCTGGAGAACATACAACTGTTGATCCAACTGTTGGATCATAGAAGTTGGTACTGGGTTGAATATCTAAAGTGTTATATTGATAACTAAATCGCACCGTCAAGTGATTATCAAGGAGAGACCTCCAACTCGAGAAAGAGATGACAAATCTTACTCCAAAGGCTGACATCCAACCGACCTCTTGATGCAAGTCCTCTGCATTGAAATATAGATTCGGAGGTATTGGACGGGTTAAGTCAAAGGCTTGGCTCATCGAGATCGAATTAACAAATGCCTATGTCATATGTTGTCACGATATAGGCATACATCATCCGACCAAAGATATATGATCACTATATGTCTGAGTTTGTAAATTTGGCAGACCATTAGGTTGGTGGTTTAATCAAGGTCTATACATTGATGTGTTTGTGTGCATATGAAGGCATATGAGCTATACAACTTCGCAAAGAGAATCATACATCTTCACTCTTGAACTGGAAGACATGAGCTCACTCAAGATATTGAGAGAAATCAAATTCCATTGATGGTTGTTTTGTTTGGAAACAAGATAGGATTTGTAGGTATGATATATGGTTTCGGAAAGTATATGATCGATATCAACTCCCAATGATCAAATGGAAAATTTAATGATAAAATTTTGAAGAAGATAGTTCAAATGAGATCAAACTTCAGGTTTAATAATAGTATTCCAACATGCAAGATGTACTAGTATTAGGAATACTCGAGGATTAAATTAATTGTACACCATGATACTTTCATTCTGAGGGAGTGATGGAACATGTTTGGATTTTAGTGATTCCATTCAACGAATTCGGTATGCAGTCATAGTCCAAATGTTGGGACACTATTTTGAATTAGATTCAAGTACAATGAGAAGATATGATAGTTTGTCTGATATGATCAAACAACATCGAGAGCTTTTAGATGTAGGTATGGGATTGAATATCAATATCCAATATTTTGTCTGATATGTTCAAACAACACCGAGAGCGTTTAGATCTGGGTATGGGATCTCAATATTCAAGTCACTAAACATGGATAATACAATTACCGGATCTTATCTCCAATTATCCGTGGAGAAGGTATACTATCTATGAGAGTTCATGGATTTTTTCGAATGAAATAAAATCCAACTATTAGGACAAGAGAGGAAATTAGAATAACTAAATTGGATTTAATTATCCAAGATAAAATTAATGTGGATAGTGATATCCATAATAATTATTTGGAATAGTGTGGATATTATTTACATATTACTTAGAGTTTTATTTGTGAATATGATTCACAAATTATAGTGTTAATGTGAATTGGATTCACATTTCAATATAAATGTAAATATGATTTACATTTTATTATGGATTAATGAATACGATTCATTTTAATCAATGTCCTAATTTGTAAATGTTACAAATTATTTAGGTAAATAAATAAATGGATAATTTGTTGGAGCTAATTAAACGATATTAAGATAAATAAAAAAGGAATTATCTCTCTCTTTTTTTATCAATTATTTATTTATTTATTAATGTGGATAGTGATATCCATAATAATTATCTGGAATAGTGTGGATATGATTCACATTATTACTTAGAGTTTTATTTGTGAATATGATTCACAAATTATAATGTTCATGTGAATTGGATTCACATTTCAATATAGATCTAAATATGATTTACATTTTATTATGGACTAATGAATACGATTCATTTTAATCAATTTCCTAATTTCTAAATGTTACAAATTATTTAGGTAAATAAATAAATGGATAATTTGTTGGAGCTAATTAAACGATATTAAGATAAATAAAAAAGGAATTATCTCTCTTTTTTTATCAATTATCTATTTATCTATTTGTTTGTTTTGGATAATGGTATTAATTAAATTGATCATTGATTATCAATCCTAATCATGTTAGATTGTTAGAGGTTGTTAGAGGTTGAATGCCTCCTCTAATCCCGACCCTTGATTAGTTGATTAGGATTGCAATCTTAACGAACCGTTTTTGTATAAAATGAGCGCTCTTCCTTTCTGTACAACAATTGAAAACACAGTGAAGTCTCTCTCTCTAGGCCGTCCCCCTCTATTGCTATTCGATCCAATCCAGTGTTCAGAAAGTCGGCCTAGGCGGCCCCCTACCGCACCAAGTATACTATACTCAGTCAATATGCAGGCCATGGGGTATACTCGGCCGAGTAATCCATATATGCGGCCACATATATAATAGAGGTATCTCTTTCTTCTCCGCCACCTTCTTGACTTCTACATGGGTTGCTCCTCCACCATCTTTTTCCCCTCTGCCAAGGTTTGTTGATTGATCTATTTAGCTCTAAATCTCTCTATTTTTTAGATTGAACAACAACGACTCTTTATTTTTTTAGATTCTCCAGTGACAGCTCTGGCTTTTACATTATCTCATAATTGCATGAATATAGAATGAATTATGTGTTTATCTTAGATCTTTTTGAGGATAAAATGAATATAGATGTCAGATTTGCATGGAATTTTTAACTGCACAGAACAAATTACATATTTTTAATTTAAATGGTTGAATTTTTTAATATTTGACTTTGAATAGACAAATACACTATTTACTAAAATACGAAGGTTCATGGTTGTGTTTATTGACAATGTTAGACTTCCAAAAAAGGTTATCTTCCAATTTAGTCAAGGATATCCACCAATTTTTTTCTATCTTTAATAAATTTAAAATATTTTTTACTCTTTCCACCGTTAACTTAACATATGTGTCTTTTGGAAATGAATGACCTTTGAAAATGCTTTAGTTGATACATATTGTACAAAAAAGTCTTCACTTCATATTTATTCCATGCTATATTTTTGTAAATATAAATATCTAATGTTTGAAATTATTATTATATTTTTAATTAGTTTTTGTAGAGGTTTACGTTATGTCATGATGTACCATTACGTATTTCTTATTTATCTCCTGTACATCTATGTAATTTACCCAAGGGTTTTCTCTATATAAGAGACCCTAGGGCTCTATGGAATAACCACGGACTATTTTGCTTTCACATGGTATCAGAGCCAGAAACCCTAACCTAGGGTTTTCTCCACCGCCGCTCCCCTCCCCCCCGCCGCCCTTCCCTCCCTCCCAATGCCGCCGCCGTCCCTCTCTCTCTCCCTCCGGTGCCGCCACCCCTCTCTCTCCCTCCGCCTACCTCTCTACCGCCGCCGCCTCTCTCTCTCTCTCTCTCTCTCTCTCTCTCTCTCTCCCGCCGCCTCTCTCTCTCACCCGCCGCCGCCGAGGAAGCCTCCTCTCCTCAGTCCTTCCTCTTCGGTCGGCACCTATTCCTTCATGGGTTCAAGTGCATAAAAGTCTAGATATGCACTTGAATCCCATCAAGTCTTTGTAGACATCAGTTCTTTTGTCTATCACTCCTAGGTCTTCTCCTCCGGTAACATGTCAGAACAAAAAGTCGATATGCCCTCCATGGGCGCATTCAAAGGTTCCGCATCGATAGTCAAGATGGACGGGACAAACTATGAGCTCTGGGTGATGCAGTTCCTGAGTCTCATGAAGTCGTGTGGTAAGAAAAACATTCTTACCGAAGATGAGCCGGCAGAGAAGACGGGGATATATGCCTCTTGGGAGGCTGATGATGCATATGCCAAGGTCTGGTTATCAGGGACGCTGTCAATGGAGATTGCCAACGACGTCCTTCATCAGCCCACTGCCAAGGCGATGTGGGATATTCTGGCTACTACATATTCACAAATGCGGAACGAGACTAAGTTGCTGCAGTTGCAGCATGATATTTTTACGATCAAGCAAAATGGGCATTCACTTCACTCTCTCTACACGTCATTGCGAGGGATGTTCGAGAAATTATACAGCACCATCCCGCTCACAGCCACTCCCGAGCAACAGAAGACCTTTCGCAATGCTACCATGGTGGGAGTATTACTTGCGGCTCTTGACCTTGAGTACGAGGCAGCCCGCTCTCAGATCCT
The DNA here is from genome assembly GCA_037367405.1 of Ottelia alismoides. Lineage (NCBI taxonomy): Eukaryota > Viridiplantae > Streptophyta > Magnoliopsida > Alismatales > Hydrocharitaceae > Ottelia > Ottelia alismoides. The sequence goes on from JAZKJV010001570.1 coordinate 1,193,451, forward strand.
TGTTGATGCTACTATTCCTCCTATGGAGGAAGTCTACAGGCGGCTCAGTCGTATCTCTGTTTCCTTCAGCACAGCTACTCCACCTCTTTCGGCGATGGCAGTATCGCGAGGGCGAGGTGGTTCGTCTTCATTTCGTGGCCGTGGTACACGTGGCCGAGGAGGTCGTATCCGTCAGATGTGTACGTTTTGTCATCGCACTGGTCATTCAGAGGATACATGCTATTCCAAGCATGAGTTTCCAGCTTCGGCACGTGTAGCTGAGCATGTTCCGTCTCCTGCAGCATCTACTCCAGATAACAGGTTCGAGGAACTTGTGGCACAACTTCGTGACATTATGCCCCAGTCAACGACGGAGTCTCCAAGTGCATCCTCTGATGTTGCAGCTTCAACGTCAACCGATACCTCTGCTGCCAGTACTTCAGGTAGTACTACTGTTTTTCATCCTTGCCATGATCTATCTGGTTGGATTGTAGACTCTGGAGCCACCCATCATCTTTGCCGTGACAGAGATAAACTTGAGTCCTACAGGGATATTGCTCCTGGCCGCTCCGTGCTTATTGCTGATGGCACTCATTCCCCTATTGTTGGACATGGGGAGATCTCCTTATCACCCTCCATGCACTTAAAGAATGTTCTACATGCACCAGAGTTTTCAATGAATTTATTATCAATTAGTCAGATTACGAAAGATTTGCACTGTCGTGCTATATTTGATCCATCATCTCTTATTTTTCAGGACATACTAACGGGCAGGGTGATTGGCTGTGGTTCTGAGCATAATGGCCTATATCGTCTGGTTCCAAACTCCTATGCTGGCATCTCCCTTCATTCACAGGGATTTGTTTCTCCGTACACATGGCATCTTCGATTTGGTCACCTTCCGCTCCAGAAAATGCGTCACCTTCTACCTCAGATTTCTCCGAATTCATCTTTTCGCTGTGAAGCTTGTCAGTTAGGGAAGCATCACCATTCTAGCTTCCCGCGTCGTCAAAGTCGGAGCAGTAGCTCCCCGTTTGAGTTGTTTCATATAGACATTTGGGGTCCTAGTCGTGTACCTGATCATCAGGGACACATGTTTTATCTAGTCGTGGTTGATGATTTTTCTCGTGTTTCCTGGACCTTTCTTAAGAATAAATCTGAAGCAGGAAATGTTATCAAAAATCTTATCAATGAAGTGCAAAATATTTTTTCTTCTAGTGTTAAATATGTGCGTACGGATAATGCATTGGAATTTTGCACTCATTCTCTTTCTCAGTTTCTTTCCTCCAAAGGCATTATTTACCAAACTTCCTGTGCTTACACATTACAACAGAATGGTGTTGCCGAAAGGAAACATCGTGATTTTCTTGATATTGCTCGAACATTACTCATCCAGAGTTCTGCGCCATTAGCGTTTTGGGGAGATGCTATACTTACAGCATGCTATTTGGTCAATCGTATGCCTTCTTCAGTTCTTGGGGAGAAAGTTCCAATTTCTATTCTATTTCCTGACAAGGACTTGTTTTCACTTACTCCTCGTGTCTTTGGTACAGTTGCCTTTGTTCACCGCTTGTCTTCAGGACTTGACAAGCTCTCTTCTAGAGTTGTTAAGTGTGTTTTTGTATGTTACTCTCGGACACAGAAAGGCTATCGTTGCTACGATCCTATTAATGACAACTACTATGTTAGTGCAGATGTCACATTTTTTGAGCCCGTTATGTTCTTCTCTCCAGCAGGTGACAGATTGGCTTCTTCCACATCTCAAGATGATAATGTCTATGTTTCTCCACCTCCAAGTTTGGGTCAACCTGAGTCCACCCCGGTTCAAATTGTTTTACCATCATCACCACCATCACCACCATCACCACCACCACTATCACCTCAACACCAATTTATTCCATCGTTCCCTAAATTCTATACAAGACGGTCGGGTCCTGCTAAGGCTACACGTCAACCATTCATCACGCCTCAGGTATGCTCCGATGCTATTACTGATGATGGGTTAGATAATGTACCGGTGCAGGAATCTTTGTTACAGGAGGTGGATCTGCCAGTCAGTGCAGTGGATAGTGATCTTGATGTTCCTATTGCAATTAGGAAGCAGAAGCGGAAATGTGGGTCATATCCTCTTGCGTCTCATGTTTCTTTTCATCGCCTCACTAGTGATTTCCAGAGGTTTGCTGCAGCTGTGTCTTCCGTGGAGATACCACGAACTTATCAGGAGGCTATGAAGACTGATTGCTGGAGGTTGGCTATGGAGGAAGAGATGCGTGCTTTACAGTCTTAAGGGACTTGGACACTGGTTCCTAGTCCGTATGGTGCATCTGTGGTTAGTTGCAAATGGATGTCCACAGTTAAATATCCTGCAGATGGCCGTCTTGATCGGTACAAGGCAAGTTCGACACTCGACGCTTCGCATACTTCTATCTGTTGCTGTGGTACGTGACTGGCCCATTTTTCAACTTGATGCCAAGAATGCATTCTTGTATGGAGATCTACAGGAGGAAGTCTACATGCAGCAGCCACCAGGTTTTACTGCTGAGGGGGAGACTCACATGGTGTGTAGACTTCATAAGGCGATTTATGGCCTTAAACAAAGCCCAAGGGCATGGTTCTAGAAGCTTTCTCAGCTAATTGAACGACAGGGGTTCAAAAGATCAAATGCGGACCATTTGTTGTTTATTCAGAAGACTCCCAGAGGTACCGTTGTTGTCATGGTATATGTTGATGATATTCTGGTTACAGGAGATGATGCTCAGGGAATCGAGATGACTAAAACATTCTTGGGCAGTCAGTTTGTTACAAAGGATCTAGGTACCTACGATACTTTCTGGGGTTGGAATTTGCGAGAAATGCACAAGGTATGGTGATGACCCAAAGGAAATATGTTACAGACTTCCTTGTTGAAACATGAATGGTTGAATGCAGACCATCGAGCACTCCTATGGACCCAATTATGAAACTATATGACAACGATACTGAAGAGGTGGACAAAAGAAGATACAGAGAGATGGTAGGTAAGCTTCTGTACATCACCATAACTCGACCCAATATTGCTTTTGCAGTAAGCCGGGTGAGTCAATTTGTGGAGCAGCCTAGACAAGTTCACATGGAAGCCCCGTACATGATACTGAGATACCTGAAGTCTTCTTCAGGCTCAGGTTTGTTACTTAGAAAGAACACATATTTGTCCATTTCCGCTTGTGCAGACGGAGATTATGCAGGGTGCCCGAAGGATCGTAAGTCTACTTCTGGGTTTGCTATCTTTATAGGAAGCTCTCTGGTTTCTTGGAAAAGCAAGAAACAAACTGTTGTGGCAAGATCTAGTGCTGAATCCGAATATAGAGCCATGGCACAAGCAAGCACATAAATGATGTGGGTCCGAGCAGTTTTGGAAGATTTGAATGTGAATGTCTCTTTACCCATGCAACTTCAGTGTGACAACCAAGCAGCATTGTTCATTGCCAATAATCCAGCATTTCACGAAAGAACAAAGCATATCGAGGTGGATTGTTACTACACTAGAGACATGATCCATAAGGGCTTAATTTCTACTTCACATGTCAGTTCAGAGGACCAGACTGCTGATATATTTACCTCGCCATTGCTCAGAGGACCTTTCCAGAGATGTTCTTCCAAGCTGAACATGATCGATATCTATGCTCCATCTTGAGGGGGAGTGTAGAGGTTTACGTTATATCATGATGTACCATTACGTATTTCTTATTTATCTCCTATACATCTATGTAATTTACCCAAGGGTTTTCTTTATATAAGAGACCCTAGGGCTCTATGGAATAACCACGAACTATTTTGCTTTCACAATTTTAATTAAAATAATAGAAACTGCATAATCCGCATATACTTTCGCATATACTTCCGCCTACCTTCTTACTCACTCCAGACCGCCTGACCGAACGAATACCGCAAACCGACTTTCTAAAACATGATCCAATCCAAATCTTATTGAATATCTGGTCTGGATATTTGACTATTTGACCGATAGGTTTTTTTATTTTGAAGGTTCCCATTTATTCTAGTATCACCGCAAATGTTAAAGGTACATATATGTAATTTGTTAATTGGTACTTTTATCTTGGATTCTAATTGAGATGACTATATATGTATAAATATACAAGTACGGGGATGGGTAGCTTGTACCATGGTGCATGTACCTTATTTACACCAATGCCTACAACCCTTGGATCACGACACATCCAAGGGCTGAAACCATCCCACTTTCTCCAAGAAAGATGGTCCTTCCCAATGCATGTGCCTCCCGTTTCCTACGCATCCTCTCCCGACCCATTAGTTCAGTGACCGAGTCCCCTCCCCCTCCCCACATACTGATCGTTCCACCGCGAGGTCTCCATCGTTGAGGAGACCCCTCGCCATCTCCTGCACCGATATCCACCGCGAGTTGCCCCTTAGCCACCCCACGTATCTCTCCATCGCCTTCGAGGTGCTTTCTAGCTCTCCTCCACATCACTCTCTACCTCGAGGAAGCCCACCACCCTCTCCTTTGTTGGTCTTTGCTACAACATTGTTATTCGTCATGTTTCACAACTATTACCTTTGACCATGAGCATTGGTGCCGCTCCACCATCGGTTGTGATGCCTTGATATCGTGAGTCCCCACGTCCCTTAACCTCTCCCGATCACCTTCTTCCTTCAGCCAGAAGCAAGATGCCTCTTCTCTCCCCTCCTCGTTTCGTTGCCATTTCCCTCTTGCGACGAAGTACCTCTCACGGCCTTCCCCATCTTGCAACTGCTAGTGAAGCTTTGTTCAAAAGAAGTCTTTTTTTTGTTTTCTCTGCTCATAATTTCATGGAGTTTTCTCTTGAAACCAGATCGTGTATTTTGCCTAAGGATTTCACAAGGTTGATTATAAATATTCGAGCATTTTATTTCAAGATGTTCCACATTCTAGGTTGTTGGGAAAATAAAGAGAGATAATCATTCCTTGAGTCCTAGGCTCTCTTATATATGGAGAGACTTATGGGAAAATTACATAAAGTAGACAAAGAAGAAAAGAAATAAACAAAAAGATACATGAACATAAAATATATCTCTACACTCCCCCTCAAGATGGAGCATAGATATCTATCATGCTCTGCTTAGATAAGCACTTCTAAAAGGACCCCCTAACTAAGGCTTTGGTGAAAATGTTTGCCGTATGGTCTCCTGAGCTGACATGGATGTAGAAATGAAGCCTTTCTGGATCATATCACGTATACAATGACAATCAACCCCTATGCTTTGTCCTCTCGTGAAATACATGATTATTAGCACTAAATAATGCAGCCTGATTGTCGCATTTCAGCGACATGGGAAGAGGAACTTCTATATATGGATCTGTCAGGATTGTTCGAACCCACGTCACTTCTGTACATGCTTCGGCCATAGCTATATACTCAGACTTAGCGTTGGATCTGGCAACCACAGTTTGCTTCTTACTCTTCCTTGAGACAAGCGACTCTCCGACAAATATATCGAATCCTGATGTAGACTTCCTGCCCTTTGGGCTCCCAGCGCAGTCTGCATCTACGCATGCGGAGATAGTAATAGTGCCACCCTTTTTAAACAACCCTGCACTTGGAGATGATTTAAGATACCTTAGTATCATTTGTATAGCATCCATATGTACCTGACGAAGTTGTTCCATGAACTGGCTCACTCTGCTGACTGCAAATGAAATATCAGGTCTGTTAATGGTAACATAAAGAAGCTTTCCTACCATGGCCTCAAATTTCAGCGAAATTCAATCGAATTTTTGTCGAATATCGATATCCAGTCGAAATCGAAATTCGATCGAAATGACCGAAATATGGTGTCCTAGTACAAAAAATGATCGAAATGATTGAAATTCCGATCGAAATTCCACCGAAATTCTGTTTTGGTCGATACCAAAATGGTGACCGAAACCGACATTTAGGGCCTTGTTTCCCACTAATTTCCTGTGTTTTCTCCTGTCAACCTCATCGGTATCATCATCCTACAACCTCATGCTTGGATCCATGGGTGTAGAAGAAGGTCAACATCCAAGAATACTCGTGTTACTTAGCAAGTCAGTGACATATTTTCTCTGAGTCATCACAACCCTTGTTGATTTCTGGCAAACTCTAATCGCAGAAAATATCTAAGTGCTCCTAGATCCTTGGTAACAAATTCACGACCCATAAATTATTTTGCTCTTTTTATTCCCTGCATATCATTTCCTGTAATAAGTATATCATCAACATACACCATAATAACAATCGTACCTCTGAAGGTCCTTTGACAAAAAGAGAATGATCCGCATTCGACCGTTTGACCCTTTCTTCTCAAACAAATATGAGAGCTTTTGATACCAACCTCTCGGGCTCTGCTTAAGGTCATAGATGGCCTTATGAAGTCTACACACCTGTGAACACTTCCCCTCAGCAGCAAACCCTGGCGGCTGCTTCATGTAGACTTCTTTTCGAAGATCACCATACAAAAAGGCATTCTTGACATTCAATCGAGACAAGGGCTAATCTCGAAGTATGACAACAGATAAGAGAATTCGTAGAATGACGAGCAACTGGAGAAA